>CAWUFW010005854.1:0-600000 GCA_963921515.1 Calotriton arnoldi | reverse complement strand
CTTCCAATGCTGCCCAGTATTCTGGATCAAGGCAAAGAAGCCTTCAAGGGGCCAGCCTCCAGCAAAGGGGTAACCCCCAGAGTGGAGAAAAAGTATAAGCCCCCCTCAAAGGACCCTAAATATATTCAGGGAAGTACAATACCGGACTCAATTATTGTCACCACAGCCAGGAGGAGAGCAAATGCAGTCTCCAGCACTGGGCCCCCACCAGAAAAGGAAAGTAAGAGGATGGATATGGTGGGGAGAAGGATGGAAAAGGAGGCAGCAACACAGTGGCATATTGCAAACTCAAATGTCCTACTCAATAGATATGGCCACCAACAATGGGAGGACATAGAGGAGTTGTTAAACTACCTGAAGAGGACAAAAAGAGGGCAAAATCTATTGTCCAGGAGGGGAAAAACTTCGCAAACACCTGTCTAAAGTCAGCTTTAGATGCAGCAGACACTGCTAGTAGGCAGATGTGCACAGGAACCATCCTAAGAAGACATGCCTGGCTCAGAATCTCAGGCTTTAAACAAGAAGTTCAAACCTCCGTCATCAACGGACCATTCAATGGAGAAGCTCTGTTTGGTAAAGAGGTAGATTAATCTCTTCAACAAATTAAAAAGGACAACGAAACAGCAAGGGCATTGGGGGCCCTGCAGCAAAGAGGTTCATTTAAAAGAGGGGGATTCAATAATAGGAAGCCCACAGGTAGGGGCTCCTTTGGTCAAGAACAGATGGCACAACAAACTCAAGGGCAGAACCCAGGCCAACAAATGGGTCAGCAGTCAAGCTACCAAGGTTCGCAACAACAACAGAAGCAGCTCTTTCGAGGAAGAGGCAGTGGCCGAGGAAGAGGCCAATCCTCTAGAGGAAGAGGAAATGGCTCTAACTGACTCAATCACAAAAAAGGACCCACACAAAACACCAGTGGGGGGAAGGATATCTTTTTTCCACAGACAATGGGAAAAGATCACAACAGACAATTGGATTTTAAATTTGGTAAAATACGGGTATTGCATTGAGCTAACAAAATTACCACATGCAAACCCATCAAAAGAAAGAAAGTTAATGAGATCAGAAAAAACACTGCTAAACGCAGAGATCAAAGAACTATGCCTAAAACAGGCAATAGAAAAAGTACCGAACAAGAATGGTTCACAGGAAACTACTCCCCATATTTCCTAATACCCAAACAGGATCAAACTCGAAGACCAATCATGGACTTAAGATTCATCAACAAGTTCATACTAACACAACGCTTCAAAATGTGTACCCTCCAGGAAATAATCCCACAAATTCAAAAGGGGGATTACTTGGCAACAATAGACCTCAAAGACGCCTACTTGCTTATCCCCATGAACAAAAAACACAGGAAGTACCTAAGGTTCCTGCACAATGGAACACACTACCAATTCAAAGTACTTCCGTTCAGAATAAAATCAGCTCCACGGGTGTTCACAAAATGTCTAGCCGCAGTGGCGGCATACCTAAGAAGAGAAAAAATCCACGTCTACCCCTGTCTAGACGACTGGCTCATAAGGGGGCATTCAAAACAAACATGTCACCATCCGGTTAAAAAAACAATCAAAACGCTACAGACACTGGGTTTCTCAATAAACCACAAAAAATCTTCAACAACACCAGAAAGAGAAAAAACCTTCCTGGGAGCAAGATTAAATACAGCGATAGAAAAGGCATACCCCACAAAGACCAGGATACAAGCAATCCATCAAGAAACGACCTTCTACCAGAGGGGTCAGTCTCTGACAGTGAGGAAGGTCATGAAACTAATGGGCATGATGGCATCATGCATCCCACTTATCCCTCACGCTCGCCTACACATGCGCCAATTTCAAGAATGACTTACCAACAGCTGGTCTCAAGCCACAGGAAGTTGGGAGGATCTAATGGTTGTTACACAAAGGGTGCAAGCAGAGATACAATGGTGGGCATCCAACAACATAGCACAGGGGAGACCTTTCACGGACCCAACTCCATCTGTGACAGTCACCACGTATGCATCCCTCAACGGTTGGGGAGCGCATTGCAACCAGCTGAAAGTTCATGGTCAATGGAACAAACAGGATTCCACAAAGCACATCAACTTTTTGGAAATAAACTGTCTTTCTAGCACTCAAGGCATTCCAGAAAAACATTCAGGGGAAAAATATATTAATTCAAACAGACAATACAACGACAATGTTCTATCTGAACAAACAGGGTGGGACAAGGTCCTTGCCCCTGGGCAAACTTGCACAGGAAATCTGGCAATGGGCAATAATACAAAAAATCCATCTACAGACGGTGCATCTACCAGAAGTAGACAACATTACAGCGGACCAACTCAGCAGACAGAACAACTGCTCCCACGAATGGGAGTTGAAACTGGAAACAGTACAGTATCTGTTCAACATCTGGGGAACACCAGTGATAGACCTGTTTGCAACAATGCAGAACAAGAAATGCCAAGCCTTTGCCTCGAGGTTTCCACACCACCGATCAAGGGGGAAATGCACTTTCACTCAATTGGTCACAGACATTTGCTTACGCCTTTCCACCAATACCCCTGATGCAAAGAGTGTTACAAAAAGCAAAAAAAACAGGAACAAATGATTCTCATTGCCCCTCAATGGGCAAGGCAAACATGGTACTCAACCCTCCTAGAACTATCCAGGGGAGAGACTATCCAGGGGAGAGACTATCAAGATCAAAGCAGAAAAGGACCTGCTAACAATGCAACAGGGCCAGATCTTTCACCCAGAGCCAGCGATGCTACACCTAGCAGCTTGTCGCCTGAATACATAGAATTTGGGCACCTCAATCTGCCATGGAAATTCTAAAAGAGGCAAGGAAAGGGTCAACAAGAAAATGCTATACAGCAAAATGGAAGCGATATACCACATGGTGCACCGCTAACAAGAAAAACAGTTCAATCAACACACAAGAAACAGTTATTACATACCTTAGTTACCTCTTGGACAGCAACATCAACTACTCCAGCATTAAAGTGCACCTTGCTGCCATAGTAGCATACACAAAAGGAAAATCATGCAAAAGCTTCTTTTCAAGACCAGTAATCAAAAGATTTCTAGAAGGAGCAAAAATAATTTCACCTCCAAGAGCAGCTCCAGTACCCACATGGAGCTTAAATACAGTACTTTCTCAACTAATGGGAAAGCCCTTCGAGCCCATGCATAAAGCGGACCTAAAACACATTACCCTAAAGACAGCCTTTCTCATTGCAATAACATCACTAGGAAGAGTAAGTGAACTGCAAGCATTAACAATTCAAGAACCGTACTTACAAATCCACAAGGATAAGGTCATCTTAAAAACTAACCCACAGTTTATGCCAAAAGTGGTTTCTGAGTATCATTTAAACCAAAACATTCTCCTCCCGGTTTTCTTTAAAAACCCAAAGACTAAAGGAGGAAGAAGCCTCCATACCCTGGATGTAAGGAGGGCTTTATTGTATTATTTACAAAAGCCAGAACAAATCAGGTAGACAAAGCAATTGTTTGTCGCCTACGCGCATACCAACACAGGACCACCTGTCACAAAGGCAACTATTGCAAGATGGATAGTACAAGCCATCTAATTGTGTTATGCCAAGGCCAAAAAAGAACTAACAATTCAACCAACAGCTCACTCCACTAGAAAGAAAGGAGCAACGCTAGCCTTTATGGCCAATGTACCCATTGACTCCATTTGCGCAGCAGCAACCTCGGCGTCGCCACACACCTTTGCAAAGCATTACTGTGTGGATATACAAATTAATAACAAAGCTCAAATTGGACAAAGGGTGCTTCAACACCTGTTTTCAAGTTCTTCCGTTCACCTCAGCCTCCCAGACACGGGAGAAACCGGTACTTAATCTGATGCACAGCATGTGAATCCAGAAAAGGATTCACGCTGCAAAACGAAATGGTTAATTACCAGTAGGAGTAGTTTTGCAGCTTGAAGAATTTTCTTGATTCACATGCGACCCACCCGCCTTCCCCTAGAAGGAAAACAAACAGGTGGGGAAGCAAAGAACTAAATCAGTTATTCAATAACCATCTCAAGGATTACAAAACAGAATAAGAACAGAAAAAAGAATCCGAAGATGGCCACCATGCACGTTGACCTCCAGCATACCGTCTGACGTCACTCAGGGGACGTACCTGGGACCAAATGGTGGTCGACTGTGACCAGAACAAGAGGGGAAAAAAAGACAATTCCAGACCCAACCACTAGATGGCGGAATGATGCACAGCATGTGAATCCAGAAACTTCTTCAAGCTGCAAAACTACTCCTACTGGTAAGTAACCATTTCGTTCACCACTCTACTGTAGCTGTCAAAAGTTCCACACCAAAAGCTGCATCTCACCTCCAATCTCCTCATTCAAAGCCATGGAGAAATCAGACTTCCAAATCCCAAAGAACTCATCCTGGCGATCTGGCTCCTGAAGTCAGAGTTTGGTTATTTACACCTACCACCAGACGGTGTGAATATCCTACAAGAAGCTAGAAAGCCTACTACCAGGACATGTTATGCAGCAAAATGGAAGCGTTTTGTTATCTATTGTAACAATATCAATCCTCTCTGCTTCCGTACAGAACATCCTCTGTTACCTGTTATATTTACAGCAATCTGGACTAGCCTATACATTCATTTGCTTACATCTGGCTGCAGTTGCTGCATACTTACAAAACAGACACCACTTATCTCTATTCAGAGTACCAGTGATTAAAGCCTTTATGGAAGGGTTAAAAAGAGTGATACCACCAAGAGTCCCACCTGCACCAGTGTGGAACCTAAACGTAGTCCTTACAAGGCTAATGGGTCCACCATTCCAACCAATGCATAGGTGCCAATTACAATTCCTCTCATGGAAGGTTGCTTTCCTCATCGCAATAACTTCACTGAGGAGAGTTGGTGAACTCCAGGCATTAACTATACAAGAACCCTTCTTTCAGCTTCACAGAGACAAAGTGGTTCTTCGCACCAATCCTAAATTTCTCCCTAAAGTAGTTTCTGCCTTTCATGTCAACCAATCCTTTGAGTTACCTGTGTTCTTTCCTCAACCTGACTCTGTAGCAGAACGAGCTCTACACACGCTTGATGTTAGAAGAGCTCTACTATATTACGTTGAAAAAACAGCTTTTGCTCCACCACACAAAGACAATCCCATATCTAAATCAGGCATTGCAAGATGGATTGTAAAATGTATCCAGACATGTTATACAAAAGCAAAGAGAACTTTGACAATACCCCCTGGCGTGCATTCCACTGGCAAAATAGGGGCTACTGTGGCCCTCTTGGGGAATATTCCCCTAGCTAACATCTGTAAGGCAGCAACATGGTCTACACCGCACACATTCACCAAACATTATTGTGTAGATGTTTAAGCGAGGCAAGAAGCTAATGTAGGCCAGGCAGTACTCAAAACACTATTTCAGACAACTACAGGTTAGCCACCGCTCTGGGAGCATACTGCTTTATAGTCTATGCAAAGCATGTGCTCTACAGCTCACATGCTTCGAACAGATAATGTTACCCAGTAAATATCTGTTCTTGGCATGTAGAGCTGTAGATTAACATGCGCTCACCCGCCTCCCCGGTCACCTGTAGTTGTTGCAGTTCTCAATTTACATACATACGCATGGACATCTTTCTTCTACACTTACTAACTCACCCTCTGCGGGAAAACAATCTAACAATGGAGTCGATGCTCGTGTGCACTATCAACAAAAGGAGGAGTATACAACACTAGATGGCAGGAGTATACAAAACATGTGAATCTACAGTTCTACATGCCAAGAACAGATGCTTACTGGGTATGTAACATCCTTACGCAATCAACCTGGTTCGCTTCACTGGTCAAGGAAAAATACTACATATGTCAATGTACAATTGAGTTCAAAGCCAGGCAACCTCCAGACGGTAATAATAGAGGCTTAACATGAATGAGAATAGACTTGTATTGCCATTTACATCACATGTATAATTACCACCAACCACAAGGCCTATATCCCCTTATGACATCTATGCCATGCATTTTTCCCCCATATGCCATCCATGTCCTGATATAACTTTTTTGCAGATATGTCAGCCATGGCATAATATGCTAGTTTCCACTTGTGGCAGTTGTACCACAATGAGTCACTGTTTGGTCAAGAAATTTGGTCTGACCCCAGAGCAGTACAGGGTGAGGCTCAGGGATACCCAGAAAGTTAACACCCAGTCTTGGGTGGACTTTGTAGACATCTCAGTGAAGGCACTAGAGGGCTGGATTAGTGGTAACCAAGTGAGGACTTATGAGGGGCTGTAGAATTTATTGTTGAAAGAGTACATCCTGATTCATTGTGCACAAGAGAAGTTACGCCAGTACCTAGTGGACTCTAACATGACAAGCCCTAGAGAGCTGGGGGAGCTAGCTGATGAGTGGTTGAGAACCCGGGTTTCCCATCAGCATCCGGGGGGTGAGCAGAAGAAGGGAGGACAAGTTCTCCCCAGGGTAAAGAAGGTCAAAGACAGAGTCCTAACAAGACCCACACAAACCTGCGCAGGGGAGAGGGCCCCCGAGCCAAACCACTTTCAAGAAGAGAGGATATCGGGGGGGGGGGGAGGGGGAGGTCTTTTGACCCTGCAAAGGCAGGACAGTTCTGTGACCTGATGAAGGCAGGTCAGTGTTTTGACTGTTCACAGCCAGGACACAAGAGAAGGGATGCTGTCTCCACAAAGAAGCCCCCCCATTTGTGGTCGATCCTGGGGGATTTCCAGTATAGGGGTGGCGGTGAAGATTGTCCCAGAGATGGGGAAGGGGTTGACAGAGGCAACCTTAATGTCCTTGGGTGGGATGGAAATTGCAACCCTGGCCGCCTTGCCTCCCAGCATGGAGAGGAATAGGCAGAGGCCTAAAATCAATGGAACTGAGGTTGAGGCTCAGAGATTCAGGAGCCAGGTTCCACCCACGGCAGATCATGCCTGGTGTGTATCACCAGGTAACCTATGCGGACAGCAAAGGCAAACTCCAAGCCATGGCAATGGTGAATTTGGAATGGGGAGGTGTGACATGCCCTAAGCAGGTAGTTGTACCTCCTACACTCCCAGTAGAGTTTTGTAGAGATCTACCACATGGTTAGGGTAGTCCGCATCCAAGTTTATTCTTCAGGTTACTCCCAGCTCTAATCCAGTTTTCTTTTTCCAACCCTTCTATCTTCATAAGCATGCATTCTATTGTCATGGTTACATGTTCTATATTACATGTGCATATTCCAGTAACTCTACACATCTTCCCCCTTTTACATTCAATAAATACACAAAACAATATTAAAACCTAAAACTATACGCTATTAAGATTCATCAATTAAACACTAAAACCATTACCTACCAAATACATCCAAAAATAGGATGCATAAAAGTATACAGTAAAAATACCCCTACTTACACACATTGTCTAGAAACCCCTTTGAATTTGCATAGGTTCCCCAAATTCCACACAGATCCATCCATCATAATCACAAAACATTTTCTTCCTTCCTTCACTTGCACAGGTTTGGAGACCTTACTTTATTCTTTTCTCATGATTCCACCTTTCCTGATAGCCACCCAATCACCCTTCCCGATTTCTGTCATTTTAACACCTAGCATCATAATACTCCTTGGCTCTTCGTTGTTTTTCCATCACATCTCTTTCCACAGCACCACGATCCACCCGAGCACACACACCTTTTTAGCCTAGCTGGAACTTCCTTTAAACTCGGTTCTCTCCCCTTCAAAGATATGAATGGAGATACACCAGTTACTGAATGGGGTGTAATCCTACAAGCCCAAACCAATTTCCTCAGTTCATTCCTCCACGGCAACCCATTAGCCAAGGAAAGCTGGATATTCTCCATAATCAAACAGTTGATTCTTTCAACTAGTCCATTTGCTTGAGGTCTGAACAAAGCAACTCTTTGATGCTTGACCCCCATCCTATCCAAGAACTCCATCATATTCGTGGAAATTAACTGCACTCCATTATCCGACACCAAAACCCTAGGTATACCTTCGTTCATGAACACGTTCTCCAAAAGTCCAATCATCCTCTCAGTATCAACAGAATCCGTGCTTTCTATGACAAACCACTTAGAATGGTAATCAACCAAGACTATCATATATTTGCTTCCGACCCCAAGTTTGGTGGTGGTGGTGGGGGAGGGGGGCAGAAAATCAATCATCACTCTCTCTTAACACGGTTATGGTAGTCAATATCCAAGTTTATTCTTCAGGTTACCTCCAGCTCGACTCCAGTATGCTTTTTCCAACCCTTCAATCTTCATAAGCATACATTCTGTTGTCATGATTACATGTTCTATATTACACGTGCACATTCCAGTAACTCTACAACTAGCTACAGGGAAATGATCTTGAAGCCTCTGACTGGTCAGGGGTGGAGAAAATGGTCCATGCAAGAATGCTGGATCTCCCCGAGTGGGTATGTGCTGACTACGTCACAGACTATGCAGAAGTGTAATGCGGGACACTTGGACCCTGAAACAATGGGTGAAATATCCAATGGCAAGGGAAAGTGCAATGCGTCTGGTGAGCCAGCCCTAGGACCTCCAGAGGTGCAGCAGGAATCTGACCCTGAGGGGGAGGATTCTGAAGAAGGAATTCCATTCCTGCAAGGTCTGTCAGATATAGCAGAATTGACAGGAGCTGGTGGACTCCACAGATGAGTTTTGTCAGGGACAGAGTGTGTGTACCACCCTTGAGAGCTTGATGCAGACTGCCCCCAGGCAAGAGAAGGGTGATGTCAGTGGCTTCCACAAGTTCTACTGGGAGGATGGAATTCTCTACAGTGAGACTAGACACCTCAAAGAAGGGGCTACCAGGAGGTTGGTGGTCCCACAGAAGTACAGATAATTCCTCCTGACCTTAAGCCATGACATCCCCTTGGCAGGACATTTGGGTCAGAATAAGACTTAGAACCGGTTGGTTAACCATTTCTATTGGCCGAACATGCCTGCCAAAGTAAAGGAGTTTTTCAGCTCCTGTGCAACCTGTCAGACCAGTGGCAAGCCAATGGCTTCCTTAATACCACTGCCAGTGGTTGAGATTCCCTTTGCGAGGGCGAACATTGTGGGTCCCCTAGAACCACCAACGGCATCATGGAACAAGTATATCTTGGTGGTAGTGGACCATGCCAGAAGATATCCTGAAGCAATACCCCTCAGAACAGTCACTGCTCCTTCGGTGTCTAGGGCCCTTCTTGGTGTGTTCACCAGAGTGGTTTTCCCCAAAGATGTTGTTTCAGATAGGGGAACCATTTTCGGGTTCAGCTATCTGAAGGCTATGTGGGAAGAATTTGGTGTCACCTACAAGTTCACTACCCCATATTATCCCCAGACTAATGGTCTGGTGTAAAGGTTCAATAAGACCCCGAAGAGCATGGTCAATGGGTTGTCTGACAAACTCAGGAGGAGATGGAATGTGCTCCTCCCATGCCTACCGTTTGCCTATAGGGAGGTCCCACAAAAAGTGATGGGCTTTAGCCCCTTTGAGTTGTTGTTTGGGCACCCTGTAAGGGGGCCATTGTGCCTGGTGAGAGTGTCTTAGGAAAAGCCTCTCAAAGAAACCAAGGACAAATTGCTGGACTATATGCTAAGCCTGAGATCTCGCATGGCAGAGTACATGTACAAGCAAGCAGAAAACTGGAGGCCAGCCAGGCGCTCATGAAGCACTGGTAAGACCAAAAGTCTACCATACCGGAGTACACTCAAGGACAATTGGTGTGGGTGTTTTGAGCCTGTGTCTCCTAGGGCCCTTCAGGACATGTGGATTGGGCCCTATACAATCCTAGACAGAAAGGGTGAGGTTACCTACCTAGTAGACCTGAACACCCCCAGGAGCTCCCACCGGGTCTTGCATGTAACTAGGTTGAACCCACTCCAAGACAGGGCAGACAACCTCTCCAGGCTAAAATCGAAACCATTTTCGATTGAACATCTCCTGCAACCCAGACACAGTTCAGGGCCGTCCTTGGTCTTACTGGGTATTATAGAAGATTTTTCGGAACAATGGACCATTGTGGCTGACGTGATAGAACTCGCTTTTAAAAAGCTGCCAAAGACATTTATGTGGACCCCAGAGTGTCAGAAGACCTTTGACACTCTGAAAGATGCTAAGTGTTCAGCACACAAAGGAATTTGTGGTTCAGACAGATGCTTCAGAACAAGGGATTGGGGCAGGGGTGGCACACGTAAATGAGGAGGGCCTTGATCAGCCAGTCACCTTCATTAGGAGGTGGCTTTTCCCCAGAGAACAGATGTGGAGTGCCATTAAGAGGGAAGCCTTTGCTGTGGTTTGGTCCCTGAAAAATCCAAAGCTATTGAGGTGGTCCATGTCTCTACAGGGAATGGACTTTACAGTTGAACACAGACCTGGGGCTGCCCATGCCAATGCAGATGGACTTTCCAGGTTTCTCCCTTAACTGATGAGGACTATCAGGGAGTAGTTTGGTTTCCGATCACCTCTCGCGGGGGGGGTGAGGGGGAGGGATGTGAGAAAGTCATCCTTTTTTTTTTTTTTTTTTTTTTTTTGCACTGTTCACCCCCCATTTTTTTCACTGATACTGGTGGTTACTGACTCTGGCCTGAGCTCTGCTAACCAGGCCCAGTGCTCTGATGAAAAAGGTATATGGTAATTGGGTATAATTACAATTGACAATGACAGACCCCAGTAAGCCCCTAGTATACAAGGGGGGATTCAACTACCTATAAGTCCCTAGTACCCTAGTATATAATAGGGCGGGGTGGTTTAGAGGCCCAGTAGATTTCCATCACTGGATTGTGTACTACTGTGTTGCCTGCTGTCATTTTTAGAGGCAGCCCTGCTTTGCAGACTCTTTATAAGGAAATCATATGCAAATTCGACTTTGGAATTAAAGGTACTTCCAAAGTGGTAATCTACATTATTGTTTTACATACAAGTCATCCCTAAGGTCACCCCGGGGTGGTGTGCCATGTAACTATAAGCAGGATCATTATAAAATGTTTTATATGCCCTGGTGAGGGAAAAACTGCCAATTTCATTTCCTCCCCTTGTAGATTATTAGCTCCATAGGCTAACATTGGAATATGTTATTTATGCATAAATATTGTTAGGAAGGGGCTAAAAAATGTTCAAGGGC
This sequence comes from Calotriton arnoldi, assembly GCA_963921515.1. Taxonomy (NCBI): domain Eukaryota; kingdom Metazoa; phylum Chordata; class Amphibia; order Caudata; family Salamandridae; genus Calotriton; species Calotriton arnoldi. The sequence goes on along the minus strand of CAWUFW010005854.1, from coordinate 588,849 downwards.
ATAAAAGATTGGCAATGATAAATCCAACAACTTGGCACTGTTACATTTATCATAACTACTACAGAAAGGAAGTTATAGGACTTTCTTTTCAGTGAGTCAAAATCCAGCCTTCTAGCAGCCTTTCCTGATTGGTTAGCCCTAACAGGCTTAGCCAAGCTGCTTTGAAGAGGGGGTAAGTGGCCTGCATAGAGCAGAGGTTATCTGATAGGGGGGGAAGCTCTGCAGCTGCAGAGAACAGGCCAGGTCGGGGCTAGGTAAATCAAACTGGGCTTCAAAGAGAGCAGGACAGTAAGTAATGCCAGTCAGGCCTACCCCCTATTCCTGTACCCTCATCCAGATGCCAGGCCTGAGAGTGGACTTTGCAGGAAGTGGAGGGGGGTTATTAATGGAAATGAGCCACACCAGTTGGTTGGTTTAGCCATCTTTTACTCCAAAGGTGAAGTGCTTTGTGGGACAAGAATATGCCACACTTTGGAGGACGCTGTCATGCTTTTGGATGGCACCCTGCAACTCATTGGGGTCCCCAGATCATTGAATATATATATATGAGAGCTGCATAGCAATTCGGATTTGCTGCCTGAAGCTACAAGGAGAAGGACTGCCCTGCTGGAACCCTGGTCTGTACCATACAGGATTTCTCCCTGAAGAACTGCTCTTGTTGCCCATTTGGAACTACAGCCCTGAGGACTTTGTCTTGTTTCAAAAAGGATTAAAGAGTGGACTCCCTGAAAGTAACAGGTTAATAGAGCTTCCCTGAACCATCTCCCTCAAGAGGTCTCCAGCCTGGAGTGCGTCCAGTGGACTTTTAAGGATTTGGTCAGGTGCATTGTGGGAACTGTAGTCCCAAACTTCCAAGGACCATCTCAGAGCTTCTAGACCCTTGGATTTGTGTTTTGGACACTTTGAATCCTCGAGAGGGACTTCAGGAAGAAGTTCCAGAAGTTTGGAACAACTTTTGGAAAAAGCTCCATAAGTGGACCGACACGACGTCAAGAGTAAAGCAGACTACCTGCAACCGCGACCCTGCCTGGATTTCCGGTCCATCAACTTTGTCCTGGTCAAACACGACAAGATGTCCCAAGTTGACGCTATATGTTTTAAGCACTAGAAAGTGGTTAATCTTTAAAAATTCATATCTCCGGTTCCCTATATTGGATTTTTGGCGTCATTTTAAAGAACAAATATTTTTTATACAGTCAGAATTCTCCTCTCTGGCCCGAAGGGGACGAGACTCAGTTTATATGATAAAACTACTGTGTTGAAAAGCTGCAGCTGTGCTACTGTGTTATGTCTAAAATGTTAGAAGCTGTTGCTAAATGAGTAGAGAAAACAGTACATATGTTATGTATTTCAAGCAACCCTGTACAAAATGTGCAGACTGACTCCCAAGAAGAATCACTGAATAACAAACAACATGTACAGTGTATTCCTAATATAATGTAACAAAAACAATTGAATTATGTGTAGCAGAGTCAGCCTAACTCATCTAATATGCAAAACTAAGAGAGAACCAAAGTGAGCCCAGAAGGGACATCACTACACCCTAACCTTGGTCTGGAGAGTAACTTAGTGACTAACTTGATATTAAAGATTACAAGTCAGGCAATTTCAGTGCGATGCTAATGAGCATAATATTCAAAATTGTAGGCATAATAAAATGGAACAAAGTTTTGAAAAGGGGGCCTAATTAGGTTGAGCCAGGTGCACCCAAGATTTCTTCCACAAGATCAATGTTTAGTGAATCCAGAACGGATTCGGTCCCCGGAGACGATGACTCAATAGCCCCATTCAAAAGCTCCAAAAAACAGACATGATCCTCGTTATCAGCCAATGCTGATGAAGTAGTCTGTTGTCCTGCATCCGTATTATTAGAGCCAGAGTTAAGAAGTCCAGGTGCTGAAGCACCTATCTCCCTAGTAGGGAGTAGCTCATACCACTAATCTTGAAGCGACTGCAAGTTCATGGGACAACTCCGAAAATGGGTAGTTATCGGACTCGTCAACAGGTTCATGTCCATAGGAACAGGCAATTGCAGCGCCAGGCGAACATCAAGTGCCCACTCGAAGGGACACCATAGGCAGTGAAACACTGGTTGTAGGCAGGTAAACCATGCGGGTCGGAATGACAGACAATGACCAGTCAGTGTTCAGTTCCTGGAGCAGTGACTCCAAACAATTGTATCATGCGGTCACTGCACAGCTGGACAGGTGGTAATTCCATTACCAGTGGGCTTTGGAATGAACATTCATTGCGGAGTAGCAAAAAAAAAAAATGCTACAAATGAGGAATAACACCAAGGGTGTGTCCCCGAAAACATTTTAAAACTGAATGTATGAAGGACAGTATCACTCCAAAGATTTTCTGGAAGGTAATGACTAAGTCAGTCCAGATTGATTTTTAAAAAGTGCGCTATACCTGCAGTATTGGACGCATTAAAGATGCGATGCACAAGCTGGCCGAAATGCAGTGGGAGATTTGTGCTTAAAAGTGACTGTATTTCACTGGATGTCCTTGCAACCTGCAGTTCAAAGGTTTCTCGGGCAGATGGTAATGCCACATCTTTTTGAAACAATAAGACTTTGAGTTGCCTTAGCTTGTTGTAATCTGCTTTCAAAGTTGGAATTGAAGAACATAACGAAAAACAGAAACCCCATGCATTGGAGGGAAAAGCACATTATTGCAGCAAGTCACTATCTGGGAAACATAAAGGACATGCGGGATTCCGGCCTTCATCCCACAACAATCTTTGTCGCTTAACATTGAATAACTTCTATTGGAAAGAACAGTAATGAGGGGGAAAATTGAAGGGGTTAGTATTCCTTTTAGAAAACAGGCCAAATTTGCTACTGAAGTATTACATGCTCCGTGAATGGTACTGTGTTTACAAACAAGTGAGTGGCCGACAGAAGAATCACGTTCATTTCCAGTAAGGAATACCTCTTTGTCCGCCCGTTCACATCGGTAATCAAAAGGAAGTGACCACAACTTGTGGATAAAGCTCCCTTCCAGAGCTTTAGATCTATCTACTTGGAAATGGTTAATGCAAGATGTAACCTGGAATTGGCAAAGATATTACACCATGTAGCCACACTGCGGAGTGTGTTTCAGCTACTGTGAAAGGCAGTTGTTCTAACGTCTCAAGGTATAATATTGTGCGAATGGCATCTTTTTCGCCTTGAGTCTCTGTTTACGTCTCAGGTTGAAAGGCAAGTTTAGTTGCGTAGAATGTAAGTAACACTATGGCACATGCCCATTTTTTAGCACCTGAAGTGTCCAACTAAACTGCATAATTGATCTAAGCTGAGTTTGCCCATGGTATAATAAAGGCATGTCATTTTGCATAATATTGATAACAGACAACACAATTTTATTCATACTGTAAATGTGAGAAGACAATGTATTAATGCTATTATCAACTACAGCAAGTACTATATGCAAATTATCTTGATGAACTTGTCTTAAACATGCAGCTGCTTCCATTTGACATTTTCCAAATTTCACTGTAAGTTGCATAAATATATCTTTTAGAGCACGGAGACTTAAGACCAAACAAAAAATCAGATAGATCCATGTCTCCCGACAGCAGGGAAAGATGTTGTTTTACTGCAGACAGTGTGGAATTTTTCAACCATTGTTTCCACAATTTCCCCACCGAATAGGTGGTGACTATCCCTGAGTGTTAAGACTGGGAATAACGAGGGTCGGGTCTGCTTGCCTTAAACCCTGGTGTGGAATTAAAAAAACGAGCATAACAACCTCTTGTGTCCACTGGCAACAATAACCACCCGTTTTGACCTGAAAGTGTGGGGGTTAAGTGCACCATTCTGCACCGAGCTGTTCTTCACTATAATTTGTTAAATGTTGCCATTTTATCAAATGAGGCAATGGAAGGAATATTGGGTGAATTCATGTCTTTAATTTTAGCGAGTCCTAGACAAGTAGTCTGTTGAACTGTCATTTAGAAAAATCATTTGTGTTGGAATTAAGCAGGCTCTAAATAAGGTGTCTGTTCCCTGAACCTGCCAATGTTTGGTACCCTAAATTGATTTCATTTCAATCGTATCCTTCCAATACTCATAGCCTTTTAAGGCTAATTGTATGATAAACAAATTAAATATATTAGTTTGGTTTGCGTTGCCATATATTTCTTTGCTAGTGTGGGGACAAGTTTAAAATAAAAAGATTTTGGATCTAGTGAATCATGGCCAAAACAAAAAATATATGAATTTATCCCTATATGTTGTTGAGCTCCCTTGTGGGGAGTCAGACAATGTTCCCATTATGTGTGATTAAAAATTGTGCGTTGAACACTAGCTCGATGAAAATAATGATGGTAACAGAATATTTCACCATAAATAGCAGAACATAGATACAGGTCTTCACTTTCAAAAACAGTATAATATTCCAGGTCCTAGAGCATGGAGTTAAAAGTGTCAACATCCCAGTCATCAGAATGTAACCCAAGCGCAATAACATCACCCATTGACACCTTAAAGACAAGGAATCTGCAGAATTCCTGTAGGACCGAAAACATCATAGGGGACCTTTTCCCAAATAATTTCATCAGTTACTGGGACAGCTGAAATGTTCACAAGGGATAGTCCTCTCGTCACCTTATGTGAAGATGAAAGAGGTAACCGCTTATCTACCAGTTCTGTGGCAGAGCATTCTGGGAGATGATGTCCATTTATTAGCAAGAAGAAAACAGTCACAAATCCAATCCAAAGAAATAGAAAAACCAAGGAAAAGTTATCCAAACATATATCCAATGAGGGACCAGATAAGTGCTCTGCCATGATAGGAAAACACAAGCCCGTGTAGGCAGAGTGTCTTGAATGGTGGAACTGTCGAGTCGGATGAAAATTCCTACAAAATACCCAGAAGCTATTTGTTGAAAAACAGGAGCCACAGGTGTAGTAAGAGAACTGGTAGATTCCACAAGTGGTGGATCATTATCAACGACATCATCTGCAGGAGACCCAGCAGCAAGTACAGTATTCACTTCTGTTGTGTGGCTGGCAGTTGTAGCGACATTAGAAATTAACTGAACTTCATTCTCCGCCCCCTTGCCCCAGCTGGGGAAAAACAGCTTTGATGTTGCTCGCAAACTGTAGAGGAATTTCCTGCATGGTAGCGAGAGGAATAGGGGAACTACCAAGGACTCCTCGTGGCCTACTGTTGAGAATCGGCCACATGATATACCTTGATGTGATCAATAGAGACAAAACTTTTGTCTTTTGAACCTGCAAGCGGTGGCAGTATTACAGTTCTTGTACTTTGAATGCAAAGGACTGGCATTGGTGGATTCTATGATGGGCCAAGTTCCTTTTTCACTGCAACCTTTTCTCGAACGAGATCCCCAATTTGTGGCATCCAGCGATAAGGTGCTGGCTGCTCCTTGAGTTCGATAGACGCAGATGTCTTCAACTGTTCATTAGACTGGCCGTCACAAGTGTTGCAGATCCTGTAAGACAGCAGAACTATCATTTGTCAAAGGGCATGGCTGCTGCCACGACGTCTGGAACATACATTTTGATGCCAAAAAGGACCTTGTATGGGGTCCGGCAACCCAGAGATCGTTTAGGGAGATTATTAAGTGCTCATTGTACCCCATATAGGTGATGGATCCAGCTACACCCTGAACCTAATACTCTAGCTGTTAAGGATTGCTTTAAGTCATGGTTCATCCTGTCCACTACCGAATTTCCCTCAGGATGATACGGGGAAGAGTAATTCACCTCTACACCCAGGGATTGCATAGAATCCTTACATGCTTTCGAGGCGAAAGCAGGGCCTTGGTCCGAGTGGAAATGTAGTGCATGCATATTTTCTGATAAAGACTTGTAAATCTTTAATAACCGTGCGAGTGTCAGCTGAATGTTGTTGCCACATCCAGAGGAACCTTGAGCAAGAATCAAATGCAGGTAGGATACGTTTAAAGGCTTCATCTGAATTAACAGGACCATAATGGTCTAAGTATATGCAGTTGAAAGGTTTGTTGGAAATCAACAGGTGTGTCTGTGGTGGGCATGCCACGGTAGAACTTTTAACTTGTTCACAAATGTCACAAGAAAGGGCATATTTCTTGGCCGGTTTATATAATCTAGGCCACCAATAACATTGCTGTAGTAGTAAAATTGTGGCTGCCACACCTGCGTGTGCAGAAGCAACACCTTCATGCGCAGCTATCACCAAGGCTAGCCTGCGGTCTAGGTTGGTATTCAAATGATTAACAACCCCTGGAATCGTAACAAAGGGAACATTTTGTTTGTTTAAATGGTATGTATATTTAGCAGGAAAGCCCCTAGACAAAGCGGTGCCGTCGCATGTAGCAATAACAGCAGGCAATATATCAACATCTATCCTTGTATGAGAACGAGTCATCGCAGCAACTGTCACAGTGGAAACTGCTAATTTGGCCTCTTCATCTGCCAAAGAATTCCCTACAATGTGTGTTCCCACACGCTGATGACTCAATTTATGAATGACATGATTCTGCGGCAACCTATCTTTCAGGTCTGCCACCTTCACCCAAAGTGATTTATTCTGTATAGTGTTGCCTTCAGAAGCTTTGAATCCATTCTGACGCCAATAATGCAAATTGTCATTAAAAGATTGGGCCCAATAATACGAATCACACAACAAAAGTGTGGGGAATTCAGAATCTGTATGTTCTAGTGCAAGAAACAATGCTTTTAGTTAAGCCAACTGTACAGTGCAGTCGCCAGTTTTCTGTGGTTGGACTTTTTCCAAACCAACATCACACCATGAACTGAGGCACATGCCTCCGAATATTGGTGCTTGGTCCCAACTCAGGTTGGGCTGAAACATCAGTATAAACAAAATATATATACTGTTCAAGGGGCAAAACATTGCTGGGCATGGGATAAACATGCTCATATTGAAGGAATTCATGTGTCTGTAAAGACGGGTCAAAGACGAAGTCTACATCCATAGCTGTTAAGGATGTTGCCCATTGTATCCATCTAGAATGGAGAGCTTAAGCATGTGGAACGCTTGCTTTTGTAACATCCTCTAAGGCTGGAATGGTAGTAACAACAATAATGTGATTCACTTGTGCAAGTGGCCTTTTTTTTAACTATAGCACTGCAGGCAGTATTTTTCAGTAGATACAAAATGCATCTATGCGTTAGAACATAAATGCGATTTATATGCAATCTGCACTGTTTCACCTTCATTAAATGAAACATATGTAAAGCCAATAGCACCCGAAACTATACAGATGACCAGGTTTGTAGGATTTACACGTGTATAGAAGTGTCGTGTAGCCAGTAAGCCAGATTGTAGTGATCTGAGTATGTCTGTATGGTCCGATGTCCAATGTAAACTGGAAAAAGGATGATGAATTAATTCATATGATTTAATGCGCTGTGCATAATCTGATATGTAAGTTCTGCCAAAATTAAGGAATCCTAATAAGGATTGCAGTTTCCTAAGAGTGTTTGGTGGTTGTAGCAGAGCTTACTTCTCTAGGAAGTGTGGTGTGAGGCTTTTCTCTCATGAGTAAGTTTGTATCCTAAAAATAGGACACTTAGAAATGCTATATTAGATTTCTTGAAGTTGAACTTGTGGTCCGATTCAGTAAATCCCAATATTAAGCGATCTACTCTGGCTAAATGTGTATTTAACTCATCATCTGTCAGGTTGATATCACCTACATAGGACAATGTGAATGGGTCAATATCATGTAGAATTGACACAATGCAGGCAGCAAACAGTCCTGGACTGTTCTTATACCCCAGGGGGAGTCGACTAAAGCGATGTTGTGAGCCTGGCACCGAGAAAGCATCCAATCCCTGCTTTTAGGCGTTATATTCTGGCAGAACTGGAAATATCCAAGGTTGTTTACTAACTATATTATTTATCTTTGCCATATGTGTGTATTTTGTATTGCAAATGTGAGTGTATGACTACTTAAATGTCTATAGTCCAAGACTATATAATATGAATGATCCAGTTTTAAGACAGGAAAAGGGGTTATTCATTTGAGAGAGACAGGCTTTAATTACTCCTCTGTACTCCAATTGTGAGAGTATTTCTCTAACAGGTGCTTTAGCATCCTATTTTATTGGGTATGGTGGCTGCACTTGTGGGTTGGACCGTATGGGTATTGCATGATTATCTTCACGTTAGACGAGCGTGAGTCCTTTTTCAGTTTCACTACTTTTCCTGTGTGCGCTCAGAACACCCTCCTCTCTCGTATTGTTTTTCTGCTGAGTTCTGAAAGGAACGAGAAGGACAATTATCAGAATGCTGATACCGATCTGGTGCTTTCAACTGGGTGCGATCACGCAAATTATAGCGTCTGTCAGAGGGCTCCAATGGCGGAGAACCTACTTGAGACCTAGCTTTTTCTTTAGGTTTGGGCTTGTCCCATATTTTTTTTTTTTTTTTTTTTAGCAAACTCCGGATTCTGCTTGGCAGTGTTTTTGTCAGAAGCAGGTTTGCCAAGGTGTGGTTTATTGGGTCTGGCCCCCAAATTATTGCGACCTATATAAGTATATACTTCAGCAATAATTATAGGTAGCTCACGTTCCTGGTTGACTGGTGCAACCTGCGTGAGCCACTAGCATATAGCCAAAGATGCTGCTTTGCCTTTAATGTTTGACAGAATCATTGAGGAGACCACAGCAAAGTTTCCCATTCATTTCATATCCAAATCCAGGGCAGAAGCTGCTTTGTGTTTGTTATGTATTTGTTTTAACACTTCTTGCAAGACTGACATAGATGGAGTACCAAGCGTGATGGTATAGACTGCAGCAAAGACTATGCCCCAAATGGCGCAGTCACCTATTTGGGGAACCATCCCATGGGGTAAGCACATATTCAATATTCTGTGCTTGTCTTGTGGTCCCGTAAGGGAAAATACGGCTTCAATCTGATAAATATTTTGGGCTATCCAAAAAGCAATTTCTTCACTGTTTGTGGGAATTTTACCCATAATTGAATGAATAATTGCAGAACTTATTGTAGGTACTGCAGGCAACTGTGGTTGCCCTGCTAGTGCTGTCCTTGCTGGGACAGCAATCAAGGTGTGCAAAACATATTGAGTTAAGCGTCTTTATGGTCTAACTAGACCATTGTATAATTGCCGTAGCTTATTAATATTGAGGTTTAGTAGGTCAGGGTATGGAGTATAACCAGCTACTTCTGGCCAGGTGGCTCCTTCATTGCTAAGGAGACGGTGCATACAGGGCAAGTGCGTTTATAGGGGCATCTCAGAACCAATTTTGATGTGCCCAAAGAGAAAATGGGATTTCTAAGAGCTGATATGCTCTCTATTGTTGTGGTGGTGCAACATCAGTGTATTCATGAAATGTCTATGTATCAGCATCAACAGCTGGAAAAATTGACCCAAGAATAAAAAACTTCCACGCAATAGGTATTGTTGGCTTCAACCATGAAGATTACGTCATGGCCTGCACTGCCAAGGCCATGTAAATGTGCATGGACTGCAGGTCTGCAATTGTCAAGCTATAGATATAGGCTGTGGCGCCGCCATTAATAAAACAGTAATGGAAACACAGTGCAAACACTAATATGGGAAATCCTTTTAAAGGTTCAAGCGTGTACAACCAACAGAAAATATTAGGTGCTTCCTAAAATACTGTGAAGGATTAATCCCCAACACCATTGACGTCTCCGGAGGAGGTGTAAGGGTACAATGGGCACACACAAGTACTACTCAAGAGACCTGTCAAATAGGTGCCTGACCAATGTTGGTAGCGCCATGTCACAGGGATTCTGCTGGTAAAGCAGCAGAGCTGTGCCTTGGGATGACAGGACGTCAGAATGTAGGGACTGAGTCTCTCTACAATGTCAGTATCTGTCGGCCTAAATCCTGTTTAGCTCACAGTGCCTCACCTAAACTCCTAACCTTCCCAGAGTAGCAGGTGATTTTGGCAACCTAGATCATGACCCTATAGTCCCCATGGGAACCATGGAAACAGATCCTCACCTTTCGTCACTCACTCATGCATGCCTGTAGTAAACATAAGAAAGGCACGAAGAAAGTTTACAATACGTTTATTGAAACTATCGTAGTCCATTATGAAGCAAATATGCTGCGATCACTAGGCAGATGAGACTAAACAAAGTAGTTAGCATTACTATCAAGCTGTATAAAATAAACATTACCACTATGGCAAATTTTCTATCTGTCTAGGCCTACTCTTTCTGTGTGAGCACAGGGATATATATATGTGATGTCTGGGACTGAAAACAGACCCCATACCTGGTGTATGTAGTTAGGTGGTCCGCAGTGGCGGCTGGTGACATTTGAAAGTGGTGAGACGTAAAACTTGTGTGGGAGTGCACCGCAGCGAGCGAGCCTGAACAACCTAAGGGTGGTTCGGGGGGGTTCTCCCCCGAGAATTTTTTTTAAAAAGAGTGGGCAAACTGGGACATCTTAAGGATTTTGGGGGCCCTGGGCCAAACATATTTAGGGGGCCCCCGGCCCCTGTGAGGAACAGCTTTGAATATATGGTCCAGTTTCAGCTGTTTCATGCCCTCTTTTACCAGGTTACTGACAGTGCACAGCCATTCCTCCAAAATTCTAAATGTTTACATCTATAAAATTCATGGATAGTGATGACGTGTTTTCAATATTGCAACACAACAGCTCACTAATATTAATGCAAGTAAACTCCGGCATACACTGAAGCGGCATGGGTGCGCAATATAAATCTCCCAAATCGTACCTTAAGTCATACTGGTGTATATTTGGTGAAAGTCATCACTTTTCCAATCTGTTTGTGCTTCTATAAGGCAGTCTGGTAGGACCGGTGTAGAGTCCGTAATCGGGTAGCCTCTGCCACAGCCCCACTTCTCTTGTAAAGATATGCTGCTTTGAGTGATTTTGATTTATCCGTATGCCGCTGTATCTCTACCCTAGATATGCGTACTCTCAGCCTGACGTTTGTGACTGGTCATGTTCCTGTCCCACTGGCCTTTTCGAGGCATAAAGACAAGTTGGGAAATCTGATATATTTCTCAGAAGGCCCATCCGCCTTTTGCACATTCTTTGCTTAACCTGGTATGGACTGACTCTGCCCCGTTACACACTTTCCTGGCCTTCGAGCGGTACATATATATATATATATATGTTGGGATATTTGCCCACAGGCTGGTCCACCGCTGATCTAATCGGGCTAGAAATTTCCATGCGGACATCGAGCAGGGCACCAAGCCTCGCCTGACACCACCGATTTTTTTTTTTAGTACCAACTGCTTGCTAAAAGAATATACACCGTAAAAATGTAAACATGAGACGGCCCACTTAGACATGGTTTATTCGGGAATTGGAAAAGCAGAGGCTGTTGGTGTGCACATTTTCAATAAAGAGTGCCCACTCCTCTATGTAAAAACTAATTAATGGTGTCTGTCAGCTGAAAGCAGACGTCACTCAAATATATTAAACAATCATAGACCTATTTTGTCCTGTCCGGAGTTCACCAGTATGTGATGTTGTCCTACTTTGAGAATAAAAAGGGCAAGGAGGGTTACTCCGAAATCAAGTTAATGCGAGTGGGACAAATGGAAAACACCATATTTAATATTCATTAGAAAAGATGAATGCCATAAGAACGTTTACATAACCCATCACATTTCCCAAAACACCCTCACTTCTCTTCCCCTATGCAACTATTTCATCCCAGAATAATCGAAGACGTTTTGGGTGAGCGCTTGTCACTCAGAAAGGCTGACTTCTTGGCTCCAAGAATTCTAACCAAAATATTAGACTCGTATATTGATCTAAAGACAGTGGAAATGTTAAATATTACACTGGCTCTCAACAGCGTTTGACAATCAGGGTCACGTTTTGCCGCAGGTTGGGTTTAAATACATTTTATTTATCACGTAATAAGGTAGTGCGCTGTAGTGCACTGTTTTCAAACTCTTGTTCAAAATTCCAGCTAAAGCCGAATACTTTTTACACACTTTATTATTGTCGAAAATCAAATATTGAAATCTTACACGAGTTTTCTTTTCCTGCTACCATCACTAAAGCATATGCTCATTGCTGCAGGATGAATGTCTGCGCCCAACCCCGTCCACCGGCAGTGGCCTTAATTGCATGCACCCCTCCCCCCACACACACCCCAGTCGGCTAAACACTCAGCATTGATGCACCATTTGTACCGCGCCTCTCTCAAAAAATGGCTATAAAACGTAGGCTGTCACCCTCTTTTCTGCCTCAGAACCCCACAAAAGTTGTATGCAATGAACACTTCACCTCCAAAAATATCACCGCAACTCCCCTGCACCCTCAGCAGAAAATAAATATCTGCAAACACCCAGACCAGTCTCTGCCACCCTCCATTAGAACAACATCTCAGGCGACACTCTGGGTCCCTAACCCCTAATATGAATATTTAACTACCTCAGCGCGCCCCCTCCTCCACTCCAAATACTAGAAAGTGGCACCTTCCCTGCCCACATTCAGCAACATTTGTTTAAAGACCCGGGGTCACCATCTCTTCAAAACACATGTGAATGAGGAGTGTTTGTACGCGTAGAGTGGGTCGGGGTTTATAGTGAAAATAGCTTGTTTTATACAGCGCTTCAAATCAAAGACTTGATGTCTCCAAGCGCTGTAAACAATAGGTGTTCCTTAACTCCAACTGTATGGCAGTTTATAGCTTTTCCTATATAAGGACGAACGGCGGAGACGACCTTTTGCAGGATTCGAAGTCGTTACCAGATATTAGTGGTGAGCGTTTAAATTTAAATCTGGATCATCTTGCAGATAGTTGGGTGTTTTATGGCCTTTGAAAACAGCGCGCACCTGGAGCCCTTCACCAGTTGTGGGCGGCATGACGGGTGGGTGGGGGGGATCGTGTGGTGGGGGTAGGGGGGGAGGCGGGAGGAGTTTAATAATGAAAAAATAAAATAAAACTTACCTTCCCCCGGGTCCCGCGTTTTTCTGCTGCCGCAGCTCTCCTCAGGAAGCTGCCACCCACAGGCAGCCTCCCTCCCCTCCGCCAATCACAACGCTGCAATGGCAGCGTTGTGATTGGTGCAGTGCAGGCGCACAGCGCCCCAGCCGGGCGCCTAATGGGAGGCCCTTTTCTCTATGTAGGCTGCATGCAGCCTACATAGAGAAAAGGGAGAGTGCGCATGACTGCTTTGGTCGGCCCCAGGCCGACCAAAACAGTCAGGGCCCACAACAGTGGGCAAGCCACTACCCCCCCCCCCCCCCTTCCCTGCCCTCGAGCAGGACCGCCCGCCCACAACCAGGCACTTTTGCTTTCTCGCAGCGCGAGAAGCAGAAACATAAAATGGGAGCTTTACCATTTTATGTTTCTGCGAGAAAGCAGTGGGGCCACGCCCCTATGGAGGAGCCGCCACTGGTGGTCCGCATCATGAAGGTATACTCAGTTTACCCAAGGCTGCATGTCGCAGTCTGCGTGCGTCCGTTCCAGGACAGGGCTGTCTTCCAAAATTCTCGTCTCTGGCCCCAAGGGGATGAGACACAGTTTATATGATAAAATGACTGTGTTGGAAAGCTGCAGGTGTGCTAACATGTTCTGTCTAAAACGTTAGGAGCTGTTGCTAAACGAGCAGTGAAAATAGTCCACCATGTTGTTATGTATTTCAAGAAACCTTGTACAAAATGTGCAGACTGACTACCAAGAAGAATCGGTGAATAACAAACAACATGTACAGCGTATTCCTATAATAATGTCATTACAGCCTTTCTTGGTAGATAAAAAAAAACTACTGCATCAGCACTGCCCCAGCACCTGAATTTTCACTTCATCTAAAGGTGGGCTGTGGCTTTGTATACCTTTCATTCGCACATGCATGTAAAAGGCAGTAACCAAGCTGATGCCCTACGTTGTCATAGTGGTGGCTGTCAACAATGGTGGGACTATGCCTGCCACACCTTACTGAGCCAGCCACCACTGTAAGTCACTACTGTGAGAATGCAGAATTGTCTGGTGCAAAGTGAAGCCTTTGAGTTGCACTCTTTGTTTTTCAGGGAAACAATGCAGCTCTATCAAAAATAGCTACATGTAAAGGACTTTTTTCATTGTAGGCAGCAGTCTTACTGCAGCACATTCCAAAGATTGCAATGTATAGACTTTTTTTTTTACCATGATTTCTCTGTAGAGGCTGTTGCATTAAATCAGCTTTACAGATAAGTGTAATCAGAGACCGTAGATGGCCTATCCACCCCCACAGTCTTGATGACTGCAGAGATAATCTAGGAGCAAAATATGGCAATGTTTTTTAATCAATGGGAGAGAGTGACACGACTATATAGTGAGAAACTTAGCAGTATGCTTCAGGTTTTGCCTCCTTTTGCTGAATTCGTTTTGCTGGCCATAGTACTCTGTGCACTTTACCCCGGTGCTTGTGCTCTCCCTTCTAAATATAGGTAAATTGGCATACACCTAATTGGTACATTTAATTTACATATAAGTCTCTATAATATTGAACTACATGTACCTAGGGCCTGCAAATTAAATGCTACAAGTGGACTACAGCCCCCATTGTCCCACCCACTACAATAGCACTGTAAAAATTACCTTCAGGCCTGCCCTTGCAGTCTGTGTGTGCAGGTTTAAACAGCCATTTCGACCTGACAAAATAAACCTTTTGCCAGGCTCAAACCTTTTTTCTTCTTCAAATACACCTTACCCCTGAGGCAGGCCCTAAATTCTCCATAGTACACCAAACGCAGGTTTTGACCCAGACGGGAAAGCGGGTCAACTTATAGAACAAATACACAATGGTCCAGTGGAGCTAACTTGTATCGAAGATCTACCACCCCATTGGTACCTAATCCACTATGGGTGTGGTAGAGTCTAAATAAATGCAACAATAGGCAAACGTGGAGGTGAAAAATTACATGCACCCACCATGAAACATACCCCGTTCCTACTAAAGATGGATCTTGTTTACACACCTGATTGCAGGCTACCTAGATGCGGGAAAGCGCAGGGGAAATTGAACGCCATTCTCCGGAGGGTCACACGCCCCGCCATGCCCACTGATAGGCCCATGGTCCCCCAACCTGCAAAATTAGCACCGACTTGTTCACATTGGTGTCCCCTTCCCCCTGTGATGCTGATCACCATGCCCATGAGACGCCCACACCTGAGACTGATTACTCACACCCAGCCCAACCACATGGTACGAATCACTCATATTACAAGCGGACTCCACCGTTACAATTGTTAGTACTCAGATTATCACTTGTTCATTTTATTTGCTCTTTATTGATGGACAAAAGCTGCTGTACGCTAGCAATTTTTAAGGCATGTTTGACTGTATTGCATTGTTTTTTGCCTGCATAACGCACATATGTCATGCACAGAAAATCAATAAAATACATAAAAATAAAAAAAACATGCGACAATAGGCCCACAGTTACCATGTCAATGTGATATATATTATTTCCACAGCGTTATGACATCAAAGTTGAACAATCCGTGCAGGCGGCGCACGGTGCAGAAGGTGCTCAGTGCAAAAAAACCTATTTACATTTATACATCTGAATAACACAAGTTATCCACGTTGAGTCCCAACCTCAACATTAAGGTAACAGTATTCCTAGTACTGTAGATAGGATAGCCCGTGGGTATGTCAATGTTTCGACCTAGAAGGTACTAAACCACGGGTCTCATCAGGACAGCGCCGATTGACTGCTAACCTTAACCCGAGGCAACTATCAAATAGCCATGAGAGAGCCATTATGAAAAGAAGACTCCTTTCAAACAATACGGACCTCACGGCACCGGCAAAATCCGAGTCAAACCGAGTGTCTTCTGCCGGTCGGACACTGACTTCAGTATCCATCTTTCTTGCTTCATGAACAATAAGCAAACATGTAAGCTGCTCTTTGCCTCACCAGTGCATGAAGTGACAAGCCATGAATGGAGCAAACGATGGCTTTGCCCTGCATGCCACATGCATGGAAATTACAATACTGAAATGGCAACATTCTGCAATCAAATTGTTTATACTTCTATGGTTCAGCGATTGAGATAAAATATATGGTGTACTAACTTCCGGTGTGCAAAATGGAAGTCATGCATGGACTGAATCTACAACTTTTGTCCCTTCCCTAAATGCCAAAGCCTTGTCTGTCATTCATGATTCATTAATTGCCAAAATGTGCAATGCTGCTTGCTTTGCCTGTGCGTGAAATAGAAAAACATTCATGGAGTCAACATAAAATATTTGCCACATCCCTACATTCCACAGGCATGACAACTGGTATACAGAAGCAGATTGATTGTCCCAACATTCTGCAATTTAGGGTATGTCTGCATTTTTTATGGTTCATGAATTATGAGACAAAGTGGATTGTGTGCTTTGCCCTACTAGTGTGTTAAATGGAAAACGCGCATGAGTCCACCTATAATTTTTGCCACTTCCCAGTGGGCCACAAGGAAGAAGATTGGCATACATAATCAAACTAATCTTCACAACGTTCTATAATTTAAATTAGGTCTCATTTGTTTTTCATTAATTATAAGCCAAAATGTATGGTGTTATTTTCTTACCTGTTTATGAAATGCCAAAACATGCATGAAATCAACATAAACCTTTTTGCTACTTCCCTAGTGTTACAAGAGTGAAAACTGGCATATAGAAGTGGAGTGAATTCCCAACATTCTGCAATTTAAATTGTTAATCTCTTCCATGCTTCGTGAAGTGAGACATAATATATGGTGTTCTTCATTGTACTTGAAAAAGTAAAAACAAATTGCCCCAACACCATGGAGTGGCGATCATTTTTTTTAAAACAAATTCTACTGCCCTCTGGTGGTGGCAGACAGTTAAAAAAAAAAAAAATACATCTGGCCACCCCCTCTAAATAGGGTGGATTGGCTTGTGTCCAATGGCCCGTACTCTCACAGGCCGTCGGAGGAAAATTTACGCTGACAGAGTAACTTTTACTCCCTCAGCATGAACCAGTTAGTCTGTGTGACTCAAAATTGGATGGGCGGCACCAGAGTTTGGTGGATAGGTTACCTGATCGCTTTTGTGATGGAGTACTGTTGTTGGACTTGGTCGTTTCTGCAGGGTCACCCCCAAACTTTTTGCCTTCACCCCATATGTTTTCTGAATTTGTTTTTAATGGCATAAGTACTCTATGCACTTTACCACTGCTAACCAGTGCAAAGTGCTTGTGCTCTCTGCCTAAAACATGGTAAAATTGGTGAACATCTTATTGGCCCATTTAATTTACTTATAAGTGACTAGTATATGGTCCTATATGTACCCATGGACGATAAATTAACTGCTATTGGTTGGCCTGCAGCACTCATGCTACCTACTATAGTAGTCTTTAAAACATCTCAGGCCTCCCATTGCAGTTTGTAGTGCAGTTTAAAAACTCAACCAATTCAACCTTGCAAAATAGACCCTTTACCAGGCCTAAACTTTCCTTTTTGGTACATATGTCACCCCTAATGTAGACCCTAAACAGCCCACAGGGCAGGGTGCATTGTATTTAAAATGTAGGACATGCATTTTTAAGTTTTACATGTCCTGTTGTTCCCTACTGTGAGGCCTACCTCTCCAATAGGGTAACATTGGGTTACCTTATTACATTCAATAAGTGCTAACTTTTGGTTGGGAACAAGCAGAAATGTCATGTTTTGGTCTCAAAGTTTTTTTTAATTTAAAACCCTCTTTAATGGTTGTCTGGGTTTAAGTTACAATTCTGAAAATGCCACTTTTAGGAAGTCAAAAATAGGAGGGGGTAGGCCCAATTGATCAGTAGCTAGATAGGGCCTAGTTAAAAGTGCACAACATGAAATCTAGCCACCACTTTTGTTGCTGTTCTCTACTTAAACAGACAAAGGACCCAACCTTGATTCATTGGTCCTGGTTAAATATCCAAATAACCAGGACCAATGAATCAAGGTTGGGTCCTTTGTCTGTTTAAGTAGAGAACAGCAACAAAAGTGGTGGCTAGATTTCATGTTGTGCACTTTTAGGAAGTCAGCATCTTCTTGTTTTCAAGTTTTATTTATCTCAAGAAACCATACATGTAATTTGAAAACAATTTTATAAATAAAATAGACCAGTATGAGAACAAAAAGTTAAGAATCCTAATTATTGCAATTTCACAAATTGTGGTATTACAATTCAACTGACGTATACAGACTGTGAACAATTCCTTACAGTTACACAGTCTACAGTTTGTAGCAGATGTTTCTTTTAACCCTTTCGGGGTACATTCAAGAGTTGGAAAACCTCCTAGCTGACATTGAAATAGTTTTTTTTAATATGACTAGAAAAACAAAGGCTCAAGATTGGTTATGTACCAAACTTTGCATAATTGTTTAAAATCAGCCAGGCATGCGCACGCTTTGCCAATTGCCCTAGTAAGTAAGTAAAAGGCTTGTAGAGTGCATGAATGCCCGGAGGCATCATGGTGCTAACGTCTAAAATGGGAGCCATCAAAACGGGAACCTATTTGGCAAGAGAGGACGAGAAGAGCCAAGTTTTGAGCTGTTTCCTGAAAAGTAGCAGATTGGACTGAGCTCTCAGTTGAAATGGCAGTGAGTTCCACAGTTTGAAGGCAGATTAGGAAAAGCTCCTACCGCCCCATCAATCCTTGTTTATTCTGGGGGTAACCACCATTTTGGCTGAACTGGACCAAAGGTTGCAATTGAGAAAGTGCCAGAGAAAAATCTTTTGGAAATAGTCGGGCTGCCTTTCTGAAGTGCTTTCTGAACCAGGCAGAGAGCTTTGAATTTAACCCGCTTTCGGACTGGAAGCCAGGAAAGTTGATGATGGTTTGCGAGACTGGGCTGGATTTTGGGATTTTCATGAGCAGATGAGCTGCTGTGTTTTAAAGGGTCTGGATTTTCTTCAACATACGTTGCTGAATGCCAACGTAAAGAGCATTGCAATAGAGTATCCTTGAAATGATTAGTGCAACAATGACTGTTTTTTGAAGCTTTGAAGGGAAAAATCTTATTCAAAGTTCTTTCCAGAAAGAGACAAGAGGATGTGACCTTAGTAATTTGGTCAGAAAGACAGAGCTCTGACCTCCTGGTCAGAGACCTGCTCTCTCCCCCAGCAGCTCCGCCGTCTGTGCCGCTGCCGCTGACCCCGTTCACCTCTGTCTGGTAGGTGTTCGAGGCCCTCCTCCACCCGCAGGCTCCTGCCTGAGCCTCTTTCCTGTTGGTCCAGTGGGAGAGCCTTGCTCTTCTGCTGGTCAGCTGCTGTCTGTCTCTGTGTTTGTGCCCGTTTCTGTCTTTTGTCTGCCTTTTCTGTATTGTGCCTTGTTACTGTCACCTCTGCATTCTGTTTTGTTTTTGCCTGTTTTTTTCCTTTGTACCTGGTTGTTCCCTGTTGTTGTCCTCCGTGCCCGCTCGCCGCCCTTTCCTGCCGCTGCTGCCCCTGCGGCCCCTCCCCGCTGCCGTTTCCCACTCCCGCCTCCCAGCTGCGCTTCTCTCCCCCTTCCCTATTTAATGGCTGCTGCACGCAGCGGGCGTGCCGCTGGCTTGCCAAAGGCAAGCCCGTCTGCAGCCCGACCAGCGCCAGGGACCCTGGATCTCCGACCTCCCACTGCTACAACCCAGCTGCCCTCCACGCACTCCACCCCGGAAGGAACAACAACTGCCAGCTATCTACACCGAATACCACCCACGGCCAGTTCTCCTGCCGACAATCCTTCACCATCCTCCACACCCCCACAACCGCCGCACCCACGCGTGACGCCAGCACCACCAAAGTCCTGAAGTGTATCGTCCTCAATGTGCGCTCACTGCACAAACATGCCATAGAGATCTGGGACCTCCTCGACACCCTCTCGCCAGACGTCGCCTTCTTCACGGAAACCTGGACCAACGCCTCCTCCGCCCCGGACATCGCCACTGCCATTCCTGGCGGTTACACGATCCAGAGGGAGGACCGCCCCAACCGCCCAGGAGGAGGACTCGCCATCGCACAGAAGAGCTCCCTCCGACTCTCCACCTCGAGCGGCGACTCCTCCTCCACCACCGAACACCTCCACTTCCAGATCCAGACCAGCCCTAGAACTATGCTTCGCGGCACCCTCGCCTACAGACCCCCCGGACCTCACGCTTCATTCGCCACTACCATCGCTGACCTCATCGCACCCCACGCCATCGCCTCCATGAACTACATACACATCGGAGACCTGAACTTCCACCTCGACAACCTCAGCGACCCCAACTCCACCGCCCTCCTGGAGAACCTAGCCAACATCGGACTGAAACAGCTCGTCACCACTCCTACGCCGGGCAGGACACACCCTCGACCTCATCTTCGAAGGGGAACAACATCCGCTTCAGCCACACCACGCAGCCCCTCTGGACGGACCACTACTGCATACATTTCTCTTTCAACACTGCCACTGCCCACAAACTCACTCCATGCCCTCCGTGAAGGAACTGGAGCAAGGTCACAGAGGAGCACCTCAACTCCACCCTCATCCACGACCCCCCCGCCTCAACCAACACCAACTCTGCAGCCAAGGATCTACACCGCTGGATCACCAACTGCGCAGACATGCTCGCACCCCTCCGCACCACCGACAGACAACGCCCCTGAAGGCCACCTGGTTCACCACTGATCTCCAAGAAGCCAGATGCTCCTGCAGACATCTCGAAAAACGATGGAGAAACAGCAAATCCATTGGAGACCTATCCACCTACAAGAACGCCATGACAGAATACCACCAACTCATAAGATCCACCAAGAAGACCTTCATCCGGAACAAAATCCTCATCAACTTCAGCAACTCAAAGGAACTCTTCAACATCATCCAACAATTCACCAACCCCCCCCCCAACGAAGACACGGACGTCACTCGCTCCCAGGACCTCTGTAACAAGCTAGGCTCCTACTTCCACCTGAAAATCAAGTCCCTCTATGACAACTTCAGCGAACAGACTCCAGAAACAGCCCCTCCCTCCAGCGATGACTGCCAGCCCACCATCACCGCCTGGACCCCGGTCACCACCACGACCATGAAGAGCACTCACTCAGGAGCCCCTACGGACCCCTGCCTGCCGCACATCTTCCACAGAGCCGCCGCCGCCATAGCGCCAGAGCTGCGACGCACCATCAACGCCTCCTTCGAATCCGGCACTTTCCCCGATGACTAGAAACGCACAGAAGTTAGGCCCCTCCTCAAGAAACCCTCTGCAGACCCGACGGACTTGAAGAACTACCGACCCATCTCTCTCCTTCCCTTCGCAGCCAAAGTCACTGAGAAGATCGGCAACGCCCAGCTGAAAAACTTCATCGAAGAGCACGCCATCCTCGACTCCTCCCAATCCGGATTCCGCAGTAACCACAGCACCGAGACCACCCTACTCGCCGCCACAGACGACATCCGCACGATCCTTGACCAAGGCCACACCGTGGCCCTCATCCTACTCGACCTCTCCGCAGCCTTCAACACCATCTACCACCGCACTCGCGCAGCCAGACTCCACGACACCGGCATGCAGGGACCACCCTTGACTGGCTCCGCTCCTTCCTCGCCGGCAGAACCCAAAGGATCAGACTCCTGCCTTTCCTCTCCGAACCCACAGAGATCAACTGCGGAGTACCCCAAGGATCATCGCTCAGTCCACGCTCTTCAACATCTACATGGCCCCCCTCACCGCCATCGTCGGACAGCATGGACTCAGCATAGTATCCTATGCCGACGACACCCAGCTCATCCTCTCCTTCACGAAGGATCTTGAAACCACCAGACTCAGTTTCCAAGAAGGAATGAAAGATGTCACAGCTTGGATGAGCAGCAGCTGTCTGATACTCAACTCGGAGAAGACAGAAGTCCTCGTCCTTGGACCCACCCCCTCAGCTTGGGACAACTCCTGGTGGCCCACTGCCCTCGGCAACCCACCCACCCCCACGGACCATGCCCGGAACCTCCGCATCATACTCTACTCCTCCCTCACCATGACCCGACAGATCAACGCAGTCTCCTCCACCTGCTTCAACACACTCCGCAAGACCTTCAAGTGGATCCCCCCCAAAGCCAGAAAGACTGCTACCCACGCACTCATAACAAGCAGACTGGACTACGGAAACGCCCTCTATGCTGGAATTAACAAATCCTTGTTAAGCAAACTCCAAACCATCCAGAACACCGCGGCCAAACTTGTCCTCAGCATCCCACAACATGAGCACATCACCCAACACCTACGAGACCTCCACTGGCTCCACGTCGAGAAGAGAGTAACCTTCAAGCTACTCACCCATGCCTACAAATCCCTCCACAACACTGGACCCAAATACCTCAACGAAAGAGTCTCCTTAGACGTACCCATAAGGAACCTCCTCTCTGCCGACCTCGCCCTTGCAGAAACCCTGTGCATCCGCAGAACCAGAGCGGGTGGAAGAGCCTTCTCCTACATCGCAGCCAAAGCCTGGAACGAACTCCCAGTCAACATCAGACGCGCCCCTACTCTGCACACCTTCAGGATGAGCCTCAAGACCTGGCTTTTCGGCTGAATCGAAGCTGCACCCCCCTGCGCCTTGAGACCCTCACGGGTCAGTAGCACGCTTTAAACTCCTTGATTGATTGATTGAGCTTGCCATCGAAGACTACTCCTAAATTCTTTGCTTTTTGCACTGGAGAGGGAAGTGGGCTGAGGTTTTGATGCCACCAGGAGGTATTCCGAAAGGAGGTATTGTGCCAAATAAGAGTACCTTGCTCTTATCTGAATTTAACTTGGGGCAATTATTCTTCATCCAACAGACAATTTGCGCCATGCAGGTATTGAACTGTGTGGCCACCTCTTCGACATTACACAAGACAGATACTACTATCGGCGTGTTGTCGACATAGGAGATTACAGAGAAACCACAGGAGTTGAACAAGTTGGCCGAGGGAGTAACATAAACATTAAAAAGTGTGGGACTTAATGAGGATCCTTGGGGTACCCCACATGGAAGGGAGAAGGGTTCCAAAGTAAAATCTCCAGAGGCAACCACTTGCTCTCTGTCTCTTGCTCTCCGTCACTTGCTCTCTGAAGGAGCTTAGTAGGGAAAGTGAAGTCTTTTATTCCAATGCTCTCCGGCCAGTTGATAAGCAGCAAGTGGTTGGAAGTATCAAACGCTGCCAACAAATTGAGAAGAATCAGTGCTGCGTTCCCAACCTTTTCGACTGTGGTTCTAATTTCCTCTGTTGCAGCCACTAGGGCTGACTCAGACAATGGTTAGGTCTAAAACCATATTAGCCGTCTAAGATGGTGTTCATCAAGAAAACCCATGATATCTGCATCATAGCCTTTTCCAATATCTTGGCTGGCAGAGGAAGACGTGAGATGGGCCAGTAATTCTTCACATCATGGAGCTCAAGGGAGGGCCTTTTAAGCAGAGGAAGCACTGAAGCCTTTTACCACGCTGCAGGAGTGTCCCGATATCTATTTTATTCAGAGAGAGGGACTGATACTGTGTCTGAAACCCCATGGAGAACAGGAGGAGGACAGGGGGTGGAGGGTGCACCAGATTTGGTACACTCCAACCAAATGATCCTCCAACCAATATTGCTGTATACTTTTTGTTGATAGTCTTTTGAAGGTGTTGAAGGAAACAGGCGCAGACCTTAGATTCTTTAACTGAAGAAGTAGTGTAAGGAACGTGCCGCTGTCTTCATACTTGAATTTGAGATTCTTGACTTGACACTTTCGTTTCATGGATCCCTTCATTTGAAGATTCAGTTGATGTGGTATATTCCACTGCTCCTCCTGTAACAGGACTGTATCATCTTCATAGGGGGAATAAAATAGATTCATGTTGAAATCTCATGTTAATATTATTGGGGGACTGTCATATTTTGACTAACATTAATAATTAGTACTTGCAGCGTTAGGATGACAATGCTTTTCTGAGATAGAACGGGGTTGACATAGATGTTCACTAGATGAGAAATATTTGATTATCCTGTGACCAGTTTTCCAATTGGAACTCAAGGGCCCATGGTTCTTCCGAAATGATTTGATTGACTTTTAAAGCTAGATCCGAGGAGATGTAGATTGCCAGCCCCCCTTTAGGCCTACCTTTCATCTTTGATTTATGTGCCAAGTTGATGAATTCTATATACCCAATTAGCAGGAGCAAAGTCAGAGTCCAAGTTTCTTGCACAATATTTACATTAAACTGTTGCCAGTAGGCATTACACCTGGATCACTTATTTAATGGCTTGGGTCACCCACATTCCATAAGCATATTTTTAGGTCCATTGCATGTGGACCTGATGTTCGATCCTTCTTGAGTCCATTTCCTGACCTGGTTGATAATACGGAAGGCAGCCATGTCCAATCGGCCCAACAATTAGTTTGAAGAGTTTTATTATTTTAAACACTTATGCTAACCATTTGGTGCCTGGGTCACATGACAGTGAATAGTTGGCATGTGGCCTTTATGTATTTCTCTGAGATAATGAAATGTGAGGACTAGGTGTTGGCAAGATGGAGGGGAGAAGCTGCTCCCAGCCCTACTTAACATTTCAAAGTGTTGCCTCAGCACACTTACAAAGAAACTTGAGACCAGCCTTTTGTCACCCTAGACTTACTGGAGCATCGGTAGGGGAAGGAAGGAACTTTCCAGAACCACAATGTGGGGGTGCTTAGAAGTTTCCCCCACATCAAAGACTGGCAGCAGGAATAAATATTGGACCCTCCAGCCAGCTCTTCAGTATACTCCTGCACCTGTGGACACTACAGAAGAAGTACTGCCTTGTTCTCCAGAGGTCTACCCTGCACTCTGTGAAGGAAGACTGGACCTGATCTGTTCATCCCAGGCTAACCTGAGTGACTCCAAGGGTCTATTGGCTGACCTCCTGTTCTGAGCTACAGGGACACAATAAGCTGTAGAGGCCTCACTGGAACTGACCTGCTGAACCTGGACCTGCCTCAGCCGTGTTGGCTCTGCTAAAGTGAGTCTCTGATCCCAAAGCAGTGCCTCCCCAGGTCCCGGGTCCTTGGCTGGCAGAGTTCACTCCTCTTAAAGGGAGAAATCCTGGAGTTTTGGGCTGTTTGCGACCTCTAACAGGCCGGTTCACGTGGAGACTCTGCCGCCAGCAACAATCGCCAATGCAAAGCTCCTGTGAAACCCGACTCTGTACTCTGCAATGACCGCCAGCGACGACCTGCCATATGAGATCTACAATTCGCGCTACAGCAATAACAGCCCGCTGTGACTGCCAACGCAAAGCTCCAACGACGACCATCCGAGGTGCCCGACCAGAACCTCACGCTACAGTGACGATCGTCCGCGATGCTTGGCCTGCTGTTTGTGCTACAGCGACAACCGTCCGCAATGCTCTCATTGCTCCTCGCAGCCTCCTCCACCGCGAACTGGACTCAGAGAAGGTAACTTTTTCAGCAGGACTAACCTGGTCCCTATATCCAGCCAGTGCTCCATCGCGTTTGGCCTGAACTTGTGATTTTCCCTCAACCTAGCACGACCAGATGACCGCAAGCTGTGATTTTAGGCACTATATTTACCTAAAAATTTAAAACTGCATATCTCTCGTTCTACTGATTGGATTATTGTTCCGGTACCATTTTATTTATTAAAAATTACTATATTTTTCTGAATTGGTGTGGGTGTTTTCTTGTGTTGTGTTTTCACTATATTACTGCATAAATACTTTAAACATTGCCTCTAAATTAAGCCAGACTGCTTTTGTGCCAAGCTGCCAGAGGATTAAGCACAGGTTAATTTCGTGATTTTTGGGTTGTTGCTTGAGAAAGGTCTTCACCAGCTCAATCAATAACCCAATTTCTTACAAACCCCTACTAATTATGGCACACATGCCTGACTACTTCATTTAATGATTACTGATCTGAGAAGATACCAATAGCTGTAGAAACCAGAAAGAAGTGATACATTCAGTTAAGGAACATCAAGTAAAAATGTTGGGTACCAAAACCAATGGACTGGATCAAGGGCTGTTGGAGTGCTCAGTCACCCTTACCTCCAGCATTTTGAACACCCCATCCTGAATACTGGCCCTCGCTTTGTCACACAGCCTATAAATTTTGTTTTTGACAAATGCTGTCCCCGGTGTCAATGTCATGGGTGTTCCAAGTGGTTGGCCGTGGGGTGAGAAAAGAGAGGCAACCTGCCCCAGCAAGTGGGGACAGTCCCTCTGCTACCCAGGGGTCAGGGTAGGAGAGAGGACAGCTCTTTCCACTGACCATTCCCACTCATTGGAAAATAAGAGGTCGAGAGAGGTTCACTGTTCTCCACCACCACATCATTCATCACCATGAGCATAGTTACGTCAGACCTCTCAAAGTGGGCTTGAGGCTATTGACATGCAAGACCCTTAAAGGGTTTCTGTGGGTCTTGAGATCCATCAGGTAGGTAACCTCCACCATGAGATCCTTCACTTCATAGGGCCTGGTCCTGTAAGGCCCGGGGATCCACTGGCTCCATCACCCATACTTTCTGACCAGGCTGAAGCTCAACCAGAGTGCCCCTCTTGCCATGCCAGAGTTTCATGACTTCCTGGCTAGCTTCCAGGTTCTCAGTGACTTTCTTCCAAAAGCACTACTTCTGAGTCTGGAGAGCCAACATGTAGCTGACTACATAGTGAAGGGGGAGGTGGTTTCTTGAAGCCCGCTCTCACCCCTCCTTCACAAGGCTGAGAGGTTCTTCTGACAGGGTGGCCATACAGAAACTCAAAGGGACTGAACCCTACTTCCTGCTGCATCACCTCCCTGTAAGCAAACGGGCATGGCAAGATAGCGTCCCACTTCCGCCTCAAGGGCTCTGACAGGCCCATGATCATGTCTTTGAGGGTCTTGTTGAATTTTTCAATAGGCCCATTGGTTTGGGATGATAGGGTGTGGAGAACTTGTAGGTTACTCCACACTCATCCCTCATTGACCTTATGTATGCTGACATGTAGTTGGTACCTTGGTCGAGCACCACCTCTTTGGGGAACCCACCCGTGTAAAGATTCCCATCAGTGCCCTGGCCATTGCAGGTGCAGTCACTGTTCTCATAGGTATGGCCTACAGGTACCGTGTTGCATGGTCCAGCAAGACCAGGATGACCTGCCTAAGGCAGTCTTGCAGTCCAGGGACCCAACAATGTCTGTGCCCACCCTCTCAAAGCAGGTGCCTCCGACAGCAAGGAGAATGAGTGGAACCTCCCCCCACCCCCTCCTCAACCCCCCAACTTCCCACTGGCCTGACAGGTAGGACAAGACCTGCAGAATGCATCTGAGTTTACTCTTATCAGGAACCAGACGAAGTGGGTGACAAGCATGGCAAAGGTATTGTCATGCCCCAGATGTCCTGCCAGGGTACATTATGGAACAATCCCATTAGGAAGGCGCTATGGCTCTGGAGGACCACCAACACATGGGTTGCCCCAAGCTCAGAAATGTTAGGCACCCTATACATTCTCCCAGTAAGTCCGGTGATCACCAGAGGTGTCGCCATCTGCCCGGACCTTGGCCGGGTGTTGTAGACCCTCAAGAGAAGGGCACCAGGAGAGGTGTGGTGCAGCGGCAGGGCAGCTGACTTCGGAGCACAGGGTTCACGGTTCGATCCCGGGCTCCGGCGGCAGCTCAGCTCAGCACCATGTGACTCTGGGCAATAGCTCACTTAATTTCCACGACGGCCCCCAGCGCCTTGAGACCCGTAAGGGTGAGTAGCTGCGCTATATAAAAACGGACTTACATTTTTTAAAAAAAATTTTTTTGCACCCTTTCTGGGCTTTGCAGAATTCTGCCCTGGATGCTCGCCTTCAGCTTGCCAGCTGATTTAGGACCCATAGGCAGCAATGTCCTACCCTTTGGTTCTGGGCCGTCACCCTCAGGTTCCACCTCCTCCTGGACTGTGGGAGTCTCAGGAGCGGGTTCCCCCCAGCCCTTCCTCCTTTTGTCTGGCACATGGGCCAATCTTCCAGGCTCCAGGTCCTCTCTACTTCGTTGTTGGGCTGCCATGGACGTGTGGTCAAGCACACTTATCAGGCAACCCTAACATGTCCAGGTGGGACTAGAGCTCGACCTCCTTCCAGATAATGTTCTCCATGTCCTTTCAAAACAGACAATCCACAGGCATGGCTGGACTCACAGCTACTCTTAAGGAACCTGAAACCACCCCCCTCCTGCCATTCAAAGTGAACCAGAGCCACGGATGACTTGCAGTTGTCTTCTACTACAACCTGGTTCAAGACATTAGGAATTACCTGCTCTGAGGACACCGGATGATTCCTAGCAGTTGTCATACTGGGTCCTGTGCCTCTCCGAGCCTCCACCCGCTGCCTGTTGATGGTGACCCACTGCCTATATTTGCTAATATTGTTTGGCATGTGAGCATTTGGCACCAGCTCTCTCTGTCACCCATGGACACTAAGACACTCCTCTCCCTCTCCAATTCTAACTCCGACAACCTCCTCCCCAAGCGCTCCACTGGCCATCCCCGGTGTTTGTCCACCAATGGGGGCTTCAGCCTTTTAGGGCAGTGGGGTCCCCCTTGACGGCCTGTACCTTTATCACGTATACCCTTTACACAAACAAGGCACTGAAGCACACACAGTCCAGTTTACGTGTCTTGGTCTTTTCTTTCTTAAGTTCCAACTCCTCAGTAGTAAGTTTCAGTACAAAACATGAATATTACTCGGTTCTTATTTAATTCAGGAACAATTTTCAGTACATAAATGTTCACAAACGCAGCAGCCGACACGTGTTTCGTCCTCCTGGACTTTTTCAAGGCTGCAAGATTATGTATGACAATTATTTATACTCAATTGTACATCATTTTTTGGACACTTTTTAGTAGTGCCATCACCTTGTGGGTGTACCATCACCTGTTCACCTTGAGTTAATCATTAGTGTGTGTGCATATAGGAAAGTCCCATGCGGAAGGGCATATGTTTAGAGATTCCGCATTAGTGCAAGGACCTGGCTTGGGCTATACTGTTCTGATTGGAGCAGGGTCAAGACTGATTTGCATATGGCTGGGTTCAAACTGAGGTTACATGGTGTGCAAAAAAACAATGATTGGGATGTGGCCCGAGTAAATTACCAGTGGCCGATATTAATTCAACCATTCCATCCATCACTTTTTGTATGCTTTAGTAAATTATTTATGCAGCACACAAACAGTAATAAAGCGAAAACGCAACACAAGAAAATTTCCAACATTTTAATTAATGATTAATAAAAATAACTATACCAGAACAACAAAAATCCAATCAGTAGAACCGGCGATATTCAAGCTTGAAGTATTTAGTGAAAATGGCACCGAAAAGCACAAAACGCTAACTGTGGTTGTCTGGTTGTGCCAGACCAGGACAAAGTCACATGTTCAGGCTGATGGGGCATTGGCTGGACACATGGACGAGATTAGTCCCACTAAGAGTTGTACCTTATGTCCTTAATGCAAGGCTTCGTGGCGCTCAGCGTAGGTTCCTTTTGGGAAACAGCCTTTGCTCCGAAGTTTTAGCATCGCAATACATTTACCACGCATTTTTTACAACGAAATAACTGCGGGCACACATGTCATAACCACGCAAGACTTTACCACGCACTACATTTACCATGCACTTATTTACAACTTTTTTTTTTTTATCAGTAGGTGGCAGTATTAGCCTTTGAGAAACCATTATGTTAACTAGGTAAACAACAATATTAATGTATTACTTAAATTAATAGTAATATATGTTGTAATAACTATAATATATTTTCAGAACAGAATGCAGGGGGTTTAGGGGCTCTAAAAAAAATGGGACGGTATGCAGAGGGTTTAAGAGCAGCAGATGGGTAACTGTTAATACTCAGGTATTTTTATTGATACCAGAGTATTAAACTGACAGAGGCAGTACATTTTTGCACACAAAATAAACACAATGTACAATTAGCTTGCATATAAATTAATTTTACTGAGCCATTTAAAATTTTAGAAACGTTTTTCCTAATTTAATAAGTTTAAAGAAAAAGAAAACCAACAAAAAACCTGAGGTTTTTAAAGTGAAGACTTTTTTATTGACATGAAAAAACAAACATTATAATAATTTAAGACATTAACACCTACTGTTACCATTACTTTCCACAACAGCGAGTGTACAAAAAAAGTCCTTTTTCACTTTTAAATAAAATTGCAGGACTTACGCTATTGAACGTCTCTTTTTATAGAAGATAGAGCACATCGGAGCAGAATGGAAAATCGGAAGAGAAAGTGCTGCACACAGGTAAGTTTAATTTACATTCTTAAACAAATTCAGTGCCTTTTCAGCAAAGAGAGAGGGAGGGAGGTTGACTTGTGTAATATACAAGCATGTTCTACTATGTTGCGCGTCAGAAAATATTCAATTACAAATTGCAGACGTATTGGTTGCTGTTTATGGAAAGAAATCTAATAAACGGTAAAGATTCAATCAATTTAATTGATAACAATATATGTGTACATATCACAATATTATTCAGACATTAATCAATGGTGTTTTCAAACATTGGTGCTTTAAATGGCACTACATGTGTAAATTGCGTGGTGAACGTCTGCATGCTAGTTCGGTGCGTGTTAGACACATTTTTAATGTGACCAAATGTAAACGTGTAGTAATGGTATGCGTGGCAAAGCTTGCGAAGTAAAAACATACATGGTAAAACAACACGTTGTAATGTCATACAACTGTTCCTTTTAGGAGCTGTGCAGCGAAGTCCTGCGTCGCGTTGTACCTTGCTGCGTCTGTTCCGATCAGGAGCTGCAAGGTCCTACGTTGAGTTGCCTTGCGCTGCCTCTGATTCGGATAGAACTTGCAGTTAGGCAGGAGGAGTACACTCATTCCAGCCAAGGGTCCAGGACCTCTGAGGCAGCTCTTGGGGATCAGGGACTCACCCCAGCAGAGAAATGCAGCGCTCGGAGAAGTCCAGTTGCAGCTGGGCAGTTGCAGAGAGGACTCTGGAACTTATGTCCCTGTAGTTCACACAGGAGGTCATCCAACTGACCCTTGGAGTCACTCTGACTTAGCCTGAGAAGAAAATAAGTAGGTCAAGACTTCCTTCTCAGACAGCAGGGGAGTCCTCAAGCAGCAGGGCCGTCCTTCCTTAACACAGGTCCAGGAATGTTCCAAAGAGTGACTCTGAAGGTCCAATATTTATACCTGGTGCCAGCCTTTCTGTGGGGGTGGGTGGGGGTCTCCCTGTCCTACCCTCCTTTCTGGTTCTGGAAAGTTTTTCCCCTTACCCTATCAAGGCTGCAAACTTTCTGGGGGTGACAAAAGGCAGGCAGGTCTCAGGCCAGATTTCTTTGTGTGTGTAGCATTCAAAGCCCTCTGAAGTGTAAGTGGGGCTGGTAGAGCCCCTCCCAGTCACCCTGCTAGGATGGCCCATCTTGTCCAAACCTAAGCCCCCTTTGTGTCGCTGTCTGTTAGCAATACAAGAAATATGTCAACTTTCCAAAAGTAAATACAACAAAGAAGCGCTATCTAAAAATAGAACAGTGTCCCCACTCGGCACACCATAGAAAAATTAAAGAACTTCAATCATTTGTAGATGCAATTTCCACGTAGTTTTATTTTCGCATTATGTCGAAGTTTTCATGATTCAACAATCATACGTTTTTTAAAAAAACATGGATCATGTTTGTATCAAATGAATTCAAACCCAATGCATTTCAGGACCCAGCCCTTCATCAGGGGAAATTTCCTATGAGTAAACACAAAGCATATATTTAAAGATCCAAGCAAACCATTGTAAAGAAAAGGACCATCCACCATAGTGTTATCCATGCGTAATCAGTGATATCTTGTGACTTGTTTATGAAACATGCCAATGATGTTAAACAATATCTTGAATAAAGAGGGTCCTAAAATACCACAAGGTGCATATGTGACAACAATAATCTGTTACTAACACTGAAATCGCAATTTCCCGCTACAATTTAACGTTCAAGAAAGAATGGTGAACGTAACACATAGTAAGTGAAGCTTATCGTGCTCGAGCGGTGTACTGAGAAGTGCCTGTATAAGACAAGAGTATTTTTACTAAAGTGAAGAAACGAACGGTTAATAAAACAAGTATCGGTCCCCGTGACCGGATTTAGCGTGGTGAGGACAAGGGTATTCTCCCTTGCGTGAAGAAACCAAGTTTTATGAACCAAACGGTTAATCAAAGCAAGTAAAAGTCTCCGTGACCGAATTTAACATAGGTAAAGTGCTCGTGTACCCTACCACCAAACACGGTAAAATATATTTCTATTGCAATCTGTGACATAACTAACCGGCGAGTAAAGGTCCCCGTGATCGAATTTAGCGTAGGTAAAGTGCTCGTATACCCAACCACCAAACACGGTAAAATAGAAGTGTTTCTAATGCAATCTGTGGCATAACTAACCGAACTTCAAGTTAGAAACTAACGCGATGCCTCTTACCATTCGTCAGTGTCTGAATTCGAACGTGAAAGTCCCACTGTGGCGTGTAGATTAATCCATGCGCCGACTCTAAAAACCGGCATACTTTTAAAGAACGTGAACCCAGAAGTAAACGCGGAGTGCATGGAAAAGAAAAAGAGATAGGACTAAAGCGAAAGATATTGTTTAACATCATTGGCATGTTTCATAAACAAGTCACGAGATATCACTGATTACGCATGGATAACACTATGGTGGATGGTCCTTTTCTTTATTATGGTTTACTTGGATCTTTAAATATATGCTTTATGTTTACTCATAGGAAATATCCCCTGATGAAGGGCTGGGTCCCGAAATGCACTGGGATTGAATTAATTTGTTACAAACATGATCCATGTTTTTTTCAAAAAAAGTATGATTGTTGAATCATGAAAACTTCGACATAATGAGAAAATAAAACTATGTGGAAATTGCATCTACAGATGATTGAAGTTCTTTAATTTTTCTATGGTGTGCCGAGTGGGGACGCTGTTCTATTTTTAGATAGCGCTTCTTTGTTGTATTTACTTATGCCCAGGATCAGAGGGCTATTCCCACTGGCACCCTACACCAGATAAACTGGAATAATTAATAAAGTTGTATTTACCTCCAGAGTGCCACAATTCGCAATATTTAAACTTTCCAAAAGTTACATTTTCAGAATTAAGAATTAAAATCCAACTTTAGCATTAAAATTGAAATGAAATTACAGTTCATGTGAGTGTAGTGCAGGGATTCTGCGGAGTCGCAGAATTATGCTTAGGACCATAGAACCTTAGTAGGCAGGGACTTAGTTATGCTACCACCTTAGTACCCATGAGCCCGGGACCGACTAGCTATAGTGTCTCACTTGCCCTCCTACTCACACACAGGAATAAGCGATTAGACACCCTAGAATACAACACTCCCGACTCTCTCAGGAATGGCGGTGACAGGACACACCCTTTCGCTCTCACACTCATATGTGTCCACAATGAGATCTGACAGAGACACGAGAAAAGTTTTAAAATATTTATTTTAACTATCGTGCTCTAGTATGCAGTATACGTGCCACAACAAGTAAGAAGATGCCTAAGACAAATATGGTCAGCATAGTAAGTAATCCATAAATCATAAAAGGAGCTGTAATGATATTAGACAGGGTAGACTAACCTCCCTCCCCTTCTACAGAAGCAAAGTGATTATATATCAGAAGATCTCTGGGTGTTTGCAGCGGACCCCGTACCTTAGCATGCACAGATGAAAGTTCTACATTTCCGGTGTAGTCGCGATCTCTTCTCTGAAAAAGCTCTCCCCAAGTGTGTATTTGCATGTCTGTGCATACCTATATGACAAAGAGTACGTGTTCCCAAACAACAGCTGCATTTGTGTGTTGTGTCTAGGTGCTAGAGCCTGACCAAAACTGAATAACAAGGGGCATTGTTGTTTGAACTTGTCTACTGTGTTCAGATTAAATCACAGGAAAGAACAGAACGTAAAAACAACAGCAGGTTCTGTGTGAAAGTACAGCGCGGTATGAAGCAAAATACGTTTGTATAGTAACGTGTGCAAAGCAGAGAGCAGCCTGCAACGTGCTCAGGCTAACATAGGGGGAAAACGACAATGGGCCTGCACAGCACATATGACAAGTGTAAATACCATATCTCTATCTGCTCCCAGTCCAAAGGTATCACTTAAAGGGAATAAGGTAACCAGTGTTAGTCAATGGGAGAGATGGGCCTTACAGCAGTAAAAAATGATTTTAGGACATGTAAAACTTAACTACACATTGCCTACGCCAATTGACTTTACTCTGTAACACTCAACTCTATGCCCCTGCATTCTACGCCATTCCACTGTAAGTCACTCTATTCTACTCTATGCCACTGCACTCTACGCCACTGCACTCTACATCACACCACTGCACCTCTCCACTCTGTTCCACTGCACTCTACACAACTGCACTCTACTCTGCACCACTGCACTTTAGGCCACTGCACTCTACACCACTGCACTTTACGACACTCTAGCCTGCAACACTGCACTCTACTCCAATGCACACTCTACTCTGCACTACTGCACTCTATGCCAATGCACTTAAGGCCACTCTACTTTACTGCACTCTATGCCGCACTGTACGGCTCTCCATTCTACGCTACTGCACTCTACGGCAATGGACTCTACACAACTGCACTTTACTCTGCACCACTGTACTCTATGCCACTCTATACCACTGCACTTTACAACTCTAATCTGCAACACTGCACTCTATGCCAATGCACTCTGCGCCACTCTACTCTTCATAATTGAACTCTATGCCACTGCACTCTGCATTGACCGCCGCTGAATTCTATGCCGCTGCATTCTGCAACACTCTACACCTATGCACTCTACTCCACTCTACACTATGCCACTCCACTGCACTCTATACCACTGCACTCTACTCTGCACCACTGTACTCAACGCCACTCTATGCCAATGCACTTTACACCACCTCATTCTACTCCAATGCACTCTACACCAATCTATACCACTGCACTCTACAACCCTCTACTCTGCACTACTGCATTCTATGCCAATGCACTCTACGCCACTTTACTCTGCATCGCTCCACGCTATGCCACTGCATTGCTCCACTCTACACCACTGTCCTCTACAGCACAATATTCTACTCTGCACCACACTACGCCACTGCAGTCAGTGCCACTCTACTCTGCACCACTGCACCCTACGCCACTCCACAGCACTGCACTCTATTATGCAACACTCTAATCTAAGCCACTGCATTGAATGCTGCTAAATTCTAAGAACACTGCATTCTACACCACTATACTTTGCAACACTCTATGCCAATGCACTCTACACCAGCCAACTCTGCGACTCCACTGTATGCCACTCTATGTGATTCCACTCTTTGCCACTCCAATACACAACACTCTGTGCCACAGCACTCTACTCTTAGCTGTTCCACTTTGACACTCCATGCCACTCTCCTCGACGCCACTAATTTGCAGCCATGCTGAACAGCAGTCACACTGGTGTACGACATGGCTAAAACACATTGGCAAAGCCAATAGCTTTTGCATAGGCGAGACCTATTGGCTTGTGAATGCTTGTCTTTGTATATATGTATGCTCTCTATCTCTCTCCCCCCCCCTCTTCCTCCTCCAATTAGGCTCTTAAGTCTACTAAAATCAAGGGCCGAGCCAGAGCATAATCGTTGGCTTGAGCGTCCATTGGCTTGCCCACATAGCCTGAAACCTGGGCTCATTTTGTAATGTAGCACGTCCATCTGAAAAATACCCCGAAATCCAGCAATTAGGGAATTCCGATTCACGTGTTCAACTTGGATATCATTTTAGAATACATGCAGTGATGGAACTGACCTCATCCCGAAGAGCAAACGTGCCCAGATACTGTACTCCACAACAGGTAGCAGGAGATAGGTGTCTTTTAACCTTCTTGTGACTGGTACACATGGTGTAGCCATGTTGTAGGCTGTGGGACTAGTGTCACTTTCATGTGGTTTATTCAAAACTTTAATTACACAGATGTACGGTTTGAATTTACTAATGAAATATGTCATGGTTCCCCAGATCACACTAGAGAATATATTAAAGGTAATGTTGAAAGTTTTAGTGGCTATTTATCTTAATGGGTACCGTTTAAAGCTGTCATTACATCCCAAGCGGTTGCTGGTAGCTTAACTGAGGTTCTTTGCTCCATCCATGCTGCTTTTCTGTGTTGCTTCTCCTTTCTCCCAGCTGTCTGGTATTCTCCTTCCTACAATCAACAAACTTCTTTATGTTGGCATATAATGTTAGAATACATTCTACAACAAGCAGGGCGCATGAAAGGGGCTATAGGCCAGTGAAAAGAGAGACGAATGTTGATTGGTAGGGGTACTAACTAAGAGAAAACACAATACTTTGTAAAATAACCAACATTTTTGAAGACTTTCAAAACGAGAAGGGAGAGAGTGTTTGTGCATATTTGTCTGTGTCCATGTAAACATTACTGGTGAAACCTGACAGACAATTCACTAAACCCGACTGAACACCTGTAACCACAAATTTAGCAGAGAATACATTTATTATGGAGGTGTAACACCCCAAACTACCCCTACGCCCCTCGTATGTTATACTGTACCATTTCTGACAGACCTAACATTTTGTAAACAAGGTAGCGTACATGCTGGAGTGTTTTTGTCTTGGGAAGATGAGGAGGGGCCAGGGGGAAGTTCCAGCATGTGACTTCACATAATCTCATACTACTGGAGCTCTGTGGATATCGGCTCCATTCGTCAGGGGGCTCCGACACCCCCAGTCATGAAGACTACTGAGTTCTGAGCATCTTTCTTCACTGGTGTCCGATTAAACAACTCGCATTAAGAACTGTTTTCTATTGGCCCAGGGCATGAAAACCTTTTGAGGAAAAACAATAAGCAGGGTGTAAGTAAGAAAGTTGCCTGCCTTGGTGGGGGGGCCCTGGGTTTAACAGGTGCCACATCCAGAGCTATGGCGGAGTTACAGAGCGATCCAGAGTCTGAATGGTACATAGGGGTACCCTCTTCAGGAGCACAAGAAGGGTGCAAATGTCAAACAACCCCAGGAGTCTTTACGGCAGGACCCTGGAGGAACGACGGCGCCCCCGCTAGTCCTTTTGGCGGTTGTAAACCTGAGCAACCGGGGGCTTGCCTGGACACGATCCGCCCCTAAAAGGGCGTGAGTAAAAGGGTGGACTGGTGTTCCACTGTATGTAAGGGGGAGATTTCCCAAAATGGTTAGCACCGATTGGTTTGGCCACAGTGCAGTTGACTCATCAGGTGGGCAGGGCAGCTTAAGGGAGTCACTGCTGCCTGCCCTTGGATCACCCGTAAGTTGACCCACCATGTTGGCATATTTCTTGTATGAAATAAACCTGCAGCAATATTTTCGCTGACAATTGCTGTGTCTTGTGTGTTTCTTTATTATGAGATTGCTATGTTTCGTGGGTTGGATGAGTTGCCGATATTGGCACTATGAGGCTGCTCTCGGCCCTCTCAGGGACCCCCTTAGAGGGCGGCCACCTTAGTGCCACATTTGGCACAGCCAAGCCGGTCTAGTTGTCAGACCTCTGGGGTCACTGAGGTCCGGCGCGTTGCTAGTGTCACTTCCGGCGCACCGAGTGGGCCCATCCGGCGTTTCTTTTGCGCCGATTTCTCCACGCCGTCAAGTCATCGCGTCAGATCGTGCTGTTGTGTCGGTTTTAACCCACGGGTTTAGGGTAAGTCTGCCCCATGCCCCTGATCTCCCCGCTCCCACTGCCAGAACCAGGTAAACCCCGCTGGGGCTGGCCTAATACATGGCCCGTCTCGTTGCCCCGGCCCGTCCACGGCGCCTGCCCGGGGGGCCGGGGAGAACTGGTTGTTGTGCGGGGGTGGGTCAGCAGTCGGGGCGCCTCCCTAGGAATAGTACTGCTGCGGTGTGGGGGAGATTGCAGTCGGAGCCTCCTGGCCGGCGCCGGAGGCCTCCGTGGGGTAACAACCAGCCTGCACGGCATTGTTAAACCCCCCTGCCCAAACGCTATTTCAGGCTGCCCTGGAGGGCGGGTGTGCCGCGAATGCAGGCAAAGAGATATTGTGTGGCATGGGGAGGGGGCCACAAGAGCATGTGGGCCCTCCCCGGCGTGTCAGGAACCAGGCTGCATCCGCCCCAGCGAGTAACACCCTGGGGCTGCAACAGGTAGTGCGGGGATGCGCAATGTTGCGGGCCCAGCCAGCGAGTCCTCAGGTGCGGGGAGGGTGCCACGAGAGCACTCGGGCCCTCCCCAGTGCGACAGGTGCCAGGCTGCCTCTGCCCCAGCTTTAGCATGCTGGGGCGGCTACGTGAAATGCGGGGGTGCCACGATGCCGCTTGCCTCTGCCAGCGAGCTCTCAGGCGCGGGGAGGGTGCCACGAGAGCACTCGGGCCCTCCCCGGCGCGGCAGGAGCCAGGCTGCTTCCGCCCCAGCTAGTAGCACGCTGGGGTGGCAACGTGAGATGTGGAGGTGCTGTGAGAGCGCGGGACCATATCAGCTAGGCTCCAGGCGTGGGGAAGGTTGCCACGAGGCCCCTCCCTGGCGCAGCAGTTTTCCAAGTGGCCACCGCCCCAGCCAGCAGCACGCTGGGGTGGCATCGAGGTGTGCGGGGGGTGCCGCGATGCACGCGGGCCCTCCCTGGCGCGGCAGGAGCCAGGCTGTCTCCGCCCCAGCTAGTAGCACACTGGGGCGGCAACGAAAAATGCGGGGGTGCTGCGATGTCGTGGGCCCCTCCTTGCTAGCGAGGCACCAGGCACGGGGGAGGGCGCCACAAGGAACGGGGGCCCTCCATGGCGCAGTAGCATTTCCAGGCTGCCACCGCCCCAGCCAGCAGCATGCTGGGGGTGGCATTGAGGTGTGCGGGGGGTGCTGCGATGCACGCGGGCCCCTCGCCAGTGAGCTTTCAGGCACGGGTGCCATGAGGCACGCAGACCCTCCCTGGCATTGCAGCGGATCCATGCTGCCTCTGCCCCAGTCAGCAGCTTGCACTGAGCTGACAAACTTCACTAGTCGAGGGCTGGGGGTGGCACACCGGTGCACACAACCCTTCACGAAGGGCTCAGGTTTCAAGGATGCACAACTGTGCTCAGGAAGGGGAGACTGTCATTAATGATTGTCTTTGTGTCCGCAGCTGAATCGCGACAGATACAGGACTAAATCGCGACCGGCGGCAGGGCGAGCGCTGTACGGCCAGGACCAGGTTGCCCAAGAAGGTACAGGGTGATACAAACGGCCACCTGGCAGCGCTAGCGGCGACTTAGGAAGGGGCACCGCAGGCCTTTTGAGGAGATTGCAGGGCATGTAATTAATGGCTTAATCTATTCCAGGATCAGCACGGATGCAAGTGGAGCTACCCCTTGACTAGGCTGCAAACTCGGCAGGAGAGAGGGATCGCAGGGACGCCCCCAGGTATGCGATACGCGGGGCGCGCAAGGTTGCCGGTTTAGCGAGGGAACGTTCTACTTCCTGAATTTTCTTCGGGGGGGAAGAATAGGGCACTGCGGGTTAGGGTTGGCGGGGAGGCGGGCAACCCTTCGGGGTCGACCCAGCAGGCCTGCAGTTCACAGCAGGGGCCCCAGATGTTAACGTTTCGTTTTTTCATCCACCATCATCACCCCCACCTTCCAGAGTACTCTTGTCGGAGTAACCGTCGATCTTTCATTCGGGCGAACGCCAGCACGCAGGTTCGCAGCAAGGTCGCTCACATCGAATAAGTAAGTACAGGGGAGGGGGGCCTCGAGAGAGGAAAAGGTGGACACATGAGTCACGCCTGGGACCAGTCCGTGCACCGGTCGGTCAGGTGTGGAGGGCTTTTCTCACACACAGCTTTCTCTCCCTGCAGGTTCAGTCGCTCGTTGGCTCACGTTTTGAAGGTTGAGGCATGGATAGCCAGGGCTCCCCCCCAATTCTCCCAGATGTCAGCTGTGGAGGATTCGCTGCCGGGCACGGTTCAGGATGCGCAATGGGCAGTATTCATGCAGATGGCCAAGGCTAAAGGCTTGGCGTGGGCGAAGGGAATCATGAGCTCGCCCGAGCCGGAGGATTCGGGGGTCGATGTCGACAGACCCGTTCCGGAACAGCTGGCAAATGTGGACACAGGGCCTTCGAGGCCGAAAAGGGCCCGCAGGCCGACTAGCAAAGACTTCCCCTCTGATCCGCCGGCACCTAGGGCTAGAACGCCGTCGACCCTTCGAGAAGCCGTCTGTGTGACATCACCCCCCCCTTATGTCCAGTGGCAGGCACAGTGGCCATGGCAAATTCCGTTTCTTTGGACAAGATGGGTAAGCTCGTGGACACTATGATGAGTTTTATGGCTGAATTTAAAACCGGTCTCGCCGAACAAGGTCCCCTGCCCTCTCACAGTGGCCTAAGTAGTTGCGGGGAGGGGGTGCAAGCAATAGCTAAAGTGTGGGGGACTGAGCCAAGCGAAATTCAGACCCCGGGCGCTGTCTCCTCTGCAGTTGCGGCAGCAGTTCCCACAGAAGTGGTGGGACAAACGGATCCAGTGTCGGCCGCAGGTTCAATAGCAGCACACAGTAGCTCTCCAGCCCTTACTAACACTACACCCACTCTGCTGCCACCCCCTGCCTAGCCAGCGGCCATTGTGGGTACTTTAGCTCCTTCCCATGAAGCAGGCCACGCGATAGACGCCCAAGGCTCCGCCCCGTCTGACACTAGCATGGAAACCCAGAAGGTATCGCCGATGGCAGCAGCCAACCCGCCACTTATTTCAGTGGCCCCCTTGTTGTCGGGCCGCTGCTCCCTAGCGTGGCAGGTCCCCTTGGCAGCCAAAGAGGGGATCTGGCGACGGGACTAAATTGATATTTTCACACTCCTAATGCATGGTCTGGATGGGTTAGACACGAGAAAGATGGGCGGGAAAGAGGATGAGAAGAAGGTGAAGTATCAAGCCTGGCCGGAAAAAACTATAGAAAATTGGTTAGAAGCCTTCTCCATACTGTCGGCCGTAGTAATGGAAAAACACCCAGATCTGGGCCCAGGTTTATTCCAATATTCCCGGACCATCCACAACGAGGCCCTGAAGTGGGGAGGCATGGGTTGGTACAACTACGATAGAGAGTTTAGGAAAAAGATGGCCATGTGCCCTGAGATGGGATGGGAGCAAAAGGAAGTTCAGCTCTGGATGGAGCATATGGGTAAATACACCCCGCAGAACGAGGAATACCAGACCAAATACCAGGGTGGGCATCCAGCAGGAAAGGGTCCGTTCCAATTTGGGAGACGCAATTTCAAACATCCCTTTCGAGGTGCGCAGGGGGGATCGAACCACAGGGGAGGTTTCAAGCGCCCCCCCACGGGAACTTGTAGGCTGTTCAATGCTGGGTCCTGCTCCTGGGGCAAAGCATGTAAATTCGCACACACTTGCAACAAATGCGGGGCTCCCCACCCTGCAGCGGCCTGTTACAGCAAACACGAGCAGCAGCCGCCTGGCAAGAACAAGCTGGACAGTTGAGTGGGGACAGGCTCTCCCAGACCCCCCCCCCTCCCTGGCATCACCACGCAGCACACCTAGTGACCCAGTTGCGTCCTGTTCACATGAGGGCTCGCTCACACACATTGTCAGTGCTCTAGCCCCCGCCTGCACAGCCAAAGGCCCGTCACCGCTACTCCTGGATAACCTCCTCCCATTGCTCAGCCTATACCCCAATGCACAAGATGGCCAGCTGCTGTCGGCGGGCTTTATCGAGTGCTTTAGGATTCCTTATACCAGCCCTCTGGTAAGCCGAGATGCAGACAATCTCAGGTCAGCGAAGGTGCGTCCAGCAGTGGTGCAGGCCAAGGTAGAGATAGAACGGGCATTAG
The DNA here is from genome assembly GCA_963921515.1 of Calotriton arnoldi. Lineage (NCBI taxonomy): Eukaryota > Metazoa > Chordata > Amphibia > Caudata > Salamandridae > Calotriton > Calotriton arnoldi. The sequence continues at coordinate 547,099 of CAWUFW010005854.1, read as the reverse complement.
GTACAGTGGCTGGACCTTTCCCCCACCCCCGCTTGATAACTTTGTTTCCCCACTGGGGGTGGTCCCTAAGAAGGAGCCGGGGACATTTAGGCTTATATACCATCTGTCATACCCAGAAGGGAACTCAGTGAGTCATGGTCTGGAAGAGGGAACATGTTACGTGTCATATTGCACTTTTGATGTAGCAGTGGACTTGGTTAGGAGGGCGGGTAAAGGGGCCTGGTTAGCAAAAGCAGATATTAAATCGGCGTTCCGCTTGCTGCCAGTCCACCCAGACAGCCAACACTTACTAGGTTTCAAGCTAGATGGCAAGTTTTACTATGACAAATGCATGCCCATGGGTTGCGCAGGCTCTTGTGCGTATTTTGAGGCGTTCAGCTGTTTTTTGCAATGGGCATTACAGGGGACGTACGGTGTAAAGGGGGTGACTCACTACCTCGATGATTTCCTGTTCATTGGGGAGGAAGGAACGCAGGATTGCGGGGAGGCACTCCGGGATTTTGAAAGGCTAGCCAATCATCTTGGGGTCCCACTGGCACCAATTAAAACAGAGGGCCCAGCGCAGTTCCTGACTTTCCTGGGCATTGAGCTAGACACTGTGGATGGAGTGTCCAGACTCCCGTCGGGAAAGGTGCAGGCGTTGGTTCAGGACATCTAGGCTTCTTTGGCAAAGGATAAGGCAACCCGAGGGTCGATCCAGAGCCTCCTGGGGAAATTTAACTTTGCAGCGAGGGTGATCCCAGCTGGGAGGGTTTTTGCTTGGAGGTTGGCTAGGGCCACAGCCAAGGTCAGGAAAAAACATCACCTGGTCAGGTTGAGGAAGGGAATGAAGAAGGACCTCAGCATGTGGGCCGAGTTCTTGGCCAACTTCAATGGCTCCGTCATCTGGAGAACTCCTTGGGCTGGCAGCCCTGAGGTGTGTGTGTTCACGGATGCATCGGGCAGGGAGGGCTTCAGAGCAATCATGGGGAGCAAGTGGTGTCCGGAGAAATGGCCGAATGCCTGGCATAAGAGGAAAATCACGTTCAATGTCATAGTTCTGGAGCTATTCCCCATAGCTGTCGCCCTCCATCTCTGGCCAGAAGCGCTTGCAGCTAGAAGAGTGTTGTTCTAGTCGGACAATATAGCAGTCGTTCAGGCCATAAACGCGCAAACAGCTAATTGTCCTTTGGTACTCTGCTTGCTGAGGGAATTGGTGCGGGCTTGCTTGTACACCAATGTGGAGTGTAGGGCTAGACACATCCAAGGGGTAAAGAACGTTGCAGCTGACGCTCTCTCTCGTTTTCAGTGGCGCCGTTTCCAGGAGGTGTGGCCGAGAGCGAGAGAGGAGATGACCCCTTTACCGCCGCACCTCTGGCTCCTTCAGTGGAACAGCGATTAAGGGAGCTAGGCGAGCTTTCCCTAGCACCAGGGACCAGGAGGTGTTACAAGGCTTGTATAGCTATTTTCTGCAGAGTGGTAGGGGCCTGGGGGGAAGGTACAACAACTTTGGAACACAAGGTCCAAACCTTTGACATGTGGACCAAGGACCAGGGCAAGAGTCATTCCTGGGTCTCAGGCCACCCGGCTGCAGTGGGTCATTATGCCAAGCTTATGGGCCAACAGGATCCTACTAAGTCATTCCCCATTATGGCAGCGCTAAAGGGATGGGCAAGAGGGGAAACTCGAATTCAAGACTCCAGGTCACCCATCGAATTCAGAACATTACAGGACATGATCGATGTAGTACACAGGGCCACCCTTTTACCTTTCGAAGCCACCCTCTTCTCGGCGGCTTTCAGCTTGGCATTCTTTGGGGCCCTGAGAATAAGTGAATTAGTGGCTAGGTCTAAGAAGGATGTGTCTGGGAATGCCATAGGGAGACAGGATACCCTAGTCACAGGAGAATCCCTGAGAATTCAAGTGAAGAAATCCAAAATGGAGCAGGTTGGGCTGGGGAAGGTGATCTGGCTACATCCACTTGGAGATAAAAGGTACTGCCCTGTTGGCTTGGTCTCTGTTTACTTAGCCCTTCGCCCTGCCGCGGGTGGCTACTTGTTTATTCATGCCGACCGCACCCTCCTTACCAAGTTTCAGGTGCAACAAGTCATGAAGTCATGCTTAGTATTGTCAGGTAATGCTGGGCCTGGTAAGCGTTTTTGCAGCCATTCCTTTAGGATAGGAGCGGATACCTCGGCATTCAAGGTTGGCCTGTCGCCAGAACGCATCAAGCGGGTGGGGCGTTGGGAGTCTCAGTGTTACAAGCGATACATCTGGCCGTGAATTCAGAAAGGGGCAAGGCGCGCACTTGAGCATCAGGACGCTGCCAGTTGTGTTCTATGTGTTTGCAGTGTGGTTTTAGAGCATATCATTTTCAGTTATGCTTAATATTTGTTTGCCAATTGTGTGTTGTGTTTTTCAATAAAAGGTGTTTGCAACTCTGCATTTCTTTATTTTGCCATGATCAAAGGTGTAGGTGATCAGCCATTCAGGCATCGCTAGGGTGGCGCAATGGGTGGAAAGCAGGAGTTGGAAGCATGGGTTTTCCCTCACTGAGATAGTCTGGTTGGGGTTCCCAGGCATGCGATGGCACAGCTTGCTGAAGAAGCTGCGGCACAGACTAGCAGGAGGCGGACCCCCGCCCAACATTTTGGTCATCCACCTGGGAGGCAATGATCTGGCTTTCATGGGTAGAAAGGCTCTGCTACAGGCTATGAAAGCCACAATGAGTGAGATAAGTAATCAGATAGGCCCATGTGAGTTATGGTGGTCCGAGATCAGTCCACGCTTGGTCTGGCACGGGGCCAGGTCAGGAGAGGCCGTTGAAATTTCTCGTAGGAGAGTAAACAGCGCCATGCGCAAATTCACGGAACAGAGGGGTTTTGGCTTTATCAGACATGGACTCTTACATGCCAAGACCACGGGGTGTTTCGATAAGGATGGGGTCCACCTGTCTAAAGTGGGCGTGGACTTGTTCCTGTTGGACCTGGGCGATGCCCTAGAGTTAGCAGGGTGTAAGTAAGAAAGTTGCCTGCCTCGGTGGGGGGGGGCCCTGGGTGTGACGGGTGCCAAATCCAGAGCTATGGCGGAGTTACAGGGCGATCCTGAGTCTGAATGGTACATAGGGGTACCCTCTTCAGGAGCACAAGAAGGGTGCAAATGCCAAACAACCCCAGGAGTCTTTACAGCAGGACCCTGGAGGAACGATGGCGCCCCGCTAGTCCTTTTGGCGGTTGTAAACCTGAGCAACTGGGGGCTTGCCTGGACACGCTCCGCCCCTAAAAGGGCGTGAGTAAAAGGGTGGACTGGTGGTCCACTGTATGAAAGGGGGAGATTCCCCAAAATGGTTAGCACCGATTGGTTTGGCCACGGTGCAGTTGGCTCATCAGGTGGGCAGGGCATCTGTGGAGAAGTGTGGCTCAATGGTTAGAGCGGCAGACCCTGATGCAGAGATCTGGCCCGGGACCAGGGTTCAATTCCCGCCTCGGCGGGTCTTGGGCTCAACTTCCTCGGACCTGATAATTCTCGCCTCGGTGCCTATTCTAATCATGGGTCCCACTCTGCAACTCTGGGCAATAGCTTGCTTAATCTCCACAACGGCCCCACCAGCGCTTGGATGCCTGGCTTCACCTTGGGGGTGCCCAGGAGTGGACATTTCACAGGGAAAAGCCAGGAAGGGTTCCACAGCGGTATGCGTTCAGCGCCAGGATGCCTCAGGGTAGCAGTGCGCTTTACAAGTACAAATTCATTTCATTTCATCTTAAAGGAGTCACTGCTGCCTGACCTTGGATCGCCCATAAGTTGACCCACCATGTTGGCATATTTCTTGTATGAAATAAACCTGCAGCAATATTTTCTCCAACAATTACTGTGTCTTGTGTGTTTCTTTATTATGAGATTGTTATGTTTTGCAGGTTGGGTGAGTTGCCGATATTGGCACTATGTGTTTGCAATCAAAAGCTATTGTCTTTGAGGGAAATGAGCTAGAAACCTCATGATGACATCCATGAGCAGTTTTAGTTCGCAGACCCGTCGCATTAGAGGGAGAATAAGGAAACAATGGCAGATATTTTTGTTTAGCTCCCTAATTAGGTGACTGTCTCAAAACAAGTGTGTTATGTTAATTTAGGAATTTAGAAACATCGCCTCACTGTTTCCCCAAGGTTAAACGGGACATGGTTACAAGAGACCGCAACCAGTATTTGGGGAGCACCAAACTTATGGAGTATGCTGCGTGCCATGCTGGAAGTAATAAATGACAAAAATATTAACATTTATTTCGCACGTGCATGCAGATGAAAGCTTTACCTACCGTGTTCCATTTGCCCATTTTCGATAATTGAGCATCACTGCAGCACATCAGAGTGGTTAGTGTAGACCTGAAATTGCCACTAGGAGGCACTTTTTGATAATCATGTTGCAGGCTCGGATTTTTTTTGTTTTAGATTTCTTTATTAGTTTCATGATAAACATATAACATGCAGCAGGAATATAATTAACTATCCCCTCAATGCGTTCAAGCTGCCAGTTTGCTGACGAGGCTGCAGGTTGGACGAAATCAAACACTTAGGAGAAAAGGATTAATAAAAACAAACAACAATTCCTTCCTCCCCCCCCCGTCTCCCCCTCCCTTACACATGAACGCACACCATATATACCATAAGTATTCCCAATTTACACCCCGGTCCGGGAAATCAGTTCCTGGGGGTCGTGCCTTGTCCCGCGACCCGCGGGTACAGTCTGAGGTGGATCAGACAAGCGCAGCAGTCTTAAGTATTTAGGACAAGTGAGTTCCCTGAATTCCGAGGTTAAAAGCTAAATGAAGGGCTCCCACAGTTCCTGGAAAGAAGCCCCTGGGCTAGCCAATTTGAGCGAGATTTTTTCCATCCCAAGAATTCCCCACAATCTATATAGCCATCTCCGACATGTGTAGGCGTTGTCGCTTCCCCCAGTGTGATAGAACATTTTGTAAGGCCGCTCCCAAGGCCAATGCCATCTGTTTACCCCGCCGTGATCTAAGTGGGAAGGTGATAGGGTTAGGCAGGCCTAGGAGGATGTAGGAGGGGAAGCGAGGCATTTGGGTATTGAAATATGTGTCAATGCCATCCAGGACCTGTTGCCAATATTGTGAAATGTGCGGACATTCCCACAGGAGGTGGGTTAAGGTGCCCAGAGACCTGCAGGCTCTCCAGCAAAGGGGGCTGCGTGCAGGGTTGCCTCTATGTAATCGTTGGGGAGTTAAGTACCAATATGTTACTATTTTCCTCGCGGTTTCTATGCTAGCTGCACTACGCGCCGAGTGGCGGGCTCTGTAATAGATGTCTTGCCATTCCTTCTGTGAGAGCACCCTACCAAGCTCCCCCTCCCACCTTCGCTGCCCAGGGGATTTCTCAGTGTCGGGGCTGCCCTGGACGAACTTATAAAGATCAGTTGTCAGTCAGGTGTCTGTCTCTCTAGTCAGCAACCACTTTTCAAAGGTTGTGAGCAGTGTCTCCGCTCCCCCCGTATCTCAGGCTGTATTATCCAGTGTCTAATCTGGTGATAGCGATAACGCTCTTGCTCCGGAAGGCCATGAAGTTCCTTCAGGTCGCTAAAGGACAACGGCCCCTCCAAGTCGAAGAGGTGACCTATTGATTGGCAGCCTTCTTTGGACCATCGCGCGAAGGCAGAAATATCCAATCCTGGGGTAAAATCGGGGTTGTTGACTATGGGTGTGAAAGGTGATGGGAATGTAGTGAGACCCCGTTTGGTAGCTACTCTATCCCAGGACATGAGAGTGGAATGGGTGACCTTGGAGAGATATAGATAGCGAGGCCGGTCGGATTTAGCGAGAAAGGGAATTCCCCATAATGGTTGCTTGGCCAATGCCCTGTCCATGAACAGCCAGTGCTTCTCTGACTCCGGCCTGGACCACTTGACCAAGGAACGTAGCTGAACTGCCCAATAATATTCCTGTAGATTCGGGACCGCAAGCCCCCATCGATAGGAGCCCTGTAGCACAGTTCTTTATTCAGCCGTGGCCTCTGACCCCTCCAAATGAAGCGTGCGAGGTCTCTCTGCAGGGAATGTAGCACACCAGAAGGGGGGGTCACCGGGAGGGCCTGAAATACATATGATTTTGGGCAAGATCGTCATTTTAATTGCTGCAATCCTGCCCAGCCAGGAGAGGGAGTATGGTCGCCATCTGCGGAGATTGTCCCGGATATGTCTCAGCAGCGCCGTGTAGTTTAGGGAGACCGTGGATTGTATACGGGCTGCAAGTTGCAACCCTAGATAGGGGATATGATCCTGAGCCCACTGCAGACGGTGCTGCTGCTGGAGTGACTCCAACGTTGCTGGCCGAAGAGTCAGGCCGAGAGCCTGGGACTTACCGACATTGACCCTGAAACCTGATGCTTGTGCAAAACGCTCCAACTCGGCCAGCAAGGCGGGAATTGACCGCTCGGGTTGTTCGAGGGTGGCCACAACATCGTCTGCATAGAGGCTAATCTTGTGTTCATCTCCTCCAAAATGCACCCCAGCTATTAAGGGGTCATCGCGCACTCTTTGAGCCATGGGCTCCATATAGAGAGCAAATAAGCAGGCTCAGATTTTGTTTGGGTGAAGGGCGGAGCCTGTTTGATGGAAGATGGAAATTAAGAAGCTGAGTGTTGAACCATAATGAGAGTGGTAGATAGACCTTTGCCTGCTTGTCTCAGGTAATTACAGAGGAAATGCTTTGTGTGGCTTGCTGCTGAAGGTGCAGCAGAATGAACGAGGAAAACAAACGTGAACCCAGAATATTTATTTGTGTTTATTGATACCTATGACTTTATCAATTCAGAACCGATGTGCAATCAATCAATATGGATTGGTATAGCGCGGCTGATCATCCGTGTGAGTACTGCTGCAGGGGGACCAGTCGAACTTCCAGGTCGTGAGTCCTTTCCTGATTTCTAGCAGAGTGCGGACCGTAGGTGAAGTGTGAGTTCATTCCAGGACTTCGCGGCGAGGTAGGAGACGGAGCGTTCTCCACTGTTGCTGCAGCGGATGCATGGGGTGCAGGCAAGGCAGAGGGAGGCGGAGTGCAAGTGTCTGGAGGGAAGGTGGAAGTTCAGTCAGTGGTTGATGTACGCTGGTCCCTGGTTGTGAAGGGCTTTGAAGGTGTGAATCAGCATATTGAACTGGCATCTCTTGTAAAAGGAGATCGAGTGGAGCTTCTTGAGGTGGGTGGGTGATGTGGGTCTGCTTGGGGAGGTCTACGATGATTCTCACTGCTGCGTTCTGTACTGTCTGTAGTCTCTTGAAGAGGTGCACGGAGATAAATTGGGCGTATAAACACAACTATGGCAGAGCAATGAAACTTTGCCACCACCTAGTGAAATTGAACCTATCTTGATGGGATGGAGATTTAATTTGATAAACAAAAGTTTGTGATGTAATTAGTTCGAATGGTAACAAAGGTGAAAGGAATATAGTCCTGAAAGTAATTACAGCTCTCCCATGGAAAGGATGTTGTAGGGTGGCACTGCTTTGTTTTCAGAGATTTTTTTCCGTTGCTTTGTAGGGGATGTTGAACTACTGTGCACCGCAAGCTGGTTGTCTTCTATGTAACAGAAAAGGAAATCATGTTGATTTAGATTTTGAATGTACAGTACAGTGGCTGTATTTTGAAAGTCAAGTTTTCAGTAATTCAACACAGTTCTTTAGAAAAAGTTGTTTATAGGTTGAATGCGCTGCAGGTGCTCTCGCTTGCCAGACACTATTGTTTACAATAAAGGGCTTGTAGCCCGCCCATTGCTTGCCATTTGTTGGCTTCAGTGTCACTCTTCTTTGCAGCTCGTCTCCTAACAATTTCTTTAAATTGTCTCCACTCTATTAGTGTAGGTGTTTTGGAAATGACTGGGTTGGGGACCTGCACAGCACCCCCCTCCCCCAAGTCTGTGTGAGAAGCGGGTGTGTGCATTGTGCAAGCGATTTTTGCATATCAGCACACCTGTAGCTCTTCCATGCAGAAGAGTCCTGTTTCAAGAGCGTGTTTAGTTCTTTTCTCCGCTCTAATCCATTCCCTTTCACAATTAGCCACACTGTAACCTCTGAGTCCACGCTTTCAGAGCTGGTTGGTTCAACAATTAGTTGTAGCTCATAGTAGAAAGAGGCAGAAGGCAGCCTCTCGAGTATAGCTTCTATTGGGCACTGCACGCTTAAGGTTCAGTATAGGTTTGCTACAGGTTTGAAGTAGACGCAGCGCTGGTGGCGCCCGGTGCAAAATGTTTGTTGGCGCCCCCCCATCCATGGTGGAGGTGGTGACCACCTCCACCATGGATTCCCTAACTACCACCTTTTAACAGTGTCCCTGCAAAATGTTTGTTGGCGCCCCCCAATCCATGGTGGAGGTGGTGACCACCTCCACCATGGATTCCCTAACTACCACCTTTTAACAGTGTCCCTTAAGTCTCCATAACCACTCTCAGATGCATTTAATTAGTTATATATAGCGGCATACCAGCCTCATACCAGTGTAAGGTGTCAGAGCGCTTTGTATCTCACACACACATTACACAGAGACAATCAATCATACGTGTGTAAATCAGCATATAGGAAATGATGCATAAGCCAGAGTGTGGAAATGTGTAATATTTTACGTTAGCATAAGCTACAGTCATTTTGGCTGTGGCATCCATTTTGTTAGCTATGTAATTCTTCTGTCTTCACTGTTGCTTGCCCTTCTATTCTGCTTGTGTCATCAACTCTAGTTAACTCCTTCTGTACTGAGCTAAAAGCAATGTGCTGAGCAAAGGCCTGTAGCTGCTAGAGTGCACCTGGCTAAAGATATAACTGTCAACTGTTTTCTACTGTTGTAAGCAGTTCTGATCTCCCTCCCACTTTGCTGACTAAGTGATCTCCCATCTGCCCATGTTTGTAGGTAGTTATTCCTGTGTTTGCTTGTACCTCCTATTTGTAACTACATGCTTACTCTGCAACAAACTCTGTATATAAGGCCTGTGCTGTGTGACTTCAGGGTGCCACCTTCTGCAACACTTGAGAGTGTTGTTGAACGTGGTTCCACTCATGAGAAATTAATAAAATTGTTATTTTGAATTCCAGCTTCAGTGTTGATCTCTATTTTGTTGGTTTTTGAACCCGTGGACAAAAGGGTGACCCTGCACCAGTGTACCCCTAAAAAGGTAAATTTCCACAATTGGTGCCCGACTCGTGGGGCCCCATTGGAGACGCGGCTGTCCGAAGGAGTGGTCTTGATGGAAAATTGAAATCTTACTGAGGAAGCGCACTGCACGAGGAGACCTTTGTCTTTGCAGGCCAACGTGAATTTTCCGGTTTTCCCGATTTGACCCTCCAGGTGATGGCCGGTCTCAACTGGGGTTTTCTTTGGCGTATTTTTTGCAGTGACCATTAGGTCGACCAGAGATCAGCAGGTGGGAGTTGAAGACTTCTGTTTGGTAAGGTCACTGAAGTGGCACTTTTGATTTGCTTGGCCAAGATTTTGGTTTGGTATTTTATTCATTTTTTGCAAAAAGTGAAGGCAGGTAATGTGGGGATTTTTCTCCTTATGATATTTGTTTGAATGGGTATACTTGGAAGAACATGCCTGCATTTAGTAAAATTCGCAAGTGGTGATACGGAGCGCTCTTGGGTGTTCCGCCTGGCCAATTGGTAATTCGGTCTCTTCTTGCAAAGGCTTGGGGGTTTTACCCTATCTTGTTTTGGGTGGGTCTGCGGACCCCTGTAATAGGCATGCCTTCTGGAATAAGTATGATTTGGTAAAGACACAGAGTGTTTGCAAACACTCTGCCAGACCAACTGGTAAATCGGCGTATTTTGGAAAAGGTCTGGGGCTAGAGCTTGTCTTCTTGAACATGGAACAGTCTCTGGGCTGTTTACTTGTCTTGGTGCAGTCTCTGAACTGCTTTTGAGAGCGCTTTTGTTTGTAAATGTGATTTACAATTGGTTTGGTTTGAGTGCAGTCTGTGGGCTGCCGTTTGTTTTTGTCCTGGTGTTGATTTGTGGTTTGATTTGTGTGTTTGAGTGTCTATGAGATTTGTGGACTGACATCGGTGGTGATGCTTGTGAAGTACTTGTTTGAGTGAGTAGCGACTGTGCTCTTTGTGTAAGGATGGCTTGCCTCAGCAAGCTGTGTTGTGTGTTATGAGTGTGTGGCCCCTTCTTGAAAATGTCTGGAATGAGCTCAATTTGGTTTGTTGTCGTCATTGTGTTCTGCAGATGCCATTGGAAGAAGTACACTTTACATTTTGAAGAATGAATAAATAATAATACATAAATAAAAATATGGTTTGATCAGAAATACTAGTAACAATGTACATTCGTTTTGACATAGGAAAAGTGCAACTTTTAAAAAATGTAACGAAGAATGCGCATTTAAATTAAACAGTGCTGTTTATTTCTGTGCTTAAAAAGACACGTATTTTAAAAGTGCATGTAGGAATGTGCTCTCCCCCTCTATGAAAAAATAGGAGGGTTTGTTTCTGGCAGGCTTGCTCTGGCACTTCGACCTTGGAAGACATTCCGAAGGAGGGGGCCAGAGCGTAGAGAGAGAGGGGAGGCTCTGCTTATTATTTTTGGCAAAAGACCAGGCAGGTTCTATGAAGCCATAAGAGAGAAGGAGGGGCAGCAGCGTCTGTGGGCCATGTGCAGCTTCTGACACAGAGAGTAGCTCTGCCATGCATACAGAATAATGGTTTCAATTTAAGGTTGCTGTGCCAGGGCCAGATGAGGAGGCAATAAAATAAAGTTTGCATTAATGCGCCATCATGTTAAATAGCACAATAGCTAAAGGAATTGGCAGTTGGTCATTGGATTAATGTTTTCTAGTTAGCTCAATGTGCTTGTACAGCAAAATTTACAAAGTGGTACAGTCCAATAGTATTGGACATGGCCTCCTTGGTGTGGTTTCCCCTAGCTATTTACCTCCTACAAGTCTGTTCGTGCCCAGCTGCCAAAGGGGGTGAGTACTGTCGACAGGAGGTCACCTGCTTAGGTTACCTACTGTCGAAGGGGGGTAGGAGACTAGCTCCTGGGCAAATTAAGGGTAAGCAAAATTAAGTAACACAGTGTTTTTTTGGTTTTTGTGCTTGGAATATGTATTATTGTGTCCTTGTTTCTTGGTTTATGTGCCTATTATGTGTATTATTGTGAGCTATTCTGCGTGGAAAGTACGCAGGGCAGCTTGTTGTGTTCGTTCTCTCTCTCTCTCTCTCTCTCTCCCTCCCTCCCTCCCTCTCCCCCTCCCTCTCCCTCTCTCCTCCCCCTGAGCTGTCTAGGAACGGCCATGAGACAATCGGTTGGGCTCGTTTTAGTCATTCATTTCACAGGATGCTGTGAATATGTTCTTGAATAAATAGAGACAAAGCACCTCACCAGTGCATGTCTAATTGGCTATTAAGTAATACTGTTTGAACAAATTGTTAGAATTAACAAAATGAATAAATAAATACGCCATGTTACTATCCCTCCTTTCTGTAAACTCATGGAATTGGATAAGGATGAAAGGATGGGTAGAATAGACTGATGTTCCCTTATTTGACCTTTAAGGGGAACTATATGTTGGTGGTTTTTGTTCCAAATTCCCAGGTGGCAACACCATTATTGTTTATGTTATTACAGCACTACATAAGTCGCAGAGGCATCACGAGTCCCTTATCAGTTAGTCTATGTAATCGAGCTGACAGCCCTTGCTAGAGCTGGTGAATAGGTTTATCCCCTGAATATGATATTACATGGCCCGGATTGTGAAAAGTATGATGCATATGGTTCACAATGCTAGGAAAGATGCCCATATGCCCTTAGCACACATTTTTAAGAACAAAATGTTCTTTGCTTGTTTTCTTGTCTGCCACAAACAAGTTCTGCTGGAAAATTCATGTACCTACTAGGTTATGTTTAATTTATCAGTTATTCATGTAATATGGATCTCTGTTAAATTCACAGTTTTAGAGTTTCCGCTACACCTATAATATGAGAGCATGGTCATAAGCGCAAAACATGGTTGTTCTTATGCAAGGAAAATAATTTTAGAGGTGTCTGCAGTTTTGCACAATAGTGAAGGTTCATAAAGTAGAAGCTGTATCGTGATTTCTATGACTTATTAAGTACAAGTTTGTTAAAAAGAATAGTTGTTTTGAAATTCCTTTTTTTAGGTTCTTCAGATGAATAATATAGGGCGTTTCTGAAATTGAATATCCTCTTTTGATTGATTATTTGTATGTTGTGTTTAAAGATTTCTGTTCTGTTCACTAACAGATATCTGCTGCCCTACAACCATTGCCAGAGGGGCCAGGATATCAGATCCAACCAGGGGACTAAGCACAAGTCTAATTTGGAGCCGAGGTGAAGGGACCCAACACAGGTGTTGCTGGCCACTATAACAGCGGTGAAGGTGGAAGGCCGGAAGAAACGTGTACCCCTACCACTGTCGGATAATTCTTGGGTGAAAGACGGGGTCACAAATCAGGACGGAGAGCTGATTCCTCTCTTTGTTCCTTTTTTTGATGCCTGGTTAAGAGAGGCACAGACCGATAACAATCGCAAGGAGGTTTTGCCTGAGGGGACCCCCTCTGAAACAAGGGTTGCTTCAGATACTCCAGTTTCTGTGCATCAGGCCTCTGAGTCCCGGTCCCCAAGTGAATGCAAGTCTGCACCTTTGTTTGCTGATAAGGAGGTGCCTGGGCACACTAGGTACAATCTGCGGCCCCGTCGAAAGAGCAGTGCGCCAGCAGGGCAACACAGGAGTTAGGGAAGAACTAGAGTTTAGGGTACAGGTGATGTGTCTCTGGTGCCTGTTAGATTAGAGTAAAAAATACTGGTGCACTGCCTGAGACACTGGACAGGATCATTGAGGGTGATTGCCCTATCCTGAAAGAAATACTTTTTCCTTAAGCCTGGGCCGCAATTGTTTTTCTGGGTTGCAAGTTGTGCAGCTCCACCGTGGGAGAGTCAATACTTGATGAACGATAAGAGCCTGCCTGTGAGGCTCAGACGGACACAGGGAGAAGACTCCCCTCTGGCTGGTTGTACAGTGGCTTCAATTCCCCAAGTATTTTTTTTTTGTTTGTTAGCAATGTACCCCTTTGGTCGTCCCATTTTTGAGGAGGAGCAGCCCTTTCCGGCTCCTCGTCCTAATTCCCATGGCCCCTTTTGGTCCTCCTGGTCCCCCAAAACAAAGATTGTTTTTGTGATTATTGTGCTCGCTTTAATATTCGTATTTGGAATACTGTTTTTTCTGCAAGAAAAATATCTTGTGCACACTTTGATAAGTACTACTCCGCCCCCCCTGAACATATCATTGGTACTCTAGCCCTCATAAAGAAGAACACCGGAAGGTCTATCAAGATAATGTTTTTATTTAGACATTGTATCAGACATGTGCTGTTGGCTATTTACAAACTGCATAAGATAGCCACTGAAATACATCAGAGCCCTGGGACTTGGACTGGATGGCTATGGAATGTATTTACTGTATGTGGATGGAAAATATTAACAGCTCTATGTATATTTTTTGCGATTCTCTTCACTTGTTGCGTATGTATTCAATGTGGGCCAATGTTCTGTTCCTTCTGTATTTCTATTTGTACTACTTGTTTGCCATCAAAAAACGAAGGTCCAAAATGCAAATGATTATTTAGCAATGGAACAGGAAATTAATGAGTTAATGTTAATAGACACCCATGATGATTATCGTACCCCTTTTAAAGCATAAGAAAATGTCTTCAGCTTATGCTAAAAGGGTCGTCTGTGGAAATGTGTAATATTTTACGTTAGCATAAGCTACAGTCATTTTGGCTGTGGCATCCATTTTGTTAGCTATGTAATTCTTCCGTCTTCACTGTTGCTTGCCCTTCTATTCTGCTTGTCATCAACTCTAGTTAACTCCTTCTGTACTGAGCTAAAAGCAATGTGCTGAGCAAAGGCCTGTAGCTGCTAGAATGCACCTGGCTAAAGATATAACTGTCAACTGTTTTCTACTGTTGTAAGCAGTTCTGATCTCTCTCCCACTTTGCTGACTAAGTGATCTCCCATCTGCCCATGTTTGTAGGTAGTTATTCCTGTGTTTGCTTGTACCTCCTATTTGTAACTACATGCTTACTCTGCAACAAACTCTGTATATAAGGCCTGTGCTCTGTGACTTCAGGGTGCCACCTTCTGCAACACTTGAGAGTGTTGTTGAACGTGGTTCCACTCATGAGAAATTAATAAAATTGTTATTTTGAATTCCAGCTTCAGTGTTGATCTCTATTTTGTTGGTTTTTGAACCCGTGGACAAAAGGGTGACCCTGCACCAGTGTACCCCTAAAAAGGTACATTTCCACAAGAGGACTACAAGGTGTAGGAGTGACATGCATCCATACTGGTTGGCAGTATAGTTTAAGAGTGCTTGGTCTGGAGAGGCATAAACCCAGAATTGAAAACTGAACACCATAGTTGGGGGTTCGCTTTAAAAATAAGAATTGATTTCTACCCAAATGAACCCTTTTTGCAACATAATCCATGCTCTAATGTATATTTTGCAGTGTGCATACAGTTTTTGGATGACAGTTAATAAGTCACTGTTCTATATTAGGATTTTAAATTATACACTACAAGTAACAAAAGGATGTTTTTTAGAAAAGCAGTAACCCCTGACCTATTTACATTATATGCACTTTGTGATCTACATGGTACATGTTCTTTGCAGCAGGCATATTAATCATATGTGCTATTTTATGATCAGTCAAAACCTCAAGTAAAGAAAACTCCGATCTCTCCCCAGGAAGAACATTAATCACCGGAGCTATCTTGACATTTTCATTGTTGCCTGGAAATTGCTGGAGGCAAGGAATTTGGTAGCAGGTGCTTTAAAAACCAAATTAAACTTGCAAACATGGCACCTCCCGAAGTCAGCACCCAGTCCGGTGGCACCGGTTTCACCGCCCTAAAGCCGGCCCTGTGTCCCTCATCCAGTTGGGTATGTTGGTCATGGCATTGCAGAAGTAGTTCTGGTGGTGGAGGAGTCTTCGGTGAGCAAGAGGATAAGTTGTGTGTCGTCTGCCTAGGAAATTATGTTGAGGCCGTGGGCTCTGACGACGTCTGTGAGGGGGGTCATGTAGGTGTCGAACAAGGTGGGGCCGAGGAATGATTCTTAATGTATGCCACATATTATGTCCTTGGGTTCGGAGGTGAAGGGAGGCAGCCGGATGCTCTGCATTTATTTTATTTATAAGGTTTTATATAGCGCGAACGTGACCCACGAGGGTATCAGAGCGCTTTACAGTACATAGTTATAAAGACATAAGAAATGAGGTAGTATACACGCATTTGATATTCGTCATTACTTACAAAAGAGGTAAAAAGTATAAGATAACATAGGTATAAGATAACATAGGTGACCAGTGGACGACACATGATGATCCCAGAGGGCAACAGCAAATTACAATCTATACAGTTATTGAGCCTTAGGTCAGTATTGTGGAAATAAACAAACATATAATGTTCTCTTTCAATCCACACGAGGTAGCCAGTGATCTGAGGATGGTATCGGTGACTCGATGCCAGCATAGGATTGAGTCTTAGGACGTGAATTTGTTCATTAGGAGTATTTTTACCTCTTTTTTGAAGGCGGTAAAGGAAGAGATTCCCCGAACCACTGGAGGTAAGGAGTTCCAAATCTTTAGAGCAATCCCTGAAAAAGCTCTGCAACCAGTTCTCTTTTTATGAAAGGATTGTGGTTTCAGAAGTAAATAACTCGCGCTTCGTAGTTGTCTGCATCCTCCGGATCGTTCTAGCTTTAGAGCTAGGTAACTGGGTGTGTTGTTATGTAGTGCTTTATGGGTCATGCAGGCAACCTTTAGTTGTATTCTTGCCTCATATGGCAGCCAGTTCAGCGTTTTCAAGGTCGGAGAAATGTGGCTATTTCTTTTAGATCCTGATACCAATCTCTTGCTGCAGCGTTAAGTGAAGCCCTCAGCGGAGCCAGCTTGTATCTGGGGAGACCGCAGAGAGTGGTGCTTCCATAGTCTAATCTTGATAGCACTAAGGCTTGCACTGCCATTTTTTAGTTGGTCTGAGGGAGGAAGGGTTTAAGTTTCCTTAGTAAACTCATCTGGTGATTGGCTCCCTTGGTGGCATTAGTGATGTGCGACTGCATATTCAGGTGTTTGTCTATGGTGACTCCTAGGGATTTTGCGGAGTCAAAGATGAGGGGAGCACAGTCAATGGCGGTTAGGTGTTTCAACCATTGCTCTATCTTTGGTGTGTAATTGGGTGGGGAGATGAGAATGAATTCTGTTTTTTTTGTATTAAGCATGAGGTGGTTGTTCGTGAGCCAACTTTGCGTGTTCTGTAGAATAGTGTTGAGGGAGATGAAGTCTTCTGGAGTGGAGATTTTCAAATACAGTGGGTGTCGTCCGCATACAGGTGATATAGGATGTTCGCTGATTTCAATGCGTTCGCCAGGGGTTCCATTAGTAGGTTGAAAAGAATAGGTGATGGGGCTGAGCCCTGGGGAACGCCTATGTCGACCACGGATGGTTGAGAGAGTGCATTCTTCATCTTGATTCTTTGTGTCCTGTTATTAAGGAAGGAGGAGAACCATTGTAACACTGTGCCCGAGAGGCCCATCCTTCCTTCCAATAGGGACAGTAGGTTGTCATGTTTTACCGTGTCAAAGGCGGAGGATAGGTCAAGCAGTATCATTAGGCAAGATTCGTTGCGGTCAAGCATTTTTAGTATGTCATCCAATATGTGTGTGAGTGCAGATTCTGTGCTGTGACCTTGACGGAAACCAGATTGGTGATTGTCTAGGAGGTTGTAGTTCTCAATATGGTTGCATAATTGTATTTGTACACATTTCTCCAGCAGTTTCGCCAAAGTGGGGATGTTAGATATAGGGCGGTAATTGTTGAGATCTGATGGGATGGCGTCGGATTTCTTTAGTATAGGCGTAACCTGCCCTATTTTAAGACAGTCTGGTATGGAGCCTTGCCTCAGAGAGGCGTTTACAATTTTTGCCCATAATGGTAGGATGGATGTTTTTATCATTTTGAATAGGGCAGGAGGAAGGGGGTCAGAGAAGTGATTGGAGGGATTCATTGCCAGAAGAGTGTTATAGATTTTTTGTTCAGAGATTGGCGCGAAAGTGTTCCAGGAGGCATTGTTTTTTGTGACTTCCCCTGGAGAACTGAAAAGGACCTTGAATTGTGAATAAACTTTAGCATCCTGGGCCACAGGTTGTGGGAGGGCCTTCTTAGATTGGATGTCGAGCTCGATGACCTTTATCTTTTCACGGAAGAAGTTGGCAAGCTCATCGCAAGAAGGTGTAGCCAGGTCGTTTAGATCCGTAGAGTTAGCCGTATTGCGAGCTTGTTGCTTGACGATTTCGAAGAGTTTTTTTGGACGGTTGATTGCTTGGTTCAGCTGGGTTCTAAAAAAGTCTGCCTTGGCCTTTAGAATCTTCCTGTTGTATGAGTTCCTTAACGTTCTAAGGTGATGTAGGTGAACGTCGGTGGGTGCTGATTTCCATAATCGTTCAGCACCTCTTAGCTTGCGTCGCTCCGAGTTCAGGGAGTCATTGAACCAAGGTTTGGAAATTTTGGCGGAAACATTTTTTTCTTGGAGGGGTGCTGTAGAATCCAAGATTTCAAGCATCGTGGAATTGTAAAAGGCTGTGAGGTCATGGACATCCTCCAAGCCCATTGTGGGGGTCAGGGCGGAGTTGCATCGGTTTACGAGGGTGATGGGGTTGATACTCTGTAAGTTCCTTTTCCATTGTTTTGTTTTTGATGGTTGACTCCTTTTTGGAATTACTTCGATATTGATGGAGAAGAAGATGCTGTGATGGTCAGTCCAGTCGCCAGGGGTGATGGATTCTAATGAGATGATGCTTGATTTTGCTATGATGAGGTCCAGTGTCTCTCCCTTGTTGTGCGTTGGACTGTCACAGAATTGGGATAAGTCCTGGTCTGCCAGAAACGCTTTAAGACATCCTACACCATGATCGTTTGCATTGTTCCAGTGGAGATTAAAGTCACCCAGGAAAATTTGTGGTATTTGTGAATTGACGTTTGAAGAAATGACTTCCAT
Source organism: Calotriton arnoldi (assembly GCA_963921515.1). Classification (NCBI taxonomy): domain Eukaryota; kingdom Metazoa; phylum Chordata; class Amphibia; order Caudata; family Salamandridae; genus Calotriton; species Calotriton arnoldi. The sequence continues at coordinate 529,048 of CAWUFW010005854.1, read as the reverse complement.
TAACTCGTCGATGAAAGTCAGATTATCCCTCGGGGGGTGGTAGAATAAATGAAGCTTGCTGGCGAGGTGCTTATCATCAGAGATATTGATACAGAGATATTCGCAGGAGGTTAGAACGATGGAGTCTGCTTGCTTGACTGAGATTGTGTTACGATAAATGCAGGCTAACCCACCTCCGGGCGCCACGTTTCTGTCTAGGCGGATTAGGTCGTGACTAGGAGGAACCAATAGATCAAGGATGGGAGAGGAGGAGCTATTTAACCATGTTTCGGTGAGGACGATAATGTCTAAATCATTCTCTAGGATGAGGTTGAATATGTTGGGTGCATGTTTGCTAGCTGATCTGCAATTAATGAGAGCGCACTTTATCTTGTTAATAGAATGGGTTAGGGTAGTCTGCTCTATGTTGATATTTGTGAGATTATCTCTATTTACGGATCTGTTGTTGTGGGTAGGTCCTCTGAAGGGGTTGGTTTGAATGGATTGGATAGTGCCACATTGTGACGTACTGTTATCTGTTGCTAAGGCATAAGATATGAGGAGGTCGTCTATGTCGCTGTCGGATAGTTCAACGTTTGCCCTCCTAGGCCAAGAGGGGGAAGGTAAGTTAGTCTGAATATTGTTGTCAAAGTTTAAGATCTTGGGGATGTAACTACTAATTTGTGGACTGATTTGGTTACTCTGACTAGTTTTCTCGTGGTGTGAATTCTTGGGGAAGTATCTACTAGTTTGGAGACTGATTTGGTTCACAATGGCGTTGGTGGCTCTGTGCACGTTTAGAAGTTCATTGGTGATGGTTGATAGGTTACGCATCTCGGCCTTGAGATGGGCTAGGTCTAAGGCTAACTCATTGAATCGTGCAAACCAAACGGAGTTGGGAAGGTTAGTAGTATGTGTAGGTGTATGTTCATTTATGGAGGGCGATCTGCAAGTAGGGTCTGTGTGCGTGAACAGGTTCTCAGGTTGCATGGGGATATCATCATTAGGGATCGGAGTGGTAAGTTGAAGGAGATTTGTTGTAGGGTCCAAGTCGGTGTGTGGAATGGCAGTTGTGTGTTGTGTTCGGATGGGTGGAATGAGAATTGAAGGTGTTAGTGTCAGATCAGATGTCGTGGTAGACAGTAGGTCCGGGGGATCTATGTAATCTAAATTAGATGAGAGTGGGGATAGAAACACTACATGGGTGGAGTCCGGGTTGGTGGCTTTAATCCTGGTCGACGGGGATAACCGTGATGAATCAGCAATGCCGCGATCGGTAGCTAAGATTAACCCTGTCCCTTCTAGGCCGGGGGATCCAGGTGTGGAAGCGACTGATGTGATTGGGGGGTAGGAATCAATGGGTGTGTCTGTAGTGAAATGGTTGGTAGCTGCATGCAACCCAGTCCCTCCTGGGCCAGGGGACCCGAGTGTGGTTGTGACCGCCGTGGCTGGGAGGTAGGGCTCATTGGGGGTGTGAGGAGATGTCAGTTCGGAGGAATTTGTTATGGGGTTTTGTCGTGGAATTGGGGTGGCATCTAGAAACTGAAGATGGTAAGATGCGGGGAGTGTGCTATTCTTGCTGTTTACTGCTTTCTTGAGAATAGGGAAGATCCTGTCTATGGTATCTAGATTTGCATCGGAGGCTTGTATAAGGATATTACCGTTGTTGTAGATGGTGATGGTGGCATTCGCTGGGCAAAAAACTGAAGCTGTTACCGACAATTTGAAGGCATGCTGGTTTTTTTTTAACATTGGAGATTCGGAGCAACGAGTGAAAGATGTTTCTCCACTGGGCACGTTTCTTTGTGTGGAAGATAAGGTCGTTGGATAATATGCCTTTGCTGATGCAGAAGTATGGGTCTGAAATAAGAGTCTCAGTGTCGGTTACCATTAGCCTGTGCTTGAATTTCTTTGCTGCATTTTTGGAAAGATCGGGTGGGTAAAGAATGGTAAAGGCATGATGGCCCGAAGGTTCAAGGTTTTTATCCATTTTTTTTTCTCTTTTTTTTTTTTCTTTCCTCTGGTGTCAGACCCTTCCGTGTGCGGTATTAGTATTTAGTATTCGGTACTCGGTACCAGTTCAAGATGGCCGCTCTGTATCCTTCATCGACCTGTTCCTGCAATGTGGTCCTGTTTTGCTTTCCATTAAGTGTTTTCTTCATAGACCTCCCTCTGAAAAGTAGTCCACTTTCGCTATCTGTTAAGTGGACCTCTGTGGTGTAGTCCTGTTTCTCTGTTTATGGCATCTTTGAAGTGAGGTCCTTTCTTGGGTTATCCGTGTGGTGCCCACCTTTTTATTGAATCCAAATCAACAATCTATGAGAGGCATCCTCACAGCTTTCAAGCAAGCATGATCCGTGGCCTAGCCTGTCACTGAGAGGAAGACGATGATCTGATCCAATAAAAACGAACAGTCAGCAACTTGCAAAATGGACGCCAACCTTGCTGAATGAGGATCACTTCCAGCACACCAAGACACAACAACCGGTGTCAAGTATGTGTGCTGGCATTGCAGGAATGCAACAAAGACTCACTTCTGCTATGCACGTTCAAACGTAACTGTAATATCACTGGACTGTCTGTCTAGAGCGCCACCAGCGTCATCAACAACCTCGGTGGGGCACCGCGGTCGGGGCGGCTCAAACGGAGGGAGACAATGGCTAACATACAATCGGAGCCCAAGCGCTCCTGTGAACAGCACTCCCAGGGCCAATAGAGGGCTCCTGCACCAACTTCTCGCACCAGCAGCTTGTGTCGGGAGAGGCTCAGTCACCCGTCCGTGGGCGAAGGGCAGCACGGACCACGACGTCGAGAATTGCCAGGGAGCGGCGCGGTGCAGCGGCACTCACCAGGGTCGTTCCGTGTGGATCCGCGATGGATTCCGTGTGGTCGTCGCTCAAGATGCGGACTCACCAGGCATAAAGCGCCGAGAGGCTCGAACCATCAGAAGGGGGGGGGGTTGCCTGATGATGAGCCCATGAGTCCTGTGCAACCACGAAATCCCCACTCGTGGACAGGTAGGGAGGCTCGACGGGGGCCCGCAACCCGTCTCAGCAAGCACGGAACCGTAGCACGGCACCGCGACCATCAGTGGCGGAAGGGCTACAGGAGGTAGAGTCGAGACCTCGCAGCGCTCGATGCATGCATCCTGTGAGGTAGGACGCGATCCACCTGAGGTTGTTTTGCTGTATACCGATGTTGTAGAGTCTGTTGATGAGGGTGTGGTGAGATACGGTGTCGAACGCAGCAGATAGGTCAGAGAGGATTAGGGCCACAGTCTCTCTGCGGTCGAGGAGGGTTCTAATGCCGTCTGTAGCCGCGATCAGTACGGTCTCCGTGTTGTGGTTGGCACAGAATCCTGATTGGGAAGCATCAAGTAGGTTGTTTTGTTCTAGGTATTCAGTGAGCTGTAGGTTGATGGCTTTCTCGAGTACTAGGGGAGCAGGGAGATCGGTCGATAATTTTTGTGTTTGCTGGGGTCGGCGGAAGGTTTCTTTAGGAAGGGTCTGACCTCTGTGTGTTTCCATCATTCCAGGAATGCTGCTGTAATGATGGAGGTGTTGATGATGCTGGTTAGTTCCGTGCTGATTGGGTTGGTTCCGAGGTTGAAGAGACGTGGGGCAGGGGTCGGTGGGTGCCCTGGAATGAATGGAGGACATGATTGCTGTGGTGGCCTGGATGGAGACCAGGTGGTGATCATTCGGCTGGTGTGCGCTGTTTGGTCGAGGCTGTTGAGGTCAAGAGCAGTGGGATGGGGGTCAAAGTTATTGTAGATGGTGGCAATCTTGCTGTGGAAGTAGTCCGATAGGTTATTGAGGAGCTCTTGGGAAGGATGGATTGTGCTCTCTGTGGCTGCCGGGGGTTGGAGAATTGCTTGACTATTTTAAAGAGTTCTTTTGTGTGGTGTACTCTTATCATTTTTTGTTCTTGCACCTATGCAGGAAGTTGAAGCAGGAAATAATTGAGCAATAGGACATTAGATTCAATGTATGGATGGACAGAAAGCGTTTGGGTGCATGTGACCTGTATGGGAAGAGTTTTGGTGTCATGGGAGTATGGAACACTGCTTGCACCTAAACATGGGTATAGGAGACAAAGTTAGAAAATACACTGTTGTGCTATTATGCAAATACCTACCAGCTTGAACTGGCTCTATGATACAGTTTAAACCATAAAGAATACGGATAGAGGAGTGCCCAATGGTGGCAAGGCTACCTTGGGTAATAGACGGGCAACTATATTACATGCTTTAGAGTTCACAAAGGGACAGCAAAGGAGCAACCAATAACAATGGAAATTGTACACCTGGCCATGGTATAAACTACAGTGTCCACCTAGGAGTGGCAAGGATGAACCCATGAAAAATGCATTTTACACCCATCCATAGTATATGCTATGAAAAGTCTATCTAGGAATGGCAGGGAGCATCCAATAGAAATGGTCCCTATGCAACCAGGTATAGTACGTGCTCTGATGTGTCCACCATGGAGGGACAGAAGAGCAACCATTATGCCAGCACAAATAATATGTACTTGAAGGAGCTACTAAGATGTGACAGGGGCACCACATAGAAACTGAGATTATACAGCTTATCTCAAATAGGCTCCAATGGGCACAAGGGTCACTCACAAAAGACAGCGAGCAACCCATAGTAAATAGCATTATACCGCCAGCCATCCTACATGGAATGTGGTTTCCAGAGTTCCCAGGAGTGGCAGAGGAGCACCCCCAGGAATCAACAGTCAATTCACAACATGGGCCTGTGGAGCCCACCCAGGAGGAGTGATGACACAATCCTGGTTGGGTATAGTTTATTGAGCTAAGAGCAAATGTGGTAGTGATTCTGTGAATAAAATGTTCAAGAGAAAGCTAGGCTTCGAGGGGGCGGGAGAGAAATAAGGTATGCCTTTGGCCCTAAGCCCCCCCCCCAAACCCAAAAAGGGAAAACGAGACAGGAACATACATTAAAGCTCTCTGTCCTTCATCTGAACACCCAGAGGGAAGAGGTTACATTGGTGGAGGGAACTGGTTACATGGTTCCCATCAGACCAATTAGGACCCTGGCCCTGCTTGGTGAGGAAGGTAAGAAACTTGCAAGAAGTACATAGTGAGGAGCAGAAGAAGCTACATATTTATAAAGGCAATTCCAAACTGCATTCTGTGCCAGGGTCAGGTCCTACAGAGGTATTTGACATAGACTTTAGAATAAAATCCTACTGGCTCTGTGGGTTATCATTTGCACAAAAATTGTGCCTTTTTTTTACTTTCGTTCATTTGGTGGGCGATTGGTCATCTTTCTTCTGTGGTATTTTCCTAAAATGAAGATGTTATTCACATAGGGGGAGAAGCAGGACTGGGGAAAGAGAGGGAGGGCTGTGGGTATAATATAGGGGTGATAGATACATATGTGCTATCTATATAAAAGTAGTGCCAGACAATGAATCTGCTTTTAGAGTGGTTGAAGGTGAACACACGCTACCTTGCTTCTTCAGTGGAGGGTACAATTATTTTATTTTGATTTTTTCTTTAGCACCACTCTACGTGGGATGTCAGCGCGCTTTACAATGTAACAAGCGAAGCTCAGGTCTCGCCTTAAATTAAACACTGGATGACCAGTAACCAGATTAAGAGTAGAAAGTGGAAAAACGTTCATGCAGGAGGATTAAGGAGGGGATGAGAAAGAATGAGCAGGGAAGAAGCGGGGCAGTTTGTAGGTGGGTGAAAAGAGGAGGAATAAGAGATCAGGTAGGTGAGCTGCAGGAAAGGTAGTCTGAAAGTAGAGACAAATGGTGGTGAGTAAGCAGAGAAAGCCGGAGGAGGTGAAGTAAAAGAAAACAGGTGTGGGGTTGGAGAAAGATTTGCGTGGAATGAAGGTGTGGGATGATGAGGGTGGAGTGGGCAGAGATAAGAGAAGTGTTGAGGGCAACGCAGAGGTAGTAAAGAGGAGGCGGGGTAAACTGACTGCTAGGAGGGCAGTTGAAGAAGAAGAAATGCAAGATAGGGGAAAAGGGAAAGAGCGGAGGGGGTAAAAGGGGCTGAGCAGAGGGGAGACTAGGGAGTAAACGGGCAGGTGGGCAAAGGATGGCCAAAGAAGAGAGTGAGGAGGATGAAGGAAAGAGGTGAAGAAAATAGAAAAAGAAGAAGGGAGAGGGTGAGAGAAGAGAAAAGGGGAAGAGAGGAGGGGAGGAGAATGTTAGGACTAGTGTTTATAATCATATAATACAGGAGATCACTAAGAGAAGTTCGGCCTATGATCAGTTCAGGCACAACTTAAAGAGGAAGGTTTTTAGTTGTTTGCGAAAGGTGAGCAGGTCTTCTTGGCAGGGCATTTCAGGGGGAAGTGAGTTCCAGAGGGAGGGAGGGAGGGTACTGCTTCTGCGAGGACCGGGTTTGGCTGACTTGGTTTTCAGTTCTTTAGATTCAATTGTGAGGATGTCTTTACTAATAAGATGTTTCAGGTCTCCAGATAGTTTTATGGTAGATAGTTTGAAAAAGAAGATGAATGACTTTAACATTAATGCAGTCTAATTTATTCTGACCTCAATGAGGATCCGATGTGGTTTTTAGGTCGAGCATTCGAGACCTCTTGTATATACTTTAGTATATACTTATATGTGTATGTACTTTGTGGGCTCTGGAGATCAGCCCTAGGACTTGTCTGCTTCCGCTTAGGGGCTGTTTTTTTTCTTTTCATCTGCCTCTATTTAACTGTCTTGATAGAAAACGACCAGTAGAGGTCAATAAAATACCAGAATTGCTTTCTGCTTGTTCAACTGCCTCTATTTAACTGTCTTGATAGAAAACGACCAGTAGAGGTCAGTAAAATACCAGAATTGCTTTCTGCTGAGGGACTTTCTATTTTTTATTTTTCTGGCAACTGCCTCTATTTAACTTTCTTGATAGAAAACGACCAGCAGAGGTCAGTAAAATACCAGAATCACTTTAGCATTCTCTAGATTCCAGTCCATAGAAATTGTCTTCCACGAGCACCCGTAGACAATAATATTTTTTTCAAATCTTGTATTTTCAGTGATATGACCACCGAAGGCCCTGATTTTATATTAAAAACAGAGCTTTGGACTATACCATTTCCCGCTGAAAGGCAATATTTCTCTCCATGTGTTCCCATATTTGGCGTGTCACACAGTTTGGTGCTTACTTTCCCTCCATGTTAAGGGACAGTAGATGTTTCAGTACCCAGGCTAATGTGCTGCATAGCTAAATACATATAAGGTCCCAAAGGCGAGACCTATTGCATTGCAAATGCTTGTTTGGTATTGGGCTGATGTGATCGAATTTGAGAGTGATGGAGATTAAACAGGCCGTGGAGTCCAGAGCACCCTTAAGGGGTGCATGAGAGTATTTACAGTCACAGATGAGAATTGAGTTTCCACAGTTGATGTGGGAGAGAACCATGGGTTGAAAGACCAGGCGGAAGTCATTTGGTAAGACTAAAGTTCTGAGTATTTTCAGGGAGAGTAGTGATAGTCTGGCAGATTTGGTGATATGGTTGATGTGGGATGTCATAGAACAAGAGCGGTCAATCCAAATGCCTATCATTTTAATTCAGATGATAGGAACGGGATGCAGCCGGAGGCTTCAAGTTCCGTGAGCCATTCAAGGTTGCAATCGGGGAGGTGTTGTTTGTGCAGAATTAATTTAATTTTGTCTGGATTAGGAGTGAGGAAGATGTGGCTTTCCAGTCTTGCACGTCTAAGCAGTCTTTTAGAGTAGAAATATCACAAAGGGAGTCAGTTTTGATGTAAATCTGGGTGTTGTTCACATATTGGTTGATTTTGACACCTAAATAAATTATCAGGTCTCTCAACTGCTCCATACACAGGGTACATAGTATTGGGGAAAGTAGGGAACCCTTGGGAACACCACAGGTGATGTTAAATGTGTTGGATGAGGCAGCACCAAGTCTTACGATTTGTTTGTGATTGGCGCAAAAGAAAGTGAACCATCTGAGGACTTATCCCTGGAAGCACATATGAATCATGATGAGCGTTTGGCGGTCAATACTATCAATTGCTGTGGAAAGGTCGAAGACAAGCAGACATGCATTTCCTTTGTAGAGTATGCTGTGGATGTTGTTGAGTATTTTTAAAGTGGCCCTTTCAGTGCTGTAATCGTTCTGGTATCAGATTGATAGGGAGCATAGCAACCGTTGTGATGAGGTGAGAAGATAATTGTGTTTCAACACATTTTTCAATGGCTTTGCACAGCCCAGGGAGGTTTGTAATAGGCCTATCATTGGACCGTAAGTCTGGGTCTCCATCTGGTTTCTTTCAAAGAAGTGTTATTTGACCCAAATTTAGCCAATCGGGGAAAATGCCTTCATGCAGGGATGTATTGATTAGATGGCACCAAGTTTTACTATAGAGTTGGAAGTTCTTTGTAATGATTATTACTGGGATGATGCCATCCTGGTAGTAGGTCAGTTTTAAGTTTATGACGATCTTGAGTAAACCATCTTTAGAGATTTAATCAAATTCAGACCAAGAGGTTGAGTTAGAGGAGGAATTAAAGCGTGGGAAGCCTTTATATGGGAGAGGCATGAACGCTCCTAATGAGCATCTATAACACTTCCTTCACAATGACACTGATGTGAGAGGTCATTGGCATTTTTGCAAGTCACTGAACATGACTTGGCCTTCAACGCCTTCAGGGATTGGTCGTCATCCTGCTTTGTTATTTTACACATATTTATATAGTGCAATTCAGCCATTATTATGACCTTTCAGATCTAACAGGGTCTTAACCTGATTTCAAGGATTCACAAACAAACAGGAATGTAATTTGGTCTCTGAGCATGCAGTGGAAGGTAAGGAGAGAGTCATTCAATAGGACGAAAGGAGAGGAACAAAAAAACAATATAGGATTGGAGGGTCCAAGGGAGAAATTTAGAGACCAGCACAGATACCTTCCCCAAATAACTATATATATATAGTTTGTTCACGAAAGGAGAGGAAAGCAATAATTTTAAGTCAAGGGCAATTTTTCATGCAGTGTTTTAGGAATGTAGTGGAAGGGGGTCTTTTGAGATAGCATGCAAATCGAGGATGTAAAACTAGAAAGAAAGAGCATTTGCATGTGAGATAGTGTACTGTATTGTAGCATTTGTATAGCACTTACTACCCTTCTGTGGAAATGCGAAGCGCTTATCCACATGGAAAGCACACTACACCATGCAGTTGTGTGGTTGGAAGGGTGTTGTCTTCACGGTGACTGTATTTGGGAAGCGATTCCATACCATTCATGATGATCACTGAGGTGCAGTTATAGAGCTATGGGACGCAGCAGTTGGTGGTCTGATGGATAAGGAAGTGTGAGAGGTAATCTTGTATTTGTATAGTTTGTGGAATGCTGGCAGCACTTATTAACTCTGCAGGTCCTGTATTGTGTTGGTCATTAGGTCGAGCCTATAGCGGCAGCGCGCATGCGCTGCTCGCTTTGCGAGGCATGCAGTATTCAGTATGGCGTGGAAGCTCTGCCCACTCTCCGCCCATATTTTTCATTGGCTTAGGTCCTAAATGCTGCCTTCCGATTGGTTTTAGGCTTGTTAGTCCCGCCTCATGACGGCCATGTCGTCATTTGTATCCTTCCATGGCTACTGGCCCCTTTACTTTGAAAACTATTTTCTTCCCGTGCCTCCCCCCCTCCCGCAGTCCGTGACTCTCGACCCCCGCACTCCCGTTCGTGCTTTCTCGCCCGCACTTCCGTTTCCAATGCAGTAGGTCTCACGTAAATGCGAGTCTTATTGCATTGCAAATGCTTGTTTTCTTTTGCCTCTGCTTTCCTGTTCCGAGCACTGCTGCTATCATGGAGGCCATCTGTGTGGACTTTGTTGCCGCCCCCCTCCCGCCGTAGATTGTGTTGCCTTTAGTCCCACACCTGTTGTCAGTGTTAACTTTCTTCGTTGTCTGTGTTAACTTTTTTCCCGCCCCCCTCCCGTTGTCCGTGTTAACTTTGTTCCCGCCCCCCTCCCGTTCTCCATATTAAGTCCCGGGCCGTTCGCTTCAATGAGGCTGCCAAATTCCTGTCAGCTTGCGCAGCTGGCTACCTGGAAGACGCCGAAGCCATGCTGCAGGGCAAAAGCGAGAGCGACCTACTAAACAACACCAACATTTATGGCATCAGCGCACCTCATCAGGTAAGGGACGTCATGACCTGAAAAACCGAGTGACAATCCATCGCAGATGCGAAATCATTCCCTGAGCAACCATTTTCCTGTTCTCCTGCACATATGGATGTATGATAAAGTTAGTAAGAACCATCCCCGCTCCCCTTATGTTCTCTGGTCTTTACTGTCTTGCAGGCAAGCATTTTAGTTTCAGGGTCCAAGTGACGTGGCCAGGCCCCTGGGCTCCCCATTTATTTACCAACACTTGTGAGCGCGGGAGAGGCACAGGTCACAGAAATTATGTGCTTCATCAATCTTTCGAACTGGGGATACTTTTTGATTATTTTTTATCCTTTTGATATTTTTATGCATGCAATTTGTCCCGAGAAGTGCATTGTACCATTTCGCGGGGAAATATAAATAAACCAAGCTTCTACTTATTTTACTCTTTTAACAAAAATACTCTCGGTGTGTATGTGCAGAGGAATCCACAACCATTTTACTGTCCCGGCAAGCTCAGTCTCTGCATGGGTTGGTCGCCTGCCGAGTTAAGCTGCCACGCATCATGCTATTGATAAATTATTTTTTTCTAAAAGGGTCTACAGAAAGCTTTTATCTAGGAACAATAGTCGTTCCAATTACTTTTTTGATCCTTGAATGTTTTTGAGGTTCTGAACACCGAATCTCCTGAGGCGCAGCGGCCAGAGCGTTAATGTTTTCTCAAGCACCTCGACTTGTTCAGGCTTTTCTGTTATTTTTCTCTCTTAGTTTTCAGTTTCATTTCTGAAGACGTCTGGACGCCATTGATGACATCCCAGCAGCAAATGTGCGCACAATTTAAACGCAATACCGTTTCTAAAACAGTGTAGTGGAACCTTTATTTCCTTGGTATTGTAATATAACTACCATTGTTTTACCATTCGTGCACTGTGGCAAGGCCTTCTGTTCTCTGTCCTGTTACAAATAAAGCTAGATGGTGGAAAAAAGCGAGCATGATTTCAGGGAAGTATGGTTCTCCATCACTCTTTTATTGTTCAGTTGTAAGTTCCAGTGGGATATCCTAGGCTACAGGCAGGAGCGTTGGAATTATGCAGCAGGAGATGACCACATTATGCGGGAGGGTTGACTATATTATGCAGCAAGAAAAGCAAACCATTCCTCAGATTTCGTTAGTATTAATTAGTTATTTTATTATTTTTGCACATGTTAACACTTTCTGAGTAAAGCTTTTACCTAATTAGTACCAGTTTAACACCCAAGTACATTAACAAGCTACGGAAAGGTGACCAGTAAACCTTTGTGAAGGGCCTTCCACTGTGCGGAAACACTACGTTTGCACTAGAAACAAAACATTTCTTGTCAAAATCTGCAGATGATGCTTTATGTGGCAAATACAGCAAATCTATAATTGTGCGTGAAAACACCCTGGCTGCAGAATTGCTACAGGTAATGAGTGAAGGCATTCTCACTATTATGGAGAAAATAGCCCAAGGGTAGGCCTGCAACCTCAATCACATTTTCGGGCTTTCTATTTGCTGGCTCTATTTGTATTCCTAAATCAGACTACATGACCCAGTGTATAGTAATTGTATAGCTATTCAAACCCTGGAGGCACACCACCCAGGATAGTGTGCTGCATGGCTAAAAGCTTATAAGGTCCCAAAGGCGAGACCTATTGGCTATGCCAATGCTTGTTTATTTTATGTTCTCAGTCTCATTTCTTATGGTAGTTGTGTCTGGAGGTCGTCGGGGGAAGTAACAGGTGTGGAGAAGGAGTGAGTGGGAATCAGAAATCTTTCCAGGTAGACTGCATTACAGTTTTCCTTTATTTAATTGCTATTATGAAGCATCAGTTAAGGACATCTGAAGATACACTGTGTTGTAAACATCCTTATGTCATAACAGGATGTTGGAGTTCAGGGTATATGACTATTTGAGACATGCAGGGAGGACTCTGTTGGATACCTCCTGTGATCCGCAATGTGAAGTAGATCTCTCTAGTCACAGACCTGTAAAATTACTATTGAGTGGTTAGTTAGGTGAATTGTGCCGTGTAGCTGCTAACAAGGTTCCACAGGGCCTTACAAACACTATACACTTGTCTCTTTGAAGATGAGGGATCAGGTAGAAAATTGGTATAGGGTATCATGTGGTGACACAAATTACATCAGATTGAGAGCGGGAGGACTGTCGGAAAGAGAATTTCTTAAAATAAGTTATTCTCTGTCATGGTGAGTAGCTGCGTTTCTGGTTATCTGAATGTTAAAAGGCAGATTTTCTGGATATAGGCCCCTTCCAGGTCGTAACAGGGCCAAACAGGCATCATAACATGTTGCACTTTACCTCAACACCCGGGCTGGATATCCTAAAGCAGGGGTTCTTAACCTTATGACTTCTGTGGACCCTCACTTTTTTTTTTTTATTAAACAGATTTTATTGGGTTTTAAGGAGTCCTACAATAATGAATTGCTTGTTACAGTTACAATTGGTGAAAAGCACAGAAAAATTAATAAAAAACAGAAGTAAAAACCCTCATTACTCCCAGTTATGGGACAGGATAAGACATTGCAATGGCCCGATGTCCAGTCTCGGCAACCCCTTACATGGTAACGGCAGAATAAAGTACTTTATTGAACCAGAGAGTTCACTTCTGTCAGTCCTTGTGTTCTCTGTTCAGTTCTAGCCCTCCCACAACTAGCCCCCCCACCCTCCCCTCCCTCCAGCATGTCGCTTGTGATTGACCCGTTTTTTTGTACTATAGGGTTGCCCTATGCTTGATCCGTTTCCCGCCCTTATGAGACTGTGCCGCTGAACGCTCGGTTGGGGGGCAATTGAGGTAGCGCGCCCGGCCTAATGTGGAGCAATCAACTAGGTTCGGTGTCAGTGTGTGGGGGTTAGTCACCGTTGCCAGGGGCCTCCTCTACTAGACTGTCTTCCCTTTACTTATCCGGGTGTGTTAGGAGCTCCAGCAGTGCTATCCATGCCCTGGCTGTTTCCAATGTTTTCTCGCTCCCTGTCTTTTTTGCAATTTGCATTCTGACTGTTCCCTCGCATTCTGCCCCTTCTGTGGACCCTCACTGAAGCATTACTGGAGTCATTATTGGAAACCGGAGATCCCCCGGCCTAGCAATTTCTATGATTTGAACCTCAAACAATATACAAAAACAAGTATACACCAAACTAATGCTCAAATATTAAAATATATTGTTTAAATCACAATCAAATATAGAAAAAGTTTTTGCATTTTCAGTTTTGCTTCTTTATTTGTATATACTTTATTAATTATATTTTCTTCATTTTAGTATTATTTAATTTTGTAAAGCAGTCGCGGACCCCCTCAATAGGCCTCGCGGACCACAGGTTAAGAACCACTGCTCTAAAGAATATGTTTAAATAGGAGAGGAAGCCCTTTTGGTCAGCAGACCTGGCTCCAATGGCAGCTCTATGAGTCACAGTTGAGGCCACCTAAAGCTAGGTCCAGTTTGTTCCCAATGCATATGTTTACAAAGTGGAGAAAAGGGGGTGAGGTTTGTTCAGATATATGCCTAATGCTCAGAAACACAGTGCCATAAAAAAGGCCTTTTTGTCACACTCCAAATTGTTTAATACAGAAACCCTTGGCTGCTCTAATAAATAAAGCTTGTTTCCGGTGTTAGAACTTTGTGCTTTTAAATTAAATTGTGCATTATTGATAGTGTGCAGAGCAATTAACCTACACTTGAATTCACATGTGTATACTGACATGGAGCAATTACAATTGAAATGAATTTGCTATGACAAGTTGAAGTGTGTTTTTCTGGCTTAGGCTAATTAGGTCTCAGAGAGGTATCAACACCATCTTGTCCAAAATGGGTGTTATATCTTGATATTTATTCATTGTTTATATTTCTGCACGACACTGCATGCAGCAAGATATGAAGTACTTTATTTCTTAATGGCACTGATCTCAAAGACAGCCTGCTAGAGGAAGCTTTAGTAAATATTTTCAAGGACCTTAAGGTTGCACACGGTAATGCAACTTAAGGTGACAATGGTTCACTATTGTTTATGTAACTAGTTTGTTCTGACACCTCCGGACGACATTAGGTCAGAAGGGCTGACTCAATATTCATGTATTTCGGCTAGTGCTAAGAAGATATGGTTACATGGCGATGCACAGTACTGTAATATGATTTGTTTAAAATGTAATTATTTGCTGCAGACTTTGCAGTTTCAATGCTTTCTTATGGAGAAAATGGCTATAAAAACCCTTGAGTCGGGGGTGAGCCAAAGAGACTTTGCCTTCTACTAAGGATGCTGTCTGATTTCTTACTGATTTTGCTGCACATTTGAGACTTAGGGGCCGATTCCGGCCGGAAAACGTACCGACCGACTCGGAGCCGGAATTAATTCCGACCGACACGTACCGGTGCAGCCCGACCCGCCAAGTACGATGAGAAGCGAGCAAAACCCGACCGACTCGTACGGAACACAAGCCGCGCGGAAAACAGCAATCCGGCCGGAAAAACACGCGTTTCGAACCGACCGACTCGCACCAGGAACAATACCGAACGAGACGTACCCGCGGACTCCCACCCGCCAAGTACGATGCAAGGCGTGGAAACCACGACCGAGTCGCACGGAGGACAAGCCGTACGACCGACACGCATACAAAACTGCGAGCCGAAGCAACCCAATACACCGTGACCGACGCGTATGCAGCACAGAAAACAGCACAAACACAGCGTGAACGAAACGGACAAGCCCGTACCAGATAACTGCAGGGTCCGACTCGGTCACAAGAACGTCTCCTACATGCACGAAAAGTACAAAGGGAAAATACACAAAAAAAGGCCAAACAAGCAATTACAAAGCCAATAAATACTGGGGGGGGGAGGGGCAGGGAACAAAGACACACCTACAACTCCACCCATATAAAGGACACAAATCCCTACCATGATCCTTTGCAAATTCAAATTACCTGCCAGCACTCAACAGGCAGCAACCACACACCCACAGCTCATCCATCACACAAGCCACACACCATCAGCACCACAACAAATAGAAACCTCACATACACCTAGCAAAACACACACTCACACACCTTCACCTGCACACGAACACACACATCACTCCCCACCACCACCCATCACTATGCCCCCAAAGAAGAATCACAAGTTCCTAGATAGTGAATTGGAAATCCTGGTAGATGAGATCCTCAGGGTAGAGCCACAGCTCTTTGGTACACTGGTCCAACAGACACCCATGTCACAGAAAACAAAGATGTGGGAGAGGATCGTCGACAGGGTGAACGCACAATCACCATGTTTGCGCACAAAGACAGACATCCAGAACAGGTGGTATGACGTGCGCAGGAGGGTGAAGGAGCTGCTGAAGAAGGACTACATCTTGAGCCAATACACCGGCAGAGGCCCTCCTGCCAAGCCAGTATACCTCAGGCCCTGGGAGGAGAAGGTGCGGGCCATCCTACCACCAGTGAGCGTCTATGGACTAGAAAACATCCCAGAGCCTGGTGAGTACACAACAAATGTACACAATATTCTGCGACTACACACACACACATCACTGTCAAGGGGAGAGTCAAACCATGCACTCTTAGCAAATACACAGCAACCAGAACAGAATCATCCCAAAATGTGTATGTCACTCAGAGAAACACAACACATGCCATCACAAAGTGACATTTAACTGTCATCACATGTACAAACACAACTACAGCTAGGCAGTGGCACAAATATAACTGACAAACACATCCAGACAAGTAGCCACCACTACAACACCAGCACACAGTGAAGCCCACTGAAAGAAAGGAAATATGTGTATGCTGGGCAAGTCAGTGTAGCCAATAGCATGATGGGAGTTGTAGGCACAGATATTGCTCACCCCCACAACTGTCCCATCAACACCACCCTGAACCATGCGCACATCACAGGGAGTGGAAAACAACTTACAAGATGGCTGACACTGGCTACTGCTGTGGGGAGCACAAGGCCCTGCTGGCAACTGTGCAACAACCAACAGCAGGACACCACTGTCTGACATCCTGAAAGACAACTTGCACTCCCTGCAATGGAAGCACGGTCCATGGTGGGATATCTGGCTGGGTGGGAAGGAGGACTCACAGCCCTGACCATAGTTACCAGCAGTGTTTCTCACACACACCCCTAACACAAACTCCACAAAACTCACCTGGGAGAATGCATTGCCCCACACTCCAATCAAATATCCTACAAAGAACCACAACCCTGGGTCATACTGAGTGAAGCACAGGGACACACATGGGACCTGTAGCAAAACTAACCCCAGGATAACACTGTCATCCATCTTGTCAGCACAGGCACACAACCCCACAGGGAAGCAGAGTCAAAGGGAAGGAAGCATGGGCATGCTGGGAAGGGGGGTGGAGGCAATAGCATGATGGGAGTGGTAGTCACAGCTCAACATCCCCCACCCACATGGCCCAGCAAGCTCACACTCAAGCAAGCACACCCCACAGAGAGTGGAAAGCCCCATCAAAGATGTCTGACACTGGTGCTCTGTTGTGGGGATCACAAGGCCATGCTGGGAACTGGCCACCAACCAACAGCAGGACACCACTGTCAGCCATCTTGCCATTGCTCTCACACTCACACTCAGTGAAGTCCACCCAAAAGCAAGTAAGTATGGGCATGCTGGGAAGTGGGGTGGAGGCAATAGCATGATGGGAGTGGTAGTCACAGATATTGGTCACCCCCACAACTGTCCCATCAACACCACCCTGAACCATGCGCACATCACAGGGAGTGGAAACAACTGACAAGATGTCTGACACTGGGCACTGCTGTGGGGAGCACAAGGCCCTGCTGGCAACTGTGCAACAACCAACAGCAGGACACCACTGCCAGACATCTTGCCATTGCTCTCACACTCACACACAGTGAAGTCCACCCAAAAGCAAGTAAGTATGGGCATGCTGGGAAGTGGGGTGGAGGCAATAGCATGATGGGAGTGGTAGGCACAGATATTGGTCACCCCCACAACTGTCCCATCAACACCACCCTGAACCATGCGCACATCACAGGGAGTGGAAAACAACTGACAAGATGGCTGACACTGGCTACTGCTGTGGGGAGCACAAGGCCCTGCTGGCAACTGTGCAACAACCAACAGCAGGACACCACTGACTGACATCCTGAAAGACAACTTGCACTCCCTGCAATGGAAGCACGGTCCATGGTGGGATATCTGGCTGGGTGGGAAGGAGGAGCGGATGACAACCAAATACAACCAATGCAGACCATATACACACCCCAACATTCACATAGAAATGCCCAAATAATGCAGGACAATGTGCTACACCAATATCAACCCCTGAGTGTGACAACTTAGGACAATGCATTGTACAGGTCCGCATCCAGAGGCACAGTCACAACTGTCAGGTGTGTCAACCATTGATGCCTGCAGAAACATAACATACATTGTGTGTGTCTCCCAAAAACAGGTGATGATGGGGACACAGCAGCAGATGCTGAGGAGTCCTCGTCCCAGGCTCAAGAGGATACGGAGCTCACTGGTGTGGAACAGCCTCTGCCCTCCTCGGATGAAGAAGACTTACCTGGCACCTCCGGAGCAAGTCATCATGCAGCACCAGCAGGACCACCAGCTGCACCCCTGCACCCACCCCTCCAACGACTGTCAACACACATACCACCCCTGCCGACACGGACAGACCAAGGAGCAGCACCACCACCAGCACAGGGACCCTGGACCAACGTGGGGCCATGGACACCACCACCACCAACAACCCACAAGGTGGCCCAGGGTCACCTGTGCCTGCCACCTCAGGTACTGCACGTGTCGCCAGGGGTGGTGGGAGGGGTGGGAGACATAGGTCGCTGCTCACAGAGGGGTCTGGACTGCATGATGACCCACAACTGGCACGCATAGCCGATGCGTACCAGTCCAGCACCGGAGAGTTCAGCCAGGTAGTGGGGCTCCTCAGGGACATTTAACCACAGCAGGCTGCCCATCATGCCCGCTTGGACTCACACATGTCCCGCGTGGAGTCCAAGTGGGACGCACTGTAAGAGATGACGGCGGTGCATAGGGACATATTACACTGCCTCCGCCAGATGAGCAGCAACCAGTCAACACCTCCCTGTGTGCCCACAACATCTGGTGCTGAAACAACTGCAACTGCCACAGGGAGGCAGGATGACTCTGGCGGAGAGTCCCCTGCACCGCAGCAGCCTGCACTTGAGGATCCCCCCCCCAAAGAAGAGGGGCCGTCCGAGGAGGGGCAAGTGAGAGGCCGATGGCCATGTGCAACCCCCAGGAAGCCAAAACCAGTTCTGGAGAATAACCTTTGTGCGCAAACTGTTCACCCTGTTGACTGCAACACAACTCTCCCACATAACATGGGGAGCTCTAGTTGGACCAATGTCTCTGATTACTGTGGACTTTACTCTGGACATTTCTGCTACCAGGACTTCCAAATTATCTAGGAACTTTGGATCACAATCACAATGTACAGCACCCAACAACCTGAGCACTATACTCACACATGTATGTCAATAAACTCACTTATACACCATACTTGCCTCTGTTGTGATTCCTATGTTGTCTCAGAAGTTGCGATGATGATCGGGGAAATGACACTGTGCATGCTAACTGCTACAGCAAGTACAACACCGGCATGTGAGTCATGGCGACTTCACACATATGGGGGAGGCACACCACCAGGGCTACACAACACATACACACCATGGACATCTGACTCATCGCCTACACTGGTGTTGCCAGGAAATACGTTGCATTGCACAGACCCAACACCTATTCACAGTCTGTGTTAACTAGCCCACTGGTGCAGTAAGCAAATGTCAGTCAGATGTGTGACCACAGACAACGCACATCACAAAGTGAAGCACAGGTTTATTACACATTTGCAACATGTTGAAACCACCACAGATGCAAGGTAATCCCACCTGGCAGCGGGCACATAGTCAACAAGTGTAGAAGGAAGGAAGTCCATGGGTGTGGTGCACATCACCTGTAGGGACACAACAGCTACCACCCGGGAAGTCGAATCACGGTGTTGGTGATCACAGTTGACCAAACGACTCTGAAAGTACCCTGTGAAGGACAGAAATGACACACAGTCAAAAGTACTGAAGAACAGGACAGAACTGCAATACTCATGCACAATACATGTTACAAGATACCCACCTAGAACCAAGTTAGCATGTCAACACTGTTGGGGAGTACAGACTACCTGCAAGGACACATCGCTCCACGCATACAGACATGTAGCCCATGGACACACTCAAACAGCACCAGAGCACCACCAACACATATCATGCAAACTCACATCATTGACATGCCATCTCTGGATACTCACATTCAGCTGAAGAAGTTGGTGATGAGCTGGGTGCGGACATCACCCTCAACATCATCATCATCATCACTGGCATCGTGGTCCAGGCCAGGATCCTCCACAGGTGGCGGACGTTGGTCATCGTCATCCAGGATGAGAGGCAACTCCTTCCGCACTGCCAGGTTGTGGAGCATGCAGCAGACGATGATAATCTTGCACACCTTTGCTGGGGCATATGGGAGGGACCCTCCTGTCTTGTCGAGGCAGCGGAAGCGGCTCTTCAGGAGACCAAATGTCCGCTCAATCACTCTCCTGGTCCGACCATGTGCCTCATTGTAGCGCATCTGGGCTGGTGTCACAGGGTTCCTGAGGGGCGTCAGCAACCACGGCATGTTGGGGTATCCGGAGTCACCTACATACAGACAATTGCACATTAGCAGAGTTGGAAAAGAGGGTGGAACACTACATAGCAGAACACACACAATGGTACAAAGTCAGTACACACCTACAAGCCAGGCACGCTGGTTCCGCATCTGTGCCATCATCCTCGGGATGCGACTACTCCTCATCAGGTACGCATCGTGTGCAGAACCAGGGAAACGGGCACACACGTGTGTGTGATGCTCATATCTGCAAGACAGACCACCAGTGCATTGACCGAGTGGTAGTGTTTGCGGTTACGGTAGGCCTGCTCTTGGGCCTGTGGTGGTACCAACGCCACATGTGTCCCATCAATGGATCATGCAAACTCACATCATTGACATGCCATCTCTGGATACTCACATTCAGCTGAAGAAGTTGGTGATGAGCTGGGTGCGGACATCACCCTCAACATCATCATCATCACTGGCATCGTGGTCCAGGCCAGGATCCTCCACAGGTGGGGGACGTTGGTCATCGTCATCCAGGATGAGAGGCAACTCCTTCCGCACTGCCAGGTTGTGGAGCATGCAGCAGACGATGATAATCTTGCACACCTTTGCTGGGGCATATGGGAGGGACCCTCCTGTCTTGTCGAGGCAGCGGAAGCGGCTCTTCAGGAGACCAAATGTCCGCTCAATCACTCTCCTGGTCCGACCATGTGCCTCATTGTAGCGCATCTGGGCTGGTGTCACAGGGTTCCTGAGGGGCGTCAGCAACCACGGCATGTTGGGGTATCCGGAGTCACCTACATACAGACAAATGCACATTAGCAGAGTTGGAAAAGAGGGTGGAACACTACATAGCAGAACACACACAATGGTACAAAGTCAGTACACACCTACAAGCCAGGCACGCTGGTTCCGCATCTGTGCCATCATCCTCGGGATGCGACTACTCCTCATCACATACGCATCGTGTGCAGAACCAGGGAAACTGGCACACACGTGTGTGATGCTCATATCTGCAAGACAGACCACCAGTGCATTGACCGAGTGGTAGTGTTTGCGGTTACGGTAGGCCTGCTCTTGGGCCTGTGGTGGTACCAACGCCACATGTGTCCCATCAATGGAGCCAATGACATGCGGCATCCTCCCCAGGGCATAGAAGTCACTCTTCACGCCAGTGAGTCGTTGGAGTCTAGGGAAATAGATGTACTGGTTCAGGTATATCAACATAGCCTCCAAAACATCCCGGAGCACACGGCTGAACATGGTCTGTGACATCCCACCAGCAGTCGCCAGAGTGTTTGAAAGGTACCAGTGGCAAAGAAGTGTAGGGCTGCCATCACCTTCACCTTGGGGGTCAGCGCTGTAGGGTACGGACGGCCAGGTTGCAAATGTGGTGCCAAGCGCACTGCCAAATCCTCAATCAGCTGCCTGGTGAAGCGGTACCGTCGGATGCTGTCACGTTCCACCATCGTTGCCAGGTCAGGGAATGGTCTATGGACAGCTGGTGCCCTGCAGTGCATAGGTGAAGAAAGCAAGATTGTCAGTCACCCCACATATGTGGCATTGAACACACTCAACATCACATGATACATCATAATGAGGCACAAGTACATGTGTGCAGTTCCGTACGGATATGTATGGCACATACATGGCCAATATCTAACATCACAGTCCAACAAGTGGCATCAATAAGTCCCAGGTCATGCCATTGGATACCATGATGCCGTATCCCAGTACCCATCTCCTGCTGCCAAATAACAAACACACGCCACAGTGACATGTGAGGACTGATGTGCCCCAGGCATCACAGCTCAACGACAGGTAGATTCCCAGGGACCCTGTATTGCCACATGGACACTGGCATGACATGGTGTATCATGTATACACCACAGCAAAACAACCATGAGCCCCACAGGTAGTGGTCCGTGTTGCCTCGGCAGGACAGACATGGACGTCTGTGACACACACACGCGCAACATCAAAGTCCATGCACAAACAACGTGGATGTGGAGACTGCATCCCATTGTGCACATGAAATCAGAGACATTGTAATCACAACATGCACACAGACTGTGGAGGACCATCAACATTGTGCCAATGGGTCACCCTGGGTTGAACATAACATCCCACATGGGACTCAGGGGGTATGTGACATGACATACACATACACCACCGTGAACTGTGACCATGCCACATGCTCAGATATGAACAGTTGCACATCACAGTGGTCATGTACACAAAACACCAAGGATTCTGTCCCCATAAACACCTGTACAGCCTGGGGGTGGCTGCCCCCAAGTGACACCCACAGAACAACATGTTCACCCCCATACACGGAATAGGTAATGCAGCCTTACATGCCCTAGGATACAGTTTGGACAGGCTGTGGTGTTGTAGGTGTGCCCCTCACTGCCTGGGAAGTATATGTGGCTGGCATATGTTCACATGTGACAGGCATGGTGACATATGCCAGTGACTTGTACAGGGATGCGTTGGACAGCAAGGGACCGATCAGTGCGCACACATTGGCCATTGCATTCAATGTGCGCTGGTACGCGTTGTATTGGCAATACGCCTTGGACAGCAATGGACCGATCAGTGCGCACACATTGGCCATTGCATTCAATGTGCGATGGTACGCGTTGTATTGGCAATACGCCTTGGACAGCAATGGACCGATCAGTGCGCACACATTGGCCATTGCATCCAATGTGCGCTGGTACGCGTTGTATTGGCAATACGCCTTGGACAGCAATGGACCGATCAGTGCGCACACATTGGTCATTGCATCCAATGTGCGCTGGTATGCGTTGTATTGGCAATACGCCTTGGACAGCAATGGACCGATCAGTGCGCACACATTGGCCATTGCATTCAATGTGTGCGGGTACACGCTGTATCCTATGTACGCGTTGAACAGCAATGGTCCGATCGGTGTGCCCGGCCGGCCCATTGCATTCAATGTGTGCGGGTACGCGTTGTATCCTATGTACGCGTTGAACAGCAATAGTCCGATCGGTGTGCCCGGCCGGCCCATTGCATTCAATGTGTGCGGGTACGCGTTGTATCCCATGTACGCGTTGAACAGCAATGGTCCGATCGGTGTGCCCGGCCGGCCCATTGCATTCAATGTGTGCGGGTACGCGTTGTATGCCATGTACGCGTTGAACAGCAATGGTCCGATCGGTGTGCCCGGCCGGCCCATTGCATTCAATGTGTCGGGTACGCGTTGTATCCTATGTACGCGTTGAACAGCAATGGTCCGATCGGTGTGCCCGGCCGGCCCATTGCATTCAATGTGTGCGGGTACGCGTTGTATCCTATGTACGCGTTGAACAGCAATGGTCCGATCGGTGTGCCCGGCCGGCCCATTGCATTCAATGTGTGCGGGTACGCGTTGTATCCTATGTACGCGTTGAACAGCAATGGTCCGATCGGTGCGCACCCATTGGCTATGGCCTGCCCTGGCAACGGACGCGTTTTCAAAATTTGAACGAGTCTGATGCTGTAAATTCAGTTGGTCACCCACAACAATGTTGCAATTTCATGGGTGTCACGAAGTTGAACATTTGAAGGATGCTGGGGGCGTGTGTAAGTGGTGCAATTCCATGGATTGGCCAGATTCAGATGATGCAAACGACTTGGACCTATCACTTTGGACACATGGGACAGTATCTGCCTCTGCAGCACACATATAATGCTGGCTGTTCCCCTGAGAGCTCACTTGCCTGCACTACATGCTCCAGGACGACATCTGCCACTACACTGCTGCTGTATCTGCACCCTGCAATGGCACGTACTGTGGAGAGAGCCCCAGCCTTCAGCACTGAGGAGAACCAGGCCCTGCTGGATGGCCTCCTTCCACAGTACAGCAAGCTGTATGGGAAAGCAGGGGAGCAGGTGAGTGTTCTGTCCACTGCCTTTCTAAATGTGCATGTTGTCTGACTAGCAAGGCTAACAGTCTGCACGCCACTGGCTAGCAGGCTCACTGAGTAGTTGTCACCCCCATAGTGTGTAGTTACATGCACTGGACAGGTATAGTGCAGTGACAGTGCATTTAAACTAGGTTTTACTTCCCAGGCAATGATACCATGTAGTAACTGCTGGCATACTGTCCATAGCCATCGTTGCACTGCCTGTGTACATCATGTGCCCCTGTGATTGAGACATGTATATCCAACTGTGTAATGCACGGATATGTTGCATGTGTAGTAATGGCATTCTCACTTTGTTATCCTCACAGGTTGATGCCCACCAGAAGCAGAAGATATGGCTGACCATCGTCCGGGCAGTGAGGTCCGTGGGGGTCTACAAGCGCCGGATCCGCAACTGCCAGAAGAGGTGGCAGGACCTTCGGGGCTGGACCCGGAGGATTGCATGGGTCCAGCTGAAGCTGTCGCCTCCTCGCAGGAGGGGAGGACACCGGACCCTGACCCCCACATGCTGAGGATCCTGGCGGTGGTCTTCCCTGATCTGGATGGGCAGCTGAAGGCCAGAGAGCAGCAAGGAGGGGGTGAGTCCATGTCTGCATTGTGAACTATGTCTGCCATGCTATGTGCCCTCCTCTGGCCTGGTTAAACTTCCACAGTACATCAGTCTTGTGGTCCAGGACCCATGTCCCTCTATTGTGCACTGCCCACTCCTCATCTGATACCCAGGTGTGGCCCTTACAGTCAGGGTATTGTGTCACTTGGGTACTGTGTCCTTGCAGTTTGCTTGACTCAAGGTGGGGGACAGCATCTGTTTCCCTGACTCTGTGGTGGGCATCATGGGTGGGTCCATTGCTTACACATTGCCTGTGTTCTGACATGTGTTCTGCGTGTCATTTTGATATGTGGCCCAATTGCTGATCTGATCCACCACATGTGCCTGGGGTATCTGGCACACACCCATGCTGCGGGTGGGAACAATGTTTGTGCCCCAGGAGTGTGTATATAACGTGTGTCACACATACTTAGCCAGCTGCCTACTGTCCAGGGCTCATCCCACATTCATGTGGGACAGGACAGTCATGCCTACTCCAGGCCATACAATACACTCTGTACTCCCACTCCCGTGTATCAGCTGACACATTTTGCTCAGTGATTTGTCCCCTCAGGTGTCTGCCTCTGTGTCAGTGTGCTGTGGCTTAGTTGTCAGGTCTGCTGGGGTGTTCCTCGGTTGGGGCTCCGCATGCCACCGGAGATGTGACCATAGGAGATGATACATGTGTGACACATAGGTGTTTGATCATGATGGAGCAGAGAAAATAAAAAAAATGTAACCCCTAACAAATTTTATAAATAATTAATAAAATGTTCGTTTAAATGTATTAATCAACACTGTACGTGTGGGAAGGGTAACACGCAAGTATATGGGCTGAATAATCTATTAACGTATGTCTGTGTGTCTAATTATAACATAAGAATAATTGCGTACTAAATTAATAATAAATGCATGATTTGTGCTTCATAGAATATAAACGTGTCATTGCAAAAACAATAGTGATGGTAAGTAAGGAACAGCTTAAATGTTGCTTTCTGCTAGGTAATAACTAATTGGGGTACGTAGATGACGGGAGGGAAACAAAAAGGCTATGTTTCTCTATTTTAATTATGTTTTGTTTATTTCAAAATAGTGCTTCTAAGTATAAACGAGTGGCGATATAAAATGGCTGCCGGTTAGTGAAGTGCGCATGTGCGGGGAAACGCGTGACAAGGGAGAAAAAGTTGGAGAAAAGCTAACCACGTGATGATGCTGAGAGGCTAGGATGCAAGAATGGTCAAGGCTGATGTGACCTAATTGAACTGATAGTGTGCCGTGGTGATCAGCAAGGAACCGTGAGAAACCGTTTTAAGAGAAAGGACAATGCCTGCAGAGTTCTCGAATGTATCGAAAGAAGTTACAAATGTACTGATCGAAGCGGATGGAAACATGTCTTGAACTGTGAGAAAGGAAATGATCATATACATTCCAAAGAACAAGTTGGATCCGGGAGAACTTGATTAAGAATGAATAGATGAAATGAATGGACCAATGAAAGAAAAGCGCGTTATTAATGTTGCAATAATTAGTTAGCAAAGTTAGAATTAGGGTATAAGAGGGCCTACTCTTAGTGGGAGGGGGTCACAGTCAGAGTTGGAGAGTCGATGTTGGAGTTGGTGGCTTCCAGTGCTTGGTGGTCCAGATCGATCCATTTACTGAGCGGGAGATGCTGAAAGACTGTTAGATGAGACGGGTTGCAGGTAGCTGATGCTGACGAGCTGAAGTTTCTGTTGCCGTCTTATTTTTCCAGTTGAGTATGAGAATCAAGATATTTTTAATTCGTAAACTTAGGTTAGAAATCCTTAGGCTAAATTAGGGAAGATAGGCAGGTAATTAGGGTTTTGCTTCATGACAAAATTTCCTTTCTGCAATAAAATTGATTTTTGCTTAATAAATATTTGAATTAATAATGAATGAATAATTGAATAAAAAGTCTAAATTCTTTTTAAAATTATATAAAATTTAAGATTCTTAATCAAACGACTCAGTGGTTATTTTTCTAAATGATTGTGACACTAGTAATTGGTTATTGTGATTTAGCTGGTCTTAATCACTATAAATTAATTTCTTACTAGATGATCCATCGACAAAACAATGAGCAGGAATATCTTAAGAAATAACTAAGAAAGCGATAGGTTAAGGTAATAAGGTATCCCGGCTCTTTCCAGCGGTACATAAATGGTGTTTTCCATTTAGTTCTCATGCTTCTCCTAGGAGTATAGAATTTCGTAAAGGTGTAAAGGAAATCCAGGTGTGTGTGTGTGTGTGATAGGCGATGTTTATGGGCCCCATCGTCATGTAGATGTGAGAAAATATAAGTCGCCCCTGGATGACCGATAAGTGACCTAGGAGGAAAATAGTTTTTATTGTACGCGCTGCATCAGATTTCTTGGTAGCAGAGTTATGGTTTCTATAGATTAGTTTAGTGATTATTGATTATTGATTATTTTTGATGACTAACACTATATGTTGAGTCGTGTTATGTTATATGTGAGTTTTCACGCTTCTGGGATGTAGGAAGTGGAACACGTGTGGCAAGAGAAGTCACATGGAATTTGGTACATGGTCTGAATTCATTTTGGTAATAACACAGGTTGTGTTATGTTAGGGATTTTCTGTACGAAAGGTGTGTAACTGAGATAGCAAATCACGTTTTCTTGTGAAACTTTGGCCTTAATTCTCAGGAGCCTAGTCTCCACATGTGTCTTATCCCCAGAGAAACGAGTTAATTGCTTGCTTGAAAGAAGGGTAAGGTAGAGGGAAGTGTTACTTTATCGGCGAGAGTTAATAATTCTGTGGTAGGGTAGAGGTAAGCGCTGCCTACTGAAAATACAGGATTCTTGTGTAAAAGGACAAAGCTGTCACTTTTGTTTAGCGAATCAGACTATGGAATTGTTTTAATTGTTGTAACTAACGAAGAAACAGTGAAAAGAAAAATTGCCGATAATTTTTGTAAAGGAGGGGTAAAAGAGCAGGAGTGACATCGACAGTGCCGCGCTAGGATTGGATAGTGCGCTAGTCACGTGAACACAGAGTCAAGAGTGACGTAGAAAAGTGCCGCGCTAGGATTGGTTGGTCCACGGACGAAGGGAATCGTCCTGATTGGTGCGTTAGTGTGAGTCGCGCTGTAATTGGTTGAAGTTCCGTACACGGAACAGTGCTGGTTTAAAGAGAAAAACCAATCGAAAACATGCCGTATTACGAGTATGAAAGGGAGAGAACGTCATGGACGACAAAAATAAAGAATTTCTTTAAGAAAGACAAAAAGGTTGTGACTAGAGAGGGACAAGTAATTCCTCCGCCGAAATCAGCAGCTTCACATATGATGCTGAAATATGGATATCATACATGCATATGGTTGGAAAATTGGGCAAAGTATACGAAGAATGATGGTGCATTAGCTTTCCCTGAGAATGGTTCATTTAGTGTAGCGGTTTTGCGAAATTTGCGAGAAAAGATGACAAATCTAGAACCTAGACCTAGACCAACACAGTTTGAAGCATTGACGGAATGGGAGGATGAGATGTATGAGCGAGAGAGATTCAGAGGTTTAAGAGATCATGAGTTTATGCCTGGAAGAATGTGGGGAATAAATCATGAGGATAGAATAAAACGATGGAGATGTGCTAACATGACAGGAGGTTTGTTTCCGGCTTTTACAGTTGAGGAAGAGACTAAGAGAAAACGTACTGAGAAAAAGAAACATATGGAGAGGGAGAAATGTATGCATGAGAGTGAAACGGATGATGAATTGCTGGAAGATATTTTAAATAGAAATCCACCTCCGTATCAGCAGAGTTCTACAGTGGTGACACCAAATGCGCCACTAATAGAGACTGTGCGAAATAAAAGTCCGGTAAAAAGAATTGAAATAAATAGGTCACAAGATCAAATAAGAACTTCACAAAATGAAGGAATAGAAAGTGACAATGCAAGCGAATTAGCAAGGACAACAAAAGAACTTACTGAAAAAATTAGGGAATTAACGAAAAACATGGAAGCTGTGACTGTACCTGTAACAATAGGTCCAGTAATACCAGTTTTTGAGAATCAGAAAATTGATGAACGGTCATTAGTGATTCCTATGAGTTCACAATTTCAGAGAGAAAAAGAAAGGATGGAACCAAGTGCAAGTACAAGTAATTTGGCTGGTACTTACAGACCAAGTCCACCTACAAATTTGACTGTGAATGAGTGTAATGGTCGGAAAATTCATATTGTAACAGAATCTGCAACAGAGACTCCTGAAAAGAGTGGTAATTGGATAGAACTAAATAATACACCCATAGGTCCGACTCCTGATGAGTTAAATGAGTGGATGAAGGCATTTAAAATGAAAGAACCAGAAGAAAAACCATTAGATGTAATTAGGTTAAAAATTGACATGGAAGAATTAATTCTAGGAACGATTGGTACAGAAAAGATAAAAAAATTACCAGGATGATGAAATAATGTTTCTGTGCAAAAGTATTACATGGAGAGCAAAGAATTTACATGACAAACTAGAAGAGGTAGCCAGTGAAATTGGAATAGATTTTGCGAAAGTGAAAACATTGCAGAAACCCTACAGAGTAGACTTTTGTGAAAAAGATATTGAAAACTTGAACACAGCAGGAAGGCTGACACAGATAAAAGAGTTAATTGTGTTACTGAGAAAATGGGGTGATGTGGACAGATGGAAAGTTAGATGGACGAAAAAGAATGAGAAAACTACAGACAAAGCTTCTTTGGCTTTTATGATAACTGAAAAAGAACCTGTTGCCAGAGAATACCCTATGAGAGAAACTCCAGGTAGTAGTTATGTGCATGTTCCCTGGACTAGGCAGGATATACTGTCATTTACAAATGAATTCCCGAAGCTGAGAGAAAAACCAGTTGAATGGTACCGACAAGTAGAAAGGTTTGTGAAGGTTTCGAAAGTATTATGGATAGATTTAGATGGATTATTTGACATAGTGGTACCAACTGATTTGTGGTCAGAGTGTAAAATTACAGTTGATTGGCCAACTACAGAATATCCAAGAGATCCTAAGACAGGAGCTCCAGGTCCTGAGGTGATGAGGAAGTACGATAAGGTGATTACCTTTTTGAAAAATAAGATTCCTCCTAAAGAAACAGATTGGGTGAAAATTGATAGAACTACACAGGAAAGTAAGGAGTCTGTACATGCATATTATGAAAGGTTGTTGTTGGTTTTCAAGCAGTATATTGGATATGAGGAATTGAGTGAAAAAGATATGAGTCATTTCGTATACAGATTTGTGTTTGGGTTGAAACCAGAGATTAGTGAAATGATTAAACAGCATATGATTAATTGGCAGAATGGCACGGTAGACGAGGTACTGAGGTATGCTAAGTATTGCAGTGATGATATTGAGAGTAAACAGCGTAAATTGAAAGAGAAGGCAATGTGGGCACAGGTGAAAGTGGCAGAAAAACAAGAAGCTCAATTGGATAATAATAGTGGGAATGAAACAGGACAGAATAAATCGCGACCTAACATAGGTAAAGGGAAAGGTCAAGTGAGTCTAGAGGAGGCAAAGAAGAAATGGCCCTGTCATAATTGCGGAAAATTAGGGCATTGGAGAAACGAGTGTAAGTTCCCACCTAAACCTAATCCGGAAAATCAATCATTAACTCCACAGGTGCAGAATGAGGTAGTTGTTCAACAAGGTCAGGTGCCACAACCACCACTTCCCAACACTGTTAACCAGCAAAGATACAGTACAGAAACAGGATTCTACGGAGGAGAGCAGGTAACACAGTTGCCGCGAGCAGCTAACATTTCTCAGTATTGGTTGCGACAGAGTGAGGATGAGGCGGATGAAAGTACATGACGGTGCCTAGGAGAGGGAAAAGAGTGCGTACTTGGCGCAACTCTAGAGGTAGATCAGTCTGGTCCCTTTGTGGATGGAGAAGTGAATGGTGCAAATGTAACATTCCTTGTCGATACTGGAGCTACCCGTTCTACTGTTAGATCAGTGGAAATTCCAAACCTTCCTCTCTCAGGTGAATACATCCAAGTAGTAGGAGTAGCAAATCAGCAGATTAAAATACCACTTACTGAATTAGTGGAAGTAAAAATTGGTTCTTTTAGCAAAATGCATCGATTTGTAGTGTGCGATTGTAGTCCTGTAAATCTTTTAGGTCGTGACCTTTTGTGCAAAATGAATTGCACAATTTATTGTACAATTTATTGTACACCAGATGGAATTGGATTTCAGACCCCAGATGAAGATGTATTGTATAAAGTAACTTTGATGAATCAGGAACCTGAAATGAATGGTTTGTTTCCTGCATTTGATGCAGAAAAACTTCCAGAAGAACTAAAAATTGCAGTGAAAGAAAATGTGTGGGATTTTACAGGAGAAGATATTGGATTAATGAAAGAAGTTGATCCCGTAAAAGTAACAGTAAAAGAAGGAACAACTTACCCAAATACGCCACAGTATAAATTAACTCCAGAAATAATTGAAGGAATAACTCCTGTAATAAATAAAATGATCGAACAGGGAATTCTAAAAGAAATAATGAGCAGTCCATGTAATTCACCTATTATGGGACTGAAAAAGCCAAACGGAACATATAGAATAGTACAGGATTTGAGAAAGATCAACAAAATAGTTGTGCCTTGTTGTCCAATAGTGCCAAACCCTGCAGTAATTCTATACCAAATTCCACACGAAGCTGAGTGGTACACGGTGATAGATTTGTGTCACGCATTTTCTCTATTCCTTTGCATCCAGATAGCCAGCCATTATTTGCGTTCCGGTTCGGAGAGCGTATTTTGGCATGGTGCCGAATTCCTCAGGGGTATACAGAAAGCCCCTCGATCTTTAATCAGATTTTAAAGAAGTCTTTGGAAGATTTGAAAATGCCAGAAAAGTCAGTGATGGTGCAGTATATCGATGACCTGTTGGTGGCATCGAAAACAAAAGAAGCATGTGTAAGTGATACAATTGCTTTACTGAACCATCTAGAGAAAAGAGGACATAAAGTGTCCCCTTCAAAATTGCAATTTTGCCAAAAAGAAGTTCAATATTTAGGGCACAAAATTGAGAAAGGAGTGCGAAAGATAGCGACAGAAAGAGTAAAAATGATTCAAGGAATGAGAGCACCAATGACGCAAAGAGAGGTAAGAATGTTTCTGGGAATGGTTGGATATTGCCGACAATGGATAAGTGGTTTCTCCTTGATTGCTAAACCATTACAAAAACTGACCAAGAAGGATGTAAGAGACCCTTTTGAGTTAAATAACGAAGTAATGAAATCTTTCAAAGAGTTGAAAAAGAAATTGTGTGAGGCCCCTGCTTTAGGAATGCCTGATTATGAAAAGGATTTTGAATTGTACTGCAGTGAAAGAGATGGATGTGCCTTTTCAGTGCTGGTACAAAAACATGGAACAATGAAGAGACCAATTGCTTATTTTTCAGCTGTTTTAGATCCTATAGCAAAAGCATTGCCTGGATGTCTGAAAGCTGTTGCTGCTACTTGTGTAAGTTTGGAACAAAGTGAAGGTATAGTGATGGGGTATCCACTGAGAGTATATGTTCCCCACTCAGTAGAGATTTTGTTGACAAGAACAAAAACACAGTACATGACACATAGTCGGCTGACTAAGTACGAAAAAGTAATCTTGAGTGCAGAAAATGTGACCATAGATAGATGTATGAATGTGAATCCTTCGACATCATTGCCAGATGAAGAGAGTATAATTGAACAAGATGAAGTAGATCATGATTGTCTGAATGTGCTGGAATATTGCACAAAACCAAGAGCTGACATAAAAGATGAGCCTTTAAAGGAATCGGATTATGTCATGTTTGTGGATAGCTCATGCTTGAGAACGAAAGAAGGAGTTTTAAGCGCAGCTTACGCAGTGTGCACAGTGGCAACTGTGATGGAAGCGTCTTGTCTGAAAGGAATAAGGTCTGCCCAAGTTGCGGAACTGATTGCTCTGATTCAAGCATGTAAGTTGGGAAGAAATGTGCGAGTTACGATTGTGACCGATAGCCAGTATGGTTTCGGTATCGTGCATGACTTCGGTCAGATTTGGTCACAAAGAGGTTTCTTGACGTCTGCAGGAACACCAATCAGAAATGGAGATTTTGTTAAGAAACTGCTTGAGGCGATACAGCTGCCTAAGCAGATAGCTGTAGTGAAATGCAAGGCACATAAGAAAAATGAAGATTACATAGCTGTTGGTAATAACTATGCGGATGAGATAGCCAGATATTGTGCGGAGAACATGGTATCCCTAAACAAGAATAGAGAAAGGGAGCATATCTCTTCTCCTTTGCTTTTTACTAACACTGTCGAGACATGGGATGAGGGGAGACAGTTACAGGAAGCTGCAAATGATGAGGAAAAAGATTACTGGATAAAAGCAGGATGTAGAAGACAAGAAAACAATGGTGTGTGGGTTTACAGAGATGAAAGACCAGTTATGCCTGATAGCATGATTGCAGACATGGCACGGATGTACCATGGACAAGCTCATATTGGGAGAGATGCAATGATCAGACTTTTTAGACAAACCTGGTATAACCCAAAATTCAGAGCCATAGCTGAAAGTCTTTGTCAAAGATGTCTTATTTGTCAACAGTTTAATCCAGGAAGAAAGACAATAGTGAGTCTAGGAACAATAGGACGAGAAGGAGGTCCGTTCACTAGAATTCAATTAGACTTCATCGAAATGCCCCCTTGTAACAGACTAAAATATGTTCTAGTGGTCGTCTGTTTGTTTTCTCATTGGGTGGAGGCATACCCCACTAGAAGGAATGATGGAACAACGGTAGCAAAACTTATGCTGCGAGAGTTCATTCCAAGGTATGGTTTTCCAGTCACGGTTGAGACAGATAGAGGAACACATTTTCAAAATGAGTTGATTCAATTGATTTGTGAAGCATTAAGTATTAAACAAAAACTACATTGCGCATACAGACCAGAGGCTTCTGGGGTAGTAGAGCAAATTAATGGAACAATTAAGAACAGATTAGGAAAAATGTGTCAAGCTACAGGACTCAAATGGCCAGATGCACTGCCCCTTGTTCTGATGAACATCAGAAGCATTCCTGAAAAGAAAACTGGACTTAGTCCTCATGAGGTTATCATGGGACGAGCAATGAGACAAGCACAAGTACCTGTCAACAAGTTATTGACTATAACTGATGATCTAGTACTGGATTATTGCAAAGGACTGGCTGATGTGGTGCGTTCTGTGTTTCATCAGGTTGGACCGGATGCGACCACTCTTGAAAGAAAACCAGCCCACGACTTGAATCCAGGAGACTGGGTCCGCATAAAAATCCACAGGAGAAGAAACTGTCTAGTTCCTCGCTGGGACGAGCCACGACAGGTAATCCTAGTGACAACAACTGCAGTCAAGTGTGCAGGAGTGAAGAACTGGGTCCATGCCAGCCACACAATCAGAGTTCAAGAACCTACAGATCGACATGTGAGTCGACGTCTGGAAGTGTGGGATAAGAGTTTAGCGACTGGGACAACAGGAATAAGAGAAGAGGTGCCAGAACTTGAAGATCGACCTGAAAGTCGACATCTGGAAACCCCAACTGCAAGCACCTCTAGAGAGGAAGAGGAAGAAGAAGAAGAAGGAAGAATTTCAGAAATTCCAGAACCTGAAGATCGACCTGTAAGTCGACATCTGGAAATATCTGACACGAGTTCAGGATCTGATGATTCAGTTGCAAACTGTGAAGAATTTCGAAGGAGAACTTGGGGATATAAACCAATTAGAGAAGAGAATGAACAAGAAAATGATCTAGATGAGCAACCAAGTACAAGTTATGGTGGAAATCCTTCAAAGGTAATATTAATAGACAAAGTAGGGAAAGAGACAAATAAAAAGTTAGAAAATCGAGAAGAACCCCGAGGAGCAATAGGGACAGATAGTGAAACAAAAGAACAGGGAAATTTAGAAGTAGAGTGAGGAAAATACCAATTCGGAAGAACACCGAGGAGGGACAGTAATAAGGGAACACAAGAAGGGGAAAACAGATCCACCAGTAAGAGAAGATGAGATCATAAGCTTCAAAATAAGAGACAATTGTGAAAAGGTTGAAACAGAATCTGAAGAAAGTGGAGAAGAAGAGAAAACAAAAACTGAATCAAGAAAAAGAAACTGGAAATCAGAAAGAGGAGAAAATGAAGGTGAAGCCAAAAGGCCAAGAAAAGGAGATAATTGGCCCAGCAACTATATAAGAAAATTGAGATATAGAATAATCAGAACTGGAGAAAAAAGTGCTGAACAGGTGAATGAAATAACAAGTCAAAAGGAACAAGAAAAGCCAAGTGGAAAACGACTGCAAAAGTCTAAAAGAACAAAGAAAGTGAATTCGAAGTACAAGTCACCTGAGTG
The DNA here is from genome assembly GCA_963921515.1 of Calotriton arnoldi. Taxonomy (NCBI): domain Eukaryota; kingdom Metazoa; phylum Chordata; class Amphibia; order Caudata; family Salamandridae; genus Calotriton; species Calotriton arnoldi. The sequence continues at coordinate 494,318 of CAWUFW010005854.1, read as the reverse complement.
GCTGTACATTGCTCTAACGGATTACAAAGAAGAAGGAAACACTCACGAGAACCCGAGACTAAGAAACCGAATGGGTAAAGGTGAGATGCAACAAACCTGAAGTGAAGACTTAAAGTGCTTCTGCCGGATGTGACAATTTTACTGGATATGACAAATCACCGGATGTGACAACGAAAGAATTCTGGAGAGAATTAAAAGAAAGTTCTAAGCAAAGACTTTTGAAAGCAGAGTGGCATCTAAGTCATTTCTGAGGTGTAGTGACACAATTTTCTGAAACTTAACAAAAAGATAAAAATAAAATGGAAAATACTAGAGATAGAAGAGATAAATGTGAGTTTGTAAAAAGATGGTGTAAAATGTGCTGCTTTTGTACAGGTTTATTAATGACAGTATGGATAGTTTTAGCAATCACAATTCCTATTAGTTTAGCTGTAATAGAAGCAAAGAATGATACTAAACCAGAAAAAGAAACTAATATTAAAGAACCAGTTATTTTAAGAAGTAGTGCAGAATTACATAAGGATAAGTCAGTAACAGACTTTTCTAAAAATGTTTTTACAAAATTGTTGAACGAATATGTAGAGACAATGGATGTGAGAGATTGTTATGTTTGTATGCAGTTGCCTGCATCAGTGTCAGAAGGTGTGACTTATCATCACCTACCTCTAACTTATGGAATAACCTGTAGTGTCATAGCAAGTTTATTTTATAAAACAGGTAGATTAGAGTTTTATTACACTGATATAGATAAGATTTTTGCAAATGTTCCTGTAGTTCCAGAACTTAACAAAGTAAAACAAGCAAGGGTTTTAGGAGAATTCTTTTAGAGCATAGAAAATTAACATTAGAAGAAATAGCTAAAAACAACCTTACCTGTGAGCTAAAGAAAGAAGAAAAGGTATTTTTAGAAATGGTCGAAGAAAGAAGAATGAAATTTCAAAGAGAAGCAATAAAAGAGGAAGGAACACATCTGTGGACATTTGAGGAAGGAAATCATGAAGGGAAAAAGATAAATGCAGCAATGACATTAGATTGGCCACAAACAGGAAAGTTGTGTATTAGAAGAAATAAGACAGTCTATGACAATTACTTTATAGGTTCCAGTATCTGCCATGACAATTATCAAATTTTGGGAGGTTGGGGATTCAAAGGTGGAAAAGATCCAATATTTCCAGGTATCTATTATATTTGTGGGAATAGAGCTTATTACAGGTTACCGGACCATTGGTATGGAACTTGCTATGTAGGCCTGGTCTTTCCAAAAATCTTTCATATGGACAGAGAAGAAAAAGGAACATACAAGATGATTAATAGCTTTACACGTAGAAAGAGGGAAAGTTTTTCAGAAATTGTAGGTGATATTTTTGGAGCATTAATACCAGCAGTGGGAATATCTTTGAATGCATTTAAAATTCGGAAGTTATCCACAGTAGTAGATCGTTTGTCTACAGATACTGCGGGAGGGTTCTTGATGGTAAATACCGAAATGGTTGCCATGAGAGCTATGGTGATGCAAAATCGGCTTGCCCTTGATATTCTTTTGGCAAAAGAGGGTGGAGTCTGTGGAATGCTGAAAGTCCAACATTGTTGCACTTACATTCCTGATAAAAGTGAAAATATACAAAAGTATATTACAAATATTACAAATTTGCACAAAGAACTAGTTCCACTGGAAGTTGAAAGTGTCTTGGGAAAACTTGGTAGAGGGTTTTCTTCCGTAGCAAATTGGTTAACAAGAATGAGTAGACTAATGATAGGGAAAGTTATAATAATAGCAACTGTAGCAATATTGTTAGCCATGGTGTTGAAAATTGTAATAACGTGTATAAAAAGAAAAGTAAGACAAAATAAGATAAAAAGAAATAACAGAATAATGAAAGAGAGAGAGAGAGAAATGGGTGAAATTGAGTTAGAGAAAATGAAAGAAAGCATGTATAAAGAGACAAGAAGACAAGATGAAATGGAAACAGATGTGTAACTAACAAAAAGCAAAAGGATGAAAGACATATGCTGCCTGGAAAAGAAGTATAACTTGGTTTTATGTGGTGATTTAAAAATCACCAAAGGGGGGAGTTGATGGAGCAGAGAAAATAAAAAACATTTAACCCCTAACAAATTTTATAAATAATTAATAAAATGTTCGTTTAAATGTATTAACACTGTACGTGAGGGAAGGGTAACACGCAAGTATATGGGCTGAATAATCTATTAACGTATGTCTGTGTGTCTAATTATAACATAAGAATAATTGCGTACTAAATTAATAATAAATGCATGATTTGTGCTTCATAGAATATAAACGTGTTGTTGCAAAAACAATAGTGATGGTAAGTAAGGAACAGCTTAAATGTTGCTTTCTGCTAGGTAATAACTAATTGGGGTACGTAGATGACGGGAGGGAAATGAAAAGGCTATGTTTCTCTATTTTAATTTTGTTTTGTTTATTTCAAAATAGTGCTTCTAAGTATAAACGAGTGGCGATATAAAATGGCTGCCGGTTAGTGAAGTGCGCATGTGCGGGGAAACGCGTGACAAGGGAGAAAAAGTTGGAGAAAAGCTAACCACGTGATGATGCTGAGAGGCTAGGATGCAAGAATGGTCAAGGCTGATGTGACCTAATTGAACTGATAGTGTGCCGTGGTGATCAGCAAGGAACCGTGGGAAACCGTTTTAAGAGAAAGGACAATGCCTGCAGAGTTCTCGAATGTATCGAAAGAAGTTACAAATGTACTGATCGAAGCGGATGGAAACATGTCTTGAACTGTGAGAAAGGAAATGATCATATACATTCCAAAGAACAAGTTGGATCCGGGAGAACTTGATTAAGAATGAATAGATGAAATGAATGGACCAATGAAAGAAAAGCGCGTTATTAATGTTGCAATAATTAGTTAGCAAAGTTAGAATTAGGGTATAAGAGGGCCTACTCTTAGTGGGAGGGGGTCACAGTCAGAGTTGGAGAGTCGCAGTCAGAGTCGGTGTTGGAGTTGGTGGCTTCCAGTGCTTGGTGGTCCAGATCGATCCATTTACTGAGCGGGAGATGCTGAAAGACTGTTAGATGAGACGGGTTGTAGGTAGCTGATGCTGACGAGCTGAAGTTTCTGTTGCTGTCTTATTTTTCCAGTTGAGTATGAGAATCAAGATATTTTTAATTCGTAAACTTAGGTTAGAAATCCTTAGGCTAAATTAGGGAAGATAGGCAGGTAATTAGGGTTTTGCTTCATGACAAAATTTCCTTTCTGCAATAAAATTGATTTTTGCTTAATAAATATTTGAATTAATAATGAATGAATAATTGAATAAAAAGTCTAAATTCTTTTAAAATTATATAAAATTTAAGATTCTTAATCAAACGACTCGGTGGTTATTTTTCTAAATGATTGTGACACTAGTAATTGGTTATTGTGATTTAGCTGGTCTTAATCACTATAAATTAATTTCTTACTAGATGATCCATCGACAAAACAATGAGCAGGAATATCTTAAGAAATAACTAAGAAAGCGATAGGTTAAGGTAATAAGGTATCCCGGCTCTTTCCAGCGGTACATAAATGGTGTTTTCCATTTAGTTCTCATGCTTCTCCTAGGAGTATAGAATTTCGTAAAGGTGTAAAGGAAATCCAGGTGTGTGTGTGTGTGTGTGTGTGATAGGCGATGTTTATGGGCCCCATCGTCATGTAGATGTGAGAAAATATAAGTCGCCCCTGGATGACCGATAAGTGACCTAGGAGGAAAATAGTTTTTATTGTACGCGCTGCATCAATCACCTGACCGTGCAGACTGGGGTATGCGAATATGAGGTTCAGGCAGCTGTTTCCCATTCTCAGCAGATTGTGATGTGCTCAGGTGCAGAGGGTAGTGTTACAGGTCTCCCATATGTACAATGGGTATGACCTGGACAGATGAGGGTACAGATGATGTGGTGTGTGGGGGATGTACATGTGCACTTGTTCAGCTCCAGGACTTGCATTCCCCATGATCTACTATTGTGACACAGTGCAGAGTGTTGTTGTCTGGCTGCCCTGCCCATGTGACTGGAGACAGTGATGTATGACTTAGCAGGCATGGCTGTGCCATGGCATGTGACTTCCTATTAGTGATCCTGCAGGGGAGTGACATGTGCTACATGCACACCATTGTGGCAATGGCTATCAGGACATGGGTGCATCATGGTGTCTGTCGCTGGTATGCATCACATGCATTTCCTATTTGACTCTGGGCATCCCTTTCATCCGGACACCTGCACTGACTCAGTGGCAAGAGTTGTGATGTGTGCATGTCCACATGCTTCACCGGGTTCTCTGCACTGTCCAAATACTGTGTAGGTGGTGCATGTGTCCACACTGGGGTATTGCCATCCCACAGACACCAGACAGATGGGTGCAAGGCCAGGTGGGATGTGAGTGCCATGGTTGACCATCAGACTGACAATTGACTTCTCCTGTTCTGTTTGTGCAGTTTTAGCAATGTTCAACTAAGGATGCCAGGGCTTGCTCTGTAATGTGCTGTACTTACTGTGGTGTGTGCGTTCGGTGCAGGTGACTGATGTCTGTCTGTTTCCCTATTGATTGCAGATACATCCACGGCCACAGGAGGGGACAGCTCCACGGACCAGGAGGAGCCGCAGAGCCAGACTGGGTCAGCAGCCGAGGAGTGGTCGGAGGGACCCAGTGGCACGGAGGGCGAGGGGAGCCACACTGAGGAGTCCTCAGCACCATCCACCTCAGCTGAGGACCAGAGCAACTCGGACGATGACTCCCTTATGGAGGCGGGTGTCAGCAGCCACCACACCCCAGCTAGTGTTGCTGTCCCCGCCACCACCACCACCGCCCTCCCATTGGCTCCCATTCCCGAGGTCCGTGGAGGCTCCCATGTTCGGGAGCGTGTCTCCTTCGGGCCAGGCACCGCACCCCCTGCCCCTGTGTCCCCTGCTGCCCTGAGTGAGGAGTCTGTGTACCTCCTCCGCCAGCTCCATGTAGGACAGACAGCGATGCTGAGTGTCCTCCATGCACACACCAGTCTGTTGACTCAGCTGGTGTCATTCATAGAGGGCATCTCATCGGGCATGTCTGACCTACAGAGGGGCAATAGGTCCATGGACTCCTCCCTGACGGCAGCAGTGTCCCTCCTCCGACAGTCCCTCACCCCTCCTGCCTCTGCCCCATCCACACTCCCCAGCACCTTACCCGTCCCAAGCACACACACACTGGCACAGGCACACACCAGCACAGACACATGCAGCACACGGACACACACGCCACAAACAAGACGCACACGCACGCACCGTCAGGGGACTGCAACCACACTCACAGGGGATGGGGCACAGGCACAAACACACGCATCCACAAGCACTGCGCAGTCCTCAGTTGCCTCTCACTCCAAAGACCCCTCCCTTGCCTCACCTGCAACCCCAAACACACAGCAGCTCTTCCTCTGTGACCTTGGCCTCTTCCCCTCCGACCCAGCTGATCCAGCATTCAGGGGGAAGAGGAAGCCCACCCACATGGAGCGGAGTGCCCCTGGCCCCCGGACACCATCCCCCAGGCGCAGACCGACTGAGGCCCCCACCCGCAAGTCCCCCCGGTCCCGGAAGAGCAAGACCCCGCCGCCGCCCTGCAGCTCAGGCACCAAGTCTCCTTCCTCCATCCCTCAGGCTCCCACTCCACAGGTGCCCCCACCACACCCTGCCCCAGGTTCCCCCACCCACAGATACACCATCCCCAGAAGGGTCAGGCCTTCTCCCCTGCCACTTGCTCTTCCGGCCCCACACCCCCGCTGCGCTTGTCTGTACCACTGATGTGGTGAGGGTGTCCTCCCCCTCTGTCCTGCCCACCTTACCTGGTCCCCATTCTCCCCTGGAGGTGGGCACTGCAGTGGAGTCCACTATCACCCTGTCTGACTTGGGCGCTGCAGTGGCGGACCTGTCCACTCCATCTGCAGGGTCCACTGCAGTTGTGCCGGCACCCACAACATCTGAGTCATGCTCCCCAGTTGTGCCGGCACACACCATGTCAGACACCTCCACTGCAGTTGTCAGTGGCTCTCCAGCACCCACCACCCCTTCCCTGCCTCCTCCTGGTGAGCCCTGATCCTGTCCCTGCGGTGCCTGGCCTGCCCCCCGTATGCCCCTCCTAGGGGATTGTCCCCGGTTGTGATCAGTGCAGGCATGTGTAGGGTGACATCTGCCACTGTCACCCTGTATAGACTTCCTTGATGGACTGGCCATTGGCCTTTGTTGATACCTTGCAGTTCTTCCAAGTTTTGAACCCACATGCTGAATAAAGCAACTTTCTGTTCTCTAGTGGTTTTGCTTCTGATGTACATGATGTTGATGATGCTAACCGTGCCCTTGCTGCAGTGATGGTGATTTTTGGACTCATGAAAATGAAGTGTTACTGTGCATGAACCCATGTGCTCCAGGGGACAGTGTCCTATCCTGTGGTGAATCCATGTCGTCCTTAGCAGCATCTGAGGGTGTCATGTAATCAATATTTGGCAATGGGATTTCCTACTTACATTAGCAATGTCACATCTGTGGGTTCCACCCATGCACATCTGTTGTGTTTGCCATTGTTCAATTAGTCTAGTTCCCTGACCGTGTGGCCATCTCCACTGGACATGCAGGTTTGGGCATCAATGGGGAAGGACTCTTCTGTGTTGTCAGTGCAACTTACTATACATGTGTGTTGGATCTGTGCTGTTGATTTCGTTGACATTCCCATGACCAGGCTGATGTGACGGGAGCCTTCATTTGGTGCTTATTGTTGACTGTGTGACCAAGTGTTCTGCTGACATGATGGAGCCCTACTGATGCGACATATGGCACAGCTTTCCTCACACAGGAGTGGAGTCCCCTCATGGCAGTGTGTACTCCTGTGACATCTCGTGCGCCCAAGGTGTGTGTTGTATGAGCATGTGTGTGTGTTCACTTCCATGTTGCTGTGCATGCTGGGATCCCTAGTGATGTTCCTGTTTGTGATGCTTGCTGAATTGAGCTATGTTCCCCCAAAGCCTTCTCCCTGGGTTCTCTGTGATGTGGGTGCATGGCACATTACTGGTCATCAGGGTGTCACCCATAGGTGTGTTTGCTGTCAGGGCTGAGTTTGTGGGCAGACGCTGATGTGTCACAGTCCGGATTCCCCTTTGCACTTGTTGTTTACACCTGTCATGTGATTTCTGGTTTGTGTTAGCTTTCATTGGTTGTGACACGTTGTGTGTGTGACTGCTGGCACTCCTCAGGGCTGCAATGTTGGTAGTTGTCTATGTGTGTTCTTTGTGGGTGACCTTGGCTTTTTCATAGGTGTGTGACTGTGGCCGGGATCCCATTGGTTGGTGTGGTATTGCCGTCATGTCCATGTACAACGTAGTGTGCAGTGTGTCAGACATTCAGGAGTCTGGTAGGTTGGCCATGTGTGATGTGTTCCTGCACCTTGGTTCCCACCACCCCCCCTGGCATTGTCATGGGTGCATGTGCAATGTCACCAGTGCATGTGAGCTTCACTGCTGCACATTGTTGGAGGTCGAGGTGTGTGGTGTTGAGTGTGTGCAGATGAGAGTTGTTGCCCGGCTAGACCCCTGCCTCCATGTTGGCCTTGGCTGACAGGCCGTGCTGGTTGATTTGTGCTTGTGTAGGTGTGATGGTAGTTTGTTGCTCAGGACACATGACTGTGGTTCACAGTGTGAACGACATCTAGCTTTGTCATCACAGTGGGATTGTAATGCAGCCCAGGGTCACCACATTGTGGGGGCCCTGGGTGTGGTGCTGTGGTGTCTGTGTGTCTTGCTGTGTCAGTTGCTGTTCCTACATGCTTGTGTGACATGTGTGATTTGTGCTCCCTCTCATCTGACAATGCCTGATTGCCCACATAGGGGATTTGGATCCATGAGTTACCTTTGTGTGGCACTGTATGCACGTCTGTGTAATTGGTATTCAGGCCTCCTCATGTGTTGTGTGTTTGCCTGGGGACACTGGTACCCCCCCACCTGTTGTGTTTGATGTGCAGTGTGGGTCTGCCTGTTTGTGTTTGTGCATCTGCACCACTGCATTGGCATATCTTTAGTGTGCCATTGGCTGTATGTTGTTTGGTGTGTTTGCCCTGCTGTCCCTGGGACTCCTAGGTCATCAGTCAGCACAATGATCATTGTGTGTGTGTCCCATTGCTGCCATGGTATGGTATCTGTTCACCTCCCTTCTACAGTCTCCACTGGGTATCTGAATTTGTGTGCCCATTGGTGCAAATATGTGGGTCTGCATTCTGATGGTCACTTCTGTCATTGAGTCATTGATGAATGTTGACAGTGTCAGCCCCCATGGGTGATGTTTGTCTGCACATGGCCAAAGGTATGTCTTGTTTGCACTGCACTGTTTGCCTCCCCATTCTATGTTGCTATGGGACACAAGCACTACTTTGCCACTGATGTGTTTGTTGTTCTGTGACCAGGAATAATCCATGCAGTTTGGCAGTTGCAGCTTATTCTTTGTCAACACATACATTTTGGTCACTGTGATGATGGGGGTTTGGACCCCATTGCCACAATGTTCAATTTGTGCTTCAGCTATGGACCCCACACTCACATTTTGGTCACTGTGATGATGGGGGTCTGGACCCCACTGCCACAATGTTCAATATGTGCTTCAGCTATGGACCCCACACTCACATTTTGGTCACTGTGATGATGGGGGTTTGGACCCCATTGCCACAATGTTCAATATGTGCTTCAGCTATGGACCCCACACTCACATTTTGGTCACTGTGATGATGGGGGTCTGGACCCCATTGCCACAATGTTCAATATGTGCTTCAGCTATGGACCCCACACTCACATTTTGGTCACTGTGATGATGGGGGTCTGGACCCCACTGCCACAATGTTCAATATGTGCTTCAGCTATGGACCCCACACTCACATTTTGGTCACTGTGATGATGGGGGTTTGGACCCCATTGCCACAATGTTCAATATGTGCTTCAGCTATGGACCCCACACTCACATTTTGGTCACTGTGATGATGGGGGTCTGGACCCCACTGCCACAATGTTCAATATGTGCTTCAGCTATGGACCCCACACTTACATTTTGGGCACTGTGATGATGGGGGTTTGGACCCCATTGCCACAATGGTCATGGCCTGCTTGCATTGTGGGTGCCACACACATTTATGTGTGGCACTTGTGATAGGGGGTCACATTGTATGTCCACAGTCCTGTTCAGTGTTGTAGGCATTTGACACAGTCTACACACGCTTGTCATGGTGTTGGGGGGATGTCTTTGTGTTGCATTCTTTCTGCTGGTGTGTGCTTCTTGTGGCATGTATTTGCCATCCTGTGAGTGGGGGTGGTAGTAGTAGGCATCCAGCCCCCCATGGGTAGAGGTGGTAGTAGTGGTAGGCACCTGGCACCCCCTGGGTAGAGGTGGCAGTAGTGGTAGGCACCTGGCACCCCTGGGTAGAGGTGGCAGTAGTGGTAGGCACCTGGCACCCCCATGGGTAGAGGTGGTAGTAGTGACAGGCATCCAGCCCCCATGGGTAGAGGTGGTAGTAGTGACAGGCATCCAGCCCCCCATGGGTAGAGGTGGTAGTAGTGGTAGGCACCTGGCACCCCCTGGGTAGAGGTGGTAGTGGTGACAGGCATCCAGCCCCCATGGGTAGAGGTGGTAGTAGTGGTAGGCACCTGGCACCCCTGGGTAGAGGTGGTAGTAGTGGTAGGCACCTGGCACCCCCTGGGTAGAGGTGGCAGTAGTGGTAGGCACCTGGCACCCCCTGGGTAGAGGTGGTAGTAGTGGTAGGCACCTGGCACCCCCTGGGTAGAGGTGGTAGTAGTGGTAGGCACCTGGCACCCCTGGGTAGAGGTGGCAGTAGTGGTAGGCACCTGGCACCCCCATGGGTAGAGGTGGTAGTAGTGACAGGCATCCAGCCCCCATGGGTAGAGGTGGTAGTAGTGGTAGGCACCTGGCACCCCTGGGTAGAGGTGGCAGTAGTGGTAGGCACCTGGCACCCCCTGGGTAGAGGTGGCAGTATTGGTAGGCACCTGGCACCCCCATGGGTAGAGGTGGTAGTAGTGACAGGCATCCAGCCCCCATGGGTAGAGGTGGTAGTAGTGACAGGTATCCAGCCCCCCATGGGTAGAGGTGGTAGTAGTGGTAGGCACCTGGCATCCCCCTGGGTAGAGGTGGTAGTGGTGACAGGCATCCAGCCCCCCATGGGTAGAGGTGGTAGGCACCTGGCACCCCCCTGGGTAGAGGTGGTAGTAGTGGTAGGCACCTGGCACCCCCTGGGTAGAGGTGGCAGTAGTGGTAGGCACCTGGCACCCCCTGGGTAGAGGTGGCAGTAGTGGTAGGCACCTGGCACCCCTGGGTAGAGGTGGCAGTAGTGGTAGGCACCTGGCACCCCTGGGTAGAGGTGGCAGTAGTGGTAGGCACCTGGCACCCCTGGGTACAGGTGGCAGTAGTGGTGGGCACCTGGCACCCCCATGGGTAGAGGTGGTAGTAGTGACAGGCATCCAGCCCCCCATGGGTAGAGGTGGTAGTAGTGGTAGGCACCTGGCACCCCCTGGGTAGAGGTGGCAGTAGTGGTAGGCACCTGGCACCCCCTGGATAGAGGTGGCAGTAGTGGTAGGCACCTGGCACCCCCATACGTAGAGGTGGTAGTAGTGACAGGCATCCAGCCCCCCATGGGTAGAGGTGGTAGTAGTGGTAGGCACCTGGCACCCCCTGGGTAGAGGTGGCAGTAGTGGTAGGCACCTGGCACCCCCATGGGTAGAGGTGGTAGTGGTGACAGGCATCCAGCCCCCCATGGGTAGAGGTGGCAGTAGTGGTAGGCACCTGGCACCCCCTGGGTAGAGGTGGCAGTAGTGGTAGGCACCTGGCAACCCCCATGGGTAGAGGTGGTAGTAGTGACAGGCATCCAGCCCCCCATGGGTAGAGGTGGTAGTGGTGACAGGCATCCAGCCCCCCATGGGTAGAGGTGGTAGTAGTGGTAGGCACCTGGCACCCCTGGGTAGAGGTGGTAGTAGTGGTAGGCACCTGGCACCCCTGGATAGAGGTGGCAGTAGTGGTAGGCACCTGGCACCCCCTGGGTAGAGGTGGCAGTAGTGGTAGGCACCTGGCACCCCCTGGGTAGAGGTGGTAGTGGTGACAGGCATCCAGCCCCCCATGGGTAGAGGTGGTAGTAGTGGTAGGCACCTGGCACCCCCTGGGTAGAGGTGGCAGTGGTGGTAGGCACCTGGCACCCCCTGGGTAAGGGTGGTAGTAGTGACAGGCATCCGGGCCCCTATGTGTATATGTGGCATTGGTGATGGGCATCCCGCCCCTGTGGTGCTGCTGTTTCTGGAGTAAGTAATTTCTGCATCCCTGTGTGTGTGTGTGATATGTCGGGTACGTGTAGTTTGTGTTTGTGGTTGGTGTCTGACCTACCTTCTGCGCCGTACGCGTCCGTGCCTGTTCCGGTAGTAGATATAGAATATTGGTAGGATCGGAACGATGGGATTCATTGTTGGTTCGTCTCGTTCGTCTTCGTCGTTGCTTCGCCTCGTCCTCGTCCTCGTCGCTGGCGTGTTCGTCTCGTAGCCGTGGATCGTGTTGTGGTGCGAATCGGAGCTTATGTGCGCCTCTCCCGGATGCTTTGACGTACCATGCGTAGCGACGGGTTCAGCGCGTACGGGAAGCGCATCGTACTTGTCCGGCCGGACGGGGCTGCTTTTTGGCTTCCGGGCGACTCGTATCTGCGTTTACGGATCCCGCTCGGTCGGGGATCAGGACCTGGATTGGGTGAGTACGACTCGGTCGGAATCTGTGCTGTTGTGCGCATCGTACTTGTTCGTTCGGATTCATGTGCGAATCGGTCGGGAAACAGGCATTCGCATGGCTTTTTTCCCGTCCGAATGGCGTTGGGTGCGTCTCCGACCGAGATCGGAATCGACCCCTTAGTCTATTTCTGATTTTGCCTATTATTGGGCATTGTTCCAACTACTGAGAGCGTTCATGGCAATGATTCTAATCATTTAAATAGACTATTACTGCATCTGCATTTTCCTATTTCTGTATTGAATTTTGTAATAAACCTTCATGGTTTTTTCTAAATTCTGCTCTAGAACTCACTTTTTGACTCAGCCCTTTACTTATTGACTGTATTTTGAAATGAACCTGGTCTCTGGGACACATTACCTCATGATTTGAGATTCACACCATCCAGATTCACCCAACATCTTGGCGTTCCATTGAGATCTAGAATAGATTAGACATACAGTGCATGCCCACACTGGTGTACCTGCTTGCTCAGGATCGAGTAGGCAAAGTTTCTAAATCTGTCCTCTGCAGCATGGCAGCAATCCAAAATGGGGCCTGCAAAGATTACAATTTTGAGCTGCCTGTGGCTGTGGGAGTATGGGAGGGGTGTATGGTGGTCACATGACCTGGATCCAATGGCAGTCTTAGGAGTCATAAACTGGGCAGCCAACGCAAGCTTACCAAGTGGAGCCCTGTTGCTTGGAGGCGACAGGGAGAAAAGAGGGTGAAGTTTATCCAAATATGTACCAAATGTTCAGAAACAAATTCAAACACAATATTCACTGCTATTATGGCACTGTTTGCAGCCATTAGAGCAAAAATTGTTTCCCACTGTTGTGCCATAACAATGAATTCCAGAGAGCATGTCAGCTTCAAACTGACTCTCTGCTCTGATAAAGAGCAGAGAGGGCAGCTTCGGGATAGGAGAGGAAAGGAAGGTACAGAGGGTGGTGGAGATGGGTGGAAATAGACCATGAATTATTTTTATATATTTGGGCAGAAGAGTGATTTGGAGTAAAGGGAGACAGAAGGACACCGGGTATGTATGTTTTTTCAAGATTCGTGGAGGGGAGGGTAATGATAAAGGTGGCGGTAAAGGCCATGTATTAATTTATTATTATTTGGGTGAGGGAGTTGGTGGAATTAGAGAGAGGGCTGTGGCAGGACACCAGGTTTTGTAACATTTGGGAGGGGGAAAAGAGGGTACTGCTGTTGGCGGGAAGACAGTTACTGTTTTTAAAATTGGGGTGGTGGAGGGAAGAGGTGGGCTGTGGGTGTGCAGGGCATGAGGTTTAATACGGGGCAGAGGCAGGCACAGGTGAGGCCGCATTATGCAGTACCTTCACTCCTGCAGAGTTGATGACCGCAGTGGGAGATGAAATAAAGGAGCCATGCATAACATAAACTTAAAGATGGGTAACTGCTTTGCTCTTGTTTCCTATTTCATGTCACTCAGAAAAAAAATCCCTTTTATTCAGTTACCCATGTACAATATATACGCAATAACCACATCTGCCCCCTGATAAGCGTTGTCAGGGCTGCCTTGCTCCGAACATCCCCCCACTAAGCAGATCTGCCACCTGCTGTATAGGGGGAGGGTGCCAAGGGGCATCCTCAGAACTCAAGCAAAGCTATAAGCCCTTCCAGTCAGATAAACACTGAGAGCTTGATTTCTTTATGGGGCACTTTCCTGTGTCTCCTCCACAATGGTCTCCCCTGGTATGTCTATTTAGGTGCAGGACGAGCTGGAGCTGTATACTGGCTGAGATGGCTTCACTCTGTGACAGACAGTCATCCAGCTTATGTTGTAAATTATTTACATTTTATGTTGCAATACATGCTACTTTTAACTTACTTCAAGAAACTATGGGGCATCCGTTGTGTACATAAATGCCAACAGACTTGAAGCGCATGGGAGAATCACGATTTTTTAAGTCAAAAATGGTTTTATTCAGTTGCCTACCCCCTAAAATTGCCTCTGCTTCAATATGCCCCCGATTGTTTTCAAAGTCTTCTATTCTCCAGTTTTAAAATGTTGGCATGTATGGTTGTGCCCCACAACATGCACAGGGCGAAAGATGAGCGAGTCTCGGAGTCTATCCATATCCCATATACACTCCCATTTTACCATAGAAAGCAATGGCAGAAAAGGCCTATAAGCCTAATCTGTGCATTTCCTCAAGTAGTTTGCAGTACCAGTTGTCCTATTTTTAGCACATCAGAAAGGAACCGCTAACTCGTCTGCTGGAGCCAATCACAGAAGAAGGGAGCAGGAGGCAGAGAGGCCAAATCCACAAGGGTTCAGTTCCCACTGGGCAGCACAGAGACGGTTCACAGCGGGCACTAGCATTGCTTGACCCTTCTAGACAGTGTACAATACATACAGCAGTACAGATATCTTAAGTAAGGGCCTCTGGCTTCACTTGGGCTGGCGCTCCCATCGGTTATATTACGGGGCGACCCTTTGTATTCCCCTGCCAGACCTGCCCCGCCTCTCACTCAACTTGTGGGTCGAAGCCACACGCCCAACGCCGGGAACTTCTCCTTTGTCACATGAGCCCCGGGAGAGAGAGAGAGAGAGGCGCGGGGAGAGTACGTCTAAGGCGAGGCCAGGGCAGCTGTTAAATCTCAAGGTCTGAGAACCAGGAAGCCGGAGGTTGGCAGTGCGCACACAGAAGGCACGCCCTGGCTTGCGGGGAAGTCCTGCACCCTCTCCTGGGGCTGGTGACGAGACTGCGCATTCCTAATACGGGCCCTTACACATAGGGGTTAGTAAGGGACTGTCCATTCTTAATGTCTGCCCATTCTCCCCAGAGGCTAGGAGTAAGAGGCGCTTCTTGGTTGACCCAGACCTAGCCCCCGACAGAAGGCCAGGGAAATTCCAAGGCCAACCCCCTCTCCTCAGGATAGGTTTTCTGTCCTCAGTGACAGGACATTAACTCTCCCTGACACGTGCCACCAGCCCATGTCACTGCTGGACTTTCTCCTGGCCCTGAGCCACATTCTTTGTATGCGACGTACCGCCAGCATTTTTACAGCCGTATTTTCCTGTGGGGAGTTGAACTGAAAACACTTGTATCCTACTAAAACTTTGCTAAGGACTCCTGAAGGGTGTGAAAGGACAGCGCTCCATCGCTCTCCAGTGGCTGCCACAGCCAGTCTTAGCCACAACTGGATACCTGCGTACTGCCAAGAGTTTGGGACTGGATGGGATGCTGGTGAGATGACTGAAGGGAGGATAAGGAAAGGCTCCAATAGGTTTCAGGAAGGGGAGAGGCCCATAGGAGGTGGGCCTCGCCTGGACCGTATCCAGAAGGGCCACCAAGAAAACCTCTTCAAAGTGCTGATCTTGGGGGACTTCGAGGTAGGGAAGTCTTCGTTGGTGGATCGCTATGTCCATGACAACTTTCGCAGCCAATACAAAGCCACGCATGGAGGTAAGTGAGAATCAATGCTATGTCTCTTCCTGCATGGCCTAACGCTAAGTCCCACTTTGGCACTATTTGCACTATTTCAAGCAACAGAACTTGGCACGTCTGTGATATGTAACCCAATGCTGACTGCCCTGCATTGGACCTTTCCTTCCTCTGCCTTGAATAAGACTTATTGATTGATCCTGGCTTTACCCTGCTTTGCAGTGTTTGTATGTCTTATATTCAATAGATTAGTGGGTGGGACATGGTTCACTGCAGAATTAAACTGATGTTGGTAAATGTCCATTGCCCTATGGTTAGGGCCACTGGAAAAACACCATCCCAGGGCTGTAACTTTTAAGCGTAAGTATGCATTTGCTGTACCAGCCACATCAGCCATTACCTGCTGCATATTTACTCTTGCAAAAAATTCAGCAGGGTAACAACAATGACTCCACCTTTGCCATGAGCGTATCTCCTTTCAAAAACACCGTTCTCAAAGCAGCAGTTGTTTGAAGATGGTACTCCACCTTTAGAAGACCACCACTGTTGCATCTCTATTTAAGGTCCTGTGTCTTCAGTTCTAAAGAGCCTCCTAGTGAGACACGTACCTAATAAGAAATGCACTATACTGTTTCTTAATGTAAAGAGAAACTTCCAGGGGCCCTATCATGTCAACACAGGGTAAACCCAACACAAAGTCTGTTGAACAGAACTGGGATGCATCAACGAAGCACACGTCTTATTACAAGAAGTGTGCATTCATGTGCATTACTCTCATTGCAACATTGTGTGTGTTCTTCACAATCTACTTCACTCTGGGAGGTAGAAAGGATAGTGCTAGAATAATGTTCCTGAGCTTCCAGAGAAAACAGCGCTATGAATTGCCGTTGAGTAACATTTTGAACAGGATCGAATGCGCACATTTTTCGTTCCAAAGAACATTCTCTCATTTTTATCGCTCATGGATGCTTTTTTGTAATGATGTTCCCGAATGTGCCCATCATTTCCTAATGATGCTGCATTTGTCTTTCCGTGCTCCATAATCTCTTTTTTTGCTGCAAAATTCAGCTATTTCTGCCGCATAATTTCAGTGGTTGCACTTGTATGGACATCTGTACATTTTCCCACTGGTCAATGCATCTGATAGGCCAGCTGCGTTAGGGGAGAGTTGTTCACAACTCCTGTTTAGGCAAGCAAGAGTAACGGTGCAGAGTCTGCTGTGGCTCTCTCCTTGTTAATCTGCTAGTAGTTTCTACGTTTTCAATCCTAGAAAGTCTTACGCCTGAGTCACCAACTGGCTGCAATGAAGCTTTTGAAACGAAGAATGGTTTTTTTCTGTGCCTAAAAATGAATGGTCATATCATACTTCATTTATCTAGCCCTAGTGCTGCCCGACCATCGGCTACTTCGTAACGCTGAAAGCTAATTTTAGCCGTGAGGATACAGAAGTGAAGTTGAGTTGTGTTTTGTTTTGTAATGCTAGTTTCTGTCATGGAGCAATAGACCCCGTCAAAACTACACATTATAAGAAGACCAGCAAGCCAAGGCCTTTTTATCGGATGATTAATTTCATATACATATCGGTTACCAAGCACAAAATAAGTAATGCACAAAATAAAATGTGAGGTATATGCAGTGGGTAAGAGGGTGACATCGCAACTAGGTGCTGCTGAATTCAGGGTGTGGATGGGTGAGGGGATTTCTGGAGCTGAGCATTAAGGCAACAAGGTTCTAACAGTGACTCACTGTGCTGTGAAGATGTTCAGACTACCTGCCCATCCAATCCTTGTCCTCTCTGTGGAGTACGCAGAACAACTATGGTGACCTATACATGCCAGTTGTAATTATAATTAGGCGGTGAAGTGCATAAAGAAGAAGAAAGTAAAAAGGCAGCTATGGAAAACAAGTATTGGCAAAGCCAAAAGTTCCTGCGATGGCAGTCAAGCTTTAAGGTTTACCCTGTATAACGGGGGAGGCAGCAGAGTTACAGCAGACCATATCATCTTTTTCTATTCGTTTCAACTGAGGTAAGGCCTACTTATGAAATAAAAAGTGATCAGATCCGCTCGGATCCCGATCTTGTTCTAGAAACCCTGCTGAGAGCATGATAAGTGAGCAGCCTTCCTCGGACACCGTGCAAGTGAAAAGGTTTGTTTTCAAAGTACTCTTGGTGATTTCACAACAAACCGCACTCGGCGCTGTGAAGTGAATGACACAACACACACAAAATGAACGTAAATACATGTATGGCTGTAGAACTCTGTTCTTGGACAACTCACCCCATGCACGGAGTTATACTGCCCCACTCGGGACAAGGAAGAGCCGTCCTTGTAGACACACCCCGTGTGCCAAGAGAGGGGATATCTAGCCACCGTTAGGCTGCTAGTGCTCATTTCTGTTAAAGAAGAGGAGGGTGGGCAGAAAAGAGGATTCTCACCCCTAGCCAAGGTCGGAAATGCACATACTTTATCCAAGGAAGCGGCTGTGAATTGCCCCTGTCCCGGCTCTCACTCACCCATGAACCTTGATTGGAGCTGGACGCTGTGCTCTATTTGAAGGCCGCCATTATACAATGTTGATTGGTCAGTGAGCTGTGTAAGGGCTTGTTAAGCAATTTCTGGTGCAGGTAGCCCTCAACCAGCCTGTGCATTGCAGTCCGCGGCCGTGACGAGGCTACCGTGTGCATATTATTTAATTGGTCCACGTGGTTATGTATAGGCAGTGCTTTAAATGGAAAAAAATAAGTGCAGGTACTCACCACATTGAGATGTGGACTAGGGGGCGGGGCTATGGGAGCGGGGCTATTTGCAGTGCTAAGGGACCCAGCCAGGGGCACACATTTAATGTGATTGAGATTTAATTGGTGTGCAGATGTGCATAATGATACTAAAGCATTTCTGGTATATTTTGAGTATTCCATTTCCCTTATACGTACAAAAGGGTACATGTATTACTGAATATTTTTTGGAAAGGTTTAACTATGGTTTCATTGCCACTTAGCAGACATCACCCAGCCCCTCCTAGGTGGCACAGCTTTGCCTCAAAGCTCCTTACCTGCTGTAAAGTCTGATTGCCTCTTTCTGGAGGTGGGCAAGCTGCTGAAAGCTTGAGCCAAGAAGCCTGGCTCTGGCTCAGTTCCAGGTCTTCCTGCACCCTCAAGCCCAAAATGAACTGAACTTTGATTGTGCATCTGCCTGCCAACCAAACTCTAATCTCATGTGCAAAGAATAAAGACTAAATAGTGACCTTTATTGTAATACAGGAGAGAAAGAAAGATACAACCATCTGGAGGCTGAATTGCACAATGTGAAAGCAGAAATTCTGGGATCAATCCCAGCTTCCCCACATGACCAAATTGTGTGATCGTAGACAAATATTTTATCTTACCAACCTCCTTTTTCTGCATTAGCACATATGTTAGTATAGTCTAATGCATGAGTTCAGGATGTGTACTGTACAATCATAACTTGTGTTAGATTTAATACACTATGATCTTGCTTTATTCATGAAAACAAAATAAGCCAATATAATGAACACCTGAAAAGTGACTTGCTTCCTAGATCGCTAATGGCATTGTCGTCATGGTGGGAGCACAAACTCCTCTCAATGCTGTGATATAAGCTTGTGCACCAAGGTGAAATGCTTACACATGAAAAAAAAAGACACTTTTATTTCAATGGTAATGTTTTCAGGGCTCAACTTATGTATGAGCTTTTAAGGCCAAGCTTGTCTTCGTGGTTCAGCTCTGACTGGGCTCTCCTTGTTAATTTGTTGGTTCACCCACCTCTACCCTTCCCAGAGCCCCTCCATTAACCCAAGAGAAAACAGCCTCTAAAAAACAAAATACAATGGTTTTGAAACACTGCGGAGAAGGCAGATCCGCACTGGATGGAGTGTGGCCTAGCACTTGCTACAAGCAAACCCTTTCACGTGTGCTTCATGGGCAGAGTGTGGTAATGCTGGGCTTGTCGTGCTTGCAACTATATATCTGCTATGCTGGACAGTGCAGACACTCTCTCATTCAAGAACATGCACAGGGTCACAGAAGCATTCATGCACGCAGACAGAGCATTTAGTACATCTGCATAGCTGCCAAGGTTTCAGATTGCTTATGTGTGACATTTTCATATTTTCAGTTTAATTATGAGTGACATTCAACGACTATGAGTGACACTTTCTCGCCAGCAAAATCGAGCAATGAAGATGAGGGAAACATAAGCCCTCAGGATAGTGAGGATGAGGCGCACATAGGTCACAGCCAGGCTATTATTTCAAAAAGACTTTAGCTTGCTCATCCCTATAAAAATCATCAGCTGAGCAGTCCACCCCAGTCTGGCTCCCCGCCCGCTACCTGCCCAACCCCGCTGGTGGCACCAGATCCCACCAGCGGCAGCCTGTCACAGAGCTACACTACACTCTGCTGACTTAGTGACCTGTACCCTCTGGTTCATGTACCATGCAGGAGAGGCCTTACTGAAACACTCTTCGCTCACCTCTCTCTAGTGACCCTCGTTTTAGGGCTAGCTATATTCCTGTATTTTCATCCAGCCTGACAAAAGCATCTTAATCAAAAGTTCCAGAATTACATTATCAAACAGCATGACAATACAGCTCTCCATGCCTCACTTAGGGTGTTTCTACGCGCTGTACCTATAGGATAATAGCATTATCCAATTTCATGTTCCTCAGTTTACCAGCCTCGGAAAGATTTAAGGACAAGTGGGACTCACAAGGATTCAGGCTCATGAATTGCAGGTCTCTGAAGTACCATTGAAAAAGCTATTTTATAAGTAGATTTAATAACTTTGTCAAAAAAACTCGATACTTTTGTAGTATTTTTGAACTTGTAAATCTTGAATATTACTTTGTTGCTTTTTACGTGGAATACATATTCAGTCATCATCTACTGTAGACGGCTGTATGTTCTTTTAATAAAAAGAAAAAAGCTTAAAACATGTTACAAGCTTTGAGAATATGTTAAACAAAAGATTTTACTCTGCGTTTGCAAACTTTTTACATGTAAGCCTTGATTACTATTACTTCGTTATTTTGCGATCCCGGCGTGCAAGCTGTGTGCACAAGAGCAGACAGAGCAAAGTGTATGTACACAAGAGGCCCGTCATGCAAGCTGTGTGCAGAAACGCAGGCAGAGCAAAGTGTATGTGCAAAAGAGGCCCGTCGTGCAAGCTGTGTGCACAAGAGCAGGCAGGCAGAGCAAAGTGTTTTCTACACAAGAGGCGCCCGTTGTGCAAGCTATGTGCACAAGAGCAGGCAGAGCAAAGTGTATTTACACAAGAGGTCTGGCATGCAAGCTGTGCGTACAGAAACAGGCATACACTCCAGCAAGCCAGGAGTAAAAAGTAGGCGCAGAATGACTGTGTGCACAAGAGCAGGCAGGGCATAGAGTGAGTATTCACACAAGAGGCCTGGTGGAAGCAGTGGCCACAGAATCAGGCAAACACGTAAAGAAGCTAGGAGTGCACACACCAGGCGCAGAAAGACAGTGTGAGAACATAATCTGCATAAACGTCTACAGCAGTCCAGTCCGAGCTCACCCACGGACACCAAGAAAATTCACTCATAGCTCACTGAAGCCGACACATTCACCTAAAACAGAAAGTGGCACAGACCCATTCACCATACTGATAGCGCGCCTTCACAAGCCGAACCAGACACCAGTCTGTGACAGGAAGCTAAGAACAGGTCGGAAAGTCACAGCAGGCCTACATACCAATGGAAGAACGTGTCAAATAAAATACACATAACATAAAATAACACACAACAGCATGACACAAGTGGTGCAGGACTGCAGGAACAGAAAGTTACTATAGTGGGTGCAAGGACAGAAGCTATGTGCCCGGTACGAGTGAGTGTCTTGTGTGCAGTTTACAACCCGCATGGCTCCGCATCCTGTGCATGCAGTGCACTAGAGTCATCTGCCCCAGGACATTCCAGGCTGTGCCCTAGGCTCTCCACTAAATGCTCTCCTTCCCCTAACTGTACTCACAGGCTGCTGACAGCGCAACTCCCCCTGTCTGTGATTGTGCTCACAGGCTGCTGACACCTTTCCTTCTCGTCTGTGGCTGTACTCGCAGGTTGCTGGCAGCTCTCCTTCCCAGGATCATTTACAGCCGCCATTTCCAGCTCCAGTCAAAACTTTATTCACTCTCATGTACTGATGTCCGCTTGTGCTCCGGGGCAGGATGGGCCCGCCTATTAAACTGTGTCTGACTCCGATGTCAGTGAATGTAATGCCACGGGGTGTAAGGTGTCCTATTATTATATTGTAGCTGAGTAGAAGCTAGCGCTGTGAGCAGCTCAGCCATCCCCCCCCAAGCCTAACGGAGCAGCGCGCTGCCACTGCAGCTTTCAGTCAGCATTGTGCATTATAGCAGCGCTCCAGCTTGACAGCTGAGGAGGCGCTATAATTCGTGACTTTGCATTTCGATGCGGACCACTGCACTGAAATGCGATAGTCTAACGACTGATGTGTGGTACTTGGCAGGACTGCATGTGCTTTAGAAACGCTTACATTCGCCTCTGCCCACATTACTAAACCTTGATTCCCACCGGCTCTGCACAGCATCACTATCACTACCTTCCTCCTCAGTCTGGCTCCAAACAAGTGCTGCCCTACTCTATGCCAGCAGGAAGCCTTCTCCGATTTCCCTAGAGTCAGGAGATATGCCCCTTATCAGGCCCTGCTCACACACCTAGAATGCTATTGACTCCACAGAACCTGAGTAGACACTGTGTCAGTAATCACAGTGTGATTCGGGCCCCTCCCAAACTTCCTGCCAGCTCTGAATGAATGCCTACGGGCTGCCGCTCAATTAGCACATTGTGGGGGGGGGGTAGATTGATCACCAGAGTGCTTCAGGAAAACGGACCGACTCAATATCAGCTGCGTTGCTCTTCTTTTTGTGCATGCCAATTTCCCTGAGCTTGGCTTGCTGCCCCATGAGTACCGGTACTCTCTTTAGACA
This sequence comes from Calotriton arnoldi, assembly GCA_963921515.1. Classification (NCBI taxonomy): domain Eukaryota; kingdom Metazoa; phylum Chordata; class Amphibia; order Caudata; family Salamandridae; genus Calotriton; species Calotriton arnoldi. The sequence continues at coordinate 472,134 of CAWUFW010005854.1, read as the reverse complement.
AAGAGAAGTTCCGGTACTCAAGCGCAGAAAATTTAGAAGTGCCGGTACTTAGTACCGGTGAGTACCGGCCCATTTAAAGCACTGTGTATAGGAAGTGCAAGTGTATATACTCGAGTAAAGCAGAGGGTCTGGAGAAATGACACCCCTCACCCTATTGTTCAGAAGAATAAAGTTGTATTAGACTTGGGTTCGATGTCAAATTCTATGGCTCATATTCGACGTTAAAATTATTAAACGGCAACAAAACATAAGATAACCTCTAAAATCAAAGTCATGCAGTAAAACATTAAAATAATGTTTCAGGAGGGTCAATTAAAAAGTAAAACTGATAATGGGTGGTTGTGTACTAGCATATCTAGTGCAATATCTGCGCCCGGATACCCTTGTGGGTGATAATGCTCTCTACAAATACACATAGCATAACATCTGGCACATTACATATACACTACACGCACAAATCCTAAATCACCTTATCGTTTCCGTATAAAATAGCCTGCCAGATAACAGTAACCACAGCAACATCAACCTAGAGTGTTTGTAACTGTTGTTGTAAGACCAGTGCAGGTCGATACTGCCTAATATTACGGTTCTGTAATAAAGGTTAAATTAATCTCCTTCTCGGACCACCATAAAACTTGCAACAACAAAAAATGTGCATGATGCGTTGTATCGAATGCCCATCACATGGGCAGCTGGGGAGGGCTCTTGGACAATTATTCTGTCTGGGGAAGTCACAAGATAGTGAATCATATCGTATCTAAATCTAATCAGCACAAACCTATGTTATGCGTTGGTTACCTTCTCCACAAATGCTTGTAAACCATCTCCAATTAGAAGTACTTCATCAAATAAGTTTAAAAATAAAAAATTAAAATGCCCTGTGCTAATCTCCCTAAGCTACTCCGGTTCCCCATAGAATTCAGGTCTACCAAGCCTGTCACATAGCATTTTAATATAGTTTAACCATTTAATGTGTGTGGGTAAATCCAGGGTTAAACAGTCTTAGACAATCTGTCTGTTAAAAGAAGAATTCTGCTGTGTCCATCCACTCTGCCACAAGGGGAGTGGGCGCAGGCCTATAAGGTCTTCCGGAAAGCCTACGCCCAGATCCCTGTGGAAGATGTAATTGGTGCTACTATGAAGAACAAGCTGCAATCTCCTTAAATACGTGTTTTCCAATAGTTCTAAATTTGTATCATTAGTATAACCCCAAACACTGTCTCCTTAGGTAGCCATAGAAACACATTTTGCCTGATATATTAGACCTATCTCTCAAGGGTTTCATACCCTGCTTTATAGAATAGCTAATCAGCACAGCTATAGCCTTATCAAGCTGCTGTTTTCTTGAATTCTTTAGCAGGACCCATTTTCCAAGTGTATCAAATAGAATTCCCCAGATAAGCAAAGGAATTCAAATTGCATCATTTGATACTGTTCGCTGTGAAAGTGTCTGATTTAATCCTATTGGTCCCACACATCATAATAAAACTTTTACCAAAATTAACTGTACAATCCAGCTCATACACAAAATTAATAAATACATTCAATAACGACTGAAGACCATTTAGATACAGAAGCGCCGGGACAGAGCATTGGGCAATCTTTGGCATATCCTTACATTTCTCGACTAACAATTTCTCAAAATTATTAATTTTTAGTGTAAACAGAAAAGGTGCAAGGACGCAGTCCTGCCTCACACAAGCACTACATTAAAGGTTTCAGAACATTCGCCATTAATTCCATAACTTACCTTGGCTGTTGAGTCTGCATAAATTAGTCTAAATGGATTTACGATTGTTACGTCAATCCCTATTTTCGCCACAAAGGACCATATTTTATCATGGCTAACACAGTCAAACCGACTCGACAAATCCATGAAAGCTAAATACATTGTACTTTTTTTGGCCAAAGTATATTTGCTTACTATTAGGTTCAGGTTCAAACACTGCATGACTGTCCAAATCCCCTTATGGAAACTATATTGTATATCAGATAAAACTGAACGATCCTCTACCCAGGATTCCAGCCTTGATAATACAATTCTACCTGTTACCTTAACCAGGGAATCAAATAGCGAAATCAGGCGGTAGCACTTGGGATCTCTTCTGTTTCCCTTTTTGAAAATTGGCACAATCAAATAGTGAGACTAGGTATCCAGTTTCCTGGGCACCACTCTGCTCCGACTCCTGTCAATGGCCGAGGTCACTTCGTCAAGCATAAACCGTAAGGGCTGATAGCTACTCACATTCCTACAGGAGTAGTATCTGGCGGGTACTCATCCCTTACTAGTCTCTCCCTGCTTAGGTTAACATACATGCTGCAAAAAGAGGAAAACCAATCCTGTGAAGGAATGAGAAACTCTGTGTGTGGGTGAACTAAAATCCCTAAAATATGGTTGGTTAATCACCTTCCAGAAAACAACATTATCCTTCAGCTCGACCCATGATGGAAGAACTGCTGATGCCTCCTCTCTGATAGATTTCTTCCTCTTAGCAAGGACTAGCTTATGACTACTCCTACAAGCTAGAACTTCTTCTTTGTTCCTTAGATTTCTATTAAGATCAGCACTGAAGTCTCTATTATTAGATTTTGTACAGCTTGTGTCAAACCAGCCAGACTGCTAAAACTTCCTACTCGGATTTGATGTAATTAGCTCTAGTTTAATGGCTCTAGAAATTACGGTAAAGGTGTTCTTAAAGTCCCCAGCTGACTCTGCTAAACAGACATCAAAGTGTTTTTTGTTGTCAATTAGTAATTTAGATAGAAGGCCCTCAGGATTCACTCTATTCCATCTAACAGTGGGACCCTTAATCCTTACTGTCTCAATATCCTCTACATACTTTTGAGGATTGAGTGTCTCAACATTATTACTAAATTTAATATCCAAACTGAGGGCATTGTGATCACAAACACAATTATTATGAGTTCTAAAATTGAGAGTAAAGCATTATACAATTAATGTATTTCTAAAAGCCCACACCTTATTAGCAAAGACAAAACGTTTCTTAATAAATAGAAAAATTAAGGGCCTTCCCATAACCACCATGGACAAAATAAGAGTGACCATTTTCATCTGAATCAAAAATTCCACATACTGCCTTAAATGGTAATGAGCACAAGTTGGTGTTAAAGTCTCAAGCACTAAAATTGCTTCTGATGTTCTCCAAAAGAAGATATTATTATAGAAATTCACAATCACGAGGAAAAAAAAACCTGGGAATCAGCAGTCCTAAGATCTGAAAGAAAGGGGAATTTAAACTCTTGGTGACCACTTTACCAGGAATCAATGTCAAAATAAATGTACATATACCGCCCTTGGCGCTTCCAGCCCTGGATGTTGTTGACAGTGTGTCATAGGTCAATTGGCAGTTTAAATGCAAGCTGTCGGTAACCCATGGTTCCTGAAAACAAAGGATAGAAAATCCATTCATTAAGATTAACCAGCCCTGATTATCCATTTTACCCCTTATGCCAGCCAAGTTCCAGGTGATAATATTTATATGTGACCCAGACAGGCCTAATTGTAATTTTACCACCATAATGCTATTAACACTATGCCCTACTTGACCATCCTTAAAGACTGTAGAGAGGGAGGGACCTAAAGACTGAACAACCCCAGCATTTTCCGAGAATATATCCCAAAAAACAGAACTTACATATCTTCCATAGTGCTAAGTGGGGAAAAACGATTAGAAGTTTGAACATTGTATCCAACCGTGAGGAGATTATGGGTGGAATACGTGTCTTGGGTTCAGAATGCGCTAACGCAATCCTATGGCCCCTAAATAAAATCCCAAAGAGATTGCTTTAATCTGGCTATGTTCAATCAGAGGGTGGCTCAAGTTGAACAATGTAATTTCCAACATCCTAGGGGGGGTTTCAAATTAAGTACCTCACATTCACCCTTACAAGTTTTTTCACCCTGATCCACCCAGGAATCTCTGCACACCGTATTTATGTCTTCATAGAGCTGCTTAGTGTGGCTTACCCGATCACCCACCCAATGTACCACCTTGTTTTTAAGTCTTTTCCTAAATTTAGCAAATGTTTCCTTGTGAGTAGCCTCCTGGTGAGGTACATTTGTTAATAATACCACATAAGGTGTTGTTCAGTGCCTATATACCCTCACAGGTGACAAGGAGTGCTCTACAAAACTAGTGATTGAAAGATGGATTGATGGATTAGTTGGTTCCGGGCATAGGTGCAAGTTGTTAAGGTACTTGGTGATTCTGTGACCGGGGTACTTGGTGAATCTGTGCAAGGAACATGATGAATCTGTGTCCTATGTCCGGGGGCTTTGCTTACAGTAACAGCGGTTATGAGTGCTCTATAATTTCCTCAGCCTTTACATGAGATTTAGTGAAATGACTCTGCCCACCTACCACTGCTGAGCCAGAAGACCGTCGACTTTCAATCGAATGCTGTACCTTCCTTAAACTTATATCATCCACATTTGCAGACTGTGATTGATTAATTTAATCTCTTCTAGTATCTCAAGATTGTTGGTCATAGTATTTTCCACAGACCTCAATCTGTCACTCAGAGTGTTGGAAATACCACTTACAAAAGTTTCCAAGGCGGTCATAAAAGAGCCTATCTTATCAAAGATAGCGTTTTGGAAAACCAAAAGCTCCTCTTTCTCAAATTCTCCCAACAACCCCCCATGCAGTGATGTTTTATTTCTAGACCAGGTTTGCTTTGGGCTGGCTTTTTTCTTTTTTTGCTGGAGGTGGTTCATCCACAGATGAAGGGGAAGCAGGGTTGATTATAAATGGTCCCCATGCCAATACTGTTGGACCCCTGCCGATTTGTGTACAGGACTGACCCACTGTTATCTATAGGTGGCAGGGACGTTCGAGACTCACTTATGGTATGGTGCGTATTCTTTCTTAAACATTAGTGATTTCCCTGTTTATTGCACCCATGACAGTATATAAAATGTAGCAATGAAGGATGCTGGATTGCGAGCCTTTCCCATTATATGCCTCTAGATAATTGTAAGGAGAAAACTCCCAGAACATCCCTCAGACTTGGATTATCAAGTGCACCCTTACATAGGTTGTGTCCATCCAGATGCAAAGTCACTCTGGATAACAGAGTCCATGATGAAGCATGTCACAGATATCCTGTGGGTGAAAGTCCTTCTAAAGCCTCCCTGTTACTGTCAGAAGGATTTATAGAACAAGATCGTGATTGTAACGGATCCGATCACTTTTTGTTTGCCAAGTAGGCCTCATTTCTGTTGATACAAATACCCTTTTGGCTTTGTCAATGTTTGGTTTGTTTTGTCATGGCTTTTGCAAAGCTTTATTGTTGTGGGAGCTGCTGGGTCCTCAACAATATAAAACAAGCACGTGCAAGCTAATATGTCTGGCACTGGATCACTGACATAATATCGACAACAAAAATATCGTATTTACAAAATATCGGCGTCATAATATCGACTACAATAATATCGACTACCAATACTTACTTATAAAAATACAAAAATATCGAGTACACAATATCGTATATAAAAACATCGTACACCACAATATCGAAATACAAAATATCGTTAAATTAAATATCGTTTAAATTTAATTAACATACAAAATAACAAAAATATCGAATACCAAAATATAGACATCAATATTATCGACTTTTTGAAAATATCGACTATAGAAAAACTGCTCAATTAAATATATCTTTAGCACCAAATATAAATTCACATTATAAAACAATATAAAACACTTAAACAACATAAAAAAATAATTTGCAAACACATCAATATATAAAAATACATTTTTTCTCTAAACAAACAATTACAATAATAAAATAAAATCTGTAAAATATATAATGCTTGCATCATTTCACATTCAAAACAATGTTTAAAATATTTTAAAAAAGCAAAACGAAAAAGAATTACTTTCTACTAACAGTTTTCTAATTAGCGTTTCCCTTATATGGAAACAAACAGCCAAAACAATAAAAACAATTAACTTCAACGAATCAAATACTCACATTTTAAAATACACCAATAACATAAAGCAACCAATTAAATAAACACTATATAAACATCAAGGGGTCGATTCCGATGTCGGCCGGAAGCACACCTAACAGTATTCGTCCGGAAAAAATACCAGCCGAACGCGTGTTTTCCGACCGACTCGAACACCCGTCCGAACGAACAAGTACGATGCGCATAACAGCCCAGATTCCGAGCGAGCCGTACTTACCCAATCCAGCTCCTGTTCCCCGCCCGAGCCGGATCCGTAAACGCCGAATCGAGTCGCACGGAAGCAAATACACAGCACCTTCTGGCCGGACTAGTACGATGCGTCTTCCGTACGCGCCGAACTCGTCGCTACGTTCGGCACGTTTGAGCATCCGGGAGAGCCGCACATAAGCTCCGATTCGCGCCACAAGAAGATCCACGGCTACGAGACGAACAAGCCAGCGACGAGTACGAGTCGAAGACACACGAAACCCGAACGAGACGGCCCAACCATGAATCCCATCGCGCAGGTCCTACCTATACTCTACATCTATTACCGGGACCGGTTCGGACGCGTACGGCGCAGACGGTAAGTCAAACACCAACAATACAAACTAACTACACGTACCCAAAATATGTCACACACACATAGGGATGCACAAATGACGGACACTAGCAACAGCACAATCATAGGGGTGGGATGGGCATCACCAATGCCATACACACCCATAGGGGCCTGGATGCCTGCCACTACCCCTACTCAGGGGGGCCTGGATGCCCATCACCACTACCATCCCCACTCATGGGGGGCTGGATGCCTATCACTACTACCATCCCCACTCATGGGGGGCTGGATGCCTATCACTACCACCACCGCTACTCAGGGGGGCCTGGATGCCCATTACTACTACCATCCCCACTCATGGGGGGCTGGATGCCCATCACTACTACCATCCACACTCATGGGGGCTGGATGCCTGCCACTACCACCACCCCTACTCATGGGGGCTGGATGCCTGCCACTACCACCACCCCTACTCATGGGGGCTGGATGCCTATCACTACCACCACCCCTACTCAGGGGGCCTGGATGCCCATCACCACTACCATCCCCACTCATGGGGGCTGGATGCCTATCACTACTACCATCCCCACTCATGGGGGGCTGGATGCCTATCACTACTACCATCCCCACTCATGGGGAGCTGGATGCCTGCCACTACCACCACCCCTACTCATGGGGGCTGGATGCCTGCCACTACCACCACCCCTACTCATGGGGGCTGGATGCCTATCACTACCACCACCCCTACTCAGGGGGCCTGGATGCCCATCACTACTACCATCCCCACTCATGGGGGCTGGATGCCCATCACTACTACCATCCACACTCATGGGGGCTGGATGCCTGCCACTACCACCACCCCTACTCATGGGGGGCTGGATGCCTGCCACTACCACCACCCCTACTCATGGGGGCTGGATGCCTGCCACTACCACCACCCCTACTCATGGGGGGCTGGATGCCTATCACTACCACCACCCCTACTCAGGGGGGCCTGGATGCCCATCACCACTACCATCCCCACTCATGGGGGGCTGGATGCCTATCACTACTACCATCCCCACTCAAAGGGGGCTGGATGCCTATCACTACCACCACCCCTACTCAGGGGGGCCTGGATGCCCATCACCACTATCATCCCCATTCATGGGGGGCTGGATGCCTATCACTATTACCATCCCCACTCATGGGGGGCTGGATGCCTGCCACTACCACCACCCCTACTCATGGGGGACTGGATGCCTGCCACTACCACCACCCCTACTCATGGGGGGCTGGATGCCTATCACTACCACCACCCCTACTCAGGGGGGCCTGCATGCCCATCACTACTACCATCCCCACTCATGGGGGGCTGGATGCCCATCACTACTACCATCCACACTCATGGGGGCTGGATGCCTGCCACTACCACCACCCCTACTCATGGGGGGCTGGATGCCTGCCACTACCACCACCCCTACTCATGGGGGCTGGATGCCTGCCACTACCACCACCCCTACTCATGGGGGCTGGATGCCTATCACTACCACCACCCCTACTCAGGGGGCCTGGATGCCCATCACCACTACCATCCCCACTCATGGGGGGCTGGATGCCTATCACTACTACCATCCCCACTCATGGGGGGCTGGATGCCTATCACTACTACCATCCCCACTCATGGGGGGCTGGATGCCTGCCACTACCCCTACTCATGGGGGGCTAGATGCCTATCACTACCACCACCCCTACTCAGGGGGGGCCTGGATGCCCATCACTACTACCATCCCCACTCATGGGGGGCTGGATGCCTATCACTACCACCACCCCTACTCATAGGACGGGTAATGCATGACACAACCAGCATACTCCCACCTAAGGAATTACCGAAAATTACATCCACCCAAACAACATGACAAGCGTGTGTAGTCTATGTCAAATGACTACAACACTGAACATGACAATGAACATACAATGTGACCCACTATCACATGTGTCACACATAAATGTGTGTGGCCTCCACAATACAAGCCGACCATGGCCACTGTGGCAATGGGGCCTAAAGCCCCATCACCACAGTCACCAAAAGGTAAGTGTGGGGTCCATGGCTGATGCACCTTTTGATCAGTGTGGCATTGGGGCCTAAAGCACCATCACCACAGTCACCAAAAGGTAAGTGTGGGGTCCATGGCTGATGCACCTTTTGATCAGTGTGGCAATGGGGCCTAAAGCCCCATCACCACAGTCACCAAAAGGTAAGTGTGGGGTCCATGGCTGATGCATCTTTTGATCAGTGTGGCAATGGGGCCTAAAGCCCCATCACCACAGTCACCAAAAGGTAAGTGTGGGGTCCATGGCTGAAGCACCTTTTGATCAGTGTGGCAATGGGGCCTAAAGCCCCATCACCACAGTCACCAAAAGGTAAGTGTGGGGTCCATGGCTGAAGCACCTTTTGATCAGTGTGGCAATGGGGCCTAAAGCACCATCACCACAGTCACCAAAAGGTAAGTGTGGGGTCCATGGCTGAAGCACCTTTTGATCAGTGTGGCAATGGGGCCTAAAGCACCATCACCACAGTCACCAAAAGGTAAGTGTGGGGTCCATGGCTGATGCACCTTTTGATCAGTGTGGCAATGGGGCCTAAAGCACCATCACCACAGTCACCAAAAGGTAAGTGTGGGGTCCATGGCTGAAGCACCTTTTGATCAGTGTGGCAATGGGGCCTAAAGCACCATCACCACGGTGATCATAAGGTAAGTGTGGGGTCCATGGCTGATGCACCTTTTGATCAGTGTGGCAATGGGGCCTAAAGCACCATCACCACGGTGATCATAAGGTAAGTGTGGGGTCCATGGCTGATGCACCTTTTGATCAGTGTGGCAATGGGGCCTAAAGCACCTTCACCACGGTGATCATAAGGTAAGTGTAGGCATGGTAAAAGCTGCCAAAGACAAACTGTTTGGATGAATCCTGGTCACACAACAACTAAAACATCTGTGGCATAGTAGTGCTTGTGTCCCATTGCAACATAGATTGGGCGAGGCTAACAGTGCAGTGTCACAGAAACATCGTTTTGGCCATGTGCATACAAACATCACACATGGGGGACCACATTGTCAACATTCAGCCAATAACACATTGACAGAAGTGACCATCATGATGCTGAGCCACATTTCTGCACCAATGGACACACACAAATGTTGATATCCTGTGGAGACTGTCGATGTCAGGTGAACAAATACCATACCATGGCAGCAATGGGACATACAAACCATGATCATTGTGCTGACTGATGACCTAGGAGTCCCAGGGAGAGCAGGGGAAAACCACCAAACGACATACAGCCAATGGCACACTACAGAAATGCCAACGCAGTGATGCAAATGCACTAACACAAACAGGCAGACTCACACTGCATATCAAACACAACAGGTGATGGGGGGGGAGGGGGTGTGCCAGTGTCCCCAGGCAACCAAACAACACATGAGGAGGCCTGAATCCCAATTACACAGATGTGTATACAGTGCCACACACAAGTAACTCTTGGATTGGATTCCCCTATGTGGGCAATCTGGCATTGTTAGATGAGGGAGCCCAAATTACACATGTCACACAAGCTTGTAGGAACAGCAACTAACACAGCAAGAGACAGACCCACCACAGCACTACCCCCAGGGACCCCACATTGTGCTGACAGTAGCCTGCATGACAATTCCACTGTGATGACAAAGGTAGATGTCGTTCACACTGTGAACCACAGCCATGTGTCCTGAGCAACAAACTACCATCACACCTACACAAGCTCCAATCAATTAGCACGGCCTGCCAGCCAAGGCCAATATGGAGGTAGGGGTCTAGCCGTGCAACAACTCACATTTGCACACTCAACACCACATACCCTGATCTCCACCAATGTGCAGCAGTGAAGCTCACATGGACTGGTGACATTGCACATGCACCCATGACAATCCCAGGGGTGGTGGGGGGAACTAAGGTGCAGAAACCCATCACACATGCCCACTCAACATGACCCGTCTATGTCTGACACACAGCACAGTACGCCGTACATGCGCATGATGTGAAATCCACAACAAACAATGGGATCCTGGCCATAGTCGCACACCAACGAAGAAGCCAAGGTGACACACAAAGAACACACGTACACAACTTCCAACATTGCAGCTCTGACCCTGAGTGGCAGCAGTCACACACACAACGTGTCACAATCACTGAAAGCATACACAAACACTAAATAACATTACTTGTGGAAACAACAAGTGCCAAGGGGAATCCTGAATGTGTCCCATCAGCGTTTGCCCACATCCCCAGCCCTGACAACAAAGACAATCTGGGATGAGAACCTCATGAACATTAGTTTGCCATGCACCCACATCACGGAGAAACCAGGTCCAAGATGCTGGATGAACACATACCAACTCTGCAAGCATCACAAACATGAACATCCCTAGGGACACAGCCTGTGTATGAAAAGGGAAGGGAACATGCACAGACATGCTCACACAACACACAACACGGGCACACGCAATGTCACCAGAATACACACTGCCATGAGGGCACTCCACTCCTGTGGAAGGTCCGCTGTGCCAAACCTTGTCTGTGCACGACTCAAACATGTCAGCAGGACACTCCGTCAGTGAGTCAACAACTACAACACAAAGAAGCCTCTGCTCACATCAGCTTGGGTACGGGAGTGTCACGTCAGTCATCTGCATACACCCAAAACACGTGGCAATCCAGTTGTACTGTATACACAGATGAGTCCTTCAACATTGATGTGCAAAACTGCATGTCCAGTGGAGATGGGCACACAGTCAGGGAAATTGGAACATTGAACATTGGTAAGCCCACAAGATGTGCATCAGTGTAAGACAAATATGTTCATTTACGAATGCTAAACGTACATCCCTGTGTCAAATGCTGAACATCACACCCTCAGACTGCAGCAAAGGATGCCATAGATCCACACAACAACAGGACACATATCCCATGGACGACATGGAGTCCATCACAGCAACACTTCATTTTCCTGATCTGAACACTATTACAACTGCAAATGCAGGATGCTACTCATCTACATCACGTACATCAAAAGAAATACCACAATTAAACAAAAGGAGGCTTTATTCAGCAAATGGAGTAGAAAAGTCCGAATTCCAAAAGAAACTAAGGCCAATGGCCAGTCCAAAAACACAGTCCCAACAGGGTGATAAGTCTCAACTGCTCATCCATTGCTTGCCTGCACTGGTAGGGACAGGGGACATCCCCCTTGGAGGGGCATACAAGGGGCAGGCCAGGCACCGCAGGGACAGGATCAGGGGATGGCAGAGTGAGGCAGTGAAGGGGTGGTGGGTGCAGGAGTGTCACCGGCAACTGCAGTGGAGCTGTCTGACTCAGCGGGGGCCAGCACCACCGTGCTACACAAGTCAGTTGGTGTGGGTGGTGCAACCACTGCAGTGGGCTGGTCTGATGAAGTGGACTGGGTCCCCACTGCAGTGCCCGAGTCAGACGGGGTGGTTGTGGACTCCACTGCAGTGCATAACTCCAAGGGAGTGGAAGGGAGGGCAGATGAGGTGGGCAGGACAGAGGGGGGACCCGGTCCCCACACCAGTGCCACTAACAGGCAGAGCGTCTGGGTTGGGGGTGGAAGAGCAAGTGACAGGGGGGGAGGGCCTAAGCAGTCTGGGGATGCGGTATCGGTGTGTGGGGGAACCTGGGGCAGGGTGTGGCGGGGGAACCTGTGGAGTGGTGGCCTGGGGGATGGAGGTGAGAGACTGGGTGGTTGACTTGCTGGGCGGTGGCTGGGTCTTGCTCTTCCGGGACCGGGGGGACTTGCGGGTGGTGGGCTCACTCTGCCTGCGCCTGGGGGAGGGTGTCCGGGGGCGAGGGGCACTCCCCTCTGTGTGGGTGGACTTCCTCTTCCCCCGGTATGCTGGATCACCAGGATCAGAGGGGAAGAGGCCGAGGTCACACAGGAAGATCTTCTGTGTAGGTGTGGTAGCAGGCGAGGCAAGGGAAGGGGTCTTGGAGGGAGAGGATTTGGAGGACTGCGGACACTGTGTGTGTGTGTCTTCCCCATCCCCTGTGTCTGTGGTATCAGTCCCCTGAGGATGCTTGTGTGCACGTCTTGCCTTTCTCTTGGGTGTGTCTGTGCTGCTCGTGTCTGTGTGCTTGGGTGAATGTGCAGGTGTGCATGTGCCTTGGACATGTAGGGTGGTAGGAAGTGTGGATGGGGCAGAGGTGGGAGGGGTGAGGGACTGTTGGAGGAGGGACACTGCTGCCGTCAGGGAGGAGTCCATGGACCTATTGCTCCTCTGTAGGGCAGACATACCCGTTGAGATGCCCTCCATGAACGACACCAGCTGTGTCAACAGAGTGGTGTGTGCATGGAGGACAGTCAGCATTGCTGTCTGCCCTACATGGAGCTGCCGAAGGAGGAACACAGACTCCTCACTCAGGGCAGCAGGGGACACAGGGGCAGGGGGTGCGGTGCCTGGCATGAAGGAGACACGCTCCCGAGCACGGGAGCCTCCACGGACCTCAGGAATGGGAGCCAATGGGAGGGCGGTGGTGGTGGTGGTGGTGGTGGCGGGGGGGCCAGATAGAGTAGCTGGGGTGTGGTGGCTGCTGACACCCGCCTCCACAAGGGAGTCATCCTCCGAGCTGCTGTGGTCCTCAGCTGAGGTGGATGGTGCTGATGACTCCTCGGTGTGGCTCGTCTCGCCCTCCGTGCCACTGGGTCCCTTTGACCACTCATCGGATGCTGACCCAGTCTGGCTCCGCTGCTCCTCCTGGTCCGTGGAGCTGTCCCCTCCTGTGGCCGTGGATGTATCTGCAAACAATTAGGGAAACAGACAAACATCAGTCACCTGCGCTGACCGCACACACCACAGTAAATACAGCACATCACAGAGCAAGCCCTGGCATCTTTAGTTGAACATTGCCTAAAGTCCTCACACAGATTCGGGGAAGCCAATTGTCAGTCTGATGGTCAACCATGGGACTCACACCCCTCCTGCACACATCTGTCTGGTGCCTGTCTGATGGTAAGACCCCAGTGTGAACACATGCACCACCTACACAGTTGTTGGACATTGCAGGGAACACGTTGCAGTATGTGAACATGCACACAACACATCTCTTGCCACTGAGTCAGTGCAGGTGTCCGGATGAAGGGATGGACAGAGTCTTAATAGAAATGCATGTGATGCATACCAGCACCAGACACCATGATGCACCCATGTCCGGATAGTCAATGCCACGATGGGGTGCATGTTGCACATGTCACTCCCCTGCAGGATCAGTCTTAGGAAGTTTAATGCCATGACACAGGCATGCGTGCAAAGTCATACATCACTGTCTCCAGTCACATGGCCATGGCAGCCAGCCAACAACAGTCTGCACTGTGTCACAATCCTAGGACATGGGGAATGCAAGTTATGTAACTGACAAGTGCACATGTCCATCCCCCAAAAACCACATCATCTGAACTACTATTTGTCCACGTCATACCAATTGGACATATGGGGGACATGAAACACAACTCTCTGAACATGAGCACCTCACAGTGTGCTGAGAATGAAAAACAGCTGCCTGAAAGTCACAGTGGCATACACCTGTCTGCACAGTCATGTGATCAAACACCTACAAGTCACAGAAGTCTTGTCTCACATGGTCCAATAGCAGATGGCATGCTGACCCCTAACCGATAAACATCACAGGAGTCCCGACAAGGTAGTCACAGCACAACGACACAGAGGCAGACACCTGAGGGAACATTTCACTGAGCACAGCATGTCAGCTGATACACGGGAGTGGGAGTACAGAGTGTATTGTATGCCCTGGAGTAGGCATGACTGTCCGGCTCCACCTGCAAGATGGATGAGCCCTGGTCAGTAGGCAGGTGGCTAAGCATGTGTGACACACTTGACATACATACTCCTGAGGCCCAAACATTGTAGCAGCATGGGGGTGTGGCAAATACCCCAGGGACATGTGGTGATTCTGATCTGCAAGTGGATCACATATCAAAGTTACACCCAGACTACATTGCACGACTCAGGCATTGTGTGAGCAATTGACCCACCCATGAAGGCTAACACAATATCACGGGAACAAAAGCTGTCACCCACCTTGAGCAAAGCAAAATGCAAGGACCCTGTACCCGAGTGACACAATTATCCTGAGCGTAAGGAGCACACCGGCCTATCAGATGGGTAGTGGCCATGTCACAATAGAGGGACATGGGTACTGGACAACAAGACTGATGTACTGGGGAAGTTTAACCACGCCACAGGAGGGCAGATAGCATGTTAGACAGAGTTCACAGTGCAGTCTTTGACTCACCCCCTCCTTGCTGCTGTCTGCCCTTCAGCTGCCCATCCAGCTCCGGGAAGACCACCGGCAGGATCTGGAGCATGTGGGGGTCAGGGTCCGGTGTCCGCCCCTCCTGCGAGGAGGCGACAGCTTCAGCTGGACCCTTGCGATCCTCCGGGTCCAGCCCCGAAGGTCCTGCCACCTCTTCTGGCAGTTGCGGATCCGGCGCTTGTAGACCCCCACGGATCTGACTGCCCGGACGATGGCCAGCCAGATATCCTGCTTCTGATGGGCATCAACCTGTGAGGATGACAAAGTGAAAAGGCCATTACTACACATGCAACATATCCGTGCATCACACAGTTGGAAATACATGTCTCAATCACAGGGGCATATGATGTACACAGGCAGTGCAACGAGGGCTATGGACAGTTTGCCAGCAGTTACTACATGGTATCATTGCATGGGAAGTGAACCTTGTTTGAATGCACTGTTACTCCACTGTACCTGTTCAGTGCATGTGACTACACACTTTGGGGGGTGCAAACTACTCAGTGAGCATGCTAGCCAGTGGTGTGCACACTGTAAATCCTGCTAGTCAGACAACATGCGCAATTAGTAAGGCAGAGGACAGCACACTCACCTGCTCCCCTGGTGTCCCATACAGCTTGCTGTACTGTGGAAGGAGGTTGTCCACCAGGGCCTGGTTCTCCTCATGGGTGAAGGCTGGGGCTCTCTCCACAGTACGTGCCATTGCAGTAGCCAGAGGATGCAGAGACAGCAGCAGTGTAGTGGCAGATGTCGTCCTGGAGCATGTAGTGCAGGCAAGTGAGCCCTCAGGGGAACAGCCAGCATTATATGTGTGCTGCAGAGGCAGATACTGTGCCATGTGTCCAAAGTGATAGGTCCAAGTCGTATGCATCTTATGAATCTGACCAATCCATGGAATTGCAGCACCAAGACACGCCCACAGCATCGTTCAAAAATTTCAACTTCATGACACCCATGAATTTGCAACATTGTTGTGGCTGGCCAACTGAATTCACTGCATCAGACTCGTTGAAGCTTCAAAAACGCGTCCGTTGCCATGCCAGGCCCTAGCCCAGGGGTCTCCAACCTTTTGTGTAGTGAGAGCTACTTCTGGTCCGTGAAAATTGTCGTGAGCTACTAAACCCCAAGCAACTCGCGCATTTGTCCGAGAGACCCCCCACGCCAAATCTAATAGCTAAAAAGTGGGCCACATTTGCAAATTAGGTTTTAAACTGTACTGCAAAGACATTTTGTGTAGTAGGAGGTGTTTTTCAAGGTATGGAAGACTAGTCTATTTGTGCTTGCAGCACGCAATGTTTGGCAATATCAGAAAACTTTACAATAAAAACCAGCCCACCAGCCAATGAAATCAGCCCACAAATAGCCAAAAAAAACACAGACAAGCATTGGCACAGCCCACCAGCCAAAAGGATCGGCCCACAAACAGCCCAAAAAACAACCAATGCACTGATCTGTCAGGCCAGCCCTGCGGGTAGGGCCTGGTTCACCTGTAGGACATTCCCACCGCACTGACCTCTCGAGTGCAGTCCTATCAAATGGCGTCAGTCCCACCATGTACATATGGTTTAATAGTCAATAATGTTGCACATTTAACAATTTTGGCCATATACAAAGTGCATACTACAAACAGACATACTTTTCTGGCTCATGGCAGTGTTGTCAGGGCATTATAGGTGAGGAAAAGTTTGTTTAAACTACAGTTTTTACCCAATCATGTCAACTCTGTGATATAACCCACTGTAGATACCACCTTACCTGCTTCTCCGATCAAATATAAAGGTGACAGGCTGAAAAGGCAGGTGATCTGGTCGTTCAATACATCTTGCACCACCTGCAGCAGCACTTATTGCGCACAATGAAAAGTGCGGTGCCAGGGTGGGAAAGGCAGGGGGCATACAGTTGTATGCTAATGTTGTGAACTCACTCCTTGCAACTTAATTGGAGGCCTGCCTTAAATAGTCACTACTACTATAACCTCGAGGCACTACAGAGGTGATGTGGTCCACCCATGCTGACAGTTTAACCCTTTCCGTGCTCATGACGAGCTCAGCTCGTCATGCTGCGCGGTAGCGCTGTGCGCATGACGAGCTGAGCTCGTCACGACCCCACCCGCGATCGGAATGTCCAGCATACGAGCGGAATTCCGATCGCGGTCAAGGGGTTAATTAAGTTTGGGCAAGCCGGTTTTAGTACACAAAGGGCAAGAGAGGACATAGGGGGCCCGAGTACTGTGCTACTATTGCAGACCTGTACTATTGTCAGCCCAGGGATTGGGTTTCTTTCTATGACACACAGGAGCTACTGGCTCCCTTTTTCACCTCCTGACCTATGCAGAGGACTCTGTTATTCAGAGACTCGATACATACAGCTATCACAAGCCTGAGCTATCAGATGCTGGGCTCTTCTGTTAATTCTTTGTTGGTCATGCATGAATGCAACCAACGCAGGTCCGGCTCTAGGACTGTGTGATTTATGACACCACACAAGGCAACAGGGTGCCCCGTCACTTTGTATGGTGCCACTCATTTGGGGGCGGTTAGGGACTGGTGGGCAGACACCAAAAGCTTATTATTGCTTTCACATTGCTTCACTGAAGTCTCACGCTCGCCTTCGTTTCTGATACCAGGGCTTCAAGAGCAGTCATGCTCCTTCAAGCACGCTTATCAAGACGCTCTGGAATGGATGTTTACAGACGTCTGGAATTGAATATTAATCAGTGTGTGCCTGGTACCATAACTTCAATGCTCTTTTCAAGCAGCACACCATGAAAAAATTGCTTCGAGTTTAATATGCTTTCTTGAAGATGTGGCATGGCGCACGCATCATGAGAGCTGTCACAGGACTCAACGAGGTGCCATCAACGAGCTATGTTACTCTAAAAGTGTGCACGATGATACAGTGCACATTGGCATGATGTGTAGTTATTCTGTTTCACGCACAACAATGCTCAAAAAAAGAGAAGCTTTGAATTGGTGTCCTTTGTTTAAATGAGAAGAAACTGCTAGTGAGAAAGTAAAATGCTATAAAACACAACCCAAAATTTATTTTACTTTCCGTTATACTGTTATTGGCATTCGGCAGCCGTGGCAGGATCGTTGGTGGTGCCCGCCGGAGTGGACTCCTATGAAGTGCCTTGGGCCCTGGCATTAAATTGTTTACAAATTAAGCCCTGTAACCAACATACAAGCCTCCATCCTCTAAGATTGGAAATAATCTTGAATATGGAAAAGTCTGAAAACGTGGGATTTCAGATCCCCTGTCCACCGGTAGCGCCCCTGAGGACTCCTTTCAGAGTCAGAGGTCTTTAACCACCACACAAGCATCTTTCTTGTCCTCCCTCGCCTCCAGCCTGGTGTTTTGTTTACGGGGTGCTGGCACCCACTGGAGAGCTTGTCCCCCACCAAGGCAGGGACGCTGGCTGTGAGGGCTTTCGAGAATGTTATTGTGTTGTCTCTGAGCAGGAATTTGTTCATCATTTCAGATTGTGCCCTTTGATTTTGCCCCTACACCTAGTGCACGTACAGCAGGCCTCTTTCAGCTGCAGGAACAACTGTTCCGTCTGTCCCAGGGCACCCCGGGGCCTCTGCCTCCCTTCACAGATCACCGACTGTAGACCTGCCTCCTTAGACCTGGCAGGCACAGAAGAGGCCTCCACCTGGCTGGGAGACCGCACTAATGAAGTGAAGTGCTTAATTGGTGTCGCGCTGTGATAATTGCAGCATCTGGAGTGGAATAAGATGGCGTGGGAGCTCAAGAGACATTTTCCCGCGTGCGGTACAGGAGCACTGCCAGAGGTTAACAAAACCAGGGCACGACTGAGGTGTTTATTAAGCAAGCACATGGAAAGAAGCCGGAAGTATGCCATGTCTGAGTAAAATCATTTATCTAGTAGTGTTGTAAAGTTTACTCTTACCGGCATAAGTGTTGTGGATCCAGGCCCCAAGGGTGTCCTTTCACGGCTTGCCTGCTGCTCTGATGAAATATAAGGTGGCAGGCTGTACTGCTGAAATCAGCAGATGGCGCGGATCCGGGCAGTTCTATAATGCTTGCGTGACCTGGAAACCAGCTGGTCTGCCCTGCCATGCCTGCTTCAGCTCCACACTAGCACCTTCGCGCTCGTGACTCAAACAATGAAGAGCGCGGTGCCAGTGAGGAAAAGGCAGGGGCGCATAGTCGAGACAGCTGATCTCCACGTAGAAGAGGAACGTCATCCTCTTCGGCCCAACCCGCCCCAGCTAAGCTCAAAGCCAATCAGAGCTGCTGGTTTGGGTGAGGGCGGGCAACACAGCCTGAAAAAAGCCTAAAAAGCCCAAACAACACTAAAGGGCTACTAAATTGAGCAGCAAGTGTCACGAGCTACTCACAGGGTCTCGGCGAGCTACCGGTAGCTCGCGATCGACCGGTTGGAGACCCCTGCCCTAGCCAATGCGTGCGCACCGATCGGACCATTGCTGTACAACGCGTACCCGCGATACAACGCGTACCCTCTCACATTCAATGCAATGGTCCGTGCGGGCACACCGATCGGACCATTGCTGTACAACGCGTACCCGCGATACAACGCGTACCCGCTCACATTCAATGCAATGGTCCGTGCGGGCACACCGATCGGACCAGTGCTGTACAACGCGTACCCGCTCACATTCAATGCAATGGTCCGTGTGGGCACACCGATCGGACCAGTGCTGAACAACGCGTCCCTGGACAGGCCACACGCATATGTCACCATGCTGGTCACTGGTGAACCTATGCCAGCCACATATACTTTCCAGGGACTCAGGGGCACACCTACTACACCACACCCAGTCCACACTGTATCTAAGGCATGTGTGGCAGCATAACCTTATCTGTGTATGTGGGTGTACATGTTGTTTTTGGGGTGGCACTTGGGGGCAGACACACCCAGGCTGTGCACGTGTCCATGGGGACAGGGTCCTTTGTGTGTTGTGCACATGACCACTGTGATGTGCAAATGTTCATTTTGGAGCATGTGGCATGGTCACATTTCCAGGTTGTGTATGTGTATGACATGTCACATACCCCCAGGCTCACGTGGGAAGGCATGTACGTCACAGGGTGGCCCATTGCCACAATGGTCATGTCCCTCCGCAGTCTGTGTGCATGTTGTGTTTCACATGTCTGACTCCATGTGCACAATGGGAGACAGTATCCACATCCACGTTGTTTGTGCATGGACTTAGATGTTGTGTGTGTGTGTGTCACAGACGTCCATGTCTGTCCTGCAGAGGCTACTGGGGCCACCACCTATGGGTGTCATGTTTGTTTTTCTGACGTGTACATGATATGCCATGTCATGCCAGTGTCCATGTGGCAAGACAGGGTCCCTGGGAATCTACCTGTCAATGAGTTGTGATGCCTGTGGCGCATCTGTCCAGACATGTCACTGTGGTATGTGTGTGGAATGTGAGAGCAGTAAATGGGTACTGTGACACATCCAAATGGTTTCACATTGCACACCCTGGGACCTGTTGTCCACACTTGTTGAACAGAGATGTTAGATGATGTCCATGTAGGTGCCATATATGTCCAAACAGAACGAGACACACATCAAGTACTTGTGTTTGGTAATGATGTATCATGTGAAATTGAGTATGGTGAACGGAACATATGTGGGGTGACTGGCAATCTTGCTTTCTTCACCTCTGCACTGCAGGGCTCCTGCTGTCCATCGACCATTCCCAGACCTGGCAACGATGGTGGAACGTGACAGCATCCGACGGTACCGCTTCACCAGGCAGCTGATTGAGGATTTGGCAGTGCGGGTGGACCCACATTTGCAGCCTGGCTAGCCGTATCCTACAGCGCTGACCCCCAAGGTGAAGGTGATGGCAGCCCTACACTTCTTTGCCACCGGTACCTTTCAACACACTGTGGCATCTACTGGTGGTATGTCACAGACTATGTTCAGCCGTGTGCTACGTGATGTTTTGGTGGCAATGTTGAGATGCCTTAACCAGTACATCTATTTCCCACCACGTCAACGACTCACTGACGTCAAGAGTGACTTCTATGCCCTGGGGAGGATGCCACATGTCATTGGCTCCATTGATGGGACACATGTGGCTTTGGTACCACCACAGGCACATGAGCAGGCATACAGGAACCGTAAACATTACCATTCTATAAATGCTCTGGTGGTATGTCTTGCAGATATGACCATCACACATGTGTGTGCCCGTTTCCCCGGTTCGGCACACGATGCCTACGTGATGAGGAGTAGTCGCATCCCGAGGATGATGTCACAGATGCAGAACCGGCATGCCTGGCTTGTCGGTGTGTACTGACTTTGTACCATTGTGTGTGTTCTGCTATGTTGCTTTCCGCACACTTTTCCAAATCGGCTAATGTGCAATTGTCTGTCTGTAGGTGACTCGGGATACCCCAACATGCCGTGGTTGCTGACACCCCTCAGGAACCCTGTGACACCAGCCCAGATGCGCTACAATGAGGCACATGGTCGGACGAGGAGGGTGATTGAGCGGACCTTTGGTCTCCTGAAGAGCCGCTTTCGCTGCCTGGACAAGACAGGAGGGTCCCTCCCATATGCCCCAGCAAAGGTGTGCAAGATTGTCATCGTCTGCTGCATGCTACACAACCTGGTAGTGCGGAAGGAGTTGCCTCTCATCCTGGATGACGATGACCAACATCCGCCACCTGTGGAGGATCCTGGCCTGGGCCACGATGCCAGTGATGATGATGGTGATGTCCGGACACAGCTCATCACCAACTTCTTCAGCTGAATGTGAGTATCCAGAGGGTTGTGATGTCAATGATTTAGATTTGCATGATATGTGTGTGTGGTGCTCTGGTGCTGTTTGAGTGTGGCCATGTGCAACTTGACTGGATGCGTGCAGGAATGTGTCCTTGCAGGTGCTCTGTACTGCCCAACAGTGTTGACCTGCTAACTTGCTTTTGTGTAGTTATCTTGTGACAGGTATTAGATATGAGTATTGCCGTTCTGTGCTGTTCTTCAGTGGTTCTGACTGTGTGTCATGTCTGTCCTTCACAGGGTGCTGCCGGAGTTGTTTGATCAACTTGGATCCCCCGAATCCATGATTCAACTTCCAAGGTGGCAGCAGTTGTTTACCTACAGGTGATGTGCCACACACCCCTGGACTTTCTATCTTCTGCATTGTTTGACTTTGTGGCCACAGCCAGGTGGGATTAGCTTGCATTTGTAGTGGAAACAACATGTTGCAAATGTGTAATAAACCTGTGCTTCACTTTGGGATGTGCGTTGTCTGTAGCACACATCTGAGTGACATTTGCTTACTGCACCTGTAGTCTAGTTGACACAGACTGTGAATAGATGTGGTGTCTGTGCATTGCACTGTATTTCCTGGCAACATCAGTGTAGGGGATGAGTCTGATGGCCCTGGTGTGTATGTGTTGTGTGGCCCTAGTGGTGTGTCTCCCTCATATGTGTCACGTCGCCATGACTGACATGACGGTGTTGGAGTTGCTGTAGCAGTTAGCATGCACAGTGTAATTTTTCTGATGACCATCTCCATGACAGACACCACGTTGGAATCACAACAGAGGCAGATATGGTGTATTGGTGAGTTTATTTACAAAAGGTGTGGGGATGGTGCACAGGATGGTGGGTGCTGTACATAGAAATTGGAATCAAAAGTTCCCATGTGATTTGGAAGTCTTGGTAGCTGAAATGTCCAGAGTAAAGTCCACAGTCATCTGATGAATTTGGACAACTAGAGCTCCCCATGTCATGTGGGCGAGTTGGGTTGCCTTCGACAGGGCGTGCAGTTTGCACACAGAGGAAAAGTTCCAGAACAGGTGTTGGCTTCCTGGGGGATGTAGCTGGCCATCAGCCTCTCAGTTTGGCCTCCTCGGACGGCCCCTCTTCTTGGGGGGGGGGGGACCCTCAGGTGCAGGCTGCTGCGGTGCAGGGGACTCTCCGCCAGAGTCCTCCGCCCTCCCTGGGGCATTTGCAGTTGTTTCAGCAGCAGATGTTGTGGGCACACAGGGAGGTGAGGCCATGTTGGTGCTAATCTGGCGGAGGCATGTAAGTATGTCCCTATGCACCGCTGTTAGTTGTTCCAATGTGTCCCACTTGGACTCTATGCCAGACATGTGTGTATCGACATGTGACATGTGTGTCTCGACACGTGACATGTGTGTCTCGACACGGGACATGTGGGAGTCCAAGTGGGCATGATGGGCAGCCTGCTGCTGTTGTATGTCCTTGAGGATCTCCACTACCTGGCTGACCTCTCCGGTGCTAGTCTGGTACGCATCCGCGATGCGTGCCAGTTGTGGGTCATCATGCAGTCCCGTCCCCTCTGCAAAGAGCGACCTGTGTCTACCACCCCTCCCACCACCTCTGGCGACACGTGCGGGACCTGCGGTGGCACGCACAGGTGACCGTGTGCCCACTTGGGTGTTGTTCGTGGGCTCGTTGTCAGCAGCTCCAGTTTGGGCCTGGGTCCCTGCGCTGTTGTCACCTGTGGTCCTTGGTGTGTCCGTGTTGGCAGGGGTGGCCTGTGTGTTGCCAGTTGTTGGAGGGGTGGGTGCAGGGGGTGCAGATGTTGGTCCTGCTGGTGCTGCATGATGACTGACACCGGAGGGTCCAGCTAGTTCTTCGCCATCCGAGGAGTGCAGAGGCTGATCCACACCAGTGAGCTCAGTGTCCCCCGGAGCCTGGGACAGGGACTCCTCCTGGTCTGCTGCAGAGTCCCCATCATCACCTGTTTTTGGGAGAGACACAGATTGTATGGTATGTTTCTACAAGCATCAATTGTTCAAACACCTGACAGTTGTGACTGTACCTCTGGATGCGGGCCTGGACATAGCATTCTCCTAAATTGTGACAGTCAGAGAGTGATATTGGTGTAGCACATTGTCCTGCCAACCTGTGGCATGTCAATGTGAATGTTGAGGTGTGTGCCTGACCAGCATTGGTGCTATTTGGTTGCCATCCGGGCCTCCTTCTCCCCCAGCCCAGATATCCCACCATGGACCGTGCTTCCATTGCAGGGAGTGCAAGTTGTCTTTCAGGAAGTCAGTCAGTGGTGTCCTGCTGTTGGTTGTTGCACAGTTCCCAGCAGGGCCTTGTGCTCCCCACAGAAGTACCCAGTGTCAGCCATCTTGTGAGTCCTTTTCCACTCCCTGTGATGTGTGCATGGTTCAGGGTGGTGTTGATGGGCCACTTGTGAGGGTGAGCAATATCTGTGACTACCACTCCCATCATGCTATTGCCTCCACCCCCCCTTCCCAGAATGCCCATCCTTCCTTCCTTTTGAGTGGACTTCAGTGTGTGTGAGTGTGACAGCAATGGCAAGATGGCTGACAATGTGGCTGTGTTGTTTGTTTGTGCCCAGTTCCCAGCAGGGCCTTGTGCTCCCCACAGTTGAGGCCAGTGTCAGACATCTTTGAAGTGGCTTTTCACTCCCTGTGAGGTGTGCATGCTTCAGTGGTAGCTTGCTGGGCCATGTGGGTGGGGGATGTTGAGCTGTGACTACCACTCCCATCATGCTATTGCCTCCACCCCCCTTCCCAGCATGCCCATCCTTCCTTCCTTTTGACTCTGCTTCCCTGTGGGGTGGGGTGCCTGTGCTGACAGGATGGCTGTGAGTGTTCTCCTTGCGGTTGTTTGGCTACAAGTCCCAAGAGTGTCCCTGTGCTTCACACAGCATGACCCAGGGTGGTGGTTCTTTGTGGGATCTTCAGTTAGAGTGTGAGGCATTGCATTCTCCCAGGTGGGTTATGTGGAGTTAGTGTTGAGGGGGTGTGTGAGGAGAAGTGCTTGTAACTATGGTCAGAGCTGTGAGTCCTCCTTCCCACCCAGCCAGATATCCCACCATGGACCGTGCTTCCATTGCAGGGAGTGCAAGTTGTCTTTCAGGATGTCAGTAAGTGGTGTCCTGCTGTTGGTTGTTGCACAGTTCCCAGCAGGGCCTTGTGCTCCCCACAGCAGTAGCCAGTGTCAGCCATCTTGTCAGTCCTTATCCACTCCCTGTGATGTGAGCATGGTTCAGAGTGGTGTTGATTGGCCAATTGTGAGGGTGACCAATATCTGTGCCTACAACTCCCATCATGCTATTGCCTCCACCCCCCTTCCCAGCATGCCCATCCTTCCTTCCTTTTGACTCTGCTTCCCTGTGGGGTGGGGTGCCTGTGCTGACAGGATGGCTGTGAGTGTTCTCCTTGCGGTTGTTCGGCTACAAGTCCCAAGAGTGTCCCTGTGCTTCACACAGCATGACCCAGGGTGGTGGTTCTTTGTGGGATCTTCAGTTAGAGTGTGAGGCATTGCATTCTCCCAGGTGGGTTATGTGGAGTTAGTGTTGAGGGGGTGTGTGAGGAGAAGTGCTTGTAACTATGGTCAGAGCTGTGAGTCTTCCTTCCCACCCAGCCAGATATCCCACCATGGACCGTGCTTCCATTGCAGGGAGTGCAAGTTGTCTTTCAGGATGTCAGTCAGTGGTGTCCTGCTGTTGGTTGTTGCACAGTTCCCAGCAGGGCCTTGTGCTCCCCACAGCAGTACCCAGGGTCAGCCATCTTGTGAGTCCTTTTCCACTCCCTGTGATGTGAGCATGTTTCAGGGTGGTGTTGATGGGCCAATTGTGAGGCTGAGCAATATCTATGACTCCAACTCCCATCATGCTATTGGCTACACTGACTTGACCAGCATACACAGAATTCCTTCCTTTCAGTGATCTTCCCTGTGAGGTGGTGTTCTAGTGGTGTCAAAATACCTGAGAGTGTTTGTTGGTTCTATTTGTGCCACTGCCTTGCTGTATTTGTTGTTAGGTTTGTACATGTCATGACACAGTTAGATATCACTATGAGATGGCAGGTATTGTGTTTGTCTGACTAGCATTCACATCTTGGGATGAATATGTTTTGGTTGCTGTGTATTTGCTAAGGGTGCAGGGTTTGCCTATCCCTTTGAGAGTGCTGTGTGTGTATTGTCACACCATATTGTGTATATTAGTTGTGTACTCACCAGGCTCTGGGATGTCTGTTAGTCCGTATACGCTCACTGGTGGTAGGATGGCCCGCACCTTCTCCTCCCAGGGCCTGAGGTATACTGGTTTTGCAGGAGGGCCACTGCCGGTGTGCTGGCTGAGGAGGTAATCCTTTTAAGTAGGTCCCGGACCCTCCTGCGCACATCATACCACCTGTTCTGGATGTCTTCCTTTGTGCGCAAACATGGTGATTGTGCGTTCACCCTGTCGACAATCCTCGCCCACATCTTGGTTTTCTGCGACATGGGGGTCTGTTGTACCAATGTACCAAACAACTGTGGCTCTACCCTGAGGATCTCATCTACCATGACTTCCAATTCACTATCTAGGAACTTTGGATTCTTCTTTAGGGGCATGGTGGTGGTGGTGATTGATGTGTGTGTGTGTGCAAGTGGGGGTGTGTGAGTGTAGGTTTAGCTGGGTGTGTGTGAGGGTGCGATTTGTAGGTGTGGTAATGGTGTGTGGCTTGTGTGATGTATGAGCTGTGAGTGTGTCTGTGGTTGCTGTGTGATGGTGTTGTTTGCTGGCAGGTCAGTGGAATTTGCAAAGGATCATGGTAGGGATTTGTGGTCTTTATGTAGGTGGAGTTGGAGGTGTGTCCTTGTTCCATTTTTCCCCTCCCCCAGTATTTATTGGCTTAGTGGTTGCTTGTTTGGCCCTTTTTTAAAAACTTTTTTTCCTTGGTGCTATTGGTGCATGTAGGTGTCGTTCTTGTGTCCGAGTCGGACGCTGCTGTTGTCTGGTGCGATGTTGTCCGACTCGTTCCCGCTGTGTGTCAGCTATATTTCATATGCGGCGTACGAGTCGGTCGCGGAGTATTGGGTTGCTTCGGCTGGGTTTTGTATGCGTGTCGGTCGTACGGCTTGAGCTCCGTGCGAGTCGGTCGTGTTTTGCACGCACAGCATCGTACTACGCGGGTCGGAGTTCGCGGGTACGTTTCGCTCGGGTTCAATCCGGGAGCGTGTCGGTCGGTTCGTTTCGGGAGATTTTCCGGCCGGATGGCTTGTTTCCGTCCGGCTCGGTCGTTCGTTTTGTATTCCGTCCGAGTCGGTCGGGTTTCACATGCATTTCATCGTACTACCCAGGTCGTACGGCGCCGGTCCGAGTCGGTCGGACTAAAATCCCGCACCGAGTCGGTCGGTACGTTTTCCGGCCCGAATCGGATTCGGCCCCCAAATGTTTACATCTCTTTTACACTTCTAACCTACAATAAAGAAGAAGGTGAAACTCTGCCCAACTGTTTCCTAAAAGAAAACTTTCATTACTGAAGAAATCTTTAAAACTGCACTAAGTAAGTAAAACTGTATTTAAAATATAACAATACTACTACCCTTCAACAATAATTATTTCTGAGACCTAATTTACTATTCTTTCATTCCTTACATTTATATCAGCTCTACAGATATCTTACAAAGCCAGAAAAAGATTTTCAAAATTCTCACCAATAAAAGAACAATAAATGTAAGTATATTATATTTTTGCCAAAGCTACCTAAAATTATTTTTCAAACGTTATTCACTAATATATATTTTCTTTTTTATCTATCTCCTCTGCAGCCAACAGCAAAAGCATCCAAAATAATTCTACATTCACTAACCAACTAAATACATTTAAAAAGTAAGTATATAATTTTCAATTATTAAACACCCTTAAATACCCACCCAAATAACCCTTTTCCCCTAAAATCCCTATCATCTACAAACAATATAATCAAATTATTAAAATGTTTGTTTTCTCTTCCCAACAGAAATTACATCAAGAAAATAGAAAATAAAGCTTGAAATAATTTCCTGGACAATTTTATTTACATCAAACTAAACATTGTAAGTATATTCACTGAAATGTAACTGTATTTAATAAATATGTGGTATTTATTATATTAAAAATTTTGTTTTTTAATTTTCCCTAGCATAAAACAAAACAACATGACTGAAGGTGCAGAATTTGTAATGTCACAAAAAATAAAATGTTATTATGTTATATGGGGTATGTCTATACACAGGAGAAACAAACTGGCCTTAAAGTGTTTTGGAAGTGTAGTAAATACTACTCTAACAAATGCTATGGAAGAGCTACTACTCATGAAACTACTGTTCTTTCTGTAAAAGAACATAATCACCCCCCCAAACATAACAGAGATTGAGGTTAGAGATGCTCTTGAAAGTATAAAACAAGCAAGCACTAGTACTGATAAACCAACTACCCAAATACTAAAAGAGCAACTATTAAAAGTACCTCAACATGCATCAGGACAATTACCGTCCATAGCTTCTTTAAAAAGAACTATTGCCAGACAAAAAAAGCAACTACAAGTACCATACCTGCCCCTAAAACGTTTGCAGAAGTAGTTATTCCACCAGAATTAAGCATTACTCACACTAAAGAACCATTTATATTTTTTGATAACAAATGCCCAGATAAAAGAATAATTATGTTTGCTACTGCAAACAATTTAGTTAAATTACAGCAATGTGACACCTGGATGATGGATGGAACTTTCAAAGTCTGTCCAAAACCATTTTACCAGCTGTACACAGTGCATGGATTGTACCAAAATTCAAATATTCCATTCATCTATGCCCTATTACCAAATAAACAGCAAACTACCTACATAGATATACTCACTAAAATAAAAGAAGAAAGCAATAATTATTTTCCTTCAAAAATAATTATTGATTTTGAAATAGCCATGATAAATGCTATACTGAAAAATTATCCACACACAGCAATCCAGGGTTGCTATTATCATTTTAACCTTAGTCTCTGGAGACATCTACAAAAATCAACCCTAAGGGGCCGATTCCGATCTCGGCCGGTAGGGCTCCGAATCGGATTCGGCATTACCGGATCCGATTCGGAGCCCTGTTTCCCGACCGAGTCGGACGTGCGTCCGGGCGAGCGAGTACGATGCGAGCGCACGCGAAATCGCCGACCGACTCTTTCGCGGGACCCAACCGCTTCGACCGACTCGCTCGGACTCGACTCGCACCGCGCAATGGAGACGTTCCCCGGCCGGGTAAGTACGATGCGCGCCTCGAGCAGTCAGACCGACTTGCGCCGCCCGGCTCGAAAGAGCAGTCGGAGCCGTTCTTTGGGGGTCCGTGTCGGACCCCCCTGTACGCCTAGCCGCGCAAGTCGCACACAGGGGACCCATGGGTCCCCCCTACCTGTGCATGTACGCCGCGACCCGCTTCGCCGCGAACCCGCTGTAGGGGGCGCCCTTGTTCACCTCGCACCCATTGAGTCAATGGGAGCCCGCGTACACGTTGTACGACCGGCTCCCATTGACTTCAATGGGAGTCCGACCGAATCGAGTCCGATAGCATGCGAACGCATCGTACTCGTCCGGTCGGACTGCTAGGGTCCGATTCGGTCGGAAATCTCACCAGGTCCGGCTCGGTCGGTGAGATTTCCGGCCCGAATCGGAATCGGCCCCTAAGTGTACAATATGCTACAGACAGTACTTTCGCCTACCAAATAAAAAAGCTAATAGCACTAGCATATGTACCTGTAACTGATGTAGCAGAGCACTACAATATTCTAATAGAGAGCCCCTATTACAAAAGGAACGAAGACAAAATAAGCCCACTACTTTGAGGACACCTGGGTGGGAAGACTGCATAGATCAGGGCATAGAAGGCAACCTAAGTTCCACATTCCTTGGTGGAACGTGTACCTAAGTACCTTAAACAAAGAAGCCAAAACAAATAATAGTGTTGAAGGATGGCATAATGCCTTCCAAGCAACAACACGATACAAAAAGGGGATGATGGACGGAACGTTTGAGCCAATCAAACACTCACCCCCAGTCAACTGATCTGGGTTTAATCCATCATCATTCTTTAGCTCACTCCACCACCCCAGTTCAGACATGGCCATATGCAAATCAGTCTGACCCTGTGCCTCATGGGAACAGTCCAGCCCGAACTGCCAAGCCATGTCTTCCCTGGACCGGAAACAAGCATCCTAGGACCGGTTTCTGGCATTTCAGCCGTCATCAGCCAGGCTTGCTTGAATCCAGTGGCAAAGTGAGCAAGGGACCCACGTCTGGGCATACCCCCGCCAACTTAGGGCGACCAAGCGATACAAAAGGGGATGATGGACTGAACGTTTGAGCCAATCAAACACTCACTCCCAGTCAACTGATCTGGGTTTAATCCATCATCATTCTTTAGCTCACTCCACCACCCCAGTTCAGACATGGCCATATGCAAATCAGTCTGACCCTGTGCTCATGGGAACAGTCCAGCCCGAACTGCCAAGCCATGTCTTCCCTGGACCGGAAACAAGCATCCTAGGACCGGTTTCTGGCATTTCAGCCGTCATCAGCCAGGCTTGCTTGAATCCAGTGGCAAAGTGAGCAAGGGACCCACGTCTGGGCATACCCCGCCAACTTAGGGCGACCAAAGCGATACAAAGGGGATGATGGACGGAGCGCTTGAGCAAATCAAACACTCACCCCCAGTCAACTGATCTGGGTTTAATCCATCATCATTCTTTAGCTCTGTTGGCGGGGGTATGCCCAGACGTGGGTCCCTTGCTCACTTTGCCACTGGATTCAAGCAAGCCTGGCTGATGACGGCTGAAATGCCAGAAACCGGTCCTAGGATGCTTGTTTCCGGTCCAGGGAAGACATGGCTTGGCAGTTCGGGCTGGACTGTTCCCATGAGGCACAGGGTCAGACTGATTTGCATATGGCCATGTCTGAACTGGGGTGGTGGAGTGAGCTAAAGAATGATGATGGATTAAACCCAGATCAGTTGACTGGGGGTGAGTGTTTGATTGGCTCAAACGCTCCGTCCATCATCCCCTTTGTATCGCTTTGGTCGCCCTAAGTTGGCGGGGGTATGCCCAGACGTGGGTCCCTTGCTCACTTTGCCACTGGATTCAAGCAAGCCTGGCTGATGACGGCTGAAATGCCAGAAACCGGTCCTAGGATGCTTGTTTCCGGTCCAGGGAAGACATGGCTTGGCAGTTCGGGCTGGACTGTTCCCATGAGGCACAGGGTCAGACTGATTTGCATATGGCCATGTCTGAACTGGGGTGGTGGAGTGAGCTAAAGAATGATGATGGATTAAACCCAGATCAGTTGACTGGGGGTGAGTGTTTGATTGGCTCAAACGTTCCGTCCATCATCCCCTTTGTATCGCTTTGGTCGCCCTAAGTTGGCGGGGTATGCCCAGACGTGGGTCCCTTGCTCACTTTGCCACTGGATTCAAGCAAGCCTGGCTGATGACGGCTGAAATGCCAGAAACCGGTCCTAGGATGCTTGTTTCCGGTCCAGGGAAGACATGGCTTGGCAGTTCGGGCTGGACTGTTCCCATGAGGCACAGGGTCAGACTGATTTGCATATGGCCATGTCTGAACTGGGGTGGTGGAGTGAGCTAAAGAATGATGATGGATTAAACCCAGATCAGTTGACTGGGGGTGAGTGTTTGATTGGCTCAAACGTTCCGTCCATCATCCCCTTTGTATCGCTTTGGTCGCCCTAAGTTGGCGGGGGTATGCCCAGACGTGGGTCCCTTGCTCACTTTGCCACTGGATTCAAGCAAGCCTGGCTGATGACGGCTGAAATGCCAGAAACCGGTCCTAGGATGCTTGTTTCCGGTCCAGGGAAGACATGGCTTGGCAGTTCGGGCTGGACTGTTCCCATGAGGCACAGGGTCAGACTGATTTGCATATGGCCATGTCTGAACTGGGGTGGTGGAGTGAGCTAAAGAATGATGATGGATTAAACCCAGATCAGTTGACTGGGGGTGAGTGTTTGATTGGCTCAAACGTTCCGTCCATCATCCCTTTTGTATCGCCGTAGTTCCAAGCAACAACAAGCAGAGGTAAACCTACCCTACAAAAACTACTACAATCTATACAAAAAGAACAAAGTTATCAAGAATTACGGATGGAACAATCTGTAACTCAAATATGTCCCAAATTAACTAAACAAACTAAAAAAATGTTTGAGCTACTGCAAAGTCAGGTTACCCTATACCCATCAACAAGAGGCCTAGATTACCTATCCCTAATAGCCAAAAGCATATTATAAACTACAGTTCCACAGCTATTATACATTTTTTCGTTCACAAAACAAACACTTTACACACATATATTAATATTATATTTTCACAATTATTACTTATTCGTGATATATATTTTTTTAACTAAAAAAATATATTTACAAATAAATAATATTTATCAAAATATACTATATATCACAATTAATTTTAACAACATTTCCCACCCAATTAATTAAAAAAAATAGACTTACGGTTTATGTAGCTGTAGAAGATGTATTCCAACAAGTAATAATCCTTACATCTGTCTGTTAATCCATGTTAAAGTTTAAAAAAGCCAACAAAAAATGCAAAAATCCAACAGGTCCTATATAAATCCATCCTTGCGAAATCCAAATAACGAAAACCCTCAAAAACCCGTAAAAGATATAAAAATATAAAAATCGCTCCAGGAAATTCCGAAAAATAAAAGAAACTGTGATAATAATATTAGTTTAACAAACTAATACACAGTTCTTTTTTTTAAAAACACGTCTGTCCCTCCAACGTAAAGTCGATTAAAAGTAACCTGCAAAAAGATTGAAAGCATACCCACCCACACAAATACACCAAAATACATTCATTAAATACAATAACATTAATTAATATCAACAAAACAACACATATTTAGTCATATTATTGTCTGTCTACACTACGCCTCAAACACTAACTCACGACATCTCACTAAAATATAACTAACAAGTACAGCACACCAAAACGCAACGACCTAACTATAAATACAATATATATATCCTAACTAGACTAAAACATAAGTATTAAGTTAGAAAAAGAATTAAAATTTCCCTTACCTTGCTCGACGCGACGCAGCTTCCAACCGCGAGCTTCTCCGGTCCTCAATGACCCAAAATAACAGTACGCGGTTACAAAATAGTCCCTGTGAACTAAAAATGGCTGCTTAAATAAATGTTTAAAAAAGGAATAATGTTAAAAAATGCATTATATCAAAGTATAAATGTCAGATATATTTTTCTTATGTTGTACAATTTTTTCTCTATATTTATGGGTGCAAGGTCGCCGAATGGCGGCCTGGAGGCACCTATGGTGCCCCTCTGTTGAACCCTGCACCCGGTGGCAGGCACCTTGGGGTGCCGGCCACAGGGTGCAGGGTTGAACTGCACCCCTGCTTTCTCCAATGCCAGCATGCATGCATTCCGTCCGGAATGCATGCTCCCATTGTGGGAGATACGAGTGCGACCGAACAGGGTTCGGTCGCATCGTACTGCCTGGGCCGTAACCGACGACAGCAGGTCGGTCGGTTACGGCTCCGGACCGATGTCGGACGGACCTGAGTCCGTCCGACATCGGAATCGGCCCCATAAAATTACTATTCCCACTCCAGTCAAAATTAAGTCAGGAAGGTGCTGGACATTAAACATATATAAATTACTATTCCCACTCCAGTCAGTATTAAGTCAGGGAAGGTGCTGGACATTAAACATATATAAATCACTATTCCCACTCCAGTCAGTATTAAGTCAGGGAAGGTGCTGGACATTAAACATATAAAATTACTATTCCCACTCCAGTCAGTATTAAGGGGCCGATTACGATGGCGGTCGGTGTCAGTACCGCGGTGCCGGCGGTGCGGAAAAATGCCTTTTACCGCCCGCCAGCAGCGGTCCTCACGGCCGCCATATTATGAAGGGCAAATATGCCCCATTTCCCGACCTCCGCGGTGCAACGCCGACCGCCATGAAATTGCGCCCGCCACCGCGCCGGTGGTAGCCAATGGAGACTCACCGCCGTGCGGAATGACGTCCCGTCCGCTCAACAAATTAGGATGCTCCAAACAACCAGTCGAACCGCAGGGGAGAAACCGCCCTTCCAGACACGGCGGAATCTCGACAGCGGAGCGTGAAACGAGACTTCCGGAGCCGAACGCCATTGATCCAGCACTACACGTCCTCCCGGTGCTGTACGTGATACATCACCAGGTAAACATCGCCCGCCGCGGACGCCGCCGCAGGTACGTAAAAAAACACAATACAACACAAAACAGAACACAAATTCCACGGGCTGAAACAGGGCACCTGGCCACACCAGACACACTGGTGTGGACAGGAACACATCCATCAGTGTACCCACACATGTCTCATCTGGCACCAATTCACACCCTGCATCAAGCCCACCAAATTACCGCGAACATAATGTAATGTGTTGCTGACGACACCGCAGCGGTGAGTATGCGAGAAATCCATCGCACAAAGCAGAATGCATGTACAGCAACGGTCAGGCCAGAAAGACCACAGACCACCACCACCACCCTCCACCCACAGCTCCGCCGCACACAGCAAGAAACATGCCAATCCCCCCCCCTGTGCACCCCCATGCCCAACACCAAGCGAGCTAAATCCACACCCAGCAGCACACAACTAACACCTAGGGAGACAGACACAGCAGCATTGGGTGTAGATTAACACACAGCACAGAGGCACAGGCCCAGGGCAACACACACACACACCACAACACCACATACATGGCAAGAAAGCTGAATACAAGCACAAAATTAACATCCACACACACAAGGAACATACAGACTACTGGACACACACCCTGCCAACTCACACAGACATACCCCACACCGACACACAGCCACATACACAGACTACATGCCACCAGCAATGGAGCACAACATAGAGGAAAGCAAAAATGATGTGCACACAAATGGGAGGGCAAGGAGACAACCAACAACCAGGTGAACAGACACATGCAGGACAAGGAACCTAGAACAACATCCACACCCCATCCAAGCACATGGCTGGCACAGTGAGTGAAGTCAAACAACAGTCACCTCAGTGCAACAACTCAGGGAGACAGCAAGGTAACCCATGTATAGGGACAGGGATGAAAGGAAGGACCTCAAGTCAAACAGTGAACAGCAAGTACACATGAGTATGCCAGCACCACAACACACAGGGCACATTGGCACACTCAATGACTGTCAAACACAAGTAGGAGTCCCCAAACATACCCCCTCATATCTGCAGCACACAACCCCAATGCCAGACACACAGAAGGGCCTACATAATGTCCAGACAAGATACAGACAAACAATCAAACCCCTGGGGGCATCCACAAACATTACACACACACAGGGATGCCAGTACCAACGTCTGCACCAAAACAAAAATGGCAAACACAATTCAAAACAGAAACACATACAGAACCACAAAAATAACACACATCACCTGTGCAGCCAAACTAGGGGAAGGCAATGGGAGCACACACACAACAGGAGTGCACCACCTCATCAGTCAGGAAAAATGCATAGGCTACATACCACAACACAGACAAGAAGTGCACCATCACAGAACAACACAGACACATCAAACACACAACAGATGCACAACACCACAAAGCACATAGCAAACACAGCAGTACATCAGGGGATGTACACTAGGACAGCACAAGGCAACATACACCCACAGCACTGAATGCACAACAAGCAGTGTGTGCACACAAACACACAACAGTCCCACACAGCCATGAGTCACACGTCATTAACACACACACTAACACACACGACAAAGCCACAACCAACACACCGTACAACCCTTGACCACCCAAATGCACACCTTGTAAGTAACCGTTGTGACTAGGATGACTGCCCATCACAACATGACTACACATCTACAGTGCTAGGCATACATGAAAGCAAGAACGCACATACATGTTGAGCCTGGTCAGCCTGCCTGCAATCCCGTGTATATGACCCCTCTATGTGTTTGCAGTGCCCACATACCAGGATGCAGTAAAACATAGCCAACAGCAACAAGGAAGGAACATGAGTCTGGTATGTCACCGAAAACAACATCACTGACCCCACAAGTATCCGAGTCATGAAGAACTGAAGTCCCCGTCACCCCTGTAAAAAATGATAAGTTAAACAAGCCAGTGGCACAGTTGAAGTGGCACACAGAGCATGTGGCCCAGTAAATGTTAGACATACAGGAAAAGCCTTATTCAGTAAGGACAATGACACAACTGACAACATGAGCAACTGTTTTTATTCACAAATAGCACTGATAGGCAACAATATCAGACAAGACCAAGGCACAAGATGCAGAGCGTGAACATGAGAAGCTGCACAGGCAGGGGGCAAACTGCAAGGCCAGTCCAAGGTGCTGACAGAGTCAATGAGAAGCTGCACAGGCAGGGGGCAAACTGCAAGGCCAGTGGCCAGTCCAAGGTGCTGACAGAGCCAATGAGAAGCTGCACAGGCAGGGGGCAAACTGCAAGGCCAGTGGCCAGTCCAAGGTGCTGACAGAGTCAATGAGAAGCTGCACAGGGAATGTGTCTCACCAAACTCCGCCATGGTCAGCAACACAGTCTGGTGTGTCACGATGGGCAGCACAGGTACCGGTGTGGGAGAGATAGGTCTGTGACGTTGATCAACATTCATACTTGGCTGTCAGTCTGACTGGGAGCTGACTGTGTGTCGGGCACTGTTGGACCACTTGACTGGGGAGTGAGACGCCCAGCTGAGGAAGAGCTATCAGTGGCCTTGGACGCTGGAGGGCTGCTTGGACCAGGTGGTGTAGTGGCACGTGGAGGTGGACTCAGGCCGACGTGGGACACAGTGTGGGAGGGAGATAGTGGAGGGGTGCCTTTCCACTTCTTGGGGATTCTAAATGGCTTGCCTGTCTTGGTATCAATGGGAAGTGGTGTGGACACAAACGGCACACTCATCACCAAGGCTGCCGCAGGTGCACACGCTGGACCTCCCTTTGGGGATGTGCTGGATCCAGAAGGACGCTTAGCCTGGCATTGCCTCTGCCCCTCCATCCCCTCTTTACCCTGTGTGCCCCCTACAGTGCCCTCCTGTCCCTGCTTCACTGGACTTGGAATGGGAGTAGAGGTAGTTGGTGAAACAGCCTTGGATACCTTACTATGTGTAGCCTTGCCAGGCCCCACCTTCACAGTGGGCATGGAGAGTGTCTGCATGCCTTTGCGAGACGTTTTTGGGACCACAGAGTCTGTGGCCGGGGATTGCTCTGAGGCTTGTGACCCTGAGTACTTCCTCCTTGAATCATGTGCCTTTGCAACGCCCGACGGGCTCTTCCCTTTGCGCTCTGGGGTTGTTTTTTTCTTCGTACGGGAAGGTGTCTGTGACCTTGACCGCTTGGGCTGCTGCTGCTGTGTGCTACGTGTGCAGTATCGTGACGTTGAGGTGTGTGAAGCGTGGTCACCATCGTCAGACGTCGCCACTGGCATGGGGGTGGACAAAGGGACTGGAATTGGACTACGAGATTGAGCCAGTTGAAGTGCAGCCGCCATTGTGGAGGACATTGTCTGGACAGTGCGGTGCAGCCCACCCACGTCTGAATGTATGCCCTCCATGAAAGCTAACACCTGTGCCAATTTGCGGTCGTGGTCTGACAATGCATTGAGGAGCCCTGTCTGCCCCACACACAGCTGGCGCATAAGGTCCACACACTCTGCACTGATGGCAGCAGGGGGCACAGGGGCAGGGGCAGCGGTGCCTGGAATGAAGGACACTCTTCCCCTCTTTGTGGTGCGAACACGGGCAGCAACAGAGGAAGTGGCTGGGAGGGTGGGCACTGCACGCTGTGTGCTGGAAGATGTAGCAGACTCTCCGTTCCCTGTGTCCTCCAAGATGTCTGCACCACCGCCGTCATCAGATGATGTTGAACTTTGCGTCTCGGGCTGTGATTCCTCCAGCATACTCCTATCCCCCTCCGAGGCGCTGGTCACATCTGTGTCACTGGGATCCTGTGCAGCTGTTGTGCTTGTTTCACCACCACTGGTGTCCGTCCCCTGTCCCTCCGTGCCCACGGGAGATGCTGCATAACAGAGAGACATGTAGGGTCAGCAAAGTGACAGCAACAGGACAAACATATTCAAGCAAAGCAACACTGAGGATGACAAAGTCTACATGTTGCAGGCCACCCCGTGCATTCTCACCATGCAGACACACTTCACTACCTCAAACAGTGCGTACAAACATCTAAACACGGCATAGCTGAGCCATGTGATGGGCAGACAGCACAACATCATGCATGTTGGGGCGTACAAACACTAACACCAATGGACCAGGCCTGCAGCACACCACCCACAATGCCATTGAAATTCCCAGGATTGGAAAAACATCAGTAAGTGCATGTATGTAAAATCCGTGACTGCCACACCCAGCACAGGGGCCACTTACAACCCACTGCATCACAGTAACCACATCACGTACACCAGCGCAGGTACAGGCTTGGTACACATGCAGCCACTCACAGACAAAATCAACCTTCACAGAATACTCACCCCTAGCTTGCTGTTGATGCTCCTTCAAACGTGCGTCCAGCTCAGGCTGTGTCACAGCCAAGATGCGGCACATCAGTGGTGTCAAGCTGCATCGTGACAACCTGCCACTGCGAGGGAGTATCCCCAGTGTCATCTCGGCAACGTTCTTTGCCAGTCGTGATATGTCGTCCCACCTCTTGTGGCAGTGGGTGCGCCGGCGGTTTGACACTCCCAGAGCCCGCACCTTGGTTGCAATGGACCTCCACACGGCCTTACGCTGGTGTACCTTGAGCTGCAGGTGTGGGAGACAAGAGGGGGAAAACATCAGTGACACACTCTCATGGTAAAACCTCTCTCTCTGAACAGTGGCATGACACAGACTCATCCCAACACGGCAGATATGTCCCGCAGATACACTACGACATCTCACAGGGTACATCGTCATGTGTGAAGTCCACGTCAATGCATGCATGTTTGAGGAGGGACACTGTATCCGCACATCTCACATACAAGCTGGATGCTAGCACAGAAAGCCATGTGTAATGTGCCCACATCTACTGGCTATTACCAGGTAGAGCAAGACATATGTCACAGTGCAACATGTGTATGGGGTGAGAGTCACTGTGTCCACCACTGCGCACGCCTAAACCACCTTGCTCTGTGAATAGCTCACTGTGTCATGTTTGTAGCATTGAGGGACATGATCTCACATAACCACTGACTGAACAGAGGGCCAGTCATGTGCAGTCCACACGGCAGACCTGGGTCATTGATGTACACTCATGCCAACCACACACGTATCACACTCTGTACAGTCAGTGATGTGTCCTTGTCACATTGGGCGTGGACAGTCCATGCCAGGTAGAATCACACAGAGATGGACAACGAGGAGCCACACAAACAGTCACATGAACAATAACTGTCCCGAAACATGCATCACCAGATAGCTGTCACACCATATGGATGTGTACACAACACATGTCCATCCACCCTTCCTGTCCATGCATTTAATGTGTGGGTTGCATACACCCCCTTAACAACTAGGAAACAGCATGTCAGCCAGTGCATTACACAACCCCACACTCTCAGGCACATACAGCATCTGATCGACTACATGTGTGCCCCCCTTGCACTCACACCACCACTGTTGGAGACTTACCACAACATTTGGGCCACCATATAGCCGTGGGTACTGTGTCAGCACCTTGTCCACCAGGACATCCAGCTCCTCGCTTGTAAATGGACTGGCACGGATCTTCTCCGTCCTAGCCATCACTGTGGACATGAGACGTCAGCGGCGGCAGTGGGCGGTGAGGGGTCCCAGGCAGCAGTCCCTGGAGGCAGCAGCAGGTGAGGGGTCTCAGGCAGCAGTCCCTGGAGGCAGCAGCAGGTGAGGGGTCCCAGGCAGCAGTCCCTGGAGGCAGCAGCAGGTGAGGGGTCCCATGCAGAAGTCCCTGGAGGCAGCAGCAGGTGAGGGGTCCCAGGCAGCAGTCCCTGGAGGCAGCAGCAGGTGAGGGGTGTCAGGCAGCAGTCCCTGGAGGCAGCAGCAGGTGAGGGGTCTCAGGCAGCAGTCCCTGGAGGCAGCAGCAGGTGAGGGGTCACAGGCAGCAGGCTCTGTGAGCAGTGGAAATGTGGTGCTCCCTTCCACACATATATAGGGCCCTGGACTCGTTTCAGTGGTCATAGTCTTCTGCCATTGGTGTTCCAGGTCAGCCTTCTTCAAAAGCATCCAATGACCGCCTCCGCGGGGCGGAGCACGCCTACCGCGATTTTTGAATCTGCATCATGCCACCGCGATAGCGGTCCCCATTGGCTGCAAGGGCATGGTTCATGGCGGTGACACACCGCGGGGTCCTGGCCGGCGCTACCGCGGTGGTGCATCTTACAAATGCATCCTATCTCCGCATCCGCTGGGGGCGAAGCACGCCTACCGCGATTTTTGAATCTGCATTATGCCACCGCGATAGCGGTCCCCATTGGCTGCAAGGGCATGGTTCATGGCGGTGACACACCGCGGCGTCCTGGCCGGCGCTACCGCGGTGGTGCATCTTACAAATGCATCCTATCTCCGCATCCGCTGGGGGCGGAGCACGCCTACCGCGATTTTTGAATCTGCATCATGCCACCGCGATAGCGGTCCCCATTGGCTGCAAGGGCATGGTTCATGGCGGTGACACACCGTGGGGTCCTGGCCGGCGCTACCGCTGTTTGATTGCCATAGAGTGACATGGGTGACCGGGATGTGGCTGGTGGAGCATGACAAACGCCATCTGCAGCTATGTAGAGGGCCATCACTAACACCAATGTGTCATGTGCAGCACATGAAACACTTGCGTCAGTGGTGGGCATCGACAAAGGTTCAAATGGTGGTTGCCATGCTCCGCCACCCAATTCACGGACAGTATGTGCGTCCGCTATGGGGAATATGCAGCATCACATCGTACACTCTGTGCGTCATTGTGTTTATGGGGCACGTTTAAGGCACCTACGGACAGTTCTTGTTGTGTGTGGATCAATGGTCATTACTGTACTACGCACAGTGGATACGTACAGTGGCACATGGCACTGGATAACATTGATATGGTCTCCTGTCACAAATGTCAGCCAATGTGTAACGTCTCACACCAAATGGAACACTGTACTCCATTATGTTGAGCAATATTTACACACAATGTCGTATCTGCCACCCATGCTGACCACTATCTCACACCTGAGCCCATGTGTTACACTGAAAACCCAGATGAACTCATTTATTCAGCATGACTGTCATCATTGGAAACAGATGTCACCCTGTTGTGTTATTGCTAAGACCAATTACATGCCGCATGTAATGTCTTTGTACACACTGGCAACTCCTGCAGTGTATGTCCACATGTACAGGGGGGCTCGACCTGCTAAAGGATGACGAGTACTTCAGCACCACACCTGGCATCCGTTGCATTATTATTGTTTGTCACTTGGGTAGAAGGCCAGAGCAGATGTCTTTGCTACATGTCTGCCACCTGTAACCACAGGGACCTATGTGGTAGTGTCAGGTCTGTGCTCATGTTGTTTGGACTGTTGTATGTGAATCAGTGACATGTACATTTCAACAATGGTGCTTAGCTAAACTATGTTTTTGAGTGTTGTGCTGTGTTCCGGTGCTACTCACCTGCCACCAGTGCATGTCCATTGTTCACATCAGGAATGTTGCGTTGGCAGATGGACTGCATGCACGGTTGTG
Organism: Calotriton arnoldi; assembly: GCA_963921515.1. Lineage (NCBI taxonomy): Eukaryota > Metazoa > Chordata > Amphibia > Caudata > Salamandridae > Calotriton > Calotriton arnoldi. The sequence goes on along the minus strand of CAWUFW010005854.1, from coordinate 430,676 downwards.
GATTGTGCTAACTGTATGGAATATAGTATGCAACATTTGTCTACAGGCTATGGGTGTCCAGTATTGCCTGTGCAATGTGTGTGCACTGATTTGCGGGAATTGTCTGCAATGTTGGATGGTCAGCACAAGTGGCACACGGGTGCAGTGTGTTGCCACCAACACTAGTGTATGTGCATGCTATGGGGTGCTAGCCATCCTTGCTCACCATCTATTCCAGCACTGTGTGGGTGGATCACATCTGCTGGTGTATCAGGATGGAGTGGGCACCCAAGACAGGTGAGATGTACCTTGATTGTTGTGCCTGTGACACTCATCCAACTCCGACATTTGGTCAATGTGAGGTACCAGTGTCCCACTACTCATGCACAGCCAGCATGTTTGTTAGATGTGGGATATTGATTGTATGCTGTGTTGGGCCTGACAGCCTGTGTGGAATGAGGGTCAGGATGCATGTCCTTTGGGACATGTGGTGTAAAATTACATCCACTGGTGTCAGGTGTCTGAGCCAGTTGTCCATATGTAATGCATACAGTATGTTCATGCGTAGACTTGTTGGCATACTGGCTTGGCATTGTCCATGTAGTGTTGTATGTTTGTGTTGTGGCACTGTTGTGTCTTGAAACAGCTGGATGTGTATCACCATGGTATGTGTTGTGGTGCACATGTGTCCTTGGGCAGTCCCTCCTTGATGCTGCATGTAAATGTCCAAAATGGGGGAAGATTAAGGGTGCATACAGGCCCTGCTGATCACGTCCCTCATCTATTGTTAATGTGTGCCACATTGGCTATCTGTGTGCTTGTAGAGAGTATTGGGCAGTGGGGTAATGGTGGCCTGTTACAGTGGTACACATACTCTGCACAGGCGTGACATCATCTGTCACTGTCCGACTTTGTATTCAAGTCAGCAGCAGATATGGCCTGTGTACTGATGACATTGGCACATGTATGGGTTTGGGATGTGCATGTCATTGGATTTGAGTGTGTTCGAAGTGGCACTGAGTACAAAGACAATCCCAATGATCTATCCACATTGTGTTGTTGATGTGTCCCCTGCAATTATTGGCCAAGGAGGTGTGGCAGGTACAGCAGCAACGTGGAAGCCAGCAGTGTCTCTGCTTCACACATGTCCTGTGTCATGTACACCCAAGGCTGAGTCCACCTCAGCTCGATATGTGACTCTTGGCATTCACATAGACAGTGTTCGTATTGTGTCTACTGACTGTGCAAATCCATGACAGTTGTACAATTAATCTGTCTCATGTTGGGACAACACTGAATTGCACTGTGTGCTTTCAGGGATGACAGTCAATGTTAGCGCCGTGACAGGACGGACTTTATGAATTTGTGCACATCCTAATTTATGTTGCTATGACGTGTCCCCTTTCATCTCACCTAGGAGGCGACCTAATGTGTTTCGTACCTTCAGCCTGCTGGCTAACATGGAGGATACCGACATCATCAGGCGATTCCGTCTGGATCGGACAAGCCTCCTGGAACTTTGTGCAATATTGGAGCCACACCTGCTTCCACGCAGGACATACCCAACAGCACTCACGGCAACGGCAAAGGTGATGGCATTCCTACATTTCGTGGCTACGGGATCCTTCCAGCAAACTGTGGGCATTGCAGGGGGATGTCCCAACCAACATTCAGCATGGTGCTACGTGATGTCCTGTTGGCTATGATGCAACACAGGGACCAATTCATACATTTCCCCAGGCGGCAGGAGTTGGCGGATGTGAAGGGCGAATTTTATGCACTTGGACACGTTCCTAATGTAGTTGGTGCAATAGATGGCACACATGTTTCCCTGATTCCACCCCAAGCACGGGAGCATATTTACCGAAATAGGAAACATTATCATTCCATCAATGTGCAGGTGGTGTGCCAGGCAGATATGGTCATCTCACACGTTTGTGCAAAGTTTCCAGGATCAGCCCACGATTCACACATAATGCGCAACAGCATTTTACCACAGCTGATGGCCAATCTGGCGCCGGAGCGGGCATGGATTGTGGGTGAGTACAAAGGGTCGAGTCGTGTGCTGTTTGTGTGCCATGCTGTCCTCGGACACATGTCAGACACTCAATCTGTATGTGTCTTTCACACTTAGGTGACTCTGCATATCCCAACGGACCTTGGTTGCTGAGTCCACTTCGCAATCCCAGGACACCAGCTGAAGTGCGCTACAACAATGCCCATGGGAGGTCACGTCGGGTCATTGAGCGAACATTTGGACTCCTGAAATCGCGTTTTCGATGCCTCGACAAGACCGGAGGGGCTCTGCAGAACTCACCCGTCAAGGTGTGTCAGATAGTGGTAGCATGCTGCATGCTACACAACCTGGCCGTGCGGAAGGGGATCCCCTTAATCCAGGATGATGATGACCAGCCACAGCCCCCACCTGCAAACACCCAAATGTCAAGTGACGAGGATAGTGGAGAGGAGGAAGGTGTTGGACAGCGTCAGCAGCTCATCAACAACTACTTCACTTGATGGTCAGTGGCAATGTCAAAACTGGCTGTTGTCTGATGATGTTGTGCTTGGTGAATATGTGTATGTGAGTTTTGTGACTACAGCATGTTGCAGAGTCAGTGCTGGCTGCAGATGTGTATGGTAAGGGATCTTTTGACACAGCTACTTGATGTCTATGTTGGTACAGTTGCTCCTTGTGACATGTGCAGATTGTCGTACCTTGATGTGCTGTGTTGTGTGATGGTTGTTAGTCCACCACCTGAGTAGCAACTGATGTTCTGTTGTGTTTTCCTAGGTCCCTTCAGCCTCTACTTGACTGCGGAGTATCCCTGCTCCTGTGACATTGTAATCATGGGTGTGAGTTAACATACTGTGATGAACATGGAACAGTGACAACTACATTGGTGCGTTATTAGTGTTTATTTACAGTGGATACATGTGATGTAGATGTGGATATTTACAGATTTGTGAATGGTGAATAACAGATTTGTCAGTGATGGTAGATGAGACAATAGAGTATACACAAGATCAGTATGGTAACACAGTCCAACAGTCATTTGCCATCCCCACGGCATTGTGTGTGGGGACAGTCTGCAGGGTACACAGCAGGGTGAAGAGGGGTGCCATCATGGCTGGCTACTTGACTGGCTTTTGCCAGGTGCTTTGCCACGGGATGCTCCCAATGATTATTTCGGGCGGCCCCTTGCTCTTTTGGCAGGGGGGGACACAGGTGCATGGCCAGTGGTGTCTGATGAGTCCCCATGCTCGCTGAACGCAGGGGAGGATGGGGGTCTGTCATCCTGCGGCGCAACGGAGGGAGCTGTAGGTGTTGGCTGTGCCGCATGCCTGTCCCTGAGGACCCCCACTAGCTGGCCCAGGAGGTCCCTGATTTGGCCCATGCAGGCCACGAGTTGGCCCATGCGGTTGTCAATTGAGCGCAGCATCTGTTGTTGCTCACGGGCATCCTGCTGAGCCTGCCTCAACTGTCCCTGGGCGTGTTCATAGGCCCCCACAACTCTGTGAATGTGTGCCAGTGATTCAGTGCCAGGGTCTTGTTCCCTTTGGGTCAGCCTTGTCCTCACACCTGGCCTACTGTCACGGCCCTGTTGCCTCCCTCCTGTGGGCACCGGCCTACTCTCCCGTACCTCCGCAGTTGTTGTGGTCTGGTTGGCCTCTGGAGCAGGGCGAGTGTTGCAGGCAGCAGTGGTAGTGGTAGTGGTGGTGGAGGTGGTGGTGGCACAGGTCGTTGCAGCAGGGCTCTGCGTTGATGTTGTTGCTGAGGGTGGTGGGGCTGTGGGGTCCTGGGACACATTACGCCCTGCCACACCAGATGGTCCGGGTTGGTCCTCCTCCTCCTCATTATCCAGGGAGTCTGCATCCGAGGGGAGATGTTCGGGAGCTAGTGACTGGCTGTGCTGGTTGAGGTTGTCGTCCTCTGCAGTCAGTTGTTGGTCACCTGTGGGACAGGAAGTAGATGGTAATTGCCTTACACACCTCAGGGTTGCTATGTTTGATGTCTCTTATTTACATGTTATGCTACACACAGTTGCCTTTTTCACACATTGTATGTCTGCACAGTGATGTGCCTCATGCCATGAAGTGGAGTTACATTCATCATTTCACAATGGTGTGACCTGTGATTGGTTAGCATGCCACACGTCTAGTATTGGTGATTTCAATGTGAGGTTGTCATCTGACAACTGGCATGACTACAAGTTGATGTTCAGCATCTTTGCTGATCACTCTGCCTGGCAGACATTACCTGTGTGCATGGACTAGCCATTGTCATCACATGCATACCGTTGACATGTCCTGTGCTTGTATTTCTTTATACAGCAGACCATGCTAGTTTGTTTTTCCCATGGTCCTTCATGATCAGCACCCATGTACGCTACAGAGGGAAGTCTGGGTTATGCATGTCAGAGGCCCGTTTGCTTGGACATATTTGTTGAGAGTCACAGTTCTGTTTCTGTCACAGTTACGTACGCTGAGCTGTCTGCATCCTGTCAATGGCTGTGCTTTTCTTTTCTATTTTTGTGTGAAGTAGAGCCTCATGTTGTCATGTCTCTCAATGCTTTTGTTGAGTGATGGTGGGGTGCATGCACTGTCTGATTACCTGTGCAGTGTCACTTTGGTTTTTACTTACAGACACATGCTTCTGGGTGGGGTGCTCCATCCTGCTGAGGGGTGTGAGAGGGGGCCTGTTGGGAGTTGTTGTGCTGCCTCCAGATACACATTCCCCATCCCTGTGGAGATGGCTACCTACCTGTTAGGTGGTGGGGAGCGTTCAATGGCTGACACATGCTTCTGGGTGGGGTGCTCCATCCTGCTGAGGGGTGTGAGAGGGGGCCTGTTGGGAGTTGTTGTGCTGCCTCCAGATACACATTCCCCATCCCTGTGAAGATGGCTACCTACCTGTTAGGTGGTGGGGGAGCGTTCAATGGCTGACACATGCTTCTGGGTGGGGTGCTCCATCCTGCTGAGGGGTGTGAGAGGGGGCCTGTTGGGAGTTGTTGTGCTGCCTCCAGATACACATTCCCCATCCCTGTGAAGATGGCTACCTACCTGTTAGGTGGTGGGGGAGCGTTCAATGGCTGACACATGCTTCTGGGTAGGGTGCTCCATCCTGCTGAGGGGTGGGAGAGGGGGTCCTGTTGGGAGTTGTTGTGCTGCCTCCAGATACACATTCCCCATCCCTGTGAAGATGGCTACCTACCTGTTAGGTGGTGGGGGAGCGTTCAATGGCTGACACATGCTTCTGGGTGGGGTGCTCCATCCTGCTGAGGGGTGGGAGAGGGGGCCTGTTGGGAGTTGTTGTGCTGCCTCCAGATACACATTCCCCATCCCTGTGGAGATGGCTACCTACCTGTTAGGTGGTGGGGGAGCGTTCAATGGCTGACACATGCTTCTGGGTGGGGTGCTCCATCCTGCTGAGGGGTGGGAGAGGGGGCCTGGTGTGTGTTGTAGTGCTTTTTGTCTGTACACATGCAACCCAGTTGGTTTTGTTTAGCTTTGTGCTTTATCAGGTTGAGTGGTGGTTACATCTGTGTGACATGTTTTGGGTATTGTGGGTCAGACGAATGTCCTTTGGCCTAGGGGTTGTAGGTTTGAAGTTGTGCAAGACGGTACATGGCAATTGGTTTGTACTTTGTACATATACAGTGATGAGATGCACACCTTTGTATTCTTGCTTAATCGGTCTCTTTTCTCTGTTTAACTGCTTCAGACCTGTAGTGGCGTGCAATGCTAGATACGCGCTCCGTCCAATTGCGCTTGCGAATATAAACGAAAACACGGGGACCCAGTTAGATCCCTTTTCAAGCAGCACAACCTAATCCGTCGCTCCAATGAATCCAATAAATCAAGTTTTGTCAATGTATCTGCTTCAAGTTATGTACTCTTTAACACTATTCCTTTTCTTCTTTATTTAATTTCAATCGATTTATGTTATCCATTAATTCCAAAAATGATTACAAACAGGAGCTGTTTCCACATGTCACGACTTTATTGCAAGTGCACCCAATGCATTTCGGGAAAAGGATTTCCCTTCGTCAGGGGTATCTATAAAAATCCATAAATACAGCATCAATTTATGCAATGTTTACAAATATACATTTATGCGCAAACGTTCTACCTCTCTTCATGTCTCTCAAACGCTCAATAGACTGTTTTTCTGTGCTTAACACTACATGCACATAAAAACTAACTTCAACTTTCGAAATAGTTCGCATGTTAATTAAAACTGCAGCCTCTGTTCAATTAAGCCACTTCTTAAAGAGCAAAACGCAATGTGTCTCTTTACACTTTCTGATTCCTGCCATTAACCCCACTAACCCCGTGTTAGTCTCAAAGTTCAGATTAATTACTAGCGCGCTCACCGTGACATGCATGACTTTGAAAACATCAGTTGAAAACCCGAGTTGACTCCATTTCAAAATTTCATCTGTTATGACGAGTGCCTCTGCACGTCTTCATTCACTGTGGCTATTTCAACAAATGCTCTCTCCCACCACCCTGTGTGGCTCCTCCCCATGCCTTCAGGTGTGCAATTAATTAACTGACAGCTTCAACTTCACAGTTTAGTGCTCTCCCTTTGGTAAGAAACGACAGTGCAACTACAATTCCCAGCATGCTGTATGTGTGTTTTTAAAAAAACGAAAACATCTAATTTTATCTGTCCCCACTTGAATATAAAATGGTTGTAAATAAACATGTGAACTAGCTGAACGCTCCTTTTTGAAGCAACCTCATAGTACAAAGTAGTATATTGTCTGTCCTTTCTCAAGCTAAATCCAAACCAACTCCCTCCTCCTATAAAAGCACAACAGTCTCTTGTGTGTTGATATTGTTCCCATATTCCTTGTCGCTTTATCTGGAAACAACACTCCTGTGTAGGTGAAAAATCTTACTCAGAATAATGTTTCATTTTCTTGTTTTTCACTTTTAATCAATGTGTTTAACCGTGGGTGCAATCTCGCCGTTTTGGACGGAAATTCAGACAATGTACATATACAGTGATGAGATGCACACCTTTGTATTCTTGCTTAATCGGTCTCTTTTCTCTGTTTAACTGCTTCAGACCTGTAGTGGCGTGCAATGCTAGATACGCGCTCCGTCCAATTGCGCTTGCGAATATAAACGAAAACACGGGGACCCATGCATGTCACGGTGAGCGCGCTAGTAATTAATCTGAACTTTGAGACTAACACGGGGTTAGTGGGGTTAATGGCAGGAATCAGAAAGTGTAAAGAGACACATTGCGTTTTGCTCTTTTAGAAGTGGCTTAATTGAACAGAGGCTGCAGTTTTAATTAACATGCAAACTATTTCGAAAGTTGAAGTTAGTTTTTATGTGCATGTAGTGTTAAGCACAGAAAAACAGTCTATTGAGCGTTTGAGAGACATGAAGAGAGGTATAACGTTTGCGCATAAATGTATATTTGTAAACATTGCATAAATTGATGCTGTATTTATGGATTTTTATAGATACCCCTGACGAAGGGAAATCCTTTTCCCGAAATGCATTGGAGTGCACTTGCAATAAAGTCGTGACATGTGGAAACAGCTCCTGTTTGTAATCATTTTTGGAATTAATGGATAACATAAATCGATTGAAATTAAATAAAGAAGAAAAGGAATAGTGTTAAAGAGTACATAACTTGAAGCAGATACATTGACAAAACTTGATTTATTGGATTCATTGGAGCGACGGATTAGGTTGTGCTGCTTGAAAAGGGATCTAACTGGGTCCCCGTGTTTTCGTTTATATTCGCAAGCGCAATTGGACGGAGCGCGTATCTAGCATTGCACGCCACTACAGGTCTGAAGCAGTTAAACAGAGAAAAGAGACCGATTAAGCAAGAATACAAAGGTGTGCATCTCATCACTGTATATGTACATTGTCTGAATTTCCGTCCAAAACGGCGAGATTGCACCCACGGTTAAACACATTGATTAAAAGTGAAAAACAAGAAAATGAAACATTATTCTGAGTAAGATTTTTCACCTACACAGGAGTGTTGTTTCCAGATAAAGCGACAAGGAATATGGGAACAATATCAACACACAAGAGACTGTTGTGCTTTTATAGGAGGAGGGAGTTGGTTTGGATTTAGCTTGAGAAAGGACAGACAATATACTACTTTGTACTATGAGGTTGCTTCAAAAAGGAGCGTTCAGCTAGTTCACATGTTTATTTACAACCATTTTATATTCAAGTGGGGACAGATAAAATTAGATGTTTTCGTTTTTTAAAAAACACACATACAGCATGCTGGGAATTGTAGTTGCACTGTCGTTTCTTACCAAAGGGAGAGCACTAAACTGTGAAGTTGAAGCTGTCAGTTAATTAATTGCACACCTGAAGGCATGGGGAGGAGCCACACAGGGTGGTGGGAGAGAGCATTTGTTGAAATAGCCACAGTGAATGAAGACGTGCAGAGGCACTCGTCATAACAGATGAAATTTTGAAATGGAGTCAACTCGGGTTTTCAACTGATGTTTTCAAAGTCATGCATGTCACGGTGAGCGCGCTAGTAATTAATCTGAACTTTGAGACTAACACGGGGTTAGTGGGGTTAATGGCAGGAATCAGAAAGTGTAAAGAGACACATTGCGTTTTGCTCTTTAAGAAGTGGCTTAATTGAACAGAGGCTGCAGTTTTAATTAACATGCGAACTATTTCGAAAGTTGAAGTTAGTTTTTATGTGCATGTAGTGTTAAGCACAGAAAAACAGTCTATTGAGCGTTTGAGAGACATGAAGAGAGGTATAACGTTTGCGCATAAATGTATATTTGTAAACATTGCATAAATTGATGCTGTATTTATGGATTTTTTATAGATACCCCTGACGAAGGGAAATCCTTTTCCCGAAATGCATTGGGTGCACTTGCAATAAAGTCGTGACATGTGGAAACAGCTCCTGTTTGTAATCATTTTTGGAATTAATGGATAACATAAATCGATTGAAATTAAATAAAGAAGAAAAGGAATAGTGTTAAAGAGTACATAACTTGAAGCAGATACATTGACAAAACTTGATTTATTGGATTCATTGGAGCGACGGATTAGGTTGTGCTGCTTGAAAAGGGATCTAACTGGGTCCCCGTGTTTTCGTTTAAATTGGTTTGTACTTACCAGCTTCCAGTCCCCCGCGGATTCCTTCAAGACTCTCTGGATGTAGGATTCCAAGGACCTTCTCCTCCCACGGACTGTGGGAGGAGAACCTTCGGCGAACCCAGGACCATCTCTCCTTCAGGAAGCAGCTCAAGACCTGGCTGTTCGAGCAGTAACTTACCCCCTCCCCCAGCGCCTTGAGACCCTCCCGGGTGAGTAGCGCGCTCTATAAATGCCGTGATTGATTGATTGATTGACTATATGGTTTGGGTGGGATGGGAGTGCCTCCACCAGTCCCGTCAGCCAGCTGACGGTTCTTGGCCCTCTTCCTCTTCACCACGGTCTTCGGCCGGGGAACGTCTCCATTGCGCGGTGCGAACAGTGTCCGTGCGAGTCGGTCGGAGCGGGTCGGACCCGCGTACGAGTCGGTCGGCGATTTCGCGAGCGCTCGCATCGTACTCGCTCGCCCGGACGCACGTACGGATCGGTCGGGAATGAGGGCTCCGAATCGGATCCGGTTAAGCCGAATCCGATTCGGTGCCCTACCGGCCGAGATCAGAATCGGCCCCTAAATATATATATTTTACCATTTGAACAACCTCACCATTTTCCCCTAATAACCCAACATCCCAGTACTAAAAAAAAACTATAATTTCTATTTTTAATTAACTTTATTTCTTCAAATTAATTCCAAATTTTTAATTTTTAATTTAATAATTAATTTTAGAATAATATTTAAATAACACTCCCCACCCTTTTCCCCTAATAACACAACATCACACTTCTAAAAAACAAAATATATTTCCTTTTTATAATTTCACTTTCTAATTTTTTAAAATTTGCTATTTAAACTTTTTTATTTAAATATATCAATTCATATAACTAATTTTAAAACACTCCCCAACCTTCTCCCCTAATAACACAATATCCCACTCTAAAAACAAAAAATTATTTTCGAATTTAAAATTTAAAATTCATATTTTAATTTATTTCCAAAATTCGAAATTTTAATTTCATATATAAATTTTATACTAATATTTTAAAAATACTACCCACCTTTATCCCCTATTAACCCAACATCCCACTCCTAAAAGAAAACATATTTTTTATATTTTTTTCTAAATTTCGTTTTTGTAAATAATTTCTAATTTTAAATAAATTTTATTAATATGTAAATTTTATCCTAGTATTTTTAAAACACTACCCACCCTTATCCCCTAATAACCCAACATCCCGCTCCTAAAACAAAACATATATTTTATATTTTTAATATAAATTTCGTTCTTGAAATTAATTTCTAATTTAAAAAAATTAAATTAATATCTAAATTTAAACTAATATTTTTAAAATACTCCCCACCCTTATCCCCTAATAACCCAACATCCCGCTCCTAAAAAAACCCATATATTTTATATTTTTAATATAAATTTCGTTTTTGAAATTAATTTCTAATTTAAAAAAATTAAATTAATATGTAAATTTACACTAATATTTTTAAAATACTCCCCACCCTTATCCCCTAATAACCAAACATCCCGCTCCTAAAACATATGTTACAAAAAAATTTTTATACAATTTCAAACAAATATTCAAACAATTTAAATAATACAAAATTAATAACAATACAGAATATTTAAATATTAACAAAAAAATGATATTTTACACTTTCTATATTTTTTTGTCGATATTTTTTACAACACTAACTATTCGATATTATCTATTGACGATATTACTTGTTCGATATATTATACTTCGATATTTTTTAAATTAAAAAAACGATATTTTTGACTACGATATTCATTAATACGATATTATGAGACATTCGATATTACAACTTCGATATTACTGCAATTCGATATTTAGGATTCGATATTATGTCTATTCACCCTGGCACTGTCTGCCAGCATTCTGACTTTGGCAATGCTTATTTTGTTTTGTTATGGTATTTGTAAAATTTTATTGTTATTGTGCTGACAAGCCTTTGCCAATAAAAAAAATAAACATTGGCTAAAGTCAAACATATTCCTTTGGTCTAAAAAAAAGCACATTTTTGCCACAGCAATCCCTGCTATTGGGAACTACGTTTGGATTAAGAAGGCTAGCTGAAAGTCCCTAAACAATTGGCAAAAAGGAAGAATATTTTTTGATCTCAAAAAGCACACATTGTTGATGTAGGCTCTGGAACTGAATGGCACCACTTTGTGTGTGGATGTGCTCCTTGTTGAAGAGCAGAATGGTGTCACTCACAGGGAAGTTAGCCAATGGCTAAATTGGGCCGACCAACTGGCCCATGCTGTATGCTGTGGAGAGTGGGTATAATTGTGAATGGCATAACAACAGATGGATGGATGAAGAGGGTTGACTGAAAGCCCCTCTAAATTAGTGTATTATACATATAATTTTAGTAAAATCAAAAATTCTTGGCTTATGCCAGACCTAAAAAGGAAATGTGAGACATCAGATGAGACAGAGGAGGTGTGGCGTGAGAAGACAGGTTTTTATGTTATGTTGTTATGTGTATTTGTAAAGTGCCCTATCACTCGCGAGGCTATCCTGGTGCTGAACAGGTGTGTGAGCCTAGCCCTACCTATGGTAGTTGGGTTAATTGAAAGGTCAGGTAATCAGCTTCTTACAGAATTCAAGAAGTGAGAAGGCGCGGCTCTGATGTGAAGTGGGAGGTCTTTCCACACTTTAGGGGCGATGTAAGAGAACACCCGTCCTCCTTATCTGGTTCTGTGTTTGAGTGGAAAGTGTGCGAGTAAGAGTCCTGCGGAGCAGAGGTGTCTTGGTGGTTGGTGGAAGGAGAGACGACTGTCCAGGTAGGTGGGGCTTAAGTTGTGCAGTGCCTTGAATGCGTGCGTAAGGAGTTTGAAATGAGCATGTTTGTGTATCAGGATCCAGTCAAGCTCCCTGGAATGTGGTGTGATGAGAGTTCTTCTGTTGGAAATTGAGGATGAGTCTGGCTGCCCTGTTCTGGATAGTTTGTAGTCTTCCGGTGAGTTGCTTGGCAATCATGGCATAGAGGGTGTTCCCATAGTTCAATTTGCTGGTGACTAGGGTGTGAGTGATGGTTTTTCTAGTGTTGCTTGGGAGCCATTTGAAGATCTTCCTCTGCATCTTCATGGTGTGGAAACAGGGTGCAGTGATAGCGTTGACTTGTGCGCTCATGTCCATTTTTCTGTTGATGATGATTCCGAGGTTCCTGGCTTGGGTGCTGGGTGTGGGTCAGGGTTTGGCCGACAACCAGCTAGATGTGTCTCACAAAGAAAGAGAGATTGCAAAGCATGGTGATGTGAATGGAAGAATGGGAGTTCTTAATTATTTATCTGATACTGAATAAGAATCACTGGTTACAGGCTTTGGTAAGGCCAATAGGTCTAACTTGTTTTAGATGTATGCATTTGTTGTTGCATGGTGCATTAACAGAAAATACAGATAGAGGCACCCAAATACCTGTCAAGTGTGCAAAGGAGAGGACTCTATTTACATGTTTTGGTCCATGCCTAGAAATAATTCATACTTATGCTTCATTGATCATGCCCCTTTCAAGGACCTCTTCCTCCCACTCTCGGCTAAAGCATTGCTTGGAAGGTTTCTGGCCTGTCATAGATTGTGAACTACTGGTTACCAACAAACATCTCAGCAGTAAGTCCATTGATCTATTCAAATGTTTTACTGAGATTAGAATATGCGACCCACATGATTCACACAGATCTCAGCTGTTGAGGTGTTATCCCACTGAGCTTCCACATTTGTTATTGTATGATAAGATATTTCCTCTCTTTGCGCCTTGACCATCCAATCGCTCATGTCCACATTATAGGGCTGTCTGCCTATGTCGCAATGCTCTCTTCCTATAAACTGTAAGACATGATTAATTCTCACGAAGTTCCTGTTTTTTTCTTTCCTCTCAGCCTTTGGGTAGAGGGTGGGTAGGCGGTGAGGTCCTGTCCTTATAGTAGAATGTATGGCTCTGTTGAGCCCTTGTTGTGTACTCAGTTTAGGTTTTGTGTGTAAGTTGATGCCCTATGCTGAGAAGGGGAGCGAGTATGTGTTTTTTCGGGGGATTGGTAGAGGCCCATGAATGAATAGGTGTAGAGGGAAGATCGAGGGCAGGTGGAGGCCCATATCCTGTGTACAGGTAAGAGACTGTGAGTGTGTGTTTACAGTATGTTGAGACACGTATCTGTCAGGGAGCGAAGGCAGAGCTGAGTGAATCTAGAGGTAACACTTAGCAAGGAGACAAGGCAAGATAACACCAGGCTACTCAACGCATAACTGAGGCCATTAAACACCACAGGATAGACAAGAACAAAGGAAGGGGAGTACTGGTAAATGAACAAGAGGTCTCTTGGTAGCTCAGGGAAAGGCCTTTGGACTGACACCAGCAGATTGGCCTCCTGTATAGAGACTGTTGCACTCAGTGCAAGGTGGACCGAGACTGACAACACAAAGGGGCCGATTCTGATGCGGGTTGCAAAAGCTTCCCGACCGAATCGGTTGGGAAATGGTGTCCGACCCACTCGGATCGGGAAAGTCCGACCGGCGGAGTAGGATGCATCCGGATGCTTCCAGATACGATTTGGTTGAACTCCCATTGACTTCAATGGGAACATTTGTTCCTAACCGCATCAGAATTGGGCCCTCGGTCGGGAAGACACGTTCCCGATCCGATTTGGAAGGAGCAAATGCCGTTAGGAGGCCTTCCTAACCGCATCAGAATCAGGCCCTCGGTCGGGAAGCTTTTCCAACCCGCATCAGAATCGGGCCCTGAGATAGGTAAGACTTTAGAGGAACTGGGCACAACAACAGAAGTCCTTCCCTTACCTGATTGGAACAGAGACCAAGCCAGCGGTCATTCTGTAAACGGATATGGACTGCAACAGACAGTAGACCGAATTTGGAGTGGAACAGAAAGCCAGACGGGGAAGAATAACCAGAATACAGGACAGAAAAGGCAGAAATCAGACCAGGAGTAAAACAAGACAAGGAATTATGAACTGGGTTCAGAAAACAAGAACAGGAATGCAGGAATAAAAGGGCAGGCTGTACCCATCAGGCTCTGGAAACAAGTAATGCCCCATAGGAACAGGGAAACTGAAACTAGGATTTAGAGCACCAAACTCGAGGCTGTACCCAATAGGCACTGGAAATACCCTGTTGTTACAGGGAAACTGAAACTAGGATTGAGAGTAAGGAAATCGAGAATATACACAAGAAGAAATGGAACAAGTTATACCCTGCTGGTACATGAGATAAACACAGGAATTCAGAACGAGGACAAAAAGGGCTCCGCTGCTAACTCAGCCAATACGTAGTCAGAAGCCCAACAGGGAAAACACAGAAATCAGGCTAGAAAGGAGGGTGAGACTGAGAAACAAGGGAAACGAATAAGCACAATCCATCCTGCTCAGAGCATCCACAGGAAAGCAGGACACTGAAAAAAGCAGTAGCAGGAATCGGGAAGTCCTCTCAAGGTTTTAAAGATTCAGCAGTGTAGGCAGCTGGAGAAGAAAGCAGGTACTCAGAACAATGGCAGCTGAGGCCAAAGGTCTTAAGGTAGAAGTAATGCTTAAATCCCTCCTCCCATCTCACAGCCACACAGGGTGATTGGAATTCAGAGTAGGTGTGAGCAGGCCGCAGCACAGTGCAGGTGAGAGCAGTCAAAGTCCCTTCTCCAACTCCCTGCCTGAAGGAGTGCACAGAGCTTCCAGGAAGCAACCAATAGGCAGAATGAAAATCCAGAGTGAAACATGGATCAGAACTAGTTTCGTAATATGGCCAGAATTCGTGCAAGGAAGCACATGCACATACTGGAAGAGGTAAGACAGAGTTTCAAGTATAATACAACTCACCAAAAGTCTCCTCTCCAGTTTGCGTGGTAAGGTAAGGCACAGAAGTACCATAATGTATTAGTGGTTGTTAAGTAAACCCTGTAATGGAATCTGGAGTGAATCTGATTTCCAAGAGGGGTTGAACACTGAAGTTCAGCACAGGTTCCAAACTAATATTCATGACAGAAGCAGGCTCACAGAAGGTCCTCAAGTAGCGCCACCCGATGGCATGAGTGCAGTATCCTGACAGTAACCTGAGTTCAGGGAGGAGACTGTGAATGGGTGCTGTGAATAGGTGGAGGCCTGTGTCTTGTGCTCAGAGTAGTATGTGATTGTGCGTTGAGGATGGGTGGATGTCAGTGTTCTGTGCTCAGAGAGGACGCTTTGAGCATGTGTTGAGGATAAGGGCTATTACACTGTGCTCAAAGAGGAGTCTGTGACAGTGTGTTGAGCAGGGGTGCAACTAGACCTGAACTTTAGGTGGCAGGGGTGATAACAGGTCAACTAATAGAGGCGTGGCTAACACTTCGAAAAATGGGGTGAAGCTATCCTTAGAGCCAATACAAGAAAACAGGGATAAATTGTGCATTTTTTAACATATTGGTCAAACCTTATAACGATTAGAACAAACATGTTTTAGTGAATTTGACTATGTTTATAGACTAGTGACAGACATCTATATAAAGGGAATGAGTGATTAGACAACTAAAATGCTACTTTTACAGATTTAGGTACAAAACAATTTAGAGGCAGTTTTCGCAAAGTTATTTCAAGACGATGACCCTTTTTGGCAATTATGCAAAAACACAATCTGTGAATAGACAAGCTCATAAAATATTTTAAATTTATCATCAAAAAGGCACTCCTGACTGTTGACCAAAGGTACGTTTTCAGCCTGCTGCAACATTTTCTTGTTTAAGGCTGCACACATGTACAGGTCTCACAATATTGAGCTTAGCGGGTTAACAACCCTGATTTTGGGATGCTTGTCTGGCAAGTCTTGCAATTAATTCCTAATGCATCTTCCATTTCTCCACAGACTGAATGAGTGCTAATAAGTCGGCATTATTACTGCCTGTTGATTACTCTGCCAGAAATCCTGCGCTATTCTAAATTAAAATAAAATAGTTGTTGTTAGCACTCCGCATTGAGTAGTTCTGATATGAGAAGACTAAGTTACAACCATGGGAGAAGCTACCAGGCCAAAACAACTTGCAACAAAGGTAGTTGCCTTGAAGTAACTTTGCATTGACTGGTGTTCTAGCATACAAAGAATACAGGCATTTCTTCAAGCTCCGGAACACGTAGAATGGGTGGCTGATGGGTAATGTCCTGATAAGAGATCACTCCAAAAGAAATAGAAATAATGCCTATTATTAACATATGTTATAATAACAACAACCATGCTTTCAGTTATTTTCTGATGCCCACAACAATTAAAGTGTGAAATACACTAAAATATCAATGTTGTTTTTAAATCATGGCGGGGCAACGTGCATTATAAATTGCAACATTTCTTATTAATTTCTCCAAAATTCCTTTGAGGGGGGCATGGCCAAGATGGCGACTGTGTAAGTCGTGCTTGCCTGTCGCTCCGGCCCCAAATTCGGGCCCCGGCTTTAGCTTTGAGCAGCAGCGCCCTTAATACCTAATACATACCCCCGGAGGCTCCTCGGAACCCGCAGGGACCAGAGTGGGGACCTCGTCTGAACCCTGGGACTGGTAGTCGCGGAGTTTCGAGAGGGCGAGGCAGCGATGGGAGCGGCACTGAGCGAACTCGAGCAGGGCTGCGATACGCTGCAACAGCCAGCGGAGGAGAGAGGCCCGTGGGGAAAGTGCAGGGAGCGGAACCCAGGGCGAGAGTGCAGCTGCTCCGCTGGGAAAGGGCTGGCGCAGGACCTCGCCGACAACCTCCGAGTACCGGGGGAAGATTGGGGTGCGGACCCGGCGAGACCCGGCCCAGGGCGAGACCCACCGACAGGAAGAAGTCGTGCAGCGAGGAAAGCAGGCGTGGACATCGGAGGCCCCGGAAGGCGGCTCAGGCGTGGAGCGCCGGCTGAATATCCTGTCCCCTGGGCCCCTGAGGGGCGCCGATCGGCGCGACAGGGCCGTGAGAGGTGAGCAAGGGCATCGACAGGGCGCCCGAGGAGCCAGTAGGCCGCATCCGCGGTCTTGCGTAGCGGCTGGGAGGCGCTCCCATCAGAGCAGAAGCGGGGGACCCGGCTGGGACCAGGAACGCCACGAGCCCTCAAGGATTCACGGCTGCATCAGTGCACCCAGGCCATAATTGGTCCGCAGGAGTCGGGCGGGCAACAGAGCGGCGGTCACTAGCGAACCCGCCTTAGGGGCACCAGCACAAATCATCCCAAAATTATAGGAGGAGACGGCCAGGCCGCAACGAGGTGGCTCTCCCCCCCCCCTCGGGGCTCTGCGATGGGTCGTAGACTGCCTCCGTAACTAGCTTTGGCCTGGGCGAACCTGGGCACAGCGGTCTCCCCCTCCTCGGCGCTCCAGCCCTGAAAACAACAGCAGGATAGTGGGCTCTTCACAACTAGGAAGGAGATTCATTCCCCTCCCGCCAAGACATGAAGTGAGTGGACTCTCATAGCTGTAGATGCGAGAAGAGTTGACCTCACAGTAGCACTCTGGCTACGCATTGACTGCCTCTTCGGTGGGAGTGAACGACGGGGTGGCGAGAACTGGAGGGGTGTAGATCTCAAGAAGGGCCACAAGATACCTAACGAGGAGGCGAGACCTGGTCCTCCCGGATAAACGCTCTCCCCCCGGGCAAAGCCCGCAAGCAAGGGATCACTCCCACGCCACCGGGGGTTCAGGCCCTCCCCACGCGCAGCGGCCAGAAGGACCGTCACGGGCGCAATCCCCTGGCGGAGGGATATACGGACAACCAAGCAACTGAGTATGGCGACCACGAAAGGGGGGATAAAGGACAGAACGGTCAAGGAGATGCTACTGAAGGCCCCAGCAACACACACAGAGGGCACCACAGGAACAACGGACAATGAGGACACTGACGCCCCGCTCAACCGCGCCTTTATTGAGACCCTATTTGCCTCGCTGAGGGAAGACTTTAGGCAAATGAAGACGGAAATAGCGCAGGACATCAGGGAAGTGAGAAGAGATGTGGACACTCTTGGGGACAGAGTGGACGCTTTGGAGAACCAGGCCGCAAGTAGGGACGAGGAGATCGAATCCCTACAGCAGGAAGTAATCCGCCTGCAGGAGCAGCACCTAGACCTCCAGGCTCATGCGGAGGATCTAGAGAACCGTTCTAGGCGGAACAACATCTGCATTCGCAATGTCCCTCGGGGGGCGGAAGGCCAGAACATTGAAGAATATGTGGAGGGCCTTTTCAGAGTGATCCTTGAAGCTTCCGAGGACACAGTGATCAAACTGGACCGCACACATCGGGTGGGTCCCAGCAGGTCCTCTCCAGCCCCCCCCAGATATTTTAACCTGCGTGCATGATTTCCGTCTGAAGGAGAGAATACTACAAAAGGCCAGAGACAGTGATTCCCTACAATATCAAGGACATAAGCCTCTTTTATTCCAGGACCTGGCAGCATCGACTCTTCAAAAACGGAGAGAGTTCCGCGCCATCACTGCGCACCTCCGTGAAAGCAAAATCCCGTACTCATGGGGGCACCCATTGCGGCCGATCTTCCGAGTCAACAGGAAGACTCAACAGGTCCGCTCAGTCAAGGACGCTCGCCAATTATTGAATATCCCGGAAGAAGCAGCGGAAGACCCGTCATCGAGCGGTCGGGAAGGAGTAGGAGACTAGGCGGGTGGAGAGGGGCAGGCGCAAACCCCCTGAAATCACAGCCCGACCTCGAAAAAATAGCAAAAGAGAGACAGGCTGTCCTGACGTCGCTGGAAGAAGGCTCCAAAGGTCCAACATGAGCAGACGGAGAGCAGAGCTGGAGGGCCTTCAAATCGGGGTTCATGTACTCACCTCTGCGCTTACATCACTAGGTAAATAGCTGGGGCCTGGGAGGAGCCGAGCGGACTGCAATGGACTTCTCCCACCTCCACCCAATGGGAACATATTGCCAGGACTATCAGGTTCTATTTTGTGTTCTCTTGTTATTATTGTTTATTTGTTGGGGCAGGGTCCTCCTCTCGACATCTCCACAACATTATCATCACCTCATCAAGACCAAGTGATCGGCCGACACACTAGGCTAGGCCACTTCACACCCTCAACCTTGCAACACAGCCCCATAGCTACCTTCTTAGGTCGTCTTGATGTCCCACCATCTTAAGATTTTGACTTTGAACGTAAAAGGGCTGAATAACCCTATCAAACGCCGGGCCATACTGTCGTACCTGGAACACTCTGACGCACACATCTGCCTGCTCCAGGAGACTCATCTCCTGGCGGGAGACACATATAGGATGCACTCACGCGCCTTCCCACAGCAGTTTTTCTCATCTCTCCCAACCAAAAAAGCAGGTATGGCTATCCTCATATCTAGGAAGTGTCCCGGGAAGATTGGACCTAAACAAGCTGAACTGACGGGGCGGTTTTTAGCCTACTTCCTTTTTGCGGGTTCACAATCACTTACCATACGCCCCCAACGAGGGACAGGAAGAATACTTATCAAGAGTAGTGCATGAAGTGAGCACTTTCCAGGATAGGACGATTCTCCTGGGGGGAGATTTAAACATTGTTTTTGACAGCGCCCTAGACAGATCAGCCCAGAGGCAGGGTAAGACAGGGGCTCTATCGAAAGTGGGGAAGCAGATTGTTGCTGAGGCAGGGCTCACAGATATGTGCAGGGAGAGATATCCTACAGCGAGAGAATATTCCTTTTACTCACACTCCCATAAAACATATGCAAGAATTGACTATTTCCTAGGCATGACAGGTCTGACCCCCTATATCCAACAAATCGATATCCAACCGCGATCCTTGTCGGATCACTCTGCGATAATCCTCACACTCTCACTACCGCCCGGACCTCACTACCCCCGCACATGGCGCCTGCGCGACACGTTGCTGTATAGGCCCGAGGTGGTTCAGCAAATCACCAAAACACTGAAAGATTATTTGGCAGTAAACGACACTCCTGACACCCAATTGACCACCCTATGGGATGCATTGAAGGCGGTAGTAAGGGGGGAATTTATTGCAATCACAGCCTCAGACAATAAGACACGCAAGGAAAAAAGAGAGCTTTTAGCGCAGCAAACACAAGAGTTAGAGAGGATACACCAAAGGACAGGAGCACCTAGAGTCTGGAGACAATTAGAAGCGGCGCGCTCCCAGTTAGCTGCGCTTGACCTAGATAGGGCAGAGTATGCAGCACTTAGACTCCGACATAACTTCTACATAGGAGGAGATAGGGCAGGGAGGCTCTTAGCTCATAAGCTGCGGATACAGAGACAGTCATCCACTATTGATTCCGTCCTGGCCCCTAATGGGGAAGAAAGGGTCACAGATCAGGACATTGCGGAAACCTTTTGCCAATTCTATGCAGAATTATACACCGCTCAAAATCTCTCCGCACAGGACCAGACGGAGTACCTCCGGGGAATCCCAACTTCTATTATCACCTCCAACCAAGCGGAAGAGTTGGAAGCCCCGATTAGAATTGAGGAGGTGATCTCCGCCATTGCCAAGCTAAAACACCTAAAATCCCCGGGACCAGATGGGTTCTCGGGAGTGTTTTATAAAACCTTTTGCCCCATTCTGGCTCCCATCCTGACAAGAGTATATAACGTGGTGGGGATGTCATCTATGCTCCCAAACTCCATGCTGGGAGCATCGGTGATTGTAATTCCTATAGGGGGGAAGGATAAAAAGCAATGCGCCTCTTACAGGCCCTTATCCCTCTTAAATATTGACTTTAAGTGTTCACGGGGGTCCTTGCATCTAGATTGTCCCCACTACTACCTGGTCTGATTGACCCTGACCAGGTGGGTTTTTTGCCTGGATGCCAATGTGCCGATAACACCAAACGTATACTCCACGTAATTGATAAAGCTCATCGCTTCGATACGGAATGCTTGATCCTGTCCATGGACGCCGAAAAGCGCTCGACAGAGTGAACTGGAGGTATCTGGAAGCAACGCTGCAGCACTTTGGTCTCCCGAAGAGGTTCATCGCGTGGGTTTTTAGTGGCTATAACAGCCCAGTGGCAACGGTCCGGGTGAATGGCTTCACTTCCTCCTCTTTCTCCATACAAAGAGGGACCCGACAGGGATGTCCCCTCTCCCCTTTACTTTTCGCCCTTTACATGGAGCCAATGGCTCAACGTATTAGAGACAACCCGCTTGTCTCTGGCATTCGTTTTGGGGGACACACACACACGATGAGCCTGTACGCGGATGGCGTAATTGTGTCATTGGAAAACCCCATGGCGTCAGTCCCAGCTGTTTTTTTGGAGCTCGAGAGCTTCTCTCGAGCCGCAGGCTTCAAAATAAATGTATACAAATCGCAGGCCCTTAACCTTACCCTAAAACCTTACACACTGAGCTCCTTAAAGAATGCACTCCCCATTAAATGGGCCAATGAGGCTATTCCCTAACTAAGGTTACAACTCTCAGCGTCAATCACTGACACTGTGTCTCTGAACTATACCGCTTTGTTACGTCAGGTACGGGAGGACCTACGCCGATGGAAACCACACATGCTATCATGGCTCGGCCGCATAGCTTCTATTAAAATGACTATATTACCAAAGATCTTATTTATCATCCAGACCCTACCTTTAGAGCCACCTCAGGTTGCGCTGCACATGCTTCAGCAGGAGATAGAATCCTTTATATGGGCAGGCAAGCGACCCAGAATGCAACGAGATCTGAGCTATAGGCCACCGGGGAAGGGCGGGCTAGGGATCCCAAACTTACAGGATTACTTCTGGGCGACCCAGATTAAGACATTCGTTGAGTGGTCACGCCCAGAATCGGAAAAACACTGGCTTTTTATAGGCAGGGCTCTAGCGGGGCGAGCTCTATGGCAGATACCTTTTTTGACAAAACCAGCCAGACCTAAGAACCTATACCTCTCGTGCGTCACCAGAGTCCCCCTTAAAGCTTGGGACAGGATAGCGGCCAAAATAAACCTTACTACCTTTCCGTCCCCCCTGACGCCCATTGTTGGAAACCCGTCGTTCTCCCCGGGGATGGATGCGAAGGCCTTCGCACGATGGACGTGGGAGGGCAGCAGATCAATTGGGCATTTGTTTGACGAGGAGGGTCCACTTTCTTTTGAGGAACTTCGTAGTCAGCAGAATCTCCCCGCGTCGGAACGCTTCCACTAACAGCAGATTAGGCACTGGGTCATGCATCCGGAGGTCCGGCCACTAGCGCAGCGCTGCCTCACTGCTTTTGAAAAGTGGCTGCTCTCTAAGTTAGATGATGCTCATCTCATATCTCAGCTTTACAGCCTGATTAGACAGGCCCCCACCCCTCACAAGACACCAAGTCAAAGGAGATGGGAATCAGAATTAGACTTCACCTTCACCCAGCGCGACTGGGAGGACATATACCATAGGGCCAAACACTCTGCGCGTAACGTAGCTAGCATAGAAACAGCTACCAAAATAGCAATGTACTGGTATTATACTCCAGCTCGACTCCACAAATGCAACCCATCAAAAGATCCGCTGTGCTGGAGGGGGTGCGGATCACAGGGCACGCTGACCCATATTTTGTGGGACTGCCCACGTTTGCAATCATACTGGAAGCAGGTGCTACAGGACATAGATACCCATTTCGACACAGACGTACCCCGGTTACCAGTGTATATTCTTTTGGGTCTGCCGAACGCCCTTATGTTCCCCTTAATTCTCGCAGGGGCCAGCAAATTGCATTGACACTAGGGGCTTCCCTCCAAAATATTCTTGCACACTGGGGCTCCACCCGCCTACCTACACACACGGGATGGTTACATCGCATGTGGTACATTCTTGGCATGGAGAGGATCTCCCTTTCACTTACGAACAAGGGCAACTCATTCTCTAAGCTGTGGGGTCCCTTCTTGGCACTGTTATCTTCAGAGTTTAACAAAGTTACCTGCCCTAAATATTTGAGACTGCTGCGCCTTACTGAACCAGTGCAAGAGGCCTCTTAGCCACAACGGACTGGTGTTGCCATATATAGGCACAGGTGCGGGAGGAAGGGGGGGATTAGGGGTGGGTTTCTTGGGGGGGGGGTTGGTTGTTGTTGTTATTTGTAACCTTAAAGCTTTCCCCACGACGTGGATGGTCAATGCGCAACGTATTGCTGTAATATGTGATATATGTGATATGTGGAAAAATCAATAAAGAAATATTAAACCAAAATTCCTTTGAGAAGATTGACCATATTCTCTATAATGTTTTTTCTTAAATGTCTATATTGATTATAGCAGTTAGTCTGAGCTGATTGGAGAAAGGTACACCTCTGAAAGGGGCACAATAGACATTCCAGGCAGACAACATGGTTACCAGTTTGTCATTCTAACACTGAAATAAGTAGTGCACGACGTGGTGTTTTCATTTTGCAGTGTTTTGCATTTCTAACCTATTATATATACCCAATATCATATTTATGCTGCATTTGACAGATCCATGTTATGTCTGACAGCAGAATAAGGTTTCTCAAGCATTTTGCTGCCATATCACACTAGTTTTAAGAGACAGGACACAGCGATGTAATGCCTACATACTGGAAGTACTGGTGTACTGCATCTGCCTAGACATCAACCATAGAAAAAAACCACAGAAGGCATACGTGAAGCAAATTCAAGAACATTCTTACAGTGCAGTCTTAGAAACTAATCACAGGGGCGTTTGCTTTAGGTGACAGAGTTATGCATCTGATTACACATAAATTATATGTTCAGACTTCACATAGCTGAGCTATATCTCGGTCTACCCACTGGTTAGGCGTCAGACACTTGAGCTATCCCTCAGGTGGCAATGCTCCATTACCAAAGGAAAAGAGTCAAAATCCATCTCTGCTCAATTTCTTCTAAAATTGCCACCAGCCATGCATTTAGTGCCTGAGCGCACCCACTAAATATATATTGAAAAACTATTCATGCAAGATATGAGTTAAGTTGAGTTATTGCTTATAAATAAAGTGCAACAAACACACTAAGGCATCTGGAATCTGAACTAACAGAGAAAATATATGAAGATAATAAAAAACATAGTCACATTTTGAGAGCCTTCTAAACATAGAATGGTCCTATTTTGCTGAGGTGAAGATGTAATACTTCCAAGTATAGGATTCAACGAAAGAGAAGGGACATCCCCAGTTATCCCCCCCCCCCCTCCACACACACATACTTGTCTCAATTGAGTGACTGATAGCAGAAGGGAAGAGCCAAAAAGAAGGGATCCTTTAAACTTGGCAGCAAACACATAAGCAGCATGGAGCCTGTTTCACAATAGGCTCTGTGGGCAAAGCAAAAAGGATTCTTGTAGAAACTGGCAACCAGTGCAGCTTATGGCAAGCCTTGGGGATAATATCAAATGTCATGACATTCAAGACAAGTGGCGCCCCCATATTCTCTTTTTTTTATTTTTTTATTTTTAATTAATCCATGATAGTTACAATACATTACAATACATTAACACAATGGTTTAAAATGCGCACAAACAATAGAAAGCCTTAAAAAACATTTTCACAAAGTTACAAATAGATTACAGGACTAAATACATGAAGTTCATTAAAGTGCAGGTGCATAGGACCGTAAAAAAAGTCGCCTCAAGCTAAAACCTCATTCATCCATAAAAGACACCACCGGCCCCCATATCTCCATGCCTAATTTCTTTTTCCAAATACCTTTAAATTCATATAAACTATATTCTATATTAAACATGGAGAGAAATCGAGCCCTCCATAATTCAAAGGTTGGCGCCTCTTTCTGAAGCCACATTGGAGGCAATGCATAGCCTAGCCACAGCTGTAGCGAGAAAAATCAGGTACCTATATTTATGGGCCAGTTGATCCAATCCTCTCTCTCAGCTACCCCCAACAGTACCTGAGTAGATGACAAATTGATTGGACCCCCCAAGATTTCCGCTAAGAATTTCTCTATATGCCCAAACAGGTTCATTAGGTGCCTACATGTGAAAAATATATGTACAATATCGGCCTCTTCTGTTCCACAACGAAAACATTTCCCATCATTTATACCACCCCATTTAGACAATTTGGCTAGGGTATAATAAAGATTAAACACGGTCTTATAATGTTGTGCTCGGAGATTGGCAGATATTAACAATCTCCCCGCCAACTCAATGGAGGTTTCTACCCGTGTGCCAACGCAGCCCAGCCTATTGTCCCATTTTGTATTATGGTTCTCTAAATCGTCACCCTTGGTATCTAACAATAAATTGTACAATGTCCCAATGCGTGCATTCTTCCTCACAGCTTCGATAACAGGGCTTCCTGCCATATTCCACCGATGTTTTCCTAAATAGTCACGCACCTGTAGATATTGAAAAAATTCGAACCTATTAAGATGAAATTTGTCTGTCAGCATTTCAAAGGACATTAATCCCCCATTGGCATATAGATCTCCAATAAAATTAATCCCATTGGTCCGCCATCTATCTATGATCCTATCCCAAAATATCGGTGGAAGGAGTGTAGTAGCTGTGAGAGGAGTGTACTGAGATATCCTCTCTAATCCATAATACTTTCGCACCGCTTTCCCCACCTTACAGGCGGTATATAAAACCTTAAACCTGGTTTTCTTGTAGTAGCTTGGCTCCACATTAATAAACAATCGACTTTTGGCATCACTGCCCAATAGCATTTGATAGATCGAGGGGGCTTCGGCAGCGCTAGCTGGTTCTGCACCTGTTAATAAAATATTCATGTGTTGCAACATACATACATAATGATATAAGATAAAATCAGGAACGGCCCAACCTCCTTTCTCCCGAGGGAGGGTCATATAGCGCATAGCTCTGCGGGGTTTACCCTGGGCCCATAAGAACCTAGCACAAATTGATTGTAATACTGCAAGTTGGGGACGGGGAATTTCTAATGGTACAGATCTAAAAAAGTATAACATTTTTGGTAATATCAACATTTTGAGGACATTACAGCGTCCCACAAGTGAAAGATGTAAACACTCACACCGGTCCAATTGCTTTCGCACATCATTTAAAATGTTACACCAATTAACCTCAACCAGTGATTTTAAGCATGTCCTCAACTTGACCCCTAAATATGTTACCTCGTTCAAAACCCGCTGGTCATCAAATATAGAAATGTTGGAACATAAGATTTGTGTCTTTGCCACATTGAGTTTATATCCTGATACAGCCCCAAACTCTACCGCCAACTGTTCTATTTCTGGCATAGCAGTGATAGGATTCGGTGTTACCACTGCCACATCATCTGCATACGCAAACACGCGAAAGTGCTCCTGCCTCCATATTACCGACTCTATCCCTGCACTTTGTTCTAACATTTTTAAAAAACGGATCTATATACAATGAGAACAGCAAGGGGGAGCAGGGGCATCCCTGCCTTGTTCCCCGCGAGATGTATACTGGGCTTGATTCCAGGCCCATAATGCAGACTTTAGCTGATGGACGACGATATAAAACTTGTATAGCAGTGACAAAGTTCTGTTTAAAACCAATACCGCGCAATAGAGCCCATAAAAATTCCCAGGCAACCCGGTCAAATACCTTTTCGGCGTCTAATAGTATCAAGCTAAATTCACTCCCCGTGGTGTTAGCTATATCTAGCAAGGTTACAACCCTGTTGATATGATTGGTTGTTCCTCTCTCGGGGATAAACCCATGTTGCCACAATGACACCAGCGGGGTTATTACTTCAGCCAGCCGGGTCGCTAAAATCTTGGCATAGATTTTACCATCTGAGTTTGAGAGCGATATAGGCCGATATGAGCCAGGTTGATCAGCCGGTTTATCTTTTTTTTTTTTAAAAACAATAATGCTAGCCTCATCCCAAGTTAGGGGGGCAGCTCCTGCTTGGGCCTGTTGAAAGGTGATTAACATATCGGTCTTTAATACTCCCAAAAAAGTTTTATAGACTTCCAATGGGAGTTTATCGGGCCCTGTCGCTTTGCCCAAAGCTAAGCTATTAATAGCTCTTTCCAGCTCCTCCATAGTGATAGGGGCTTCTAGTAGTTCTGCATCCTGCGTGTCCAGGTTGTTACAACAGTTCTGTAACAAAGATTCCCCAGCATGTGAATCATAACCCTCCCCAGTATAAAGTGCCTCATAAAAATCATGAAACACCTTTAAAATCCCAACATCGGTTTCTACTATATTGCCCCTGGAGTCTACCATTGAGCTGATCCTCTGAGCTGCTTCTTTAGATCTTAATCTCTGTGCCAAGCAGCGTCCAGTTGCCTCCCCATATTCATAATTTAGATTCCTGTTAATAGAATGTTTCTTAGCTATCTCTTTGCTCCAATACTGATTAATTTTGGCTTTACCCCGAGCTACTTCCGTTTGCAGGGCTGTAATCTCCTGGCCCAGATGTATACCCTGCATGAGTTTTTCTTCCGCTACCGTAAGACACGCGTATAATTCCTGTAGTATCACTTGCATTTGTTTTTGCTTATATATGCCAAAGCTAAGGGTCTCCCCCCTAAAACCCTCTTTAAAAGCATCCCATACACACCCAGTCCCTGCTAAATTGCGGTTTATGGCAAAAAATTGCTCAATCCATATCTGCATATGTGCAACATAACTTTCATCCAATAATAACTTCCTATCGAATGAAAAAGATCGCGGTTTGATTCCCGTCCTAGCCATACAAGGGTTCAACACTAAGGGGCCGATTCCGATTCGGGCCGGAAATCTCTCCGACCGAGCCGGACCCGGAGAGAATTCCGTCCGAATCGGACTCTGGCAGTCCGACCGAACGAGTACGATGCATTCGCATGCTATCGGACTCGATTCGGTCGGACTCCCATTGAAGTCAATGGGAGCCGGTCGTACAACGCGTACGCGGGCTCCCATTGACTCAATGGGTGCGAGGCGTACAAGGGCGCCTCCTACAGCGGGTACGCGGCGAAGCGCATCGTGCCGTACATGCACAGGTAGGGGGGACCCATGGGTCCCCCCTGTGTGCGACTCGCGCGGCTACGCGTACAGGGGGGGTCCGACGAGGACCCCCAAAGTCCGGCTCCGGCAGCTCTTTGGAGCCGGACGGTGCGAGTCGGTCGGACTGCTCGCGGTGCGCATCGTACTTACCCGGCCGGGGAACGTCTCCATTGCGCGGTGCGAGTTGTGTCCGTGCGAGTCGGTCGGAGCGTGTTGAAGCCACGTACGGGTCGGTCGGCGATTTCGCGGGCGCTTGCATCGTACTCGCTTGGCCGGACCCGCGTACGATTCGGTCGGGAAACAGGGCTCCGAATCGGATCCGGTAAAGCCGAATCCGATTCGGAGCACTACCGGCCGAGATCGGAATCGGCCCCTAAGGGTCCATGATCAGAGGACACCCGTGGATACACTTGTATTTTGGCTTCCGATAGCAGAAGACCCGATACGAAAAAATAATCAAGTCTTACTAATTTCTTGTGCGGGTGGGAATAAAAAGTATACCCTGCATCCATACCTCTCCGCGTAGCCCATGCGTCCACCAGTCCGTGATCAGCCAATAGAGATTGTAAAGCCTTAAATACCCTTGGTTTCCTTCCTTTGTAAGGTTTACTATCATCTTGTAGCGCATCAGGCTCAAGGTGTATATTTAGATCACCACATACAATTAATGGTGTGGGCCACAGCGCCAATTCCACATTTAGCCCTTCAATTATGAGGGCCTCATCAAAAATTAGAACCATATATAGAGCATATCGTATATATCTGGCCTCCTATCCTGCATTCCACTATAGCCCACCGCCCTTGTTTGTCTGCCAATGCCCTTCCTGTCCCTTGTATATGATTCTTCGCCAGAATTGCTACCCCCGTATAGTGGTGGATTGCTCAGTACAAACTAATACTGTCAGGCCTAATTCCGCCAATAGTTTCCTTTTGGCCCATGGTATATGGGTCTCCTGTATACATATCAGGTCAGTCTGTAGTGCCCACAGCTCATTGACGACACGTTGCCTTTTATTATAATTGTTCAGACCGCTTACATTCAGGGAGCAGAACCGGATACCACCCATTATACCACTATCCCCCATCTATCTTCCCTGTATCTTCCTGCTCATATACTGTGTGCTTAAAACCATTGAATTTCATGTTTCTCTTCATCAAGCCATCATGGATTATTTTTACTGTTGCCCCCCCTCCACCCCCCAACCTCCACCCCCCCAGCCCCCATCAACAACCCCCCCCTCCTCACCCAAACACGGTTCCAGCCGGCGCCGTGTCCCACCCATCCCCCAACTAGAGGCTTGGAGACACAAGGTCTCCAAGATGGATCGAGCTTCCCAAACCCCGGACCCCCCTGCCCCGACCCGTATTTGATTACAAAAATATTCACCACCCACCACCATATCTCATATCCATACTGCCATCCCGGCTGAAAAACCGATATGTTGAAACAAAATAATACTATCAATGCCTAAATAGCGAAAGGGGTTCAAAATAATATCAGATAATATCAATTAATTTCAGAGAATATCTTTAGCCCTTCCTTTTTTCCCCTGCCTTCATAGCGATTGTAAATACTCTTTAGCAGCTGATTCCGCTGTAAAACCGCACATGTTCATTGTGTATGATTTTAAGTTTAGCTGGATTCAGCAAGAAGGCTTGTGCCCCTTTATCTCGGAATGGTGTAATGAGTTGGCGAAGTTGCCATCTTTTCTCAACTGTGAGAGGGCAATAATCAGGGCGCACAAAGAACTCAACCCCCTTCCCAGTTTTCTTTCTATTTGGACGTGCCAGGTCATATACTGCTTCTCTCGCTAGATAGTTATTGACTGAAATTAAAATCGCCCTTGGTCTAGGAGAGCTCTGGCCCGACTTACTGCGCTGCATAAAAGGAAATCTGTGTGCCCTCTGAATCTCCCGGCTCCAATCCCATTGGGTTAACCCGGGAAAGGCTTCAGAGAAAAGTTCAATGATACATTTTCGGGGGTCTTGCCCCTCGGCCCCCTCAGGAATATCCAGTACTCGAAGATTGTTCCGTTGTAGACGATTTTCTAAATCAGTGATTTTTCCAGATAGTGTCATCCTTAGCGGAGCGTAAAGTCTCTGTGGTTGTTTTCTGTACAGCAAGTTGGATATGCGGGTCTCAGCCTCATTGAACCTGTCAGCAAACTCGGAGCAAGACTTAGCAATTCTTCGCACTGCATTCTGCAGTTTACGACAAGCCCCTTGCGTATGCTGACTCTCTGCCCGCGTCTCCGCCCTGTGGGCCATAATGCTCTGGTAGATAACAACCAGGGAGATATCTTCAGGTTTCTCAACAGTTTCAAAGTTGGGCTGCATCCCGCTGGCCGTCTGTCTCATTCATGAATGAATAGTCCCATTGAAAAGAATCAACACTCCCGGCCGAGTGATAGCCTGCGCACAGACCTAGGTCCCCCTGCTTACGTACTGTTTTTGGGCTGTTGATTCCCTTGTGTTTGTCCGAATCGGATTCCTCCCCAGAGGTATCCGAGGGATCTGACATTGAATAAAAGGGGGGATCTCCAGAGTCGTTTTCTTTCCTTAAATCCTGTTTGTCCCTTATCTTCCTTATTGCCATATCTGAACTACCAGGGCCAGGCTTTACGTTACTTTCCCCCATCTGTGCCTTCTTGACTGACCCTCGAGGAGTGCCCCCCATTGCGACCCTTTCTGCGTTTTTTCCAGTGTCTTTATCACCATACTCCCCACTTCCAACTGAGCCTTGGGGGGTGCCACTCATAGCCCCATCCTCATTAACCACCGAGTCTACTGGGGAATCCCCTGCCCGCACCTCTGTATTAAATTCAGGTTCGGGAGTAGCTGATATTGCAGAAATGTTTTTTTTGGGTTTCACAGCCTGAAAAAATGCAGGGACAGCCTTCTTACCACCCTCTATACGTGCAGCGTCCTTCTTCCCCGTGGTTGTAGTCAGTTTCTTGCCCTCCGCGCTGTCAGACATTTCGATGGGGTTGCGCACTCTTCCGCGCCCAGCCTTTGGGGGCATTACAACGCCGTAGTGCTTAGTGTTCAATTCCGCATTGGACCGTCTTTTCGCCGGCACCATCCGCTCCGTAGTCCGGGTGGCGTGCGCACACCAGGAAACACGTCTCGGCAGCGACAGGAGCTGAAGGAAAACCAAACGGGGAGCGCCGCAGGCGATCCACAGCATGCCTGCTCAGCCAGCGCTTCACCTCGGGGTTAAGAGGTAACCTGACCCGGTCAAAACTGCCCACAGGTCATGGTGAGTGGAGCAGGGGGGGAACATCCGGGAGCTCAAGCCCGCACAACCGTAGTCACGGCCGTCATCTTGCCTCGCCTCATATTGGCGCCCCCATATTCTCAATGCCTTGAAGCTTTCAGCTTCAGTTTAAATTGTGCTTGATGTTGTGCATGAGTTGAAAGCACAGAGAAAATAAAACAAAGCAATGTTTCTGCCATAGCTGCTTTTTAGCTGTCTCAAAGATTAATAAAGTGCTATACAAATGACAATACAATACCACTGCCTCTCTCTATTACATTCTTAGCAGAGCTTACATTCACAGTCTTTTGCTGATGTTAAAGTACCCTTGCTGTGTTTTTGCAGATGTGGTGGGATGTTGTAACTGGGCCTTTTATCCCTGTTGATCAATCACCAGGCACTTTAAGTAGCCCACCATGTCCCTGCTTACACGTTGAATGGTACTGGCGGGGTGCAAACTCCGCACCTGCAATTACCAGTGACGTGCGTTAAGATCCCACCAGTACCGTGCAATTAGAAGTTAAACCCATGTATTGGGGCATTATTGTGCAGATCTGATTTACCTGGCACTATTCTGCATGGTTTTCACTTTTCTGTGGGGTTAAACCCCCACATTTACCACCTGCTCTAAGAAGATGGTAAAAGTTTACAGGGGGCTGTTGTAAGGCAGCGGTGGAGGCAGGAGAAAGGTGAAGTACGGAGTGGAGAATTGTGACTGGTAGGGCAGGGATGAGCATGTAATGCTTTTCTCGTGCCTTGTCTGAGGTTTGGACAGAGGTCTTCGAAGGGGTCCAGTATACAATGAAGCTTTTTCCCATAGTGATTTTATCTGTTGGATTTTCTGCCCAGTAAAATGAAGTACATTATTCCAGCACCCAGTAAACCCATGTACAGAAACACTGAATCTCTTATAATTGTGCGGAACAGAATTCCACAGTGGAATTGTGCATCTCGCAGTTCCAAATCAGGTCTCATATCTTTAGTGGGAGCTTTGCAAGAGGGCTAATTAGGCAGACAGAGCTCAATACCATGAAGCACAAAAAGCAAAGAAAAAAACAAACAAAACGTCCTGTACTTGTAAATGGCTTTTGGATGACATTATTGGTTAAAGTGGGTGGTATCTATTAGGAACAAAGGTGTTATCAGCTACGTTCTGTATTGTGTCTGTCTAATAGAAACGTATAAAAAAAGGTTTGCACTAGGTACAGTCTGATTGTGAATTATCAAAAATATTTTTGTTTAACACACTTGTTTTATCTTAAACACGTAGGCGCAAATTTACTAACAATTTGCGCTGGTTTTACATCCCAAAAGTGAAGCAAACTGTTGATTTAGTATTTACTTCCAGTTCAAAACTTTATTTGCCCTGGAAAGTAGTCCTAAAGTAATGCAAAGTAGAGGTAATGCTACTTTATGTTGCTTTGAGTCAAGGGGGCATACCAAGGGTGGTAAATGGGTGTTCCCAATCAACCACCCAAGCTTTTTGACACAAAGACCTATCTGCTAACATTTGTAGACAGAGTTTTGTGCCAAAAAATTATTTAACTTGGAGAAATGTTTTTATCTTTCCAAAAATGTCCATCTTTGCACGTGAGCTGTACTATACAGCCCACATACAAAGTGGGAATGTGCTAAACTATGCCTAAGTGTAGAATTTCGTACTTGAAGGGTATCGTTACAATACAAAACCTATGCTTGACAGAATGCGCACACATTAATGCAAGTGTGTTTGCAGCATAAAGTGTGCCAGTGGAGGGAGATAGGAAATCAGTGCCATATCTTTTTAGATATGCTCTCTCCCTTTCCACAATGCAGTGCAGCAACTTTGATTTTTGCACTTTGTTTCGTGAACAGTTAGTAAACCTGCACAATTTGCGGGAGCCTGTCTTGTACTGTGTTTAATACAATGGGACCTCGTAGCACACCACTATTTTCCGGCACTCCAACAAGTTTTCAGTCGTGTGACTGTCTGGTTACACACACAAACCTCTACAGTGACCGCAATAACCAACCGAGCTTTCATAACGTAAAATAATGCATTTCCCTCTGATTACTTTAACTTTTTATGTTCGTTTAAGGCATGTACGTGTATGCATGCTTTATATATATTTATCTGAAGTTGAAAGGTCAACAAAATAGTTGCAGAATATTTTTTTCATTTTTAGCCATGTCACGCCCCACTCAGGATCTCTGTTTCTAAATTTGTTTATGTGCTTTAACTTCTTCGCTGGCATTAAGGTCCATCTTCAGCGTAGCCCAGCACACATCTAAAGAACTCTGTGTGTCCTGCAGGCTGCATCTGCCAGGGCTAAAACAAACAAGGGGCGGGGAGTAGGGAGTACGGACTGAAGCCTTTTCAGCCCAGTGGGTGTTGCACTAAGTAGAGGGCCATGTCCAGTGCTTACAAAGTAGTCTGTCTGTATGTTTTGAGGAAACGTGGGAGCCTGTATACTGTGCTGAGAGAGGAGTATGCAAGTGTGTCTTCCGCTTGGTCTGTGAATACCTGTTTAGGGTACATAAAGGTGGCTCACACTCAATGCACCCAGAGGATGACCACTTGGAAGGTGAGCATGGGGGTTCCAGGTACCCCTCAAGCATCCCCCTGGAGGTAGGTGCGATGCACTCACTTGCAGGTGGATGTCTTTCCCCCTATTCAAAGAGAGACTGGTTGACAACCACTGGAAAATGGAGCTGGAGTTTCAGCCCTCTGACCGTTTTTTCACTTCTACGCCCTCTGGTATAGGCACAAATTGTTCACAAGTTCACACTTGTGCAGAGGATAGCGTGTTGTTTTTTTGTAATTGGGCATACTCTCCTGGTCTGTAATGGGGATAATAATTAGAGTGTGCCGTAGTGCAAATAAGGACAGTGCGTCTGAGGTGTAATTCAGACAAGAATTTATTTTTTAAGATTGGGGGCTGGATAAGATCCACTCTTGGAGCCCAAACAGTCTTTCTTTCCCCAGGACCTAGAGCCTGAATACCGCACGCATCCCCATGGCACATGAGGAAATTTGGATTCCTTAAGGTGCAGTTTTGACATATGGGTCGGTAGAGAAGGGGTAACTCCCTCCATTGTGCCTCTCTGACTGGCAGAGAGACTATCACGGGCAGGGAGTAGTACTCAATGCCAAAATGGCCCTACGCTCCACAACATCTCCAAGGAAATTCCAAGTAAAAATCGTGAAGTTTCCACATTGCATTTTGGGGCCATCCTGTAGGGGTGATCAGCCTACACACACAAATGGGATACTGTTTTTACAGCTAACTGTGGGAACGCTGGGTAGTAGGACTTTTGTTGATCTCTACAGATTCTTGAACTTTCCCTCTCAAAAGCCTGTTGAGAATCTGTTATTTTAGCCAAACCTTTATGGTTGCTGGGCATTCTGGATAAGTAGAAATGGAGGGATCTATGCAAGACGCACCAACCTAGACATCGCCAAATGCGTAGTTTTCAAAAATGTTTGGGGTTGGTAACTTTCCCTGGGTGCAAACCAACCCTGGACTCAAATACTACACCTACTCAGAAAGTTTGAAATTCCAAGGAAAAATCTTGATGTCCCCATGTTGCTTTTTGGGGTCTTTCCTGTCACGGGTGATAGGCCCACCCAAAGAAGCAGAGTAACTTTTTTATAGGGAGAAGTGGGGGAATGCTGGGTTGTAGGGCTTATGAATGAATGTATGAGAGCATTTGTAAAGCGCAGCGTTCACTCCGGGGAGCATCATGGCGCTAATGTGGAAAAACAGAGCGTTCAACCAATCAGATGAGTGAAAACACTAGGTTGTCTGGGGCTACAAAGATCCAGGTTTTTAGGAGTTTCTTGAAAATAGATTCTGACTGAGGGAGTCTAAGATGGGTGGGTAAGCTGTTCTGAGGTATTTAGGTCCTGATGACCTGAAAGTTCTGTAGATGATTACTAAGATCTTAAAAAGGATCCTTTTATGTATGGGTAGCCAGTGTAAGGACTTCAGAGCTGCTGATGCTGAGGACCCTCGAGGCAATTTTAGTACCAGGTGGGCTGCTGCGTATTGGACTATCTGTAATTTATTCAGGACCGCCTTATTGGCACCTGCGTACAGGCTATTGAAGTAATCTAGACGGGACAGGATTAGGGCCACTGCAACTGTCTTTCTAGCTGTGCCTGGTAGCAGATCGAAGAACTTTTTAAGAGTCTTTGTCATGTGGAAACATGTGCCGGCTAAAGAGAGAGCTTACTGATGGAAGGATAGTGAGGTGTCAAATCTTATCCCCAAGTTCCTCACAACATCCACTGTATTAGGTGGAGGTGGAGTGTCATTCGGCCACCACTGTTTGGGCACAAAGGTGTTAGATTTGCCTAGCAACATGATCTCAGTTTTTCGGCTATTGCATTTGAGATGGTTTGATTGCATCCAATGGATGACGGCGGAGAGGCAGCGCTGGACATTTTCCTCTGCCGCAGTAGAATCTTTATCTAACGTTAGGATTAGCTGAGTATCATCAGCATAGGAAATAGTCTCGATGTTAAAAGATGAAATCAAATTAAGCAGAGGGGCTATGTATATATAAAAGAGAGTTGGGCTAAGGGCCGAGCCCTGTGGAACCCCAGAAAGCAGGGGTTACTCCATTGATTGGAAGTGGCAGAGGGTGACTATTTGTTTCCTATTCTCTAGAAAAGATTTCAGCCAGGCCAGGGCCCTATGTGAAATGCCACAGGATTCTAGTCTGTCTCCCATGATGCCATGGGAGACCGTGTCAAACGCGGCTAATAGATCCAACAGAATCAGAATCAGCTTTTGTAATTCCTGCAGATTCCGGAACGTACCGTTTCAGAAATATGAGGAAAATTGTTATTTTATGTGAAGTTTGATGATTGCAGGGCATTCTTTGTTGTGTTCGAAATATTTTATTGAGTTTTATAATAGGAGATCAACAACACAAAAAAGAGCACCGAACTCGGTACATATACGAGATCATTGATAATATTAACAATGGAATAAGAGTACCTATATACAAGGATTGAAAACGTCAGTAATATATAGTAAATAGGAATTATAAAGCAAAATTAATAGAAACAAAGAAAGATATAGATTATCATCCATTCAAAGATTAAGAATAGAGCTACTATTAATAACTATAATAAATCTTATAAATATGGAACTAAACAAAGCAGTAACAAAGGAATAAATTAAAAATGGGTAGATATATAATGATCAACGGGTTTCCAAAATCTATGATACACAGAATTATTATGAGTAACACCAGATAAAGATAGACTAACACCTCTTCTAGTAAACACTATCCATGGCCACCATGTATGTACTGATAGTGAGGAAGAATCTTTCCAATTAGCCCTAATAGATTTAAAGGCTGCTAAAATTAGAAAATCAAAAAGTTTAGATTCTGGAACTGGCATATTCATAGGAAAAACAGCAGATTTACAAATCAAAATGGTATAAGAAATTTTTGCAGAAAAATTGAATATACATTTGATAACATCCCAAACCTCAAGCCAAAATTGAAATATAAGATTACATTCATAAAGCATATGTTTTAACGAACCCGTATGTGATTTACAATGCCAGCAAATAGAAGAAGGCAAAAGCTTAGCTTGAAATAACTTTAAAGGAGTCCATAAACAATTACAGAGAATATAAGAATTGGTTTGATATAAGGACACAGGAAGCCATCCTGAAACTCCATTTAACCAGATTTTCTGCCAAATATCTTGTGATAATGATAGTGATAATTCTTTATTCCAGAAGTTAGAAATCATACCAATATTACTCCCTTGAACGTTATACATCTTCTTATAGATGAAGGACACAGCATGAGGTGAGGCAGTTACTGTTTGAATATATACTTCTAAGTCTGAAGTATTATTTGAGGGAATATTATCAGAAAATAAATCTAAAATAGAATTACGTAAAAGCTCATATTTGGAAAAATTAGAAGAATGTAAACCAAACTTTTGTTCCAAATCTTTAAATAAGAGAAAGGCATTATCATGATATATGTCTTTAAGGAAGAAACCACCATTATTTATCCAAGCCTTCCAAAATGGTATAGTTCTAGAAAGTTTTAGGGGCCGATTCCGATTCGGGCCGGAACTCACTCCGACCGAGCCGGACTCGGAGAGAATTCCGACCGAATCGGACCCCAGCAGTCCGACCGGACGAGTACGATGCATTCGCATGCTATCGGACTCGATTCGGTCGGACTCCCATTGAAGTCAATGGGAGCCGGTCGTACGAAGCGTACGCGGGCTCCCATTGACTCAATGGGTGCGAGGCGGACAAGGGCGCCCCCTACAGTGGGTACGCGTCCATGCGAGACGCGGCGTACATGCACAGGTAGGGGAGACCCATGGGTCCCCCCTGTGTGCGACTCGCGCGCCTACGCGTACAGGGGGGTCCGACGCGGACCCCCAAAGTCCGGCTCCGACAGCTCTTTTGAGCCGGACGGCGCGAGTCGGTCGGACTGCTTGCGGCGCGCATCGTACTTACCCGGCCGGGAAACGTCTCCATAGCGCGGTGCGAGTCGTGTCCGTGCGAGTCGGTCGGAGCGTGTTGAAGCCGCGTACGAGTCGGTCGGCGATTTCGCGGGAGCATGCATTGTACTCGCTCGGCCGGACCCGCGTACGATTCGGTCGGGAAACAGGGCTCCGAATCGGATCCGGTAAATCCGAATCCGATTCGGAGCCCTACCGGCCGAGATCGGAATCGGCCCCTTAGTTGTGGATTATACCATAACGATATGTTCGAGGTGCCGGAGTAGGAGATTGAAATAACAAATCTAAATCCTGGAAGATCAGTTTAGTGGATTTTAAAATAACAGATTTATTAAGTAACGTTGATGTATTAGACATTGATGTTAAAGTAGACAAGGGAAATGGAGCTATTAACCCTTACTCTATATGAAGCCATGTGGGAGGATTAGTAAGTTGTGAATGAGTAAACCAAAGAGAACTCTGTTTTAATATAAAAGCTTTGTGATAATTAATAAAATCAGGTAATCCAAAACCTCCATTACATTTTACCATTTTCAATTTATTATAACTGATGCGAGGAGTTTTATTATTCCAAATGAATTTAGAAAAAGCTTATCAATAGTTTTATAAAATTACCTAGGGAATTGAGTCGGCAAGAAGATAAAATATTTTGGGAGGAATTATCAGTTTAATTGAATCCATTTTCTCCCACCAGGAAAGATGTAAAGAATACCATTTGGACAACTTTTCTTTGATATAAGTTATAATATCATCACAATTTAGGGGCCGATTCCGATTCGGGCTGGAAATCTCTCCGACCGAGCCGGACCCGGAGAGATTTCCGACCGAATCGGAACCCGTGCAGCCCGACCGAACGAGTACGATGCGTCCGTATGCTATCGTACTCGAGTCGGTCGGACTCCCATTGAAGTCAATGGGAGCCGGTCGTACAACGCGTACGCGGGCTCCCATTGCCTCAATGGGTGCGAGGCGAACAAGGGCGCCCCCTACAGCGGGTACTCGGCAAAGCGGCTCGCGCCGTACACGCACAGGTAGGGGGGACCCATGGGTCCCCCCTGTGTGCGACTCGCGCGGCTACGCGTACAGTGGGGTCCGACACGGACCCCCGAAGTACGGCTCCGACTGCTCTTTTGAGCCGGACGGCGCGTGTCGGTCGGACTGGTCGCGGCACGCATCGTACTTACCCGGCCGGGGAACGTCTCCATTGCGCGGTGCGAGTCGTGTCCGAGCGAGTCGGGCGGTGCGGTTAGACCCGGGAACGAGTCGGTCGGATCGGTTGGGACGCCCGAACGAGTCGGTAGGCGATTTCGCATCGTACTCGCTCGTCCGGACGCGCGTACGAATCGGTCAGGAAATAGGGCTCCGAATCGGATCCGATTAAGCCGAATCCGATTCGGAGCCCTACCGGCCGAGATCGGAATCAACCCCTAAATGTGATTATTTTTTTAATATCATGGGAAAAAAGGACACCTAAATATTTAAATTTACCTCTCTGCCTAATTATATCCTGAATAGGTATCATATCAGGCGTGCAATATACATTTAAAGGAAAAAATTCTGTTTTGTTTGCATTTAACTTATCTCCAGAAATTTGAGCGTATAATGATATTACGTTAAATAAGGGAGGAAGGGATGTTTCAGGATTACCAATGAACAAAAAAACATCATCTGCATAAGCTAATGTTTTTATAGTAACATTAATATTCACACCATTAACTACTGCACATTTTCTAATAGCAGTAAGCAGAGAGTCTATAACTAGAAGAAAAAGTAAAGGAGACAAAGGACAGCCTTGTCTTGTACCTCTAAAACGGAGAAATTGATTAGAAATATGTCCATTTATAAAACGTCTAGCAGAGAGCCTGGTATATAGAGCAGATATCATGCGAATAAATGGCTCACCAAAATTAAACATAGCTAGTGACTGGAATAAAAATTGCCAATGAACTTTATCAAAAGCTTTTTCTGCATCTAATGCAACACTGATAATTTAGATCCTTTCTCAATAGCGTGAAGTAACACTCTGGTATTATTTGCAGAGTATCAAAGTTTCATAAAACCAGATTGATCAGAATGTACAATAGAGTCAATCACAGAGGTCAATCTAGTTGCAAGTATTTTGGCATAGAGTTTAGAAGCTTGATTTATTAAGGAAATTGGCCGATAAATTGAAACAATAGTGGGATCTTTTATTGCGTTTTGGAAGGACAATTAATGCTTCTCTAAATGAGACCAGACGTTGTTCCTAATGTGCTAAAAGAAGTGAATAGCTGGTACAGGTTTAGTACGGTAGGAGGTGTGGAGCAAACGCCTTATAAAATTCAGCTGGAATTCCATCTGGTCCAGGTGATTTATTCATTTAAAGGGATTTACTAGCCAATTCAATTTCTTCTAAAGTAATTGGGGAGCCTAGCTTATCTTTGACTGATTGTGATATTTTCTGCAAACCACAATTGTGCAAAAAATTGTCAATCAAAGAAGAGTCAACAGAAGGAGGTTTATTATATAAAGATTC
Organism: Calotriton arnoldi; assembly: GCA_963921515.1. Lineage (NCBI taxonomy): Eukaryota > Metazoa > Chordata > Amphibia > Caudata > Salamandridae > Calotriton > Calotriton arnoldi. Next base: position 390,439 of record CAWUFW010005854.1, on the reverse strand, counting down.
GTAATAAGTTAAAAATTCATTAACAATATCCTTATGGGATAAGGCCACCTTACCATTAACACCATGAATCGCTGTGATATGAGTCTTATCTTTTTTTATACGTAAATAATTTGCCAAAAATGTACCTGAACTATTAGCATTAAAAGAAAATCTGGCCTTATTATTGGAAAGTTATATACCTGCACGTCTAATTAAAATGGAGTTGAATTCATAGCGGAGTTTTTGTAGTTGTAGTTTGTATGTAAGATCATTCAATGAAATAAATAGTCTTTCCAATTTTGCAAATTGTTTGTCTAATTCTTTAATTTTAGCATGAAAAGATTTGTTTTCATGAGCCATAATGAAAATGGTGACACCTCTCATATATGCTTTAACAGGCGTCCCATCGTGTTATTAAGGACACACAATCTTCAGGATTAAAAGTAAAATAATCTTGAAGTGCAGACAAACGTTTTGGTGTGTTCTTTTCATTCACAACAGTATGATTATTCACACGCCATCTGAATTGAGTAGAAAGGGTATGGGTAAATTGAAAAACATCTGAAATAAGAGCATGGTCAGAAATATCTATATTATGTATTAATGGAGTAGAAGTTGACTGAATTAATTGTCGGGAAACTTATAAATAATCCAGTCGTGAATAAGAATTATGAGGATTTGAGAAAAAAGTTAAACATTTTTCAGTTGGATGGTGCAATCGCCATATATCAACTAATTTAGTTGTTTAAAAAAAGATTTTAAAGTCAAAAAAGCTTTAGGTGGGCGATATTTAGATTGTGAAGATCTGACTAACAAAGGAACACATATTAAATTAAAGTCCCCTCCTATAATGAGTGGAACATTACCTAGTTTGAGTACCCCTGTGGTAAATAAGGGCCAAAATTTGGGATCATCACTTGTTGGCCCGTAAACATTAATTAAGTAAATAGGTGTGGTATCCAACTTAATTTTAACAATAATGTTCTGTATCTGAAAATTTACTCAGTATTTGAAAATGTAATTTTTTTTGAAAAAGAATAGCCACTCCATTTTTTTTATTAATTGCAGGTGAAGAAACTATAGTACCAACCCATTTTTTCTGCATATATGATAAAACATTATCATCAATATGCGTCTCCTGTAAAAAACTAATATCAGTTTTGTGGCTTGCTAAAAAATCTAACATTTTAACACGTTTAACTAGATGTCTTAAAGCTTTAACATTTAAAGAGACAATTTTAATATGATTGAAATTAGCCATATGTCAATAGAAAAACCAACAGAAAAGGACATAACAAATAAAGATAGCATATCAAAAGTAGCTCTAGATAAGAAAAATAGGGAGAAAAGGAAAGACAAGGACAAACATACAAGACAACATGAAAACATAAATAGAATTATAGAATCACGTACACGCATGACCAAGAATAGCCCGCCGAAAAAAGAAACGCCCATATAGCTATTCTGAAAAAAAGGTCACGTTAGATTGAGAATCAAAACCTTTGAAAAATGATCTAAAAAATGAATAAATAAATAAAGTCAAGTATTCGTTGCATTTATTTCCATGGACATTGATGACTGTTGATCCAAGAAAGCACGTAGTTCTTCTGGTCGTTGAAAGGATTTCGAAACGCCATCTTTCCAGACTCTCATAGTAGAAGGATCGAAGAGACTATATCTGAAACCTAAGGAGAGTAGCCGTGGTCTCATTTCAGTAAATTCTTTACGTAAACAGTTTCTTTGGCAAAGTCTTGGTGTATGTAGATTTTATTTCCATTTACCATTAAAGATGGAATTTCTCTAGTAGCTCTCCTAATCATCACCAAATGGTTATGGCGTAAAACTTTGAATATCATTTACCGTGGTTTGCTATGACGAGGGTTTCTGTGAGAAGGAATTCTGTGCGCTTTGTCTATTTCGAATTTCTCAGAGAATTGCAGCTTTAATAGACCTGGCAGCAATTTTTCTAAATATTGCCTACAATCATTTCCTTCCACGTCCTCTGGCAGATTGAAAATACGTAGGTTATATTGACGGTTGCGATTTTCTAAATCCAACAATAACTGACTCATTTGTGACATTTTTGCCACCATAGGTGCGAAGCTTCAATTTTAGCTTTATGATCTTGGATTTTAATTGAATTATCTGAAATTTTCTTTGAGAGACTAGCCATGTCTGTACGAATTTTTAACTTCTGATGCAATAGAGTCAGTATTTAGACGTACAGCTTGCAATTCTTCTAACAAAGTGGACAGAGAAGGTTAATTTGAGTCCACAATCTTCGATTTCACAGGTGGTGGGGAAATACTTTGTTTGCGTCTGTTACTCCCTGCAGAGTTGGTTTTTCCTTCCATTTTACTGAATTTAAACAAGCAAATAATTTTCCCCCAGAGTTAAAATGTAGATATAGAAATAAAAGGTATTCACCAAGTAAAGAAGAGTGCAGCAGCTAAAACTGACTGGGAGCGGTTCCAGGCCTCCACCCTAACCCTTTCTGGAAGTAGAGCTCCGCCATCCTGACAGAAATTTCAGCTACGTGGGAGCAGAGCAGCTGGTGAGAACAGCAACCAAGGAAATCCCCTCAAATCTCTTCAAAGATCCTCCAAAACCTGCCAAAGTGAAGCACTGGGGAGAATGAGCAGTACTCTGCACAAAAAGTATTTATAAAAAAAGCCCTAATCGTTTAAAATTAGTCGTCGACAAAACGGGCCTATTAGAGCCTCAGCAGGAGGCAGCCATCTTGGTTCGCGCGACTCCCCGGTTGCAGGGCATTCTAAGTAAGAGAAAACTGTAGGGTCCATGCAACCCCTTCCCCTCTGGATTCTTCTGGTATTCAGAAATGTCTGGATTTGGTAGGTTTTCCCTCTGTACCAGCTGAAGCTGGGACAAGTTTCGCAGTTACCCAGAAAGATTAAAATTTCAAGGAAAACTCTTGAAGTCTCCATGTTGCATTTGGCGCCTTTCCTGTCAGAGGTGATCAGCTTAACAACACAAATGGGGTGCTGTTTTTTAATTTTTATTTATTCAATTCATAGCAAGTAAATCAATCTTGATCAATTACATAAATAATTTTAAATACCCACTAACAAAAATCATAAAAATTTAACAAATTTACATTATAGGGGCTATATCTTGCACAATAGACACATACCAATTTGACATCAGAAAAAGACAACTAAGCAGTCATCGAGTTAAATACATCTCTCAATCCATATGTTCTGTCATTGGCCCCCATATCTGAACCCCCAATTTTTTCCTCTTCAATGATTTCAAACAATAAAGACTATATTCCAAATTAAAAATGTTATAGAACTTGGCCCGCCACATCTCAAATGATGGGGCATCCTGCTGCAGCCATACTGAAGCAACACATAATCGTGCTACTGCCACTGCTATAAATTCAAGATATCTAAATGGATAACATAATTGACCCCGTTGGATAGCTTCACCCACTCCTGTTAGCATTACCTCTTTGGAGATATGAACATCAACCCCCGTAATTTCGGACAAAAACAACTCTATAGGCCTCCTAAATTGTACAAGACGTATACAATCATAAAAAATGTGCACAATATCAGCCCCATCCCTAGCACATCTAAAACACTTCCGATCGTTTGAGCCACCCCATTTCATTATTCTCGCTGCTTTATGATACAGGTTGAATAATGTCTTGTAGTGTTGAGCTCTTCGATTAGCTGTCAACAAAATTTTACCTGCGATATTGATTGATTGCTGCATATACACACCTTCCTGTCCTAGTCGGACACACCATTTGCTATCTTGAATCTCCAAATCATCCTGCTGTGTAACCATTAACATACCATATAATATGCCTATCTTAGCCCTTCTTTTGATTGCCTCCACTAAAGAGTTAGGAGCTATCCCTGCATGCTTATGATGTTTAAATAAAAAATCACAAATTTGTAAATATTTAAAAAAAATCATCTTTTTGTAGATTGTAACGATCCATTAAGTCTGAAAATGAAGCAAGTACTCCCCCCCCCAAATAGGTCTCCTAATTGCCTAATCCCTTAGCCCTCCACCTCTCCGTCTTTAAATCCCCAAAAATGGCAGGGAATATAGACATAGAATTCATAGGAGTATAGTAACATATCCCCGTCAAGGCTAACATCTTGCGAACTAATTTCCAAGCCTTGTATACTGCCAATACAACCTTAAAACGTGTTTTTTTTTTTAAATAACTTGGCTCCAAAAACTTAAATAAGGAGTTTCTAGCATCTGACCCCAACAACATTTGATAGATAGTTGGTACTTCCGCCAGCGGCCCTTCCTCTCCCGTCAACAATATCCGCATATTTTGCAAAAGACACCCTTTCCTTTGCCCCCATAAGAACCTGTCACATATAGATTGTAATTTCAATAATTGTGTTCTAGTCAACTCGAGTGGAACTGCCCTGAAATAATACATGACCTTGGGGAGGATACACATCTTGAGTACATTACACCTCCCCACCAACGAGAGATGCAAGCATTCCACCTTATCCAGTTGTCGTTGAACCCCAGAGACTATACCTCCCCAATTAACCTCTATTAAATCCTGCACTGACATCCTAATTTTGATACTCAGATACATGGCTTCATCGGTAACCCGAACATCTCCAGGGCAGGCTACTTCAGTACACACAATCTGAGTTTTTGATGAATTCAATTTATATCCTGACACCTCCCCAAATGCATAGGCCAAACTTTCTATCTCTGCAACTGCTTGCTCTGGATCTGATGTCGCCACCGCGATATCGTCAGCATAGGCTAACACCCGCGCCTGGTATTGTCCACAGGTCATAAAAGTAATCCTGTTGCTCTTTTCCAACATTACCAGGAACGGGTTGATGTATATAACAAATAGTAATGGAGAACAGGGACATCCCTGTCTTGTCCCCCTGCTAATATACACGGGAGCTGATTCTCTACCCATTACACAGATCTTAGCTCGAGGAAATTTATACATAATTTGTATAGCCCTGATATAACATACACCAAACCCTATCTTACGCATGACAGCCCATAAGAAAGGCCAGGAAACACTGTCAAATCCTTTTTCAGCATCTAAAAAGATCAAACCTCACCTGCGATGTTGTATATTAGCATAATCTATCATCGTGATTACTCTATTTAAATGGTTGACCGTGCTCCTGCCAGGTATAAATCCATGCTGATGTATGGATACCAAGGGAGTGATTACTTGCGCTAACCTTGCTGCTAGAATTTTCGCATATATTTTGCCGTCTGCATTTATCAAAGAAATCGGTCTATACGACCCTGGCAATTCAGAGGGTTTGTCTTTCTTTTTAAAAACCACTATATTGGCCTCTTCCCATGATGGTGGCGGATTCCCAAACTGCGCTTCTTGAAATGTGGCCAACATATCTTCCTTAATTACTTGAAAAAGCATTCGATAAACCTCAAGTGGCAGCTTATCTGGCCCTGCTGCTTTCCTACTTGCCAATGATCCTATTGCTTCCTCGAGCTCTGCCATAGTTATCGGGGCATCCAATAATACCTTCTTGTCCTAGGCCCACTAAATCCAATTGTTGAAGGAATATCTCTATATTATCCTCATTAAATTTATCTTGTGTATACAACTCTTTGTAAAAAGCATGAAATACATCCAAAATTCCTTCCATAGTTTCTGCTGTGTTCCCCATGGAGTCTACCAATGTCGATATTTTTTGTGAGGATTGTTTGGCTCGTAACCTCTGTGCCAAGCATCGTCCTGTAGCTTCACCATATTCATACCTTTCCTCTTTATACGCCTTATACTGACTAGCAATTTCCTTACTCCACACCCTATTAATTTTAGCTTTACAACACGCAATCTTAGTTTGTATTTCCTTAACTTCTTCTCCCTTTCTTATCCCCTGTATAAGTTCCTGCTCTCCTATCTTTAAATCCTCCAAAAGTCCCTGCATCAAGATCTGTTGTTGCCTTTGTTTAGCCAGCGCATAGCTAAGCATTTCTCCTTGCAGCCCTGCTTTCAGCTCGTCCCATACCATTGCATAGGAAGTAGATCCTCTATTAACCTCCAAGAATTGTACATCCCAGATTTTCATGTGATCCATAAACTGGCTGTCCAATAGAAGTTTCCTATTAAAAGTAAATGTCCTACGAGCCTTCACTTGACTAATACTAAAAAGATCCAGTAATAATGGGCCATGGTCCGCCGTGATCCTGGGCCAAACCTGCATTTTTGCCCCCACAATAAGTATCCTAGACATAAAGATATAATCAAGCCTAACTAATTTGTGGTGGGGATATGAATAAAACGTATAGCCAGGATCCAAATGGTTTACAACTGTCCACACATCTACCAATCCGTGGCCCTTTATAAGTTGCCACAGCGCCCTAAAAACTCTGGGTTTCCGACCCGTATATTTCTCATGGTCAGCATCCCACATCTGACCTTCCACGTGGATGTTAAAGTCCCCACATAATATCAACGGGGTGTCCCACAGGGCTAATTCTACATTTAAATGCTCCAATATTTCTGCCTCATCAAAGTTAGATCCGTACACTGTGCAAATTACTACCTTAGTGTCCCCTACCATACACTCAGCTATGGCCCACCTACCAAAATTGTCAGCCAATTTTCTCCCCGTCCCACAAATTCCTTGTCGAGCCAAAATCGCCACACCCCTATTCATAGTGGACTGTCGAGTTGCTACAATCAATGTACACCCAAGCTCTTTTAATACCTTACATTTGCTCCAGGGTATGTGTGTCTCTTGTATACACAAAATATCCGGTTTCATCAAGCGTATGTCAGCTGCTACTCGTTGCCTTTTACTCACGTTATTCAACCCACAAACGTTAAACGTACAGATGCGTAGCCCCATCTATCATTTTAGCCGCCATCTATCCTAAAAAGAAGCCATATGTATATCATTACCTCAAACATCACTATACTAATCATATTAATCATATTAACCTTGCTATGAATTGAGTTTTTTAATAACCCTTGCCCACTCCCACCCCAGCCCCTTCCCCAGAGCACTGCCCACACCAAACCACCAAACCCCCACCCACCATGTGCCCACCCCACCCCCCCACCCTCTCCCCAAACAACGGGCATAAGGGCCCAAGGCCCTGCGATGGGAAGTAATAGCTACCTGCCCGGTATATCCCCCCCCTCTCAGACATCATTCTTTCTGCCTCTTCAAAGACTCAACCCAAATCAAAAGAGCCCGACCCAAAACAAACATACCTAATTAAATCACCTACACATGAGAACCCAGCCACTCATCGGTATTTTATCTGCATCATTATTCACAAAGTCCCCTTACAAAATTAGTAACAAATCATTAACAGGGCTAATCTAAACACTGAGAAAAAACCCTTCTAGTGCCAGGCCTCTACCAATTTCCACTTTAGATAGACATCAAGTATTCCTTAGCCTGTATTTCTGATGTGAAAAAACGTATTTGCCCCTTACATACGGTTTTCAACGTGGCCGGATTTAATAGGAAGGCTTGCGCCCCCTTGCCCTGGAATTGTGATATTAATAGACGTAGTTGCCACCTCCTTTCCACAGTACGATGACAAAAATCAGGCCTGACAAAAAATTGCGTACCCTTCCCCTCCCTCTTCCGATCTGGCCTTGCCAGATCATATACAGCCTGTCGTGCTAGAAGATTATTCAAGCATATCAAAATCGCTCTGGGCCTAGCGGCCCCCTGTCCATCTTTAGCAATAACTTGTTTAAACGGAAACCTATGTGCCCTCTGTATTTCATTGGCCCAGTTCCACATTGCGAGCTCCGGAAATGCTTCTTTGAATAAATCCACCACAAATTTACGAATGTCCTGTCCTTCAACTCCTTCTGGAATCCCTAATATGCGCAGATTATTACTCCGTAATCGATTCTCTAAATCATCAATCTTTGCGTCCACATCTTCCTTATGTGAGCTCATAACTGCAGTCGTCGTTTTTTGGGTAGCCATCTCATCCTCGAGAACCGAAATCCGTGCTTCTGCTTCTGTAATTCTTTCCGTAAACTCATTACAAGCTTTGGCAATCCTGCGGACAGTATTCTGTAATTTCCGGCAGGCAGTGTGGGTTTTTAAATTCTCTGTATGGGTCTCCATTCTGTGATCCAAAATACTCTGATATATTGAACCCAATGAGATTTCTTCATCTGGATTATTTAGTGCCTCTCCCCCAACTGACTCAGTAGTCCTTTCACCTTCAGGTGACCTCTCTAATGAAGAAGAAAAGTCCCATAATACGCTCTCCCTCTCGCTGATGAGCTGCTTCTTTTCCTTAGTAACTCCTGTCTTTTTACGGACAGTCATTACATCTGTGTTCTCCTCATCGAGATAGGCACTATTCTGCTCACTACTAGTGCTCAATACTGAGCCCTCATAGAACCTTGATTTACTATCCAACGCATTTTCTTCCTCTGATGTATCTGAGGGATCAGACAGTGAAAAAAATTCTCATAAGAGTCAGTCTCTTTGGCAGCGCCTCCATGAGTACCACCATGTTCCTCCGCATCTCGGGCACCCTCAGCCTCTAATCCTATGCCATCCCTTCTCCTTTCAGCATTTACTTTTCCATTCTCTCACTAATATTTTCCAAATTCTGTTCATGGGTTGCTGCTGCCAGCGCCTCCACAGCATCGTCACCCCTCTTTTGTACATCTCCCACGCTGCTATTTGAATGCTTCTGTAATGCCGATTGTCCTCGAGATGCATTGACACTACTGTCCTCCAGTGCCGAGTCGTAGTTTGATGCTGCCTCCACCTCCACTGCGCCCCTCTTATCCTGTGTGGCACCTAGCCAACCATTAATATGTCCTTCTAGAGATTAATGCCCCTGAGATACATTAGCAGCAGTCGGGTCACCACCAGCACCTCCTACTATTGTTTCTGTTCCTGGTGTTCCTGGTGTTCCTCCTGCGCACACACTAGAAACAGCCGAAGCAGTGGCTCTCCTTTTAACAAAAATCGGGGGGACTCTCTTATTGACAATTCCCTGCTTACCTACTTGTAGAACACTGTCCAGGTTATTCTGTGTGTCTTCCACGATAGCGCGCTGTGCACCGCGCCCGGTTACAGCCGCTCTGCTGCCGGATACAGTTTCCACCAACACGCGAGTCTTTCCACCTCCAGCCGCTTTTGGCGGCATGTTTGCTCCGCTGCTTCACTGTTTGGCCTGAGTGTTGGTGGACTCCGCCTCTTTCCACCGCCTGGCTCCGTCGCTGATTTCTCTGCCGGCAACCCCTAGTACTGCGTCGCCGTCCAACCCTGCTGGGAATACCGTCCAGCTCAGTCGCTCCACTCGATCGATTCCGCCGCAAATGAAGATCTTTCCCGATACCACAAGTACCTTTACTTTTTTTAGAGCTTAAGTTTGCCCAGCAGCCTCGCCATTCAAACTCTCATTTTTACACTTAAAGGGGGGAGAGACCGGGAGCTCGCTACTCACACGTCCGAGAACTCGGACGCCATCTTGCCCCCGTGCTCAATGGGGTGCTGTTTGTATTGTAAATAGTGTGGGAATGCTTGGTAGTGGCACTACTGTTGATTCTCGCATATTCCAGATATTTCGCTCTCACAAATCTGTGGAAAGGGAAACTGCCTTTACAACGCAGGCATTACCACGCAATGTATTTACCACGCATCATTTACCATGCATTGCCTTTACAACGCAATGCCTTTATCACACGTCTTTAGAACGCATATACCTTTACCACCCATTTTATTCTAAAAATGGTATAAACAAAACATTTACTGTGATGTAATATACCTCTTCACAACTTTCAGTAATGGAAAAAGAAGTTAAAAAAAAAAGAGGATCTTTTTTTCACAACAGTTTTTGGAATTTTCCAAGTTGCAAAACAGTGGTAGTCAATAATTCCTATTTCTGTGGTTTGTACTTCTTAGTGGTTCATGGGGGGAAAGAGGTGTCAAACACATAGGTTAATCTGGAAAGTTATAAATTACTGAAAAGTAGACAAAATTCTGAATTCAACAAGGGAGCTTTGGTGCAGATCACATATTGCTTTCCCAAAAGAAAGTAAGTAGGAAAAAATAGAAATAGGTGACAATATTTGCATCTGTAAATGTTTGCACAGATGGGTGATCTACAAAAGTAAAACACCATTACATTTGTCACACTCTTGCAGTTGCAGAAATATTAAGTTTTTATTGGTTGTCCAAAACACGGGATACCCAGAGCCATAAACTGAGCAGCAGCTTTTATTTTGCATTGTGTTCTGACCATGCTTCAATTCTAAAGGCAAGAGTTTTTAAAAAACAAACTTTATTTATCATTTTCAGTTAACAAGGCAGGGTGATATATATGCATCATTACATCAATGCGTAAAATACCATCAAGCTTGAATACACACCAAAAAATGTATTGTACAGAATGCATCCATTAAGACTTGACTTCATATTGATCACAGAAAATTAACAATCATCAATGAGAAGAAAGGAACTGAGATGGGATGGAAAGGCGGGTTCTTAATCAACAGAGTCTTGGATGGTCATACAGATGGAGGTCGTGGGAGAACGAGATTGGGGGGGTTTAGAGGGTCTGAATTAATAAATAAATTCGGAGTGGTTGTCAGATATCTTTGGGTCTAACAGAAGGGGGTTGCAATGTGGCACAGACTTCGCTGGGTAAGTTGCAATATGTCATACTCCTGAGCCAGGCATCAGAAGTGGGGCGGAGCCATTGCTCCATCGAAAGACAATCTCTCTTTCAGCTAGTAGCAAAGCAATGGCTGAGAATCTACGGCGGTTCCTAGGGAGGGATGACACATTAACCAAAAGTGCCATGAGTGGGGAGTGGCCAAGAACCAGTGAAGTCATGCGAAATAGAATATCAAAGACTGCGGACCAATCTGCGGCGATAATAGGGCAGGTCCATGTCCTATGTGCAAATTCTGCATCCAGGAATTTACATTTAGGTCAGAGGGAGGATCTGGAAGGGTCAATTTTGGCAGGGCCGGCAGGCGTGGCGTAAGTTCTATGTAAAAATCGAAGATGGAGTAGTTTATGACGGTGGCTGGGGGATACCAATTTAGTTTGTGTACAGCAATAAACCCAATCTCCGTTGGTGAGGGGATGGCCAAGGTCCTGCTCCCATTGCCGTCGGGCCTTGCTATCATGGGTGCATTTAAGAGCCATGCTGGTATGGTAAAGCCTAGAGACCAAGTGAATCCCGTCAGGGTCCATGATTAGTAATGCAAGGGGTGCGAAGTCCTCAGGTGCCAGAGGATAAGCAGGAAAGCGGGAGCGTATCGTCCCAAATAATCTGTGGAAAATGTATTTATACATATTTGCGGCATCCGAGAAATTAGGGTCAGTGGTGAGGGATATGACATGACCGTCCAGGAATAAGTCACCAAACTTGTGGAGATTGTGTCTGGTCAGTGTACGCAGTAATAGTTTTTCAAGTGTAAGAGGTAACCAGGGATTTTGGGAAAGGGGGAGTGCAGAGGAATATAAAAGGTCGAAACTCAATACCCTACTTAGCTTTCGGAGGGCTCAACATGTTGTGGATAGGATTTGTATGTCTGAAGAATCGAGTTTGAGGCCTTGTGGTAATAAAGCAACCAAAGGAGTAAGGTGAGCTAGATCAAGCTCCGGCTTAGTGTATGGGAGGTGGGCATCCCGGTGGTACCAATGGTGTGCAAATTGAGACTGTGCAACCAGAAAATAAATTTGAAAATCGGGGACGGCAAAGCCGCCACGTTCATACGGGAGGACAAGGGTATCCCAAGCGACTTGAGGTCGACGACCGGCCCAAACCAGGCATAGTAAAAGACTGCATCAGGGCCAGACGTAGCGGGCATCGGGCGTTTTCACAGGAGGCTGGAAGAGTGGGGGCCGGTTTTGCAGCTGTGGGGGCTTTTTTTGTTACTGGGGGCCATTTTTGCAGGGTTGCTGCAATATCGGCCCCTAGTAACAAAAGCGGCAGTGCTTCAAACTTACAACTCCCCCTCAGGGAGGGGGGATGAGGGAAGCTGGTCTGTCAAAATTGCCAGGGCTGGTTTAGGTTCCCAGTCTGGCCCTGGACTGCATAGAGAAACAAAAAAGGAGTTTGCCATAGGGATGGGCATATTTAAAAAGAGATACAGAAAGCGGAGGAGGACAATCATTTTTATAATGGCAATCTGGGCTGCCATGAAAGAGGAAGTTGTATCCATCGTTCAATCTGCTCAGTTTATTTTCCATGGCGGGCCGTAATTAAAGTGGAGAACTTGTTCTTTGTCTCTGTGCAGTATTATACCCAAATATTTAGTGGAGTCCGTACACCATGTGAGAGTTTAGTCACAACAAGGGGGGGAGGGCTAGTAATGTGAGTAATGGGGAAAAGTTAGGACTTCGCCCAATCAATATGCAATCCGGAAAGGTCGCCAAAACGAATGATCTCAGAATAAGGGGGGTTACATTTTCTGAGGGGTTTCTGACAAACAATAAAATGTTGTCAGCCTACATAGGTATGAGGGGCCAGATGTACGACCATTCCAAATTGCAAGTCGCAATTTGCGCTCAATTGCAAATCGCAAATTGCAATTTAGAATGTACAACAGTGTGAGAGACACTGAGTGCGATTCCCAATGGGGTAGCAAAATGCGAGGCTCATGAATATTAATGAGCCACTTGCAATTTGCGACCCCATTGGGAATGTCTGGCCCTCCCAGGGATGGTGGCCTGCTGGGCTTAGCAGACCTCCATGTCTGGGACTGTTTGTCAATAAAGCAGTTCTTTTTTTTTTTAAATGCAGCCCGTTTTCCTCAAAGGAAAACTGGATGCATTTTAAAAAAAATGAATGAAACGTTTTCGTTTCATTTTTTAAGGGCAGGCAGTGGTCCCTGGGCCCACTGCCTGCCCTTAAAAAATATTTCAGAGCCAGTCACAAAGGGGAAGGGGTCCCTTGGGGACACCTTCCCATTTGCGACTGCATTACCACCCTCTTGAAGAGGGTGGTAATTTGCGAGTGTTTAACGACCGCAATTGCGGTTGCAAAACATTGGTACATGGCTTGTGACTCGCTATTAGGAAGGGAACGCCCCTTCCTAATAGCGAGTCGCAAAACGCTATGGCCCTATCAGAATTAGCATGCGCAAACGGATCGCAAACCCGTTTGCACATGCTAATTCTTGTCGTACATCTGGCCCGAGAAGTAGTCCTGGCTTGAAATAGAAACCTTGATGCATGTGTTTTACTAAGAGATGGTGAACAGTAAGGGTGAAAGAGGACATCCCTGCCTGATGCCTCTAGTTATAACAAAGGGATCAGATAAGGAGCCATTGACCCGTATGCAGGCATTAGGTGCTGAATATAAAAGGGATATGAGAGCAGTGAACATTGCAGGAATCCTAAGACTCTGTAAAGTGGTGTGAGAAAAGGGGACACTCCAGAGAGTCAAAAGCCTTCTCTGCATCGAGAAGGTCAACTACAGCAGGTATGTCTGGGAAGATCCCATTCAAAACTGAGAATACAGTACATAAATTAAACGGGGTAGATCTATGGGGTATAAGTCCAGTTTGAACAGGAGAGATAATCTGTTCAAGCAACAGTGATAACCTATTAGCCATTGCTTTGGCCAGAATTGTATTGTCGAAATTAAGCTAGGACATGGGCCTATAGGAGGCACAAAGATCAGGGTCCTTGCTGGTTTTGAGCAGCAAGGAGATCACTGCCTCTCTCATAGTGTGAGGAAGTGTCCCCTTATCTAGAGCTTTGCCATAGACGTCCAGTAAATGGGGCATGAGAATACCTTTAAATGTTTTATAGAAAGCACCAGTAAGGCCGTCAGGGCCGGGGACCATAGAACCGTTTAAAGAGCTGATGGCCACTGCATTCTCCTCAGCCGTGGAGGTTCAGCTAAGAATTGCGATTGACCAGAAGTGAGCCAGACCATAGCTATTTCTTTAAAATAAGCCAAACGAAATGTATCGTCCGAATCGAGACGTGTGGTATATACGGATGTATAATATGGGACTAACTCTCAAATAATATCTTCATTAGCCGTGACACGGGTGCCATTGTCAAGGGGGAGTTCAGTAATACATCACTGACCCCGAGGGGGGCATAGGAGATGGGCTAGGGTGCAACCAGGGTGTTCACCTTCGCCATAACGGCGAGCAGTTGCATATTTGCCAAGGTATGCGGTCTCACTTTCCGCAAGGTCCTGGAATTCTGCCAGTAGCAATGCCTGTCTCTGTAAGGAGGTGGGACTAGAATTAGGGGAGTTTGTCAAATCGATATTTGTAAGTTCAGCTTCTATTCGAGCCAGACTGTTACGTAGGTTCAGGAGGATGCCGTAGTTCTTTTGTGATACAGACCCCATGGATGTACACCTTGAAGGCGTCCCACAAGATGGCATGAGTGTCAACCGAGCCAGCATTAAGCCTGAAGTATTCAAGGATCGCGTCTCAAAACTCTCAGTGAAATAAAGCATCAAGCAGGACAGTAGAGAGGAAGGACCACCGACAATCCCAACCCCCACCATATGGTAGTGAGGGAGTCAGTCTAACTGGGGCATGGTCTGACCATGTATGCAGAAATACCTGTATATCTTGAATCCATGGACTGATATTTTTGGATAGGTACCAATAGTCCAGCCGGGCCCATACTGCGTATGGGGCGGAATAAATGGTATACCCCGGAATGTTGGGTTGGCGAATACGCCAAATGTCTTTGAGGCTATAAGTGTTTGTGATGTCAAGGAGAGTGCGCAATGATCGGGTTTGCCACAGGGACAGAGGCTAGTTGTGTTCCACAAGGGGTCGACTATTAAATTGAAATCGCCTCTCTGGTGTCTGTAAGTGCTAAACAAATAGAACAAAAGGAAAAAAGATAATACACCTGTCACGATTCCATCGCAACTCGGGAGGGACAGAAGCATACGAGAGACTGGTTGACCGAGCCTCCTGAAACCAGTCCTTTCCTCTCTTTCCAGCCTGATGACTGGGTTACATATCGAAACACCCCGAAGGATGAGGACACCGTGTTTGCAGGACCCGGCCCCTTTAAGTGGGATATCTCCCCTGAAGAGGCCGCCCAAAGGTCTGACGTCATCTACGACGGGCGAATAGAAAGGGGTCGGCCTCGTGACGCGGAAGAGGAAGAACCCAGAAGACGAGGAGCAGGCGACCGCAAGGAGCCCTCGGAGCACCGACTCGAAACGCCGAAGAAGGGACGACTGCTGCTGACCACGATTCCGGTGGGAGTTTATCGGGAGAGCCAGGAGGCCAACGTCAAGGTTCTGCGCCCAGCCATGCTCCAGGAGGAGCGTGGCTCAAACAGGTACGGGAGCGTGTTTCAGGGTGGGTGGAGAGGAAAGCAAGCGCCGACGAGTAAGGCGCCTCCTGATATCCTGAACGGTACCCGATTCCCCAAGCACTGACTCGCACGTCCTTAGACGTTCGTCACGGCACTGGTGGTTCCTCACTCCCTCCCCTTTTTTTAGGTTTACATATATAGAGGCACTCACGTCTTCTACATTTTCTCTTCCTTTTCCGAGCTTCCCTGGGGACCAAAGGACACAGGAAGAAAACACCGGAAGAAGAAGGAAGGAAACGCCTGTGAAACCGAACAGGACCGGATAAGGAATATTATCCAATGACCTGAACTCTGGCCTCACATAAAAAACGAGTGTATCGCATAATAAAACCTAGCTTAAACCGACCTAGTGTGCAACCTGATCCTTGCCTACCGTCACAACTGGTGGAGAATGCGGGCAGACTGTCCGTTAGTACGGAGATAATGAACACCCTCATCCAGCATTTGATAGCAGGACAAGAGAAGTTAGGATGGGCCGTGGAACGTCAAATGAACTCGGCCCAGGCCGACAGAGACATATTCAAGGACAGCATGGTAGCCCAATTAGAGGAGCTGCAGAAGCTGGCGGCAGAACAGACATTGGTCCGGACACGGGAAACCCGAAGCCCAACCCCTCGGGGACCCACAGGGGGTTTCCCTCCAGAAGTACATAGCAGGGGAGGACCCAGACGCCTTCCTTCTTAATTTTGAAAGAGCGGCCAGGGCTTGTGGGTGGCCTATCGAGAAATGGCCCTTTTTTCTGCCTCCGTTGTTGACAGGCGAAGCCCAGGCTGCCTATCAGGTAGCCAACATCAATGGCAATACCCCCTACGCTGAGATCAAGACCATCATCCTTGATCATCTAGGACTGGACGCGGAGGCATTTCGTGTCCGCTTTCGGAGAAATAAGGGCAACACTGGAGAGAATCCCAAAACCCTGTTCTTTCGCCTCAAGGAAGCCGCAGACAAATGGCTGAAGCCATCGGACAGCACTAAAGAAGAAATAATGGATCGGATCTATCTTGAACAATACTTGGAGGCCCTTCCCTCTAAAAATGTAAGTCCGTTTTTATATAGCGCAGCTACTCACCCTTACGGGTCTCAAGGCGCTGGGGGCCGGAGTGGAAATTAAGTGAGCTATTGCCCAGAGTCACATGGTGCTGAGCTGAGCTGCCGCCGGAGCCGGGGATCGAACCGTGAACCCTGTGCTCCGAAGTCAGCTGCCCTGGCCGCTGCACCACACCTCTCCACTCTAATACTCAAAGGTGGTTGAGGCAACATCCCCCCCCTTACCACGGAACAAGCGGTCGAAATGGCCACAACATTTTCCCGGGCCCAACCCCGTACTTTACTATGGGAACCTGAAAAACCAAGCCGCTTCCCTCCAGGTAAATCCGAGAAAAGAAACATTAGACCCCCTCCGGACCTGCCAAAGTCTAGTCCACAGAAACCCGACGCTCCGCCATACAAAGGGCCCCAATGCTTCGAATGTGGCGAGTGGGGACATATAGCCAGGTTGGGCCTGATTCACAGAACTAACTTACGTCAAAAACGTAAACGTAAACGTAAAGTTAGTACTTTTTAGGTATTCACAGAATACACTTAATCATTTTGGTATTCACAGAATAGTACTAACTTTACGTTTACGTTTACGTTTTTGACGTAAGTTAGTTCTGTGAATCAGGCCCAGTGGGCCTGATTCACAGAACTAACTTACGTCAAAAACGTAAACGTAAACGTAAACGTAAGTTAGTACTATTCTGTGAATACCAAAATGAGTAAGTGTATTCTGTGAATACCTAAAAAGTACTAACTTTACGTTTACGTTTTGACGTAAGTTAGTTCTGTGAATCAGGCCCGTTGTGTCCCCGGAAGAAACCCCTTGAAGAACCTATGGAGGTTGGATACATCCCAAGATCCATCTTATACACAGCAGAGCTGGGGAACGCCTTCTATGTAAGTGTAGAGGTGAACGGGAAAGTGGTGAGGGCCCTATTGGACTCTGGGTGCAGGCAATCTGTCATACAGGGAGACCTAATACGTTCCACACAAATCATACCCGAAGCCCTGGTACACATCAGATGTGTCCATGGTGACGTGAAACCTTATCCAGTGGCCTCAATACTTATCACTCCTAAAGGCGGGTCTCCCTACAAAGTCAGGGTGGGTGTGTTGGCAGAGCTACCTGAAGAGCTAATCATAGGAACTGACAATCCGGGTTTTCTCGGAATGTTTCTCTCTACCGTACGTAACCACAACCCGAAGGAAGAGAGGGCTAACTCCCGGGGGAAATTCCTTCCTGCACTTATAACATCTGCACCCTGGCTCATAGATAGGAATTTCAAGTTCGCCCAGTTAAACGACCCGACCCTCCAGCATGCTTGGCAGAACGCCCAGGACAATGACGTCAACCCTCCCACAAAGTATCCCCATTTCTTTAGCAAAAACGGGTTGTTGTATAGGAATGGAACCAGGGGGGGGGGACCCACAGTTACTCGTTCCACTAGCCTTCAGGGATCAGATTCTTTTCTTTTCTCATTCACATCTCACTGCGGGACACATCGGGGTTGAGAAAGTCTTGAGGTATTTTTACTGGCCCGGGGTGTATGGGGACATAAAAAAGCACTGTCAGGAATGCAAAACCTGCCAGAAAAGGAATCCGTATCGTCCTTCCCCTGTACCCCTCCGGCCTCTACCCATAATAGGCACACCTTTCGAGAGGGTGGGCATGGACCTTATAGGCCCCCTACCAAAAACCCGAAAGGGGCGCCAGTATGCCCTGGTACTTGTGGACTATACAACCCGATACCCCAAGGCATTTCCTCTAACAGCCCCCACTACCCACAATATTGCAGACAAATTAATTGAGCTCTTTTCCCGAGTAGGGTTCCCACAGGAGATTTTAACTGATCAGGGCACCCCTTTCGTCTCCCGGCTTATGAAAGAAGTGTGTAAAACTCTAAATCTTAAACACATTAAGACATCGATGTACCACCCTCAAACAGATGGTCTGGTCGAGAGGTATAATGGGACCCTGAAGTTAATCCTCAAAAAGATGCTGAGCAGTGAGGGGACAGAATGGGACCGTCTTACCCCCTTGGCCCTATACGTAATAAGAAGTCAGGTCCAAAGCAGTCTCGGGTGTTCCTCTTTCGAGATGCTTTATGGGAGACAACCAAGGTCTCTCTTAGAAATGACAAAAGAGGCCTGGGAAAAGGAGGAGCGATACCAAAGGGGATGATGGACGGAGCATTTGAGCTAATCAAACACTCACCCCCAGTCAACTGATCTGGGTTTAATCCATCATCATTCTTTAGCTCACTCCACCACCCAGTTCAGACATGGCCATATGCAAATCAGTCTGACCCTGTGCCTCATGGGAACAGTCCATCTCGAACTGCCAAGCCATGTCTTCCCTGGACCGGAAACAAGCATCCTGGGACCGGTTTCTGGCTATTCAGCCGTCATCAGCCAGGCTAGCTTGAATCCAGTGGCAAAGTGAGCAAGGGACCCACGTCTGGGCATACCTCGCCAACTTAGGGCGAACAAAGCGATACCAAAGGGGATGATGGACGGAGCGTTTGAGCTAATCAAACACTCACCCCCAGTCAACTGATCTGGGTTTAATCCATCACGTGGGTCCCTTGCTCACTTTGCCACTGGATTCAAGCTAGCCTGGCTGATGACGGCTGAATAGCCAGAAACCGGTCCCAGGATGCTTGTTTCCGGTCCAGGGAAGACATGGCTTGGCAGTTCGGGCTGGACTGTTCCCATGAGGCACAGGGTCAGACTGATTTGCATATGGCCATGTCTGAACTGGGGTGGTGGAGTGAGCTAAAGAATGATGATGGATTAAACCCAG
The DNA here is from genome assembly GCA_963921515.1 of Calotriton arnoldi. NCBI lineage: Eukaryota > Metazoa > Chordata > Amphibia > Caudata > Salamandridae > Calotriton > Calotriton arnoldi. The sequence continues at coordinate 371,299 of CAWUFW010005854.1, read as the reverse complement.
ATCAGTTGACTGGGGGTGAGTGTTTGATTTGCTCAAGCGCTCCGTCCATCATCCCCTTTGGTATCGCTTTGTTCGCCCAAAGTTGGCAGGGTATGCCCAGACGTGGGTCCCTTGCTCACTTTGCCACTGGATTCAAGCTAGCCTGGCTGATGACGGCTGAATAGCCAGAAACCGGTCCCAGGATGCTTGTTTCCGGTCCAGGGAAGACATGGCTTGGCAGTTCGGGCTGGACTGTTCCCATGAGGCACAGGGTCAGACTGATTTGCATATGGCCATGTCTGAACTGGGGTGGTGGAGTGAGCTAAAGAATGATGATGGATTAAACCCAGATCAGTTGACTGGGGGTAAGTGTTTGATTTGCTCAAGCGCTCCGTCCATCATCCCCTTTGGTATCGCTTTGTTCGCCCTAAGTTGGCAGGGTATGCCCAGACGTGGGTCCCTTGCTCACTTTGCCACTGGATTCAAGCTAGCCTGGCTGATGACGGCTGAATAGCCAGAAACCGGTCCCAGGATGCTTGTTTCCGGTCCAGGGAAGACATGGCTTGGCAGTTCGGGCTGGACTGTTCCCATGAGGCACAGGGTCAGACTGATTTGCATATGGCCATGTCTGAACTGGGGTGGTGGAGTGAGCTAAAGAATGATGATGGATTAAACCCAGATCAGTTGACTGGGGGTGAGTGTTTGATTTGCTCAAGCGCTCCGTCCATCATCCCCTTTGGTATCGCTTTGTTCGCCCTAAGTTGGCAGGGTATGCCCAGACGTGGGTCCCTTGCTCACTTTGCCACTGGATTCAAGCTAGCCTGGCTGATGACGGCTGAATAGCCAGAAACCGGTCCCAGGATGCTTGTTTCCGGTCCAGGGAAGACATGGCTTGGCAGTTCGGGCTGGACTGTTCCCATGAGGCACAGGGTCAGACTGATTTGCATATGGCCATGTCTGAACTGGGGTGGTGGAGTGAGCTAAAGAATGATGATGGATTAAACCCAGATCAGTTGACTGGGGGTGAGTGTTTGATTTGCTCAAGCGCTCCGTCCATCATCCCCTTTGGTATCGCTTTGTTCGCCCTAAGTTGGCAGGGTATGCCCAGACGTGGGTCCCTTGCTCACTTTGCCACTGGATTCAAGCTAGCCTGGCAGATGACGGCTGAATAGCCAGAAACCGGTCCCAGGATGCTTGTTTCCGGTCCAGGGAAGACATGGCTTGGCAGTTCGGGCTGGACTGTTCCCATGAGGCACAGAGTCAGACTGATTTGCATATGGCCATGTCTGAACTGGGGTGGTGGAGTGAGCTAAAGAATGATGATGGATTTAACCCAGATCAGTTGACTGGGGGTGAGTGTTTGATTTGCTCAAGCGCTCCGTCCATCATCCCCTTTGGTATCGCTTTGTTCGCCCTAAGTTGGCAGGGTATGCCCAGACGTGGGTCCCTTGCTCACTTTGCCACTGGATTCAAGCTAGCCTGGCTGATGACGGCTGAATAGCCAGAAACCGGTCCCAGGATGCTTGTTTCCGGTCCAGGGAAGACATGGCTTGGCAGTTCGGGCTGGACTGTTCCCATGAGGCACAGGGTCAGACTGATTTGCATATGGCCATGTCTGAACTGGGGTGGTGGAGTGAGCTAAAGAATGATGATGGATTAAACCCAGATCAGTTGACTGGGGGTGAGTGTTTGATTTGCTCAAGCGCTCCGTCCATCATCCCCTTTGGTATCGCTTTGTTCGCCTCTAAGTTGGCAGGGTATGCCCAGACGTGGGTCCCTTGCTCACTTTGCCACTGGATTCAAGCTAGCCTGGCTGATGACGGCTGAATAGCCAGAAACCGGTCCCAGGATGTTTGTTTCCGGTCCAGGGAAGACATGGCTTGGCAGTTCGGGCTGGACTGTTCCCATGAGGCACAGGGTCAGACTGATTTGCATATGGCCATGTCTGAACTGGGGTGGTGGAGTGAGCTAAAGAATGATGATGGATTAAACCCAGATCAGTTGACTGGGGGTGAGTGTTTGATTTGCTCAAGCGCTCCGTCCGTCATCCCCTTTGGTATCGCTTTGTTCGCCTCTAAGTTGGCAGGGTATGCCCAGACGTGGGTCCCTTGCTCACTTTGCCACTGGATTCAAGCTAGCCTGGCTGATGACGGCTGAATAGCCAGAAACCGGTCCCAGGATGCTTGTTTCCGGTCCAGGGAAGACATGGCTTGGCAGTTCGGGCTGGACTGTTCCCATGAGGCACAGGGTCAGACTGATTTGCATATGGCCATGTCTGAACTGGGGTGGTGGAGTGAGCTAAAGAATGATGATGAATTAAACCCAGATCAGTTGACTGGGGGTGAGTGTTTGATTTGCTCAAGCGCTCCGTCCATCATCCCCTTTGGTATCGCTTTGTTCGCCCTAAGTTGGCAGGGTATGCCCAGATGTGGGTCCCTTGCTCACTTTGCCACTGGATTCAAGCTAGCCTGGCTGATGACGGCTGAATAGCCAGAAACCGGTCCCAGGATGCTTGTTTCCGGTCCAGGGAAGACATGGCTTGGCAGTTCGGGCTGGACTGTTCCCATGAGGCACAGGGCCAGACTGATTTGCATATGGCCATGTCTGAACTGGGGTGGTGGAGTGAGCTAAAGAATGATGATGGATTAAACCCAGATCAGTTGACTGGGGGTGAGTGTTTGATTTGCTCAAGCGCTCCGTCCATCATCCCCTTTGGTATCGCTTTGTTCGCCCTAAGTTGGCAGGGTATGCCCAGACGTGGGTCCCTTGCTCACTTTGCCACTGGATTCAAGCTAGCCTGGCTGATGACGGCTGAATAGCCAGAAACCGGTCCCAGGATGCTTGTTTCCGGTCCAGGGAAGACATGGCTTGGCAGTTCGGGCTGGACTGTTCCCATGAGGCACAGGGCCAGACTGATTTGCATATGGCCATGTCTGAACTGGGGTGGTGGAGTGAGCTAAAGAATGATGATGGATTAAACCCAGATCAGTTGACTGGGGGTGAGTGTTTGATTTGCTCAAGCGCTCCGTCCATCATCCCCTTTGGTATCGCTTTGTTCGCCTCTAAGTTGGCAGGGTATGCCCAGACGTGGGTCCCTTGCTCACTTTGCCACTGGATTCAAGCTAGCCTGGCTGATGACGGCTGAATAGCCAGAAACCGGTCCCAGGATGCTTGTTTCCGGTCCAGGGAAGACATGGCTTGGCAGTTCGGGCTGGACTGTTCCCATGAGGCACAGGGGTCAGACTGATTTGCATATGGCCATGTCTGAACTGGGGTGGTGGAGTGAGCTAAAGAATGATGATGGATTAAACCCAGATCAGTTGACTGGGGGTGAGTGTTTGATTTGCTCAAGCGCTCCGTCCATCATCCCCTTTGGTATCGCTTTGTTCGCCCTAAGTTGGCAGGGTATGCCCAGACGTGGGTCCCTTGCTCACTTTGCCACTGGATTCAAGCTAGCCTGGCTGATGACGGCTGAATAGCCAGAAACCGGTCCCAGGATGCTTGTTTCCGGTCCAGGGAAGACATGGCTTGGCAGTTCGGGCTGGACTGTTCCCATGAGGCACAGGGTCAGACTGATTTGCATATGGCCATGTCTGAACTGGGGTGGTGGAGTGAGCTAAAGAATGATGATGGATTAAACCCAGATCAGTTGACTGGGGGTGAGTGTTTGATTTGCTCAAGCGCTCCGTCCATCATCCCCTTTGGTATCGCTTTGTTCGCCCTAAGTTGGCAGGGTATGCCCAGACGTGGGTCCCTTGCTCACTTTGCCACTGGATTCAAGCTAGCCTGGCTGATGACGGCTGAATAGCCAGAAACCGGTCCCAGGATGCTTGTTTCCGGTCCAGGGAAGACATGGCTTGGCAGTTCGGGCTGGACTGTTCCCATGAGGCACAGGGTCAGACTGATTTGCATATGGCTATGTCTGAACTGGGGTGGTGGAGTGAGCTAAAGAATGATGATGGATTAAACCCAGATCAGTTGACTGGGGGTGAGTGTTTGATTTGCTCAAGCGCTCCGTCCATCATCCCCTTTGGTATCGCTTTGTTCGCCCTAAGTTGGCAGGGTATGCCCAGACGTGGGTCCCTTGCTCACTTTGCCACTGGATTCAAGCTAGCCTGGCTGATGACGGCTGAATAGCCAGAAACCGGTCCCAGGATGCTTGTTTCCGGTCCAGGGAAGACATGGCTTGGCAGTTCGGGCTGGACTGTTCCCATGAGGCACAGGGTCAGACTGATTCGCATATGGCCATGTCTGAACTGGGGTGGTGGAGTGAGCTAAAGAATGATGATGGATTAAACCCAGATCAGTTGACTGGGGGTGAGTGTTTGATTTGCTCAAGCGCTCCGTCCATCATCCCCTTTGGTATCGCTTTGTTCGCCCTAAGTTGGCAGGGTATGCCCAGACGTGGGTCCCTTGCTCACTTTGCCACTGGATTCAAGCTAGCCTGGCTGATGACGGCTGAATAGCCAGAAACCGGTCCCAGGATGCTTGTTTCCGGTCCAGGGAAGACATGGCTTGGCAGTTCGGGCTGGACTGTTCCCATGAGGCACAGGGTCAGACTGATTTGCATATGGCCATGTCTGAACTGGGGTGGTGGAGTGAGCTAAAGAATGATGATGGATTAAACCCAGATCAGTTGACTGGGGGTGAGTGTTTGATTTGCTCAAGCGCTCCGTCCATCATCCCCTTTGGTATCGCTTTGTTCGCCCTAAGTTGGCAGGGTATGCCCAGACGTGGGTCCCTTGCTGACTTTGCCACTGGATTCAAGCTAGCCTGGCTGATGACAGCTGAATAGCCAGAAACCGGTCCCAGGATGCTTGTTTCCGGTCCAGGGAAGACATGGCTTGGCAGTTCAGGCTGGACTGTTCCCATGAGGCACAGGGTCAGACTGATTTGCATATGGCCATGTCTGAACTGGGGTGGTGGAGTGAGCTAAAGAATGATGATGGATTAAACCCAGATCAGTTGACTGGGGGTGAGTGTTTGATTTGCTCAAGCGCTCCGTCCATCATCCCCTTTGGTATCGCTTTCGGAAAAGGAGGAGGCAGATGAAGCCCGAGGGTTTCTCGAGTATACCAAGACCTTAAAATCAAGAATAGGGAAATTGCGGGACCTTGCCTATTCTCACTTAGATAGAAAACAAGAACGACAGAAACACTATTATGACAGGGGAAAGAAATGGCGACGGTTGGTCATTGGCGATTGGGCGTTGGTACTAATGCCCTCTTCTTCAAGCAAGTTCAAGGCAGAGTGGCTGGGCCCGTATAGAATAGTGGGAACTGTTGGGAAAACCAGCTACAAAGTCCAGACACGACCCTCCCGTATTCAAACATATCACATAAACCTATTAAAGAAATGGTTAGGACCCCTACCTGCCTCTGCCCATATAGTTCTGCCCCTACCCAAAGAAACATCCTCTTGTACCCTAGACCAACTAGTCGTGAATGATGAATTGACACCCCAAGAGAGACAGTCCTTGGATGCTGTCTTGGGTCCCTTCTCTTCCCTGTTTTCAGACGACCCTGGGAAAACAACCCTCATAGAACATACCATCACAACCATCCCAGGCCGGATCATAAAACAGCGACCGTATCGCATACCGGCCGCTCGTAGAAAGGCTATACGTAGTGAGGTCAAAAGCATGCTTGAGATGGGGGTCATTCGCCCTTCCAAGAGCGAGTGGTCCTCTCCTATAGTAATGGTCCCCAAACCAGACGGATCTACCAGGTTCTGCATGGACTTTAGAGCTCTCAACTCCATCTCCAAGTTTGATTCCTACCCTGTACCTAGGATAGATGAGTTGATCGAGAAAATGGGAGAGGCACGCTATATAACCACTTTTGACCTCACAAAAGGTTATTGGCAGGTCCCACTAAAAGAGACCGATAGAGAGAAAACTGCTTTTGTTACACCGGATGGGTTATATGAATTTACTGTTCTCCCGTTCGGTCTTCACGGAGCACCAGCCACTTTCCAGCGCTTGATGAACACGGTGCTCCGGGAACACCAGGCCTTCTCATCGGCCTATTTGGATGATATCGTGGTGTTTAGTCCCACATGAGAGGACCACCTAGGCCACCTACGCCAAATTCTACACTCCTTACTGCAGGCGGGGCTCCACATCAATTCAAAAAAATCCAGGGTGGGGTTTCAGTCGGTCCGATACCTAGGGTACGTACTGGGCCATGGGGTGATAGCCCCTCAAAAAGAAAAAGTAAAAGCTATCGTAGAAACCCCTTTCCCGTCAACCAAAAGAGAGATGAGGGCCTTTCTGGGGTTGCTGGGATACTACAGATGATTCATCCCTCAGTATTCGGAGATAGCGGCTCCCCTCACGGACATTCTCCGCAAAGATGTAAAGGTACAGACATTACTGAATCCCTCGGAAGGGATGCTGGATGCTTTTTCACAGTTGAAAAGGGCCATTACCACCAGCCCGGTGTTAGCCTCTCCCGACTTTAGCAAGCCCTTCATACTCCACACGGATGCCTCCGACTATGGACTGGGAGCGGTGTTGTCTCAGCTCTCCCCAGATGGCGTTGACCACCCTATCCTCTTCATCAGCAGGAGATTGTTTCCCCGCGAAGAGAAATATCCTACAATAGAAAAGGAATGCCTTGCTGTGAAATGGGCTGTGGACAAACTGAGATACTATCTAGAGGGCAGTCCTTTCACCCTATACACTGATCACGCACCCCTCCAGTGGATGAGCAGGAACATGGGCCACAATCCCAGCATCCTGCGTTGGTTCCTGTCTCTCCAACCTTTTTCCTTTGAGGTGAAACATCGCAGGGGTGCCGACAATGGGAGTGCTGATTTTCTGTCCAGGGTGTTTCCTCTCCCAGATCGGGAGTGTCCTGGGGGGGGGGGGTTACGATTCCATCACAACTCGGGAGGGACAGGAGCATACGAGAGACTGGTGGACCGTGCCTCCTGAAACCAGTCCTTTCCTCTCTTTCCAGCCTGATGACTGGGTTACATATCGAAACACCCCGAAGGATGAGGACACTGTGTTTGCAGGACCCGGCCCCTTTAAGTGGGCTATCTCCCCTGAAGAGGCCGCCCAAAGGTCTGACGTCATCTACGACGGGCGAATAGAAAGGGGTCGGCCTCGTGACGCGGAGGAGGAAGAACACGGAAGACGAGGAGCAGGCGAACGCGAGGAGCCCTCGGCGCACCAACTCGAAACGCCGAAGAAGGGACGACTGCTGCTGACCACGATTCCGGTGGGAACAGTACTATTGGGAGAGCCAGGAGGCCAACGTCAAGGTTCTGCGCCCAGCCACGCTCCAGGAGGAGCGTGGCTCAAACAGGTATGGGAGCGTGTTTCAGGGTGGGTGGGGAGGAAAGCAAACGCCGATGAGTAAGGCGCCTCCTGATATCCTGAACGGTACCCGATTCCCCAAGCACTGACTCGCACGTCCTTAGACGTTCGACACGGCACTGGTGGTCCTCACTCCCTCCCCTTTTTTTAGGTTTACATATATAGAGGCCCTCACGTCTTCTACATTTTCTCTCCCTTTTCCGAGCTTCCCTGGGGACCAAAGGACACGGGAAGAAAACACCGGAAGAAGAAGGAAGGAAACGCCTGTGAAACCGAACAGGACCGGATAAGGAATATTATGCAAAGACCTGACCTCTGGCCTCACATAAAAAACGAGTGTATCGCATAATAAAACCTAGCTTAAACCGACCTAGTGTGCAACTCGATCCTTGCCTACCGTCACAACACCCAAATATACTCAGTATGGGCATTATCTATGTTGTAGGCAAATAGGCAGATGCAGCAAGATGTCAATGCCTATGGCAACAGCAAATGTCAAAAAACAAAAGAGCATGAGGAGAGCGAGTAACAGAAACACTAAAAGCAGACTAAACTAAACATGAGGGTTATTAAAGAGACCCAGCAAGACATATCATATCCTTCAATGGTTCCGGACATAAACAATCTTGGAGGTTATATCATGAGCCCATGCTATTTCCATCTGTCTTCAAAGACAGGCAAAGGATACACACAGTCCCAAATATCAACCAGTATGCACATGAACTTCCTCGTCTTGGTTGTGACCCCCTGGATGTTTGCTATTGAGTATGATGATGTATTCTGACTCCATTCTCCTCAAAGTGCGCTCCCTGTCACCTCCTCTTACGTTCATCATGACCCTGTCAATTCCAAAAAAGGAAATCTCATCAGTATTCAATGTGTGTACCTGGTGCCAGTGCCGAGCAACGGGGTAATTAGGATGTTTGTTATTTATTGCATGCAAATACTGAAGTCCACAAGGGCAAATCAGAACATACACCACAAAGTCGCTGCTGCAGTCTATACATTTCTTGATTTTAACCTTTCTATTCTGCCTGTGGGTAGTGTGAATGTTTTCTTATTAGTGTTGTGGGTGCACGATTTATATTTCCAGCATTTAAAAAACCACTGTTGTTCTCTGAGTCAGGGCTCTGATTTCCCCTGTTGTTTATGGGGGTAACTGTGCCACAACAAGTCCCTCAGCAATCTAAATTTCTTGTAGGTTATTAAAGAGCAAGGGCTGACTAAATTACCAATGACTTGATCTGACCTGACCAAATGCCAGTGTTTTCTCAAAACCATTGAATGGTGGGATGGTGCTATTCCTGATATGATGTTCCTTTTAGGTCTGGTATTAGCCAAGACCTTTGATTTTACTAAACTTATATGTATAATATACTTAATTGAAGGGACTTTCAGCCACCTCTCCATCCATTGGTCTGTCGTGGTGTCTTTCACATTTGGCTTCCGCCCACTACAGCATACAGCATGAAGCAATGGGTAGCCTCCGTTAGCCACTGGTTAACGTCACTTTGAGTGACTGCATTTTGCTTTTTCACAATAAGCACAACTGCACACAAAGTAGTGATTACAGCATAACAGATTGCATCCATTTGAAACTGTTCTGTATTGAGATGTTCTCTTTTTACTATGCATGCAATACACAAACCGAAAGCTTCAATATTGTATATGTAAATTCATAAGCAGACAATTATTCAGAACACATTTAATCTGGACTCAGTAGCCCCAATGGTTCTTTAATTAACTTTGCCCAGGAAGAAAATCAGCCTATATTGTGTCCGATTTGCTGCACTAGTAACACTTTTTTATTTATTTCCTCCTTCCTTTGTTTTTTCATTCTTTTTTTCCTTCTTTCTTTCTCTCTTGCCTTATTCCTCTCCTTCTCTTCAATTATTTTTTCTTCTCTTTCTTTCTTTTTTCCTTTCTTTATTTCTTTCCATCTTTCTTTCCTTCTTTCTTACCATCTTTCTATCCTTCTTTCCATCTTTACTTTCTTCTTTTTTCCATCTTTTGTTCCTACTGTTTTGCTTTCTTTCCTGCTTTTTCTTTACTTCTTTCTTTACTTTTTTCTCTTTCCTTTCTTTTTTCCCTTCTTTCAATCTTTTTTATTTCTCTCCGTCTTTCCTTCCTGCATTCTTGCCTACTTTCTTTCTTTCATGCTTTCTTTCCTTCCTTTCTTTTTTGTTTCTTTCCTTCTTTCTTTTAGTCTTTCTATCCTTTCTTTCTTTTTTTCCTTCCTTCATTATCAAAGGCTAGACGCTGGCAGCCAATGGCAGAACGATTGGCTTATTTAGGTCTGTGTTAGCCCAGACCTTTTGATGTTACCAAAATTGTGTGTACGGTATAGTTACTTATAGAGGTTTTCAGCCACACCTCATCCATTTGTCTGTGGTTGAGTCATTCACAATTTTCTCCAACCCATTCAAGCATGCATCAGTCAAGGGGCAATGCTTCAGCCCACTTCAGCCATTGGCTGGCTTCCTCTGGATTACGGCATGCTGCTATTTCACAATGAGCACTTTCACACACAAAGTAGTTCCTTTCAGTGCCAGTGTGTACCATGGCAATATATGCTTTTTGAGACCAAACATTTATTTTGTCTTTAGTCAGTGTTTTAGATTAAAAATGACCCGGCAGCTTCCAGAACCATAACATTTTGCAAAAACCTTGACAAAACAAGAGTTTCTAATAGGCTGGTGGACAACACCAGACCTATGGGTTTTGCCATTGATTGTTGGCTTAGGAGTAACATTTGGACTATGCAATGAACAGCAATGCAGAGGGCTTTTAAGGATTTTTTTCTTGCAACCAGTAACCTTTAGAGGGTTGTATAATGTAACCATGCATGCCTGAACAACGCATGCCTGTACCATGCAGTCTCTATCATGACCACGTCTTTAGCACTAATGCCTTTACCACTCAATTTTGTGGTAAAGATATGATGGGTAAAGGGACATGCGTCCTAAATTCATGCACCCTTAAGCTACAAAGACAACCATCCATCAGCAACACACATCCAAGACACACTAAGGCCCTCAATACAAGTGTGCCGGAATTTGGTGTGGAAGGTCCAGTCCCCGGCTATACTTGCACCAAATCAAGGCATTATGACTTTTCTACATGAAATGGGGATTAACTGCACAGACCTGTTAATATCAGGTGCCTTTTCCGTGATGTTTTTCCTGATTCTAGGGAGAGAAACACAGACATTGGAGGAAGAAAAAGTCAGCCGAAGGTTAGATGGGGTAGGGAATAAGCGGGGTCAGGGCAAGCTTGAGGCTGTCCAGTCAAGCACTGTCTGCTCCCCCTGAACTGCCCTAGGAGTCGGGTGCGGCCACGATGTGCTGCCCCAGGCCCTGTAGCATGTAACGGGGTCTAGTATCTCCCAACCCCAAATGATAGGGTCCAGAGTTTGTGGACTCGATCATTCCGGGCCGAGGGACACTCAGAACTGGGGTGGCAGAATTCCACCCAGAGGTATTGTTCTGGGTGAGATTCTACCACTTGTTTTCAGGGCCTAAGTGACCAGTTTTTGATGATAGCACTGAAAATAAATCTCCATCGTTTGGCATTTTGGAGGGGCTGCAGAGAGGTTCTCAGGCAGCGTTCTTCAAAAGGGGGTTCCAGCCACACTTGCTTGGGTACGGAGATGCCTTGCATTTCCTGTTGTGATATTTTTACTGTAACAAGGAGGACACTCTGACTTGCATTAAATTGTCTCCACATTTTTTCACAAATCTTTTTTTTTTTTTAGCTTTATTTCTCATTTTCATAAATATACAGTAATACAGAGAAGGTCCATATGACGCTAGGTAGGTAACACATATTATAATATCGTCTGTCCTGGTTCAATTATTGGTATACAAGGCACTTTGGTAAATACTTAGGGGCATATTATCAACGGCCAGCGATAATTATCGCTGGCCGTACATAGCGATAGAAATATTATCGCTGGCTATCGCTGAATATTATCGCCATGATAACGCTATATTTACAACGCATAGCGCTATGGCGATAATATTTCAGCGATAGCGGTGTTTTCAATGGAACATCACTGGTTTTCCAGCGATGTTCCATTGAAAACAGCGATAACATTGCTGATACGACCCTGTGGTCGTATCAGCATAATCCATCTCCCATTAAAAGTATGCTTTAGTCAGGAATTTAACAGACGCTAAATTCCTGAGTTAAGGCTGAGGTAGCGCGATTTTTTATCGCTGCACCTCCTTGTTAATATCGCGAAGCTGCCTTCACGATATTAACATGTGTTGTTTTCACAGCCACGCCTTCTTTGCATCTCATTAGCGATGCGAGGCGAGGCTGTGAAAAACGGGCTCTACATCAAGGAAACACGCGCTAGCGTGTCCTTGATGATATTGCGATATAATTATCGCCGCTTTCGCCCAAAAACGGACGCTAAAGCAGCGATAATTATATCGCCAGCCCTTGCTAATATGCCCCTTAATTATTATTCACAAATGATAGGAACGCTACACATCATCCCGAGGTGCATCTGCCTGAGAGGTTTGCTCCGTCTGTGAGCCCACTGATGTTTGTGCCAATAAGTATGTACGAAAGAGTTGCCAGATATCTAGTGGCCTGGATGCTGGGGGTTGCAATTGTGCATAAAGTTTGCTATTGTTGTTGCAGTAGAACATACTGAACATCCATCCCTGTAACGTCGGCGGATGTTTACTCCCCCAGTTCAATGCTACTTCTCGTTTTGCCAGCAATAACGCTAGTGCACTGAAACGCCGAGAGGACTTGGGGATGTCTTTAACGTATCCTAGTAATGCTTGCAGGGGTGAAGGAGAAATGTTCGTGTCTGTCATGCGAGATAGTTCGTTGAACACCCTTGCCCAAAATTGGGCCACCTTGTTACATGTCCATGTTATGTGTGCAAAGTCTGCCACCAGGCTATTGCATCTGTGGCAAGTGTGTGGGCATGCGGGGTCCATTTGGTGCACTTTAGCAGGGGTAAAGTAAGCCCTAGGTAAGAACTTATAATTATAATGCAGTATTTTATGCTTATGATTAAAGGAGACTTTACGTGTTTGTTCGCAACAATATCGCCACTGGTTGTCAGTGAGGGGTTGTTCCAGGTCCTGCTCCCATGCCTGTCGTGCCTTCTCATCCTTAGTAGGGAGCATGGCGATGGCAGCTCTGTGCAGTCTGGACATCAGATGTTCCCCACCGCTGTCTTTGATGAGCAGCGTCAAGGGGGGGAAGTTTGGGGGTTCTAGTGGGTAGCTAATAACTCGTGATCGGAGCGCCCTCTGCAGCCTACACAATATGAACTGATCCATGAACGTAGCTTCACTAAACCTGGTCTCCTCTAAACGCTGATCCTCCATAAAATCCACAAAAACAATTCTCCTGTTCCGGAGCCCCCGACCCTTCAGGGCAGCCTCAATTACAATGGGCACGGAGCAGCCCATCCATTTAACACCAAAGAAACACCTTGCAGTCACGTGATGTAACATTTAAAAAGGCACGCATGAGCGCACTTTGTAAACCTGATTTCCCACCTGTGAGAAACACCTTGAGGCTCATTACTGGTGGTGAAGCTTTATTCGGTATCCAGACGACACAGCATACTTTCCCTTTCTAACGTTTCGGCACGTAATTAGCCTTGCTCACAGGTGGGAAATCAGGTTTACAAAGTGCGCTCATGCTGCTCCGTGCCCATTGTAATTGAGGCTGCCCTGAAGGGTCGGGGGCTCCGGAACAGGAGAATTGTTTTTGTGGATTTTATGGAGGAGCATGACTCACTCACGCGCCCAGCCCATTTGGGAAGGCTAATGAAGCGAAAATATGAGCGCGTGTGGAAGGGATTCGAGGGGGAGAACATCCCACTTCGATCATGCTGGCGTTTGAAGGTTTGTCAGGACATTCGTAGAATTACAGCACTACGCAATTTGAACTCACCGGACTGTTTTTTCAAGTTTCCATACCAACATTAGTGCTTGTGCCGAATGAGATGTTCCAATGATGGCATCAATATGAGGACTTCCAGATTGTTATTTCGCATGGATTTAACAATGCACTATGGGAATTGTATTTCCAACATGCAGTCACGTGATGTAACATTTAAAAAGGCACGCATGAGCGCACTTTGTAAACCTGATTTCCCACCTGTGAGCAAGGCTAATTACGTGCCGAAACGTTAGAAAGGGAAAGTATGCTGTGTCGTCTGGATACCGAATAAAGCTTCACCACCAGTAATGAGCCTCAAGGTGTTTCTTTGGTGTTAAATGGATGGGCTGCTCCGTGCCCATTGTAATTGAGGCTGCCCTGAAGGGTCGGGGGCTCCGGAACAGGAGAATTGTTTTTGTGGATATATGTATATATATATATATATCACTTTACTCCACGTTGCTCCTGGAATCAAACATCCCAATACGGACACGGACCATCACTTTGGTGCTAGATTATTTTATTGCAATGCCGCCATAACGTTTCGGCTCGCCGTTGGCAATCAAATTCCTCTCTGCCACACATGGACCACAGGATAGGTGCTATGTTTTTTGTTTTATTTAGATGCCGCCATTACGCGTTTCAGCTCCTCAAGAGCCTTGATCACATGACATCGTTGCAGTGCTGTTTTTTCGTTTTTAAAGTGACACAGTGCATGGTGAATAGTGCAAAGGTGAAAGCAGGTATGGACATGGAAGAAATAGTTTTAAAGTAATTTACATTGTGTAAATACCAATTTGTGGCAAGAATACATTTGTTGCGCGTGGTTTAATGAAAGGTTAAACAACATCAACATTTGCATAATTAAATAAATAAATATAAAAAATATATAAATATTTAAATAAACATATGCATAAAATCTGTTGATTTAAAATAGTCTTGTAAAACCTTAAATGATTTATATATTGATTGATTGTCATGCCTTGGGGACAGACATTTATTTAATAACGCTGTCCTCCAGTCAAGCTCATAATTTGCCTTGTAAAATACGTTGACAATAAATATGTGCAAATAAGCAATGCGCAAAGTGACAATGTGCCTTGGTATTTACTATTACTTGTGACCAGTTCTTTTATCGGTCCATGTACCAAATCAAAAGTTCTTGTAGTGCAAAAAGTGAAAGCGCCGTAGTGATCAAATGTTTAAAAAAAATAATGTTTTTGTTGTGCAATTAAAATATTCATTGTACCTGCTAATATTATAACTATCATAATATAATATCTGTGTCTTGATGGTAATTATCAAATAACCATCAGATCTGCCAAAAATCATGGTTTAAATACCAAAAGATCCCTATTCTATCATTTTACAATATATATATATATGTGTACTTGTACAAGTTCAAGGTAAGTCATCATTCTCATATCCTGTGTTATGCCATAATTTGTATTGGATTCCATATTGCAGCTGTCTAGTGTTGAACAGGTCACATATGTATAAATATTAAATATTAAATATATAAATAACATAAAACATCTGATATAAAACATAAAAACCTATTGACTTATGAATACCAGTGCAAATTGTTACATGTTGGTTTCTATAGGCAGGTGTACAAATCTTCTGTCGTGTTGAGCCCCCCTGGGTACTTGGAATCCATTTCAAGGATATTACTAGTTTCAAGCCTACGTAGCTTGGCCTCCCTATTTCCTCCTCTTCTACTGGGCGGAACAGAGTCTATAAGGAAATATTTTAATTCCTGACTCCTTGAACTGTGGTATTCCTTGAAATGTCTTGCCACCGGGTATGTGTTGTCCTGATTGGTGAAGGCTCTAATGTGCTGAAGTACGCATTTATGTGCTTGAAGTTTTGTACTTCCAATGTGTTGTAGCCCACAAGGACACACCAATACATAAATCACATACTCGGTTTTGCATGTCAGGAGTTTGTCGATTTTGTACTCCGTGGGGCTAAAGGGGATTGAATATGTGGTTTTGTTTATCCCCTGTTGACATGCTTTGCATGTCTTGCATTTGAAGAAACCTTTGTGGGTCTTGAGCCAGCTGCAATTTTCAATCAATTCATGGCTTGTTTTAACAAGTTTATCCCTCATAGAGGGTGCCCTGCTATGTGTGATCGAGAGCTTGTGTGGTAATGTGGTTCCTATCACTGGATCACTCAATATTAGTGGCCAGTTGCGTGTAATGATACTTCGTAATTCCTTGTCTTGCCTGCTGAATTCCATGATTATCCTAAAATCATCTGTTTTAGATTTGACTTAAGTTACCTGTGTTGCCTGTTGTTCTTGCTGACTTACTATTTTCTTTGGTTTATCTTTGATCAGCTCTAGTCTATCAGGAATCATGGATTTGACTATGGCCCCATTGATGGTTTTGAGTGAATATCCCCTTTCCAGGAACCTGGCTTTACTCTCTTCTTCTGCCCTTTGAGCGATTCTAGGTTACTGTTCACCCTCCTTAGTCTCTGCATTTCCCCGTAGGGGATGCTGTTTATTAAGTGTCTCGGGTGGGCGCTGCTGGCGTGTAAAGTCGAATTGCCCGCTGTTTCTTTTCGATACAGTTTGGTCTCAATTTTGTTGTTGTGAATGTACACCTGGGTGTCTAAGAAGTTGACTGTTGTTTCACTTATTGTGGCAGTAAAGTGTACATTTAGTGTATTTACATTAATTGAGTTAATAAACTCCTGCGCTTCCTGATGTGAGCCCTTCCAGATAACAAACAAGTCGTCTATAAAACGAAGCCATATTATGATGTTATTTTGCATGCAATCACTGTATTTGGTTGCGAGTACCAGCTCCTCCCACCAGCCCATGTGCAAACATGCGTAGCTGGGGGAGAAGCTGGCACCCATGGCTACTTCTCGTATTTGTTGAAAGTACATATTGTTGAACATGAAAACATTATTTTTTAGACAATATTCGACCATTTCTAACAACATTTGACTGTGCTGTATGAATGGATCAGATCTTTCAGATAAATAATGTTTCAATGCTATTATGCCATCACTATGCCTGATGCTGGTATAGAGTGACGTAACGTCAAGCGCTATTAACAAATAATCACTTTGCCAATTACAGTCTCTCAATTTGTTTAAAAAATCACTGGTGTCTCGAACATAAGAAGGTAAAGATTGGACATGTCCTCGTAATTAATAGTCTACATATTGTGACGTATGTTCTAAAAGTCCGTCACGCGCTGATATGATCGGTCTCCCCGGTGGTTTGCACGCATCCTTGTGAATTTTGGCGGTAAAATAGATCAATGGAGTCGTAGGATGTTCATTCTTTAAAAATTTGTATTCGTCCATAATTATTAATCCTTTAGTTCTCCAAGATGATAGTTTGGTATAATATGCTTTGTATATTGCTTTCAGATCTGACCCATTTCTTTTGATGTAACATGTTTGGTCATTTAGTTGCAATAAAGCCTCCTTAGCCAGATTACAATATTGCCTCCCTTGTCGGAGTTCCTGATGACTATTGAAGCTTCATTCACGAGTCTTTTCATCAGGGTATGATATTCCATATTTCGTCTGTTGTATTTTCTTTTGGTATTCAATACCTTGTGGTTCAATTGTTTGATCTGAGCTACGACATGCTTGTTGAAGATATCAATTGAATCTCGCAGATTGATAGGGTTAAATGTAGACTTTGCTTTGAATAGGGATGGTACACTTGTTCTCTGGAAGATATTGTTTTTGGGATCATATCTGAAGTTTTGTCAAGTATGATCTCTTGTGTACTAGAAGTATGTCCCTCTGTCCATAATTCCTGTAGATCCATCAATAGGGGCATATCATCCGTAGATAAATCCGTAGAACCGTGTTGATCTTCTCTTTCCCTTGGTATTGATGGTTCTTTCACTGATTCCTTGTTAAGTAACATATGATGTTTCTTAAGTTTTAACTTCCTTATGCAGATATATATATCCATCCTCGTTTTGGAATCATTAAAATTGCTTTCTGGGCAATACGAAAGTCCCAAACTGAGTATTTGTTCCTCCGCCTTAGTTAAATTTATCTCTGCTAGGTTAATGATGGTTTTGTTGGATTCCATATTTACATCTACCTTTGTTTCCATCTTCCTGTTGCTTGCCTCTTTTGGATTTGTGGTGTTTCCTACTTGCCGTCCGCCTCTGCCTACGTTTGTAGTTCCTGTTACTTGAGCTCTGGCTTGTTGGTTTCTTGGGCGGAGTGTTTGCCTCCGGTCCATGCATAAAAAATTTAACTCATCGCTTGGGAAAGTTTTTTTGAAGTGAACTATCGCCTTTGTCCCTCAATTCAGAATCTGAACCACTATCTGGCTCTGAGCTCAGGTCGGAGTTAGATACCTGCAATGCTTGATTACTGTTATATGAAGTGCTCGGTGTTTGCCCATCTGTTTTGTTAAACTTTGATCGTCTCATGGAATCATATTTTTTAGAAAAGGTAAAAATCTGTCCCATTTCATAGTCTGTCTTGTCCCGTAAAAATTTGTATGCTTTTCTTTCTTTTATTTTTTTTCCCTCTTTCTTTAAATGTGTTGTCATCTCTTTGCGCAACTTAATAATTTCCTCCGTCTGCTCATTGCTATCAATATCTTCATTGAGCTTGTTTATTTGTTCCAGCAAGAGAGGCACGATCTGTTTCTGCATATTTTATCAGGATTAATACCAACTTATTGCATGACTGTAAATTACAGTCCGTCCATTCTTGCATCATTTTGGTGTTTGGATTTTCGTAGCTAGGAGGAAATATTCTTAAACCCCTAGGTATCCTTCCCACATCAATGTACCTCTGTAGGGACTTGGACTCCCACCATTTGCTTTGTTCTTGGCGCATGAGTTTCTCTAGCTGCTTGAATTTATCTTTAATTGTACGATTTATACTGTTGTTTACCTCATTTCTAGTTCCTATTGTAGGGGTCGCTGAAGGCAGATCACTGAACATTTCGAGTGCCGCTGCTTCGCGGTCCCGCAACATGTTGATCGACATCTTGTTAGTTTGTTAATTGCGCGCAGGTCTTCTCAAACAATGCGGTAACCCCCTCCGCAGAACACACCGCTTTTCCCTTCCGCTGCTGATTTCGCCTACCTTGCTTACTGTCGGTGCCGACCGCGTCCTCCGACTCGGCTTCACTGACGTCTGCTAAGGATTTACGGTATTCACTGGCGCTGGGGGGTCAGACGCTCCAAATCCTCCCGGATTCTGTACTCCAGTTTCCTTCGCCAAGACTCAGGATGTCGGTTTCTTTCTGGCGTCGACCAATTTTTAAGCGGGGGTCCGTGTAGATCCAGGTGAAACCAGCCTGGTTCACATATTGCGCTCTCCGTTGGCAATCAAATTCCTCTCCGCCACACACGGACACGGACCACAGGATAGGTGCTATGTTTTTTTTAAATCTAGATGCCGCCATTACGCGTTTCAGCTCCTCAAGAGCCTTGATCACATGACATCGTTGCAGTGCTGTTTTTTCGTTTTTAAAGTGACACAGTGCATGGTGAATAGTGCAAAGGTAAAAGCAGATATGGACATGGAAGAAATACTTTTAAAGTAATTTACATTGTGTAAATACCAATTTGTGGCAAGAATACATTTGTTGCGCGTGGTTTAATAAAAGGTTAAACATCATCAACATTTGCATAATTAAATAAATAAAAATAAAAAATATATAAATATTTAAATAAACATTATATGCATAAAATCTGTTGATTTAAAATAGTCTTGTAAAACCTTAAATGATTTATATATTGATTGATTATCATGCCTTGGGGACAGACATTTATTTAATAACGCTGTCCTCCAGTCAAGCTCATAATTTGCCTTGTAAAATACGTTGACAATAAATATGTGCAAATAAGCAATGCGCAAAGTGACAATGTGCCTTGGTATTTACTATTACTTGTGCCCAGTTCTTTTATCGGTCCATGTACCAAATCAAAAGTGCTTGTAGTGCAAAAAGTGAAAGCGCCGTAGTGCTCAAATGTTTAAAAAAAAAAATTTGTTGTACAATTAAAATATTCATTGTACCTGCTAATATTATAACTATCATAATATAATATCCGTGTCTTGATGGTAATTATCAAATAACCATCAGATCTGCCAAGAATCATGGTTTAAATACCAAAAGATCCCTATTCTATCATTTTACAATATATATATATGTGTACTTGTACAAGTTCAAGGTAAGTCATCATTCTCATATCCTGTGTTATGCCATAATTTGTTTTGGATTCCATATTGCAGCTGTCTGGTGTTGAACAGGTCACATATGTATAAATATTAAATATTAAATATATAAATATATAAATAACATAAAACATCTGATATAAAACATAAAAACCTATTGACTTATGAATACCAGTGCAAATTGTTACATGTTGGTTTCTATAGGCAGGTGTACAAATCTTCTGTCGTGTTGAGCCCCAATGGGTACTTGGAATCCATTTCAAGGATATACCTAATTTTAAGCCTACGTAGCTTGGCCTCCCTATTTCCTCCTCTTCTACTGGGCGGAACAGAGTCTATAAGGAAATATTTTAATTCCTGACTCCTTGAACTGTGGTATTCCTTGAAATGTCTTGCCACCTGATGTTGCGCATGAGTGATTCATGCCGGCAGGATCTATTTTGAAAGCGCACCGCTTGGACTACAGTACAAGATGGAGGAGAGGTTACTTTCTCCAGACAGCACATGAGTATTGATGGCATCTTGTAGATAGGAGGGGGGAACACCAGATACTATGGTGAGGAAAGAGGATGTAGGATTTCCTTAAAAATGCCAGAGCCATTCCTGATACATGGGGCTGAAAATGACTCTGACCGCAGCGGCCAATAGGTAGAGGTTATGGGGTAGAAGCCTGCAGTATCTGTTGTTAGGGAAAGGAGCGTTCTTGTCTCTCTTCCTGATCTCTGCGGAGAGGGGTGGTCATAAATAGCTGGGTGCAGCTTGCTCTCGCCTCTTTGTACTTCTGTGGAGGAGACTGTACTACTGGAAGGAGCATCCTTGGAGACAGCGGCCTGGCCTGGAAGGTGGCCCGGCCAGGACATATGAAAGAGGAAATGACCTAAATGGGTAAAAGGAAGTAGACCTGGAAGAGACATGTGTTGTTGTCTCTTCTACTAAGGAGGGCTCAATGACACAATATCGTGTTAACAATATTGTTGACAAAAATATTGTGTCAAAAACAATTGTTTACCACAATATCGTGTTCCTATACTTATAATTTGAAATTACAAAAACATTTAAAAAAATACCATGGACACTAATATCTTCCAAAAACATACAAAATATAAAATTTGTAATATATACACTGTTTAAATGATAAATAAAATAACATTTAAAATGTATATAATGTAAATTCTACTAATTTTTTATTACTATATATATCAATATACATTTATATAAACATATATATGTGTATGAATTTATATAAATATATATAGTGTAACATGCTAAAAAAAATATTTTACATTCTATACATTTTTTTATATTTTAAATTACCCCTATAAAAAGCATACACAAACATATAAATATATATATACATATATATATATATATATTATCTACTGGCGGTCGCCAGTAGATAGTTATAGTTACAACCTATTATCCATAGGAAATCCGCGACATTCTATTTGAAATAACTCTCTTGCCGGTTGACGTATCTTCGCGAAATTTTCAAACTTCGTGGGGCGCTCCGGTCCGCTCCTACCCTGAAAGTCTCGGGGTGATACGTCAAGCGGGGGCCGAGAAAAAGGGGGTCCCAAAACGCGTTTTCCCCATGCATTTTCCCATAGGAAACTTTAGACACGGCTACAGCCCGAACTGCTGAACGGAATTACACCAAATTTGGCAAAGAGGTAGTTCTTGGTTCAGAAAGAACCCTTTTGTTAAATGGTGTAAATCCGTTCAGTAGTTGCTGAGAAAATCAAAAAGTAAAAGTACATATATATCTATGGGCACGGAGGATTCGCGCACCCTCCCGATCACGAGCTGCATGTTAATTGGTTGTCAGCTGGCTGTCAACATTCCGATTCAGGAAATGTTGGCAGCCATTTTGTCCCTCGGTAGAACCGAGGGACAGAAACAAGTGCGCAAAGCGCACAAAGGGGGGAGGGTAGAAACACCCTGACCCCTAGGTTTGCTCAGGGGTCCCACAAGGACCCCCTGGGCAAAAAAAAAAATTTTTTTAAAATTGGCAGGATGCGCTCAGGGAGCGCGAACCCTGCCGAAAAAATCGAAGCGCGGTCTCCGCGCTCGATAGCACTGGCCCCGGGTGGCCCAAGTCCCGGGGGCATGCTGGGGGGTGTTAATTTTATGTGTGGGGGCCTCTAAGGGCTCCCCAA
This sequence comes from Calotriton arnoldi, assembly GCA_963921515.1. NCBI lineage: Eukaryota > Metazoa > Chordata > Amphibia > Caudata > Salamandridae > Calotriton > Calotriton arnoldi. Next base: position 349,738 of record CAWUFW010005854.1, on the reverse strand, counting down.
GCCCCGGGGACCACCACCCCCGGGGCTTTATGTACAATGGTGCGGGAGGGCTCTGAGCCCTCCCGCAGCCCCGGGACCACCACCTCCCCGGGGCTTCTTTTTTTAATTAAAACCTGTGTGGGGGGCTCCAGCCCCCACACGCCCCGGGACCATCACCTCCCGGGGCACTAAGAAAATTACAATGGGGGTCCGTTTTGGACTCCCAGAGCCCCGGGGACCACCACCTCCCGGGGCTGTGCACTGAATGGGAGGGGGGCCGCGCGGCCCCCTCCTGGAGCCCTTGATGGCCCTGGGGACCACCACCCCCAGGGCCGGCTCCTGCAGTGTCCCGGGGTGCCTACCCCGGGACACTGCTGTTTGCAATGACAGGACGGGAGCCTCGCGGCTCCCGTCCTGTCATTGCAAACTTGCTTTGGATATTGGAAGAGAGAGCAGGAAACCTGCTCTCTCTTCCAATATCCAAAGTCGATTGCTTTTCCACATGGGGAGCTGCATCTTAGCAGCTCCCCATGTGTAAAAGCAATGCCGGCTCCCGTAGGACACGGGGAGCCGGCGGGACTGTGGGGGATTGGGGACCCCCCACAGTCCCCAACGAGAGGGCCAGCCCCGGGGGATGGGGTCCCCGGGGCAAGTAGTGGCCCGAGAGGGGGCCACGCGGCCCCCTCCCCCAAATTTTTTTTTTTTTAAAACGATCGGGCCCGCAGGCCCCGCCCCTTCCTTCACCACTCTGCAAACGCGCCCTGGCGCGTTTGCAGAGGGGGAACGAATCCCCTTGAATACTGGGGGTCCCTGGGGCCAACTAGCCCACCAGGAACCTCCAGTATGCGCCAGGGGCTGCCTTGCAGAGAGGTGTACAGAGGCCACGCCCCTTTACACCTCTCTGCAACGCAGCTCTATGGCGCTTTTTGGAGGTATATGGTGGGCTAGTTGGACTCCGGGGACCCTCAGGATTCAAGGGGACTTAATCCCCCAACTTAAAACGCGCCACGGGCGCGTTTGCACAGTGGTGAAGGGAGGGGCGGGGCTTGAGGTGACATGTGTGCAAACAGGCCCCGTGGCGCGTTTTAAGATGGGGAATTAAATCCCTTCAATCCTGAGGGTCTCTGGGGGCCAACTAGCCCAACAGGTACATCCAGAAAGCGCCACAGAGCTGCGTTGCAGAGAGGTGTAAAAGGGGTGAGGCCTCTCTACACGTCTCTGCAACGCAGCCCCTGGCGCATATTGGAGGTTCCTGGTGGTCTAGTTGGCCCCTAGGGACCCTCAGGATTCAAGGGAACTTAATCCCCCAACTTAAAACGCGCCACGGGGCGCGTTTGCAAAGATGTCACCTCAGGCCCCGCCCCCTCCCTTCACCATTGTGCAAATATTCCTCTAAAATCAGCCGAAATAGGAATTCCGATTTACTCACCTGTTATAAGGAGAGACCTCAGTGCTGTATCTTTCAGCCCAGTACTGGTCCTGAAAAGTAATTTTAACCGTACTTACCGGTAACTTGAATTTCCTTCATAGGCTAACATTGACTGGTTTCACTTGGAAATTCTTCTAAGTGTGGAGTTTTGGAACTTTAAAATATTCCTCTAAAATCAGCCGAAATACGAATTCCGATTTACTCACCTGTTATCAGGAGAGACCTCAGTGCTGCATCTTTCAGCCCAGTACTGATCCTGAAAAGTAATTTTAACCGTACTTACCGGTAACTTGAATTTCCTTCATAGGCTAACATTGACTGGTTTCACTTGGAAATTCTTCTAAGTGTTGATTTTTGAAACATACAAATATTCCTCTAAAATCAGCCGAAATCCGAATTCTGATTTACTCACCTGTTATCAGGAGAGACCTCAGTGCTGCATCTTTCAGCCCAGTACTGGTCCTGAAAAGTAATTTTAACCGTACTTACCAGTAACTTGAATTTCCTTCCATAGGCTAACATTGACTGGTTTCACTTGGAAATTCTTCTAAGTGTGGAGTTTTGGAACTTTAAAATATTCCTCTAAAATCAGCCGAAATACGAATTCCGATTTACTCACCTGTTATCAGGAGAGACCTCAGTGCTGCATGTTTCAGCCCAGTACTGATCCTCAAAAGTAATTTTAACCGTACTTACCGGTAACTTGAATTTCCTTCATAGGCTAACATTGACTGGTTTTCAGCAAAAAGTTTCAAAGTGTTGATTTTCACAAACTACAAATATTCCTTAAAAATCGCCTGTATGACTTAAACGCATTCTTTCAACTGTTTACAGGAGATGCACCAGTGCTGGATCCAGGATCCAACACTGAGTAAGAAAAAGTAACGATAACAGTTTTTACCTGCTAAGTGAATTTCCTTCCGTAGGATAACATTGGTGATTCTATGAGAAAAAGTTTCAAAGTGTCAACTTTTAAAATACAATAATATTCCTTAAAAATCACGACTGTAACCAAAACGCTTTTACTCAACTGTTTACAGGAGATGTACCAGGACTGAATCTAGGATCCAGTCCTGTGGTTACAAAAGTAATCCATAAAGTAACTAATTGCATTTAACTAGAAATTCACATTGAGCTGAATGTTGCATTGTGTTTGAAAATGTGTTGCCCATTGCAACAACTGTAACTACTGTACTTAAAAGTCTATTGCCTATCTGCAAAGTATTTAAACTAAAGTAATTCATTCTGAGAAAGTATTTTTTGTAATGTAATGTATAATGTAATTACAATGTAATTTGACAAATAAAATATGTAAAAAAAATTGTTTCTAAAAATGTAGTAAATCAGTATGAAAAAAATTAATATAACAATTAATACATTTAAAAATTGTCATTTACAAAACCTTTGAAATTCACTGAAAAAACCGTAGGTTTCAGGCACGTTATAGTTAGAAATTAGCATTTAAAAACCTTTGAAATTCACTGAAAAAACCATAGGTTTCAGACACGTTATAGTTACAAATTAGCATTTAAAAAACCTTTGAAATTCACTGAAAAAACCATAGGTTTCAGACACGTTATAGTTACAAATTAGCATTTAAAAAACCTTTGAAATTCACTGAAAAAACCATAGGTTTTAGGGACAGTTATAGTTACTTGGACATTGCACTCGTACAAAACCCGTGAAATTCCCCGTTATAGTTAGTTCAGCTAACTATAACTCGCGCCCCGCAATGCACTGCTGATGACGTCACATATTACATCACTCATGACATGGTCAGTGACATCACTGATGACATCACTGATGACATCTCAAATGACATCACTGATGACATCATCCACGTGATAATCTGATGCACCTCCTCACACCCTAATATAATCTTTGATACACCCACTCTAAATTACAGACTGCCATTCGCAAAACCATAGACACTCCAACACCAATAACTACATACCCACTCACTGATTCTTAGGTCTACACACACACATCCACTCACTCACCCGTACAGTCACTCATACTTACGGTCACTCAGTACAGGACTATCATATGCACTCTTACTCCTATATAGACACTCAAACAATGCCACTCATCCATAGAGATACTCACACACCTAGTCAGTCATGCAAATAATTAAACACACTGCCATTTACTCACCTATACAGTTATACACACACCAGCTCACTTACTCATACAAATAGTAGCACATTGTTACGCTCTTATACAATCACTGATACAAGCACACAATCATCCATACAGCCACTATCACAATCACTCACTCTTGCTTATAGCTATTTATATACTCCAACACACATATATACTGCCTTTCACATATGTAGTTACTCACACATGTACCACTGGGACATACATTCACTCACTAACACACTCTTACACACACTTACCCACCCATACAGTCTATCACAGATGCACTCTTGAAACCATCCACCCAGTGAATCACCCACTCACACATCTATGCACAGAGTTGCACACACCCCTCCCACACAAACACTCAGGCACCCATACAGATACTCAGACAAGCATTCAATAACTCATATAGAAAATCATTTAGCTATTCACAAACACATGCAGCCACTTACACAGCAACAGACAGACGGATACAGACATACACCCAGTTTAGTCACTAACCCATGCATTCAGTAAGATACGTTAAATCACTCACTTATAGAGTCAGTCACGCACCTACTAAATCATCCATACAGACACTTAGACACCCACTCATTCTTCAATACGTCTTTTCCTATATATTTTAAAAATATTTAAACTTTACAGAAACACACAGTCACTGGATGATGTCATCAGTGATGTCATTTGAGATGTCATCAGTGATGTCATCAGTGATGTCACTGACCATGTCATGAGTGATGTAATATGTGACGTCATCAGCAGTGCATTGCGGGGCGCGAGTTATAGTTAGCTGAACTAACTATAACGGGGAATTTCACGGGTTTTGTACGAGTGCAATGTCCAAGTAACTATAACTGTCCCTAAAACCTATGGTTTTTTCAGTGAATATATATATATATATATATATACACTTACATATAGATAGATATATATATTCACTGAAAAAACAAAGGTTACAGGGACATTATAGTTAGGTGCAGATTTCACTCATTTAAAACCATTGAAATTCAGCAGTTAGAGTTACCTCAGCTAACTATAACGTACGCCCCCGCAATGCACTGCTTATGACCTCACATATTACATCACTCATGACATGGTCAGTTACATCACTGATGACATCTCAAATTATATCACTGATAACATCATCCACTGATTGTGAATGTTAAACATATATGCTAAGTTCCTACAAAAGTTAAATTACTATACTTTGTGTACTACTAATGAGTGATAATATTTCTAACATATATTATGTGAGTGGCTGTGTGACTGTGTGCAGCCATGTGTGAGTGGATGTCTGAGTGGCTGTATAGGTGTGTGAGTGGGTGTATGGGTGAATAAGGGGGTGTGTGAGTACCTGTATGGGTGAATAAGTGGGTGTGTGAGTAACTGTATGGGTGTGGGAGTGGCTGTGTCACTGGCTGTATTGGTGAATGAGTGGGTGTGTGAGTGTCTGTATGGGTGACTGAGTGACTGTGAGTAGCTATATAGGTGAGTGAGTGGGTATGTGAGTGGCTCTATGAATAAGTTAGTGGGTGTGTGAGTGTCTGTATTGGTGAGTGGGTGTATGAGTGGATATATGGTTATGTGAGTGGCTGTATGGGTCTGTGAGTAGATATGTGAGTGGTTGTATTGGTCACTAAGTGGTTGTGTGAGGGACTGTATGGGTGAGTGACTGTCTGTGTAAGTGGCAGTATGGGTGATGGAGTGGCTGCTTGAGTGGGTGTTTGATTAACTGATTGGTTGTCTGAGTAGCTGTATTGGAGAGTGAGTGTCTATGTGAGTGGCTGTATGAGTGAGTGAGTGGCTCTTTTGAGAGGCTGTATGGGTGAGTGAATGGGTATGTGAGTGGTTGTATGGGTGAATAAGTGGGTATGTGAGTAGCTGTATGGGCGAGTGACTGGCTGTGTGAGTAGGTGTATGGGAAGTGAGTGGCTGTATGAGAGGCTGTATGGGTGAGTGAATGGGTGTGTGAGTGGTTGTATGGGTGAATAAGTGGGTATGTGAGTAGCTGTATGGGCGAGTGAGTGGCTGTGTGAGTAGGTGTATGGGAAGTGAGTGGCTGTATGGGCGAGTGAGTGGGTGTGTGAGTGGCTCTATGGATCAGTAAATGGATGTGTGAGTGGTTGTATGGGTGTTTGAGTGGGTGTATGAGTTGTTTTGTGGGTGTGTGAGTGGATGTGTTAGTAGTTCTGTGGATGATGTCATCAGTGAAGTCATTTGAGATGGCATCAGTGGTGTCATAAGTGATGTCAATGGCATGTCATGAGTGATGTAATATGTGAGATCATAAGCAGTTCATTGCAAGTGCGTAAGTTATAGTTAGCTCAGGTAAATATAACTTCTGAATTTCGATGGTATTGGTTTTCTTTAGTGAATCAGCAAACAAATGATGGACGGAATGCTGACAATGCAAACATTCTCCCCCAGTCAAAAGATCTGGGTTAAATCCATCGTTCTTTTGCCCACTACGCCACCCCAGTTTGGACGCAGCCATATGCAAATCAGTCTTGACCCTGTGCCCCATGGGAACAGTCCAGACCGAACTGCAAGGCCAGGTCCTCCCTGGACCGGAAACATTTCAAAGTTTAAAAAAAAATGTATTTCCTAACTGTAACCTCTTATCTTTCAGAGTGGGTGTGTGAGTGGCTGTATAGGTCGGTGAATGGGTTTATGAGTGGCTGGTTGGGTTTGTGAGTGGGTGTGTGAGTGGTTGTATGGGTGTGTGAGTGGTTGTATGGGTATGTGAGTGGATGCGCGAGTAGCTGTGTGGGTGTGTGAGCGGGTTTGTGAGTGGCTTTATGGGTCTGTGAGTGGCTGTATGGGTCTGTACATTGGGTTAATAAAGGGGGCAGGGTCTCTGATGAGCTCCCAGCAATTCCTGTGTGGGACTTACTTGAGTTAGCAGGAGAGGTTCTTGGCCCCCAAGGACCCTCGGCATACAAGGGGACTTCAGCCCCCAACCAGAAGTGCACCAGGAGACCCGTTTGCAGAGTGGTGGAGAAAGGGGGCGTCTCTCTGACGACCTCTAAGCAATCCTGCTGTGTGAAACTTACTGAAGGTAACAGGAGGGGTTCTTGGCCCCCAAGGACCCTCAGCATCCAAGGGGACTTCATCCCCGAGCAAGAAGTACGCCAGGAGGCACATTTGCAGATTGGCGGAGACAGGCGGCGGGCCTCCAATGACCTCCCAGCAATCCCTGTGTGGGACTTACTGGAACAGGAGAAGTTCTTGGCCCCCAAGGACTCTCAGCATGCAAGGGTATTTCATCCCCCAACCAGTAGTGTGCCAGGAGGCCTGTTTGCAGAATGGTGGAGAAAGGGGGCAGTGCCTCTGATGATCTCTCAGCACTCTCCCTGTATGGGACTTACTGGAGGTAACAGGAGGGGTTCTTGGCCCCCAAGGACCCTCAGCATCCGAGGGGACTTTATTCCCCAACCAGTAGTGCACCAGGAGACCCAGTTGCAGAGTGGTGGAGAAATGGGTCAGGCCTCCAATGACCTCTCAGCAATAGCGCTGTGTGGGACTTACTGGAGCTAACAGGGGGGGTTCTTGGCTTTCAAGGACCCTCAGCATCCAACGGGACTTCATCCTCCAACCAGTAGTGTGCCAGGAGGCGCGTTTGCAGAGTGGTGGTGAAAGGGGGCGGGCCTCAGACGACCTCTCAGCAATCCATGTGTGGACTTACTGGAGGTAACAGGAGAGGTTCTTGGCCCCCAAGGACCCTCAGCATACAAGGGTACTTCATTCCCCAACTAGTAGTGCATCCGGAGGCCCGTTTGCAGAGTGGTGGCGAAAGGGGGCAGGACCTCCGATGACCTCTCAGCACTCCCACTGTGTGGGACTTACTGGAGGTAACAGGAGAGGTTCTTGGCCCCCAAGAACCGTCTGCATCCAAGGGGACTTCATCCCCCAACCAGTAGTGCGCCAGGGGGAGCATTTGCAGAGTAGTGGAGAAAGAGGGCGGGCCTCCGAAAACCTCTCAGAAATTCCGCTGTGTGGGACTTAGTGGAGGTAACAGGAGGGGTTCTTGGCTTTCAAGGACCCTCAGCATCCAAGGGGACTTCATCCCCCAACCAGCAGTGCACCAGGAGGTGCGTTTGCTGAGTGGTGGAGAAAGGGGGCGGGACGCCGACTACCTCTCAGCTATGCCGCTGTGTGGGACTTACTGGAGGTAACAGGAGAAGTTCTTGGCCCCCAAGAACCTTCATCATCCAAGGGGACTTCATCCCCCAACCAGTAGTGCGCCGGGAAGCCGTTTGCAGAGTGGTGGAGAAAGGAGGCATAGCATCTGACCTCTCAGTAGTCCCTTATTTTTATGAGGGTAGGGGGGCTGCGTGGCCTCCCTCCCCTGGCCAATTTGGTCCCCAGGGACCCCATCCCCCGGAGCCCAGCTTCTTTATTCTGGGTGCCCTCAGGGCAGCCTGTGACCTCTGTTGGGGACCACAGGGGGAGCCTCAAGCCCCCGCGTTCCCTGACGGCTCCCCGCCTCCTGCGGAAGCCAGCATTACTGTGAAAGACAGGGGGCTGCTGAAAGGCAGCACCCTGTCTGTCAGAGCAAAATGTTTTCATCTGTTTTTCTGCACACATTTTTGCGTGCAGGGAAACAGATGAAAACTCTGCTTTCTGCAAGCCCGAGCTGTTTGACAGCTCCAGCTTGCAGAAAGCGAAGTTATGTTTGCTTTTGCTTGGTGGAAGCTGTCAGCTCCCACCAAGCAAACAGCTACCTACCGAGGGTGGGCACCTTGGAAGGTAGCAGGAGCCGGCCCTGAGGGGTAGTGGACCTCAGGGCCAACCATGGCTCCACGTGGGGATGGCCCCGCGGCCCCCCTCCAATGCTTATATAAGGGGAGGTGGTGGTCCCTGGGGGACCACAATGGACCCCCTTTATTAATTTCTTTGAATCCCGGGGAGGTAGCGGTCCCCGGGGTGCAGGCAGGCCAAGCGGGCCCGCCTTTCTACATATTATAAGTGCCCTGGGGAGGTGGCAGTTCAAGGGGCTGCAGGGGGCCGTGCAGAACCCCACATTTATTTGCATTGTTTGCCCTGGGAAGGTGGCGGTTCCAGGGGGACGGGTGGGCCCAGCGGGCCCAATCGCATACATATTATAAATGCCCCTGGAAGGTGGCGGTACCCAGGGCTTCTTTCATAAGCCCTTGGAGGGGGGGCCCCGTGTGCTCCCCCTCCTTTATATAATTACTCATGCCCCCGGGACCTGGCCCACCCAGGGGCTAAACATTAGAGAAGCACGGGAGCCCACTCTTCTTTTTTTTTATTTTTCGGCAGGAGCCAATGATCCAGCGTGGCTCCTGCTGAAAATTATTAAAAAATGTTTTCTTGCCGTGGCTGAAGCTAAGTCCCAAGATGGCTGCCAACACTTCCTGGTTTGAAGTGTTGCCATCCAATCAGATCTCAGCACGAGATCGGGAGGGTTCGTGGAGCCTTCGTGTCTCTATATATACAAATTTGAAATTCTTTTAATAACTCCGCAACTACTGAACGGATTTACACCAAATCAGAACAAGGCACTTCCCTTGACCAATATCTATCTTTCTGCCAGATTTGGTGTAATTCCGTTCAGCAGTTCGGGCTGTAGCCATGTATAAAGATCTGGAGCTAACAAGGGTGTGTGTTCGAGGTCCATGTCTCAGTCGTGGGAATACGAGTAGGTGTGCAACGGGGTGATGGAGTCCCACCAAATGAAGGCTAGATAACTGCTTAGGGAGCGGTGGGGAGGGTGCACCCTGTCTGGCTTTTCAACACAGGAGGGGGAGGAAGAAGCTTTCCCCCAGGTGAGGCAGGTGATCTGCAGTATGAACCATATGGAGAAGGCCGCATTCCTAGCTCCAGCGTACTAGGCAGAGTCCTAGTTTCCGTGCTGGGTGCACTCCTCGGCTCTGGCGGCGAGGTTCCCCGCAACTCCGGTTGCCAGGAACTCTCTCGCATGGTCTCCAACCCTAGGAATGATCTGGCTTACTCAAAGCTGTGCACCACATGCGCCTCATTACTCCAGATGAAGATAAGGCGGAAGATAAGGCATGTGATGCTGCAGGGCGATGACTGACAAGTGGTAAAGCCATACCTTTGTCCCTTCAAAAGTGACTGAGCCCCGGTCTCTCACCGCTGACATTATAGCTTCTTTCTGACGGTAGTGGTCCAAACAGGTCATAATATTTTGGGGGGTTGCTTGGGCAGCAGAGGGGCAGCCTACTCTGTGGGTCAAGGATGATTTCCTTTTCTGCATGTGCCGGCATTATGTAACAGACTAGGCAAATTACATAGTCCTCCAGCCGCCTGGATTCCACTTCAAGTGGGACCCCCTTAATTTGGATGCTAGATCGACGGGATCTATTCTCCAGGTCCGCCAGATGGGGCTGGAGGTTCGCAGTCCTATCGCACAAGTCTGCCAGCTCCCACTGATATGCGTCAAGTTCCTATTCCTTCGTATCACTGCTCTACTCCAGGGCATCGATCCTCTGGCCCATGTCCCCCATCTCGCGTCTGACTTCTTGAATGTCCATTGCTACCCCCTGCTTCAGGGTTGCAATGTCATTGCACAGCGTGTGGAATAGGGTCTCAATGAACGCGCGGGTGACCGGGGCGTCATCCTCCGGCTGGCCTTCCATTTCAGTGATGGGGAGGGATCTCGGGGTGGCGATAGTCCTTGGGCCTTGTCTGCCTTTTTGGTGACAGACTTTGAGAGCATGTCCTTAAGGGTAGTGTCTTTTTTACCCTGTTGTGCCGCTATACTGGCATCTATCCAATGCCCCAGGGGGTCGCTCTATGGTCGGAGGGTGCAGGGTTCTGTTTGCAGCTCCCTCCTGGCACGTTCCAGTCAGGGGATTACCTTGTTTCTATTGGTCTACAGTGGAGTCACACCAGGCGGTGGTCAGACACCCCAGGGCCCATGGAAGGCATACATTGTCTCCACCGCACACGTCTCTCAGGCGCGCCCACACTTCAGCCCACCTCCGCTCTGCGGGGTTCAGCTCCTCCTCTGTAGCGTCACCACGGGGAGAGGCATGCACTCCAGCCCGCTTTCACCTCCGTCTCGGGGTTGATCACCCTCACCGCGGACAGTCGCATCTCACTGCGGACGCCATTTTGTAAACGCTCGAGGGCTCTGTGGCGGCCAAAATGTCAGTACTGCGGCTGCTCCGATGTCAGGCTGCAATTCCGGCTACCCTTCAGCTCCGTGAGTGTCCCCCTCCACAATCCATACAGTGGGCAGCTGCGGGACACCTAGAACCGCTCACGGCCGATCTTGTGCGGCGGAGCTCCGGAAGGTGGCTCCTACTCGTGTGCCATTTTGGACACACCCCCTTATTTAAAAAACTTTTTAAAAATGTTAGAAACCTCCCGTGGGGTGGCTATCCTCCTGAGACGCACTCTGCCCTTTGTCCTCTCCCAGCTGACCCACGATCCTCAAGGGTCATTTGTGACAGTTTGTGGCTCATTGGCTGGTTCCCCCCTCAATCTCATGTCTGTATATGCCCCCCCCCTCGATGCTCACACCCACACTTGCACATACCGCTGCCTTGATGAACACTATGCCTCTGGGCAACACGGTTGTTGGAGGTGATTTTAATGCAGTTTCCTCCCCGGCCCTTGACACAACAGGTCCCCCCTCCGCCTCCCGAACGGCGCAAGTGAAACAGCTAAAGAAATGGTCCGAGTCTCTGGGCCTCTGCGATGCGTGGCGCATATGGCACCCCCGCACCACTCAATTCACACACACCTCCGCGGCCCACCATACACAGGCGCGCATAGATGCGATCTTTGTCCCTGCACCTGAATGCTCTGAGATTATAGACGTCCGCATCCTGCCTAGAGGTATTTCCGACCACTCTCCGGTGCTCCTTAGCACGGGGGCTCCCCCCCTTCGGCCCGCCCAACATGGAGAATGAACGCATGGTTCCTCCAAGACAAAGAGTTCACCGAGGTGGTGGGGACGGAACTCAAGCACTACTTCCTTAATAATGAAGGCTCAGTAGCCTCCCCGGGTACCCTATGGGAGGCGGGAAAGGCGACCATTCGGGGTGTCGCGAAGGGGCGGCTCAAGAACCAGAGGCAGGCACAATTACAAGAACTCACATCGAGGGAAGCGCAGGCGCTTCGCTTGGAACAACTACTGTCTCTGTCTGATGACGCCGCCCAGGCCCGACAGCTTCCTCACCTTCGGGAGGAAATTCGACAGTTATCCCTGGACGCTGCTAAGCTCCTAAGGAGGTCGTCAGTAGCAAAGAATTTATGGGTGGGGAGACAAAAACGGTACGATCCTGCACAGGCTAGCCACATACCCCAGGGCGAACCGCATTATCCCAGAGGTGGTAGACGATGCTGGAATGGTGCACCGCGCCCCTGTGGCGATGGCCAGCATCTTCGCCGCCTACTATTGGCATTTATATACAGCGCATACCCCTGACCTCTCGCTCCCTGAGCTCCTTGAACGAGGTAAGCTACGTCTCCCTCGGCTGGAGATGACTGCCCAGAAGGATCTGGAACGCCCCATTTCTCGGAAAGAAATCGAAGAGGCGATCTCCCTCACCTCATCGGGAAAGACCCCGGGCCCAGATGGCCTTCCTCAAGAATATTACGCGACGTACCGTGAAATTCTAGTGCCCCGTCTGGCTGATCTATTTCAGGAAGCTGTAGAGAGAGGTTCCTTTCCGCCAGAGAAGGATATCGCCACCATTGTGGTCCTCCCGAAATCCCAGCCTCCCTCCCGTCAATGCGCGGACTATCGTCCCATCTCCCTCCTCAATACGGAGGTCAAGCTGTATGCCGCCATTCTGGCTCAGCGATTGAAGCCCTAATTAACCCTGCTGGTCCATCCAGACCAAAGAGGCTTCATGCCTCAACGGGGGACCCGTCATAGCCTCCGGAGGCTGCAGTTGGCTCTAGCTCACCGGCATTTGCTCACCCCATATTTAGCTCTCCTGTCCATAGATTTTGAAAAGGCATTCGCCTCGGTGGACTGGACATACCTGCAGGACGTGCTGGTCAAGATGGGGTTTGGGACTCAATTTAGGGCCCTGGTTCAGGTCCTTTACGCCCACCCGAGAGCGCGTGTATTGGTCAACGGGGTATTGTCAGAGGCCTTTCCCATTAGTAGGGGCACTAGACAGGGCTGTCCCCTCTCACCCTTACTATTCGCCCTGGCGATGGAGCCCTTGGCTTCCCTAGTGCGGGCTGAGGATCGAATTCGTGGCTGGGAGTGGCCCAATACGGAAAAGGACAAGATCGCATTATATGCGGATGACGTCTTGATTTTTCTGGCTGAACCAGCCTCCTCGGGGCCATACTGCCTCCAGATCTTTCAGTCCTTCGGGCAGGCCTCTGGTCTTCGGTTGAACCCCGGGAAATCAGTTTTGGTCCCACTGCACCTCTCTAGGGATTGCTACGACTGGCAATCCACCATACCGCTTCGGCGACAATCCTTTAAATACTTAGGGATATGGATCACCCTCCTTCCCGAATTGGGCTGGTCCCTCAATGTCGCCCCACTGGTTAAAAAGGCCAAAGAGGATCTCCATAAATGGAAGACGCTGCCCCTAAACCCCCTGGGGAGGGTTGCTCTGTTTAAAATGATGAACCTCCCCAGATTTCTTTACGTCCTTCAAAATACCCCCTTCTGCTTTCCCAGGACCTGGTTCCGGGAACTGGACAGTCTAACTACCAAGTTTCTCTGGAACGGGGGGGGGCGCGCTTGGCTCTGTCTGCATGTCGGATCCCCTCCTTCAACGGGGGAATGGGGATGACGCACTTATAGCTTTACTTCTTGGCTGTGCGTCTCCTGGTGGTCCACGACTGGCTCAATGGGGGCTGGTCTGACCCGGCCTACCGGCTCGAGCTGAGTGAGCTGGGACTACCTAAAATCCAAGCTATGATGTACAGGGGGCCCATTCCATCCCAACTACCTGACGTGACACGCTCCATGTTACTGGCCTGGTGGGCCTCGTTACGCCATACCGGCTGGACGCGTAGGTTGACCCAATGTACACCCCTCTGGCATGGGGCTTGGCTCCGGGAGGTTAGTGGGCTGCAGGGGTTTAACTCATGGGACCTCATTGGCATTTCGCACCTAGGGGACGTGTGGGCTAAAGACCATATGCTTTCCTTCCAGGAGCTTCAAACCCGTTATTCCTTACATTCGTCCCAATTCTATAAGTATTTGCAGCTGCGACACGCCCTCCAAACGCACATCACAGATGACACAAGGCTCCCCGAGTATAGCCCTACCGAGGCGCAGACAATGCTGGGAGATCTAGGCAAGGGGGGCATCTCCCGAATATACCGCACCTTAGTCAACAACACCCCCACCTCCCTGGATAAATTGAGGGACCAATGGGTAGAATGGGTAGGCCCCCTTGACGAGGTGGACTGGTGCGACGCCCTCATGGCACCCAGGACAGTCACCGCCTCCGCCAAACTTAAGTTGATTCAACTTTACTACTTACATGCTGCTTACCTCACTCCCCTGCGCCTTCACCGAGCGGGCTTGCGCCCGGACGCGTCATGTGCGAGATGTAATCATGCCCCTGCTGATTTTTTCCATGTGTTTTGGTCCTGTCCCTGCCTGGAGCGATTTTGGGGGGCCATTGAGGAGGAGCTCACGGAGGTCCTGGGATGGGGGGTTCCCCATGACCCACGTCATTCACTATTGGGGATCACAGATGGGCTGGACGGGTCCAGAAATGACAAGATATTTTTTAATACAGCTATGATTGTGGCCAAGCGTGACATAGAGGCAGCATGGAAATGTCCTGACCCGCCTGACCTTGGGAGGTGGCGTAGGGGGGTGGACTGGTGCGCGACCCAGGAGAAAGTCCTTTACGTGGCGAGAGGATGTCCCAAAAAATACCGAAAGGTTTGGGGGAAGTGGTTGGGTACTGTGGAGGGTCCAGATTGACTTGCTTCCTTACTTTTGCCTGTGTATGTCTTATGGGGTATGAAACCGTGGGATGCTATACCTTCAAGATTGTAATTGATCTATTGTCTTCCGTGCTTTTGCTGATTTGTTCTACGTGTTGTAAAACAATAAATTTGATTATCAAAAAAAAAATATGTTAGAAACCACACAGGACCCCACCTCACCCGCCACTTCGGACATAGAGGCGGAGAAGACGCGAACTGCTAGCTGAGCTTCCAGGTTAGGCGGGCTGGTGTAAAAGATTGGAAGGGAGGAAGTGGCGACATATATTAGTATGGGACCCAGGGGAATTTTCTTCTTTTCTTCCTTTCCTTTTCTTTTGATTTTCTATCTCATCTGTCTGGGGGGAGGATGGGAGGGAGGGAGTTGGGACTCTTAGGACTCTTATCGAAATTTATTTTCTAAATTTTGTTAAATGCCATACAATGTCTTATTGCTAATCCTGCTCCTTTATCAATGGCACTGTTTGGTTATAATTTTTTCAATAAAAACGATTTAAACATAAAAAAATGTTAACATTGGTTAACAAAGAAAGAAAAAATACAATTGCATATAATAATATTAATTTCGCTAACTACAAAAACACGATTATGAACTCGTTACTTATACATTTAATTTCAATTAATCAAAAAATATCAAATATCATCTCAGAAACAAAATTCACAAACACGTACCATTAAATAATAAATAATAAAAACATTACACATAATTAATTGCCAATTAATATAGGTACATGTAAATATCAATATAAAAATATGGAAATTTTTCTTTGCAACCTACTCACCTAAAAAAATAACACAGCATTAAAAAATAAATGTTTAACATAGAAAAACTAAAATGCACATTTAAATAATTAAACATTACAACAATTACACAATAACTAATAAATTAAGTGATATACATAATTTATAAATAAATATTCAAGGTTGAAAAATAGGATTGAATTAAAATACATTTGATTTAATTCAACATCTCACTCTATTCCCCTACAAACCCAGCAACTTGTAACTAAAATATAAGTTAAATAAATCAGTATTAAACTATTTACAAAATTAACACTCAATTAAATAATTAACAATTAAAAACCAAATAAGAATATTTGTAAATTTTATATAACTTAATTAACTTCTCACACAATATAAGCTACAAACCCCAAAACCCACTACTAAAATATGACTTACTATTACTAATAGTAAAACTAAAATAAAAATTAAATATTCAATTTTAAATCTAAAATATAACACACAAAAATTACATAATTAATCATCAATTACAAAAAATAAATAATAAAAAACAATTCAACAATAAATTCAAAATATTACTAATGTAAATAATTTCCCACCCCATCCCCCTACAAACCCAACAGCCTGCTACGACACTATTAATCACTAATACCATTAGAAAATACTAAGGGCCACATGCATGAACCTATCTTGCATTCGCAAACAGGCCGATTCACAGAATCGGCTCGTTTGCAAACGCAAAAAAGGCTTTTCCAGTGTACCAACCTCTATTTTGCGATTCTGTAGTCTGTTACCAAATCACAAAATGGGTTTGCAATTCTGTATTTGGAAGGGGCATGTTTAGGGCACCCCTTCCAAATACCGAATCGCAGCAGTATGTATGAATGTTTCGCGACCAAATACTGGTCGCAAAACATTTGCAGTTTACCATCAGATTCAATCTGATGGTAACCCATTTGCAAATGGGAAGGGGTCCTTAAAGGACCCCTTCTCCTTTGTGAATGCATGCGGAAACCTTTTTTCAGAGCAGGCAGTGGTCCCACAGATAAGTAATCGCTATTCCTAATATTGATACATGTGGCCCTAAATTACTTAAAATTACAAACTACATTTTTTGTAATTAATAACAATTAAATAAACAATACTAACACATACAATTAATACATTAAATAAAACACAATAAAATTATTAAAACCGATATTAAAACAACTATATTCTATACCACAATATTTTGGCATCATGATATTTTTTTTGTCAATATTTACGTTTTCCGATATTTTGATCTTGATATTTTGTCCAAACACCTTGAGGAGGGGATACTCCACAGACTAATGAAGGACCACGGGTTGGTGTCACACTGACAGCCAAATCCCCGGAGGAGAGGAAATGTTGCTTGGAGTCTGATCTGAAGGAAGACTTCCTGGAGTGCACTGGGTGCCAAGATATCTTACCTGTGAGCAAGTAAATGAAGCACCAACCCTGCAGAAGGAGCGGATCGTGGAAGGGACTGCTGTAATTGACCCTGGACCTGGCCCTAACCCTGGCGTAGGGCCCGTCCAACAAGTGCGTTGAAGGACTCACAGTACTGCCGGCTTGGGCAGGTGCGACCTTCGTCATTTATTCCCGTCGTTGCGGGCAGGCACCTGGAGCGGTGTGTCCATGTGATAGGCCAGACTGAAGTTAGGAAAAGCGCCTGCTGATGGCTCATGTGCCCTACAAGTGGACTGCATGACTGTGGCACTGCCAAATTGTTGTTAGATCGGAGCTAATCCGGAAGTTTAAATGACCCAAGAGGTGCCCTGGGGGCGCCTTGTGAAAAATCAAGGTCAGCACCTCGAGGCTCTGTGTGCAGAAGAGAGTGCGTAGCATCCGCGGTGCTGAAGAATCATCATCTGTGGGCGTGTGGCCATCACGCACAAGAGGAAGTTCCAAGTACACCCCGGAGGGTGGATTTAGCTGCGTTGTGAATCAAGTTCCCCCAGAAGCATCAGAGTGAACCGAGATCTGTTGCCCACCGTCTGCAAGAGAGCCCCTGTCAGAAGCCTCCGCACCTGCCATAACTATCCAAGTGACCCACCGTGCGGCTGGCTGCTGTGCAACTCATGAGAAGACTGCCCTGTGCCACCTGGAGACTTCTGGTGCCTCTGATATTCTGCTGGTGTGGGAGGGCTGAACATGGCCCAAGGTTGCTTCTGCAAACTTAGTGAGAGGCTGAACGGGCCTAGGCCCAACAAACTGAGTGATCACACTGGATCAAAGGGAGGGAGAGTACGAGTTGCATCCACCAATTTACCACAAAATGCTGAACGGTAGTGGGAGAGCCAGGAGACAGGGAGACCCATGGGGGCAGGTGGAGGATGAGGACTAGTTGACGAAATCCCCTAGAACACAAAGACTTGTACCCGTGAACCGGGTATTGGTGCATTATTGATTGTGTAGTGAATATTCTATGTTTTCTGTGTAATAAAGTACTTATCTTTTCTACAAAGAGGGGTACTTGGCTGGATATTGATTGTATTGCGTTATTGGAGGGAGTGGTACTGATCTTTGAGCCTGAGCAACCCCCACAATAACCTCCTTAAGTAGCCTTTGACTGCTTCCCCTCACTTCTACTGAGATTCAAGTGCAGAAATGGTTCCAGTTTACAAAGACATAGTAAAGCAGACCTCGGGACAACAGTTGGTAAAAGGTCTCAACACCCACCGCTGTGGCTCAGTAACTACTGACTGCCCTGTGGCCTCCTGAACAGGGTCTGACAGTTTGCAGCAAGAGTTGTGAGATCCTATAATTGTCAATTTCAAGCCACTACAGCAGTATAATAAGTCCATCCTTATTCCCTTAAAACCTACTAGCAAGAATTTTCGATACAAGTTTGGAGTGAGTTTACCTTGACACACGGTCCTTAGATCAGTTGAGGGATCTGTGTTTGGGTAGAGGGTGGAGGGCTCCCAGAACCAAGGATACGAGATCCTTGTGAGTTTTGTGAAAGCCCAGTTCGAAAAACTGGAGAGAACAGAAGAAACTGTAGTAGACTCTGCAGAGGGTTATTTGATACAAACCCAGTTAGGGAGTGTTGGAGATGCGCATTTTTTGAGCCCCAAGTTTCAGTTACCCTTAGAGACACCGTGTGTATTTACCAAAGTTTGCTTACCTCAAATTCCCCAAGGCAATCACCGCCACTGATTTTTAGGATCCAATTTACATCGACTACTCTTGGGGTGGTAACGTCTAGCAGAGACCCTGAGCTTGCAATTGGCTCTCCAAAAAGCAAAGGCTGAAGAAAATGAAATGGTCAGGGAGCTCAAGAAGGAAAAGTTAAGATTAGTTTGCCAGGAACAAGTGGACAGGAGGAAGGAGAAAGAGGAAGAATGGGCTCATGCACAGAAAATAAAGGAGAGGGAAAGGCCAGACAAGTAAAATGCGAGGGAATTTGAAAGGTAGAAAATAGCTCTCAAGAGGGAAATTCTTAGTATGGCAGCAGAGACAGTTGTCCCAGTGAAAAACGATTCCACACCAAACTCTTCTGGTGTGCTTGCCAAGGTTCCAAAATTAATTGTACACATATATGTGGAAGGACAAGATATCTTGGATGTTTTTTAAGTTTTGAGATTGCTTGTAAAGCTCAAGCTTTGAATGATGTGTCTATGGCCGCAATGCTGCTGGTAGAAGGGACATTGGAAGGACGTATGTGGCTGAGCAAATGGTGTATGAGCGGATGAAAGAAGCTCTGAATAGGAGGTTTGGGCAGAATCCAGCTCAGTACCTACAGAAGGTTAAAGACAGCAAGCGAGCGGATGGTGTTCTGTTTCACTGAGTATTGCGCAATTTGAATAAGGGGATGAGAGGAATAGAGTCTATGGATTTTCATGCCCTGAACCAGCTGCTGGTTAGAGAGAGTTTCATGGAGGAGTGCTGGACCCGCTTAGACAATACTTATCAGATCTGGCAGAGAACAATCCAGTGAAACTTGCAGTGTTGGCTGACAATGATCTAGCCAACCTGGTTAACAAAGGGCTGGAGCAGCATGACTCTAAGTCAAAAGGGGAGAGGAACTCTCCACAGACTGGTTCTAAACCAGAGGGTAAATGCCAGAGCAATTCCCAAGGTGACAGAGGGGGACTGACGCAAAAAGGCAATTGGGTTCCTAGTCAGGAACGAAGGAAGGAGCTCAGGTCACACACTGAAAAGGCAACGGTTACTATCTAGAGCACAAAGCAGCTGTCTCAGGCGGATCTATAATGCTGTGTAGAATAAACACGTCACCTGCAAACCTCGAGCTTCAATGAAGAGCCAACTTGCTCGCTCTTTCTCTGGGTTTTCACCTAGAGCATGAACAACATAGCCAGGTAAGGTCCTCCCAAGTCCAAAGTGAAAACTTGATTCAAGTGTCACAAGGAGGGACATTTCAAGAGAGACTGTGAGAAACACCTTGTATCATCCACACCTGTTATAGCTAGTATACCAACTATGGGATAAAGGACCCGAGAGGGACCTGTTGCTCTTAACTTAGTTGCCATAGACATTTAGGGAAGAGACCCAGATGCTCTGAAGCACATACACTGAAACACAGACTTTTTGCTGGAATCTAAAATCAATAGGAAGAATGTGCTTTCCCTAAGGAATACAGGAACTGTGGTAGAAAGGAAGTATTTCAAACCCAAACAGTTCCTACCAGGTACTAACAGCAGAGGTTTAGTAGCCAGTAAAGAGGATATGGAGTATCCAAGTGCCCGCGTTGAGCTGAAGCTTAAAGACAGATCAGCCATGGTAGATGTAGGGGTGCGAGAGAAGCAAGGTGCTGGATGTCTCTTAGGCAAGGGTTTGAGTGCCGCCCCTGATTTAGTACCAGGACCCCCAGCCTATATGGCATGGCTAATGTCAGCTGTGTTGACCAGAGCACTGGCTGTACGTCAGTCTCAGGAAGAGACTGGGACAATTACCAATTCGCACAACATGGAACAAGGTAAACAGCAGATAAGGACAGGCTCTGAGAGGACACTGGCCATTTCATCCACTGCCCCTGCTCCATATTGACAGGAGAGTGAGATACCCGAAGCGGACCAAGTGTTGGTGTTAGACCACAGCTGTAGGGATTGTTAGCTGCTGGAGGACCTATCTGGGAGGAAGTCTGCAAGGCACATGGTTGAGTGCCTTATGCTTGTGGAACTTCGGAAGGAAGCCCAGGAAGAGATTAGCAGAGGACTGGTCGGAAGACACTATGTTGGCTGGGAGGATGGCCTACTGTACAGTGAGCTGGTGAATCCTGGGGTGAGTACTAGCAAGAAGCCAGCACTAGGGAACAGGAATTTCCTGTTGTCACTGGCCCAGGATGTGCTCTTGGCATGAAACCTGAGCATCATAAAGTCAGGAGGTGTTAATGCTGATGCTCATTTGTCCTGGAGCTTTGAAAGATAAATGGTGTGGGCCCTACAAAGTAATGCAGAGGTTTTCTGATGTGAACTACTTAATGGACACAAGTGCCACAAGGGAACCCAGGCCGGTGTTACACGTGAACCGGCTTAAGATTTACCTCCAGAAAGATTACATAATTAACTTTATAGCTATGTCAGAGGATGCTGAGGAAGACATTGAGCCTCTTCCTGACTGTTGCATAGTGTTAAAGAGGACAAGACTATATGACGTTTAAATCTAGCCCCTGAGTTAAGGCTTGATCAGCAGAGAGAGTGTTAAAGATGCTGGAAAAGCTAGACCACCTCTTGACTCCTAGGTTAAGGCTTATCTATGTCCATAAGATAGGCACAGGAGATAATCTTTCTATCAAAAGCAATACTTATTGCATATCTCAACTGGTCCAGGAGTGTATCAGTGCAAGGTAGCCAAGATGTTGGACTTGAGGGTGACTGAGTACTCGCGTAGCCCTTGGGTCAGTTCAGTGGTGCGGGTGCCCAAGCAATGTTCTAAGGACTTACGATTCTCTGTTGACTACAGCAGCCTCACTGAAGTCACCAAAATGGATGCACATCTGATTCCCAGAGCTGATGAGCTTGTGGACCATTTGGGTGCTGCAAAATACTTGAGCACCTTTGATCTGACCAGTATGTATAGGCAGATTGTTTTAGCACCTAGTAACAAAGAGAAGACAGCATTCTCAACATCAGAGGAATTATTCCAATTAAGGGTGAATGCTCCTGCCAATTTGTAATGCCTGGTGAACCATGTTCTCTGTGGCCTACCTGGATAACATTGCTGTGTTCAGCAATTTATGGGAGGACCACCTAAAGCCCCTTGAACAGGTGTTGGACATGACACAGAGGGTGAAAATAACCATTAAGGCAACCAAGTACCAGATAGGGCAGTTCACTGTAGTCTACTATAGGTATCAGGTAGGGTAAGATTCACCTGTTGGATGCAAAAATACAGTCTTTCTTGGAGTGGAAGTGGTCACTTCTCAGACAGATGTGACAGCTTTTTTAGGACTCACTGATTACTACAGAAATGTTCACTGCACTGACTTCCAAGAATCAGCCCAGGAAAGTGATCTGGACTGAGGAATGTCAGAAGGTATTTCTCAAACTGAAGGGAGCACTGAGCAATAAACCTGTACTAAAAGCACCTGACTACAGTCAACCCTTTAAAGTACAGACCAATATCTGAGATACTGGACTTGGGGCAGTAGTGGCTCCACTTAACAACAAAGGAAGAGATAATCTGGTAGTCTTTATTAGCCAAAGGTTGCTATCCAGAGCGCAGATTGGGCAGCCGTTGAAAAAAAGTGTTTTGCTATAGTGTCGGCTTTACGAAGTTTCTGCATGTATTTGTTTGGTACTAAATGTGTGGTAGAAACAGATCACCAACCACTCAAGTGTTTGATGGCAATGAAGGGGGGGAAGCCAAGTTGCTGAGATGGTTGCATCCGTTACAGGGCCTAGACTTCACAGTTGAGCAGAAGGCTGGATCAAGCCACTGGAATGCAGATGGACTTTCCGGCTGGTTTTGCCGATCCGACTGCCAGACCTGTCCAGTGGTGGATTTTGGTTCCAAGTAATCAGATCTGGGAGAAGTGCCAAATTGTCAGACCATTCTCAGAAGGCCATGAGGCAGGCAGTGGTTATTCGGCCACAACTATAGTGGTTGAGGCCTTTTACCACCGCTGTCCCGAGGTCTGACCTGCTATGGTTCTGCAAACTGGGCCAAGTACAGCCCTTTCAGCACTTGACTCACAGTACTAGTGAGGGTGCGCAGTCACAGGTTACTCAGGCTCAAGAATCAATATCAACCCCCCCTCCTCACCAGTAGAGCAATAAGATCTATGCCCAGCGCAGTGCCTCTCTTTGTAGAAAAGACAAGTATTTTATTACACAAGAAACACAAAATTCCATTACATAATAAATAATTTCCCAATAGGCAGTAAACAAGTGTGAGTCTTTGTGCTATAGGTGATTCTGTGGACTAGTCCTCCACCTGCCCCTCATGGGCCCCTCAGTCTCTGTGCTCCCCCGCACAGGTTCAGTGTTTGAAGTAGATCAATGGGTGCAGTTTGTACTTCCGACTCCCATTTGATCTGGTCTTAAAGCACTGAGCCTCTCGGGCCTAGGCACATTCAGGCTCTCACCAAATACAAAGTAGCAGTGTGGGGCTGCATTCACCCTCCGGCAGAAGCTGAATCTCACCGGCACAGGAGCCTCCAGGTGGCACATGGCAGTCTTCTCGACAGCTGCGTGTCAGCCAGCCATGCAGCGTGTCGCTTGGAGGGTCAAAGCATGAATAAAGGCTTCTGACAGTATCCCTCTGCTGGTCGGCAAGTTGCAGTCTGTGGCTCGTTCTGGTGGGTACTTGATTCACGAGGCGGTTAACTCCAACTCTATGGTGAGTAATTGGTGCTAGGCGCATATCTTGGCTTCAGTTGGGCCTATCACATGGGCACACTGGTTCAGGTGCCTGGCTGCTGCTACGAGGATAGATGACGATGGTAACACTGCCTGATCTGCTAGTACCGGTGAGTCCTTTGGACAGATTACGACAGGGATAATTACAGCCTTCCATGATCTGCTCCTCCTGCAGGGTTGGCACTTCCTTCCCTCGCTCACAGGCAGGATATCTTGACACCCAGGACAGTCCAGTAATTCTGCCTTCAGATTGGATTCCAGGCGATGCGCTTTCCCCTCTGAGGAGTTGGCTGTCAGTGTGACACCAAAACTTGGGCTTGTCTGCGTGGTAGTCTCAGAGTACTCTGTGGAGGACCCTGCCTCAGTAGAAGAGACAACAACAATGAATAATGATGGGACTTGAGCTCCTATCTTTATACCAGTTTCACAGATGGAGGATATTTATTCCAGTTCGGCTTCCTTGGAACAGTTTGTGTTGGTGCTCCTTTCACTTGTCCTGCCAGGCCAGCTTCCATGCCTGATCTCTGTCTGAAAGGATACTGTGCCCAGAAAGACTGTCTCCAGGTGGAGTGTCCACCACATATGGTCAAAAAGGCAAGAGCAGTCTGTACCCAGCTGTTTATGACCCATTGTGACAGGGATCAGAAAGGGATAAGAATTGGTGGCCCTTTAAAGGATTCCTTTCCCTAACAACAGATACAGCTGGCCTCACCCTGTGCCCCCTGCCATCTTCCTAATGGAAGCTGACATCAGAGTCATTTAAAGCCCCATGTATCTGGAAGGGCCCTGGCACTTCTAAGAAAAGTCTGTCTCCTTACCATAGAGTCTGGTGCTCCTCCTTCCCATCTAGGAGATGCCAGCAATACTTATGTGCTGTCTGTAGAAAGCAACATCCCCTCCATCTTGTTCTCTAGACCAGGCTGTGGGCTTCCAAAATGGAACCAGCAGGCCTGTATCACTTGTGCTTATCCAAGTATCACATACGTAAATTTACAACGCACTGGATGTCGTATTCAGGATTCCAGGTTCATCGCGAGTGCATCATTTTATATGAATGAGTCTGTAAGCAAGTTTTCATGTCTCACAGACAAAAGCCTGTCACTGTAATGCACCGATCTTGGTGCACTGCCACTACCACAACATGCATGTGCCGGCTCTTTTCAGCACTAAAAGGGACGATTGATGTATCAGGCTATGTGTGAGTTTCTTAGGACAAGAGCCTTAAACACAAGTCGTGTAAACCCAGAGAAATCACATAGGAAAATCCACACTGGAAAACCATTCTAGAGAAGGTTCAAAGCACAAACCATGAAGGTTTAATAAAAAAATCCTCAGAAATCAATACAGAAGGCATTGGTTAGTCAATCATTTCAAAGTATTCAAAATGCAAATAAACATAGAATATCATTGGCAGCAGAAACTAAGCCCTGATCTAATTAACATACAGCACAGGTTACGGTCCAGCACAAGGCAAATGAGAGTCAAGGAGTATTTGGCAAAAGAATTGGTAAGTAGGACAGGAGAGAAAGAACCTGAAAAAATGTTCTAAATTCAGAACAATGAAAGGCTTGACATGAAGTCTGCCTTAAAGGGAATCGGGAAAGAGTACTGCTTCATCTCCAAAATGGTAGCCTTTATGCATGTTTAGGCTGAGAAACTGTACAGTGAATGTGGTACGATGAGAAAAGTAACATTGAACTATCCAATAATTAATCAGAAACGGCATCACATGCTAAAATTGAGATTTGCTCTTTATCTAAGGAATATGCTGTACTATGTCGTCCAATGAAAACATTACCACTTTCAAAGTATATACAGCACCTCCGTTTGGCCAAATGAAGTGGCCTTCAATTGTATACAGTTGTAAAATCTGTCCACTCCAGGAACATCAGGAACAGAAAAGTATAGATTCTGAAAATGTAAAGTGCAAACAGACTGTCAGCTAACTGCATTTCATATAATACAAGGCTGAGGTCACATTTGGGGCTCCTTAGTACACAGGCACAGAAAGAGAAAACAAAGAGTGCCAGGCTGCGCCTCACACGCACCTGAAATTTGCCAGTTTTGAAAACATGACAAAGGTCTACCTGTGTCAAGCTAAACATTACCATTCTATTAAACACAGTAAAAACATTGCAATTGGGACTCTATGGAATTAATTAGTGTAAAATTACTTATTGTGCATTCTGTGTTTATACATGAAACCCACGACAGGGACAGAATTCCCCTGTCACTATGAGGGTGTGCTTGGTGTGCCCCTCCCGGTTCAGAACCTATTACTGTCAGAAGGCCTGGCCTAGGCCAATGTGAGCACACAGGATTAGTGTGTGACATTGCCCAAAAAAAAAAAAAAACAGGATCACAGGTATGCAGTTTGGGCACGCAGGGCGGTGGACACAACTGTCCATCATGCAGGGGCATTTCCGCAGCAATAACATGTAAGTGACCCTTTCTGAATTACCCTAAACCGCATCCTCTCACCCTCTGCTTAAGACATACCTTGTCTCACGCAACATGCCCACTAAATACACAACCATGGGGCAGATTTACAAGCCCCTTGCGCCACTTTTGCGTCATTTTTAACATGGGAAAAGTGGCGCAAGGGGCTTGTAAATAAGTCCCCATGTGTTTACCACAATTAATCACATCTTCATCCATATTATATGCTTCTCCCACAGACCAACTAGAGCGCGCAGGCACACACTCTCTGTTACACACACACTCAACATCATTCAAATAATCACCTAAGACATCCAATCAAGAAAATCATCACCCAGCAATCTCACACACACTCATCAATGCTCACTCAATTAGAAAACATTCTTTGACATTGTTGACCTCCACACCCTTCACAATCATGATATTGTTCTCACTACTGAATCCTGGCTCAGTTTTCCACCTCTTTTACATTTGGTGAAATCATCCCTGGTGGGTATATTATTATCAACTACGCCAAAAGGCACTGAAGCGCTGTACAGTCAACGAGAGGTGAGAGATGTAGCTGGATTCTGTCAGCAGAAGTCTATTGTTACTGCATTGTGATGTAGTGTTCTTTATAGAGGTGCATCTTACACTCTTTCCCAAATTGGAGAAGTGTTGGGGCAGTCCTGAAGGATATAGGGATGTTGTTCCAGATCCTGGGTGTATGGATAGAAAAGGCCTGCTGCCTTGTGTATTCCTTTTTTTTTTTTTAACAAATCTTAGGGGCCGATTCCGATCTCGGCCGGTAGGGCTCCGAATCGGATTCGGCTTTACCGGATCCGATTCGGAGCCCTGTTTCCCGACCGAACCGTACACGGGTCCGGCCGAGCGAGTACGATGCGAAATCTCCGACCGACTCGTCCGGGCGTCCCGACCGCTCCGACCGACTCGCTCCCGGCTCGAACCGCTCCGACCGACTCGCTCGGACTCGACTCGCACCGCGCAATGGAGACGTTTCCCGGCCGGGTAAGTACGATGCGCGCCGCGAGCAGTCCGACCGAGCCGCGCACTCCGGCTCGTAAGAGCTGTCGGAGCCGTACTTTGGGGGTCCGTGTCGGACCCCTGTACGCGTAGCCGCGCGAGTCGCACACAGGGGGACCCATGGGTCCCCCTACCTGTGCGTGTACGGCGCGAATCGCTTCGCCGCGTACCCGCTGTAGGGGCGCCCTTGTCCGACTTCGCACCCATTGAGTCAATGGGAGCCCGCGTACGCGTTGTGACGACCGGCTCCCATTGACTTCAATGGGAGTCCGACCGACTCGAGTCCGATAACATACGGACGCATCGTACTCGTTCGGTCGGACTGCACGGGTCCGATTCGGTCGGAAATCTCTCCGGGTCCGGCTCGGTCGGAGAAATTTCCGGCCCGAATCGGAATCGGCCCCTTAGTCTCTAGTGTGATGGTATCCTGACTGTAGGTGTGTCCAGAACCACCAGAGATGTTGAGCTTTTCTCCAAGATAAGTGGGGGTTTTAGTTCTGATGACTTAGTAATCCATCATGATGGGGATGAATTGATCACATTTCTTTAAGCCCTGGAAGAGACATGCTGTGGTAAGATGCACTTGCAAGGGGCCAACGTGGAGTCTGTGACGCCATGGAGCAAGGTGTTACCATCATCCAGATGTGAAGTTCAAGTTCTGAAATCGCTTCCTGGAAGATACAGTTTCAATTTATTTAGGTGAGAAGACTGGTACCAGGCTATCTTTGTTTTTTGGCAATATGCTGCCTGAGAGTGGGATTGGTGTCTACGGTGCATCCTAGTGATTTGGCATTCGGTAAGAGTTGGGGTTCGAAGCTATCAAGGTTAGTGTCATTGAGCCAGGTTTATACTATTTGTTGCTTGTTGTTGTTGGCAAACAACGCAAATTCTGTTTTGATGGGGTAAGCTTCAGGTAGGTGCTAGATATCCAGGTCTTGATGAGGTGCAGGCAGTGTCTGCCTTGTTGGATGTGTCGAGCGGAGAATAACTTCAAGTAGAATTGTGTATCATCTGCATATCAGTAAATTTTGATGCTGTTATCTGTGTGTAGAGCCCAAAGGTGCTCCATTTAGAGGCCGAAGATGATAAAGGATAGTATGGAAACCTGGGGGGGCTCCGCAGGTGATAGGGATTTTTTGGGATCTTGAGGTGCGCATGTGAACAAACTGGTGTTGGTTGGAAAGGTAGGAGGAGAACCAATGAAGGCCATTGTTGGTGAATCCCATTCCAGACTTCAGGGTCTGGATGAGAATGGGATGTTCGACTGTATCGAAGGCAGCTTGAGATACAGTATCAGGATATCAGGAGGCAAGGGTCATTTTCATCTGAGGTCAGAATGGCGTAGTCTACAAAATGGAAGGTAGTAGTCTCCGTTCTGCAAGGTGATCTGGAGCCAGATTGCAAGTAGGTGTGTGTCGAGGAAGGCTATCAGAGAAGTTGTTTGAAGCAAGCCCAGTTAGGACATTGATTTAGTAGCATTTGCACGCCCTGGTTTTGGGAGAGATACAGCTGGGTTTGTGGTTGTATTTTGGGGTTGGGATATGGCTCAGTTCATTGCACAGATTTTAGCTGGCAATCTTTATAACCATGTCTAGTGGGGTAAAAAAAAAATCAAAATGTCAAACAGTAAAGGAGGAGACCAAGTAAAAGAGTAGTACAGTTGTCCAGTCTACTGAAACTTAAGGAGTTTATTAGTGCTTCAGCTGTTCTCAATGATATAAGTGAATTTTTAAATCATGTAGCTGTGCTGGCAATAAAGACTTCCATTTTCATTGATAGACTGAAAAGAACCTTTAGATTTCTGGTGAGAGGGGTGTATTCAGTGAATTAGTGGAAAAGTAGATGGAGTCATTAAAAGATGGGTGCTGCTAATAAAGGAAGGAGGATTTTAGAGGAGTTCAGTATGAGAGACCTAGTGCCATTCATACCTGGATGGCTGAGAGGCAGCTTGTCATGCATGACTGAACATGAGGTATAAACGAAGAAGCCAAGGAAGAGGACTTAATTCCCCATTGCCCATCTGCACAGGAAGTGACACCACTGCATTTCCCATCATCCATCTGCAAGGAAGTGACATCACTGCATTTTCCATCATTCCATCATCTGTCTGCACAAGAAGGGACATCACTGCAAGTGGGATTTTCGTTTTGAAAATAAAAAAGCAATGATTCACTCGCCATCGGAGCTTTCTCCCATGGACCAGGGTGGGGGGAGGGGGGTCACTGAAATGTTTTTACTTGCACTTACCACCACGTTTTGGATGGCAGAAGCAAAAGTAAAAACTTGGCATTTGTTCGCCCACTCTACAAAGGATGGGCATACAAATGGCAAAACCTCTGACTGGCTTACTCTGTTAAACCACCTGAGGTGTATGTCAGTGGCCAAGACAGAGTAGTCTCCGCCACTGACATACTGAAGGTCCACCCGACTCTAAATGTGGTGGGCGACTGCAGAAAGGGTACCCCGTTGTGATGGAGTACCCTTTCCGCTACATTCTCTGTCAGGTCCTTAATTTGGTCATTATTTATTAATAATGTGAAAGATGTGTGATTTGAATACGACTGATGTTCCTCCAAACCACTGTCTGTCGACTTCTGTGAAGGTTTGTTGTAAAACATAAAACAACTACAATTTAATGATGATCATTATGTTCACGCGAGCCAAAAGGGGTTTTCCAAGTATTGTCTTTTTTCCATTTCATGTCACACAGAATAGGGCTCTCTTCGGGAAGAATATTGAGATGATGTCTGCCATATAGATAATGTGACAGTGTTGAGGTTTCCAGCGTCTACCGAGCGCAACACATCCTTTTTCTATGATTGCATGGCGATGCTCTATTCCAGCCCCTCAGGGCTGTCACATTTTGATGTATTGAATCTCCATTTATGTGTTCTACTGATTAATTCTGCTTAAGTTTTACCATCTATACTGGTTGCTATCAATTGTTGTTGTCCTGATGATGAACCAGCCCATTATGCTATAGGGTCAAAACGTCGAGAAAAATAAACTAGTAGACTCCTATAATTTATCAGAATACACACACTGTACTTCTACTTTGAGTCTTGTTTAAGAATCAGCATTCCATCAGCCCCTAGTTATATGTGTATACATGTTGTATATAAGCCAATGTGTTGTAGATCATTTTTTGCACAGCACCCATGCACTACTTTTCCCTATTCTCACCACTCATGTTCACTGCTTCGGTTTTTGGAGCACCTGACATGTTATATGATATTTAATTGAATTAAACGTACTTGACGACTTTATCCAATTGGTTTGGATGACTATATTTAGCCTATGAGGTTTAGGCTTATATCGTCCCTCAAGGGTACCATTGTTATTTTTTGCATCTAGATAATGTGTGCATACATTCAAGTAAACAGGTCATCTTTATGCTAGTATTAAAACAAGCACTAGTTGTCTCCTGCACCCTTTGCAGCATCTTTCACCATCCTGCAACCCTCACTGCAGTGCCAGCCACCTTAATCAGCCCATTATCCCCAGCAGTGCCTGATACACCTCCCTTCCCCTCAGATACCCTTCAACGTCTGTCATAGGGTGACCAGATATTCAAAACCATAACCCGGGATGGGCCACAGATAGAGGAGTAGCAATCACAAAACCCATTAGCATCAAACTACAATAGGACAATAGGACAAAGAAGTCCGGAGACTTACATTTTGTGATAATCACACAGGGAAAGCCAATGGATTAAATGGATTAAACAGAGTTTATTCTAAATATTGTATTTACTATTTTAATTATTAATTTACTATTATAATTATATTTATGTCTCTGGCTTCATGTCATTGTAATACTTGTACATCAGTGCTGTCTTAGTACCCCATGTATAGTCCTCCCCAGCTCACGAGAATGCAACAGACCACGCCACACACAGAGCTCAGGTTTGCACATCTTTATTCTTCAGCATGCAACCATTAATGAACGCACTGTGTCACAAACTTTATTAACCTCACCCAGTCACACCCACCAGATTATGTAATACTTGTAAGGAGTCTGCAGAGGAACACTAGAGGCCTCATACACACAAACACTAGACACAACATCTCCCCCTTTGTTTAATAAAAAGTACGAACTAATATATGCACATATGCTCATTATAACTCCTCGATGAGTCGTCAAGGTGCTCACACCAGTCCTTCAGATCTAGTTGTACAAGACTGAAGAGGGGCGCCTTCATCTGGCATCTCTGGAGAATATTCGGATGCTTGGCTTGGGCACTCAGGTGGACTTGCCTCACTCATGAGGTCTGGAGCTGATGAACATCGAGGCAAAGGCCTAAAGTGTGACGAGTGTCTGGTTATGGATTTTCCAGGTCGTTAGGCAGTTACCATATGTCCTTTGCTTGCCAGAACTCTTAGCGGTTCAGCATCAAATGGAGCACCAGTCTTAGGTGTCCGCTTTTGCTTGACAAGAACTCGGTTTCCGTTCTCGAGACCTTGTGTCGAGCGCATTGGCGCTTATCGGCGTAAGCCTTTATTTTGCATTTGTGAGCGGTGTCGGCGACACAAATCTCATCATGGTCTATTGACCGACTGGTGGTCCATTATGGTATCTCCGTTCCCAGATCTCTCCCGAACAGCAAGGTGGCAGGACTTTCTCCTGTTGTGGAATGAGTAGTGCAATGGTAGGCATGGAGGACTGGGTGTAAAGTTGACTTGAGGTCGATGCCTTCTAGCGCAGCATGGTGAACCACCCTTTTCAAAGCACTCATAAATTGTTCAACAACACCATTTGCCTGTGACCAGAGAGGTGTACTTTTCGGATGTTTGATGTTTAAGTGATTAAGAAAGTTTTTGAACTCTGCTATTGAAGGGGGGGACCGTTGTCAGATTTGAGAATGGAGGAAACACCTCATGTTGTGAACTCTGTCATGTGTGATTGATGATAAGTCTACCACTAGATGAAAACGTGAGTACTCATTGACAACTACTATGAGATGATGCCTATTACTGAGAGGTCTGAAGAAGTCAACCGCAATCCTCTCCCAGGCTTGTTTAGGAAGATCAAACATGTTCTGAGGGAACTGAGTCATTTTGGGAGACAGCTGCACAGATGACAAGCTCAAAGCTCCTTTTCAACTCGTTCATCAAGGTGCAGGAACCACACTCGATCCCTGAGGGCTCTTTTAGTTGCAGCAATGCCATGATTTCCTTTGTGTTCAAGTTCAATGACTTGTTACCTCAGGCTTTCAGGGATAACTATTCTTGCCCCTCTTAGTATGACACCATCATGTGTAACAGAAAGTTTTTCCCGAACATTCTTGAATTTCTGGTACTCAACATCATCTGTAAGAGGTCGAGTATGTTTCCTCCATGATTGCATTGTAATGATTTCTTTGAGCTTAAGCATATCTTTGTCAGTATTAGCAGCTGTCAGAATCTGTTCAATTGAAAAAGCTGCAGACACACTTGACTTTACTATGAAATTGACATAGGCCTCAGCCGCTTTGCACGTTGTACTATGACGCTGTAGCGGCACTCATGAAAAGCAGTCTGCAGGGTTTTGAACCTTCTCTGGTTTGTGCACAATAGTTTAATCATACTCCTGCAGACGCATCCCCAAACCTCTAGATGCGAGGTGGCATCTTGGCTTTTGGATTTCCGAAGATGGTGAGCAAAGCCTGATGATCTGAGACAAGGATGACATGCTTTCCCTACAGAAACACATGGAAGTGTTCACATGCCCATACTACAGCTAAGCTTTCTTTCTCAGGTTGAGAATAGGCACATTCAGTCTGAGATAGGATCTAGCTAGCATAGGCCACAATGTGTCTCTGAGCATCGGGCTAGCCACTGTGTTGGGCAAGGATCACGCCCAACCCCACCAGGCTTGCATCCACCACAGTCTCTCTATGCAATTTAGGATCAAAGTAAGCCATTTCAGTTGCATTTTCAATTGCATGTTTTATTTCCTTGAAACTTCAGTCACATTCAGATGACCATTCAAACGGAACATCCCGCTTTGTTAGTTCTCTTAGAGGGGCACTCACAGTGGCAAAATCACGAATATATCTAGAGCAATAGCTGGCCATGCCGAAGAAGGATCGACTCATGGTCCCATCTTCTGGAGGGCAAGCAGATGACAATGCTTGTACCTTTTCGGGGTCAGGAGTCATTCATGGCATGATGTTTATCGACGCACTACTGTCTATAATAAAAGTTGTAGGGCAACCATTGAACTTGAGCGTGATTTTGGGACAATGCGGCAATTCTTTTTAGATTCGTGTTCTTCTTTTAAAGCGACCAATCTTACATGCGGACATCGGTCTGGGACTGACATCACCATTATACATCCATCTTCCTCACTGTCACTCGATGATCACGTTAACAAGCCTTTCAAAGATGAATTTGATAACGATCAACTTTGTTTCGTTTCCACTTGCCTTAGTTAATGTTGCTGTTTGGCCTGGTGGGAATGGCTAGAGTGCTTCTGGAACTCTCTGAGGTCCATCTACTTGTCTCTCAGTGACACACTTAGTTTCTCTTTCGCTTTGCAAACCGTTATGAAATGGTTTTCCTTTCCGCATCCTTTACATATTTGTCCAATGGTGGGACATTTACATTCAAGTGGAAAGGAGAAACCACCACGGAAACACAATTTCATTTTCTTCTGCGATATCACTCTGTGGGCCTCTGCCTTGTGTTTCTGCTTGCTTTTCATATTCAATGCTGATTCATTTTGGGTTATTCCAACTTCCATATCAGCAGCTTGTCGATTGGCACATTCCTCTGCTTTTGCAGCCAGAGCACTTTTTTCAAGCTGAGCGTATCTCGCAACATGCGTCGTTGAAATGAATTGGAGAGGTAACCATCGATAACTCTAAGACGCATGGCTTCTTCATCATTGAATTCGCTGAACCTGCAGTGCTTTATAAGTGCATCAAGTTTCCCAACAAACTCATCCTTCGTCACACCAGGTTGTTGTCTTGCTTGGTTGAAAGTGTACCTTTCATAGTTGACATTCGGCATTGGATTGAACTTGGCCTCCAACGTCTTCCTGAATTGACGGTAGGATACTTCATCAGCTTGTGATATCTTCTTTATCACTTCTTTTACTCTGTCACCTACAAGGTTCTTTAAGTATTTGATGATCTTTTTGTCATCTGCTTCTTCTATAGCATTTATGAAGTCATCAAGCGTTTCGATCCATGCAGTCCATCTAGCGCCAATATTCTGCTTTTTGGCGGGATCGAAAGTAGGCGACGGTTGCAGGAACATGGCTGCGCTGTATTTGGCGCTTTTCCCATTCTCCATTTGTTCTAGTGTGTGCTGTTCAGACCGCATTTTTCCTTCAGCGTCTCTTGGCCCTGTGGCACCTCTGCAAGCATCAGCCTGCTCACTAGTATTCGGGTCATAACGCCCGAGCTGAGGTCGGCAGGCACCATCTTCCTTCTTCACAGTGAGTAATGGTTTCGCTTCTTGCACATGCACTTCACCACTCTCGCATTATACCTGGCTGTCGCTGCCTTAAGCGCTCCTTCATCTCTGGTTGTCATTGTCTTTAGCATTCTGCTTTGTATCGGTGCTGGCTCTGTGTTATGCTGTGGGGCATGTGGGGCTGTCGGCCTTACCAGTAGATTATTGGCAAACTTACTGATTGTGCTCCTCTGTAGGGCCTTCACCTTCTTCGAGGGCCTCTCAAAAGCTGGAGTTGTGCTTTGACTCCACATACGTCAACCATAAACCGATTCTTGAGACACACATGACACACACGAGCTGTTTTCTGGATCACAGCAAACTCTCAAGGAGAGCAGTCTTGTATCCTTGGGTGATCGTATCCCTATCTTGTTGCCAGTTGTAGTGTCCTTCCCAGCCTGGGAGCATGTAACAGACCACGCCACACATGGCCGTTAACTGAATGCACTGCGTCACAAACTTTATTAACCACACCCAGTTACACCCACCAGATTGCGTAATACTTGGGAGGAGTGTGCCGAGGACCATTAGAGGCTTCATACACACAAAAACAGGACATGACACCCCATTTTGACCTTCAGATCCTCTAACAATTCCTAGCAGACTTGCACATTATGTGCCGAGCTTTCCAGTGGATTAAATCTTTTCTCTAAAAAAAGTCACATCAGCGCAGAGTCCCTCCTATTTATCGTCCTCCAAACCTGTATTGGTGTAATGTGGAGTGCTCCTCGCTTCCCTCTTTATTGTGCAATCTGCAGCTGACTCCTCTTGTGCCTCTGCTGAAAGGACTGGGTTGATCCTTTTACAGGTGCGCAGATGACATTAAAATTCTTTTGACGGTTCAGCGAAAAGAAGAAATGGCATTTCAGATGTTTCCTCTAGCGCTGAAAGCTGTCTGTTGGTAGTGAGCACAAACTGGTTGATAATCAATCATTTCAAGATGGAGATTCTGCTGATTAAAACTTCTCCTTAGATTTGGGATTCTAGCCTTTGGCCTGACACGTTAGAAACCTAACAGTCTTGACTTACTTAGAACCATGCCTTCCCTCCTGATCTGTTGAAGTATAAAATGTCTGTTACTTCAGGATCCTTTGTTGTGAGCTATCTATTGCGACCCTTCTGCAAAAAAGTGGTGGTGGAATACATACTTGTACACTCAAGTTTAGATTTTGTCAGCCAGACTGCAACTTATTAAAAGTGAGGCAGCATGAGCTCTCCATGGTCTTAAAACATTTGGCCACATCGTAGCCAATCTCATTGAGCTGCATTTGCTTCTTGTGCAAAAGAGGTTCACCTTTAAAGTCTTCTATTGTATTCATCAGATTTCCTATGATTCAAGTCCCTAACTCACAATTGGTGTCTGGTAATGGACTATAAGAAGGGGTGCTTGTGGCCCCCAAAATTGTCAACTGTCAAGCAGCCAGTCAGGCTGTGAAAGAAGAGGCTCTACAAGACTTCTGCCAGTGATTAGGAGTGGAGGTTAAGGCCTGCCAGTCTCCCAGCTGGGTGAGGGGATATCACCCAGGGAAACTCTAGGATCTCCTGCCCCTGGAGCCTGAAGCACCATTGCATGTCTGTTTGCCAGGGTGCCCTGTGAGGAAGATGAGCTTGCTGGAGGGAGCGAGGTCCAGTGGGGGATCCTGGTGTGTGGGTTTCTGTAGCAAGGTGTGAGGAGAGGGCTACTGTGACGATCGGGCCATAGCCCGTGTGTGGTGTGTAAGTCGACAACCCTGAATGCCAGAGGGGGCCACCATAAAGTTACCCATGCCAATTAGGCTGGTGCCCTGTGCGGCTGGAGAGTCAGCGACCCTGTATGCCAGAGGCGGGTGTAGTGAACAGTAGGGGCTGGTGTGTGGATAGATGGAGGGGTGGGGAGACGGCAGACGAATGAAACATATACAAAAAATAAAAAGAATACTTACCTGCATCGCCGCATCACCCACTTACCTTCTGCAGGCACAGGCTCCCAGAGTGCACTGCGGCCAATCCTGACACTCCTTTCATGTTGCTGAAAGCAGTGTCAGGATTGACCTGAGTGCCGAGGATTTGCGCTCCCAGTTAGACTACGAGCCTGTGCCTGCTCTCTCCAACCCGGCAATGCAGCTGGTGTTGGAGAGAGCTTCAGTGCACATGATGGTTTGGCCGGCCTGAGACAGTCATGCTCACTGAGCTGCAGTGCAAAACACTCCACCAGCCTGTCATCCTCCTGGCCCCGCCCCCAAAGCCTCGGCTCCAGAGCAAAAACAAAACGATAATAAACCAGGGTTTATTATCATTTTATTTTCATTTATTTTTTGGCAGGTGGGGGGACGCTCTTCCGCCATAGCGGAGGAGCAGCTGCTGGTAGTGAAGAGGAACTTGCTGCCGTGCTGATTGGGCCAACTGCCCAAGTGTGGAGTAGGTGTGGTGACCCTGTATGCCA
The DNA here is from genome assembly GCA_963921515.1 of Calotriton arnoldi. NCBI lineage: Eukaryota > Metazoa > Chordata > Amphibia > Caudata > Salamandridae > Calotriton > Calotriton arnoldi. The sequence goes on along the minus strand of CAWUFW010005854.1, from coordinate 313,345 downwards.
GAGGGGGCCGCCTGAAAGGACAAAGATCGTAGCCTAGTTGATGCTGTTGTTGAGAGAAGAGACTGCTGTGGTGACCCGTGTCGTCCAGAGCTCTGATTGAGGATCGGAATCAGAAGCCGTCTAATCCCCCACCCCAAAGGAAACTTATTGTTGCTTCCGAGGAGCTCCAAGGACACCCAGCCGCTGCCTATGCACAGCTATGAGTGTTACTCACCAAAGGCAGTGGCTTCATCCTCTGCGCCCGCGAGTGAGATGCTCTCGGAGACTTAGTTCATGCAATACCTGCTGTTGCGGATAAGACTGATGGAAGGGCGAAAGGACCCGAGGAATGTGTCTGCTAGATAGTGCGTAAGGACTAGAATACTTTTGACTTTTCTAAAAGAGTCAGAGTGGGAATCCTGAGACTCTGACTGCTAGTGGGGCCTAACCCGAATGTTGCCTATAGTGATTGGGGAATAACCACTACTGCCAGTGAGACAGAAGTGGGACACATGTCCCTGCCTAATAAACACTAGAGCCTTCACTTCAGGGGCCTGTGTGTATTATTTGTGTATGCCGTATTTCACTTTGTGTTCATATATAAATTTGAAGTGTGAGCCATTAGCGTAGCAAGGATCATTGGTGCCCGACACAATGAAGAGGTGGTGGGGCGGGTGGAGGGATGCAGGAGGGGGAGCGTGTGCGGGGGGGTGGGTAATAATAAAAACCCACTTATCTGGAGCTGCGGCCGCTTCCTGCGTCGCGCCTTCATCTTCTCTTCCTGGTCCCAGGCTCCCAGCATGCACTGGGACACTCTCCCTGTGCAATCCCCACGCTGCTGTCATGTGAGAGCAGCACGGGGATTGGTCTGAACGGGCTGAAAAGACGCTCCGCTCAGACCAGGGAGTTTGTGGGGTTAATCCAGCCCGGCTGTTCAATGCAGCCGGGCTGGAGAAACCTAAGGGCGCATATGTGTTTGGCCGACCTGAGACAGCCGGCCAAATACATATGCGCACTTAGAGAGTGCACATAGCACTCCTCCTCCCCTCTCACATGCCTCGGCCCCACCCCTCCATGAACGCGCTGGCTCAGAGCCGGCAAATGAAAAATAAAACGATTTAGGAAATTGTTTTATCTTTCACCTTTGTAACGTTTATTGTATAGTTAATTAAAACCATAACAAATAGACATAAAATTATTAAAATCAGACAATATGAATCACTTCATCATCTAAGACTCATTAAATGATGTAATCACAATATTCCATTCTTTAAATAACCTATAAAGTACCCTTAATAAAATACCAAATGCCTCGTTCTACCCCAGTCCAACAGGGTCAACTCCATCAGTAAGTTGAGCAATAGGTATTGTACGTGCGGCAGTAGGGCCAATTTACATCATACAAACAGTTACAGATCATGGAGCAGCTGTGCAAGCTTCACTGCTTCACATTATTATTATTATTATTATTATTATTATTATTAAATTAGCACAGTTAATTAAAACCATTGCAGTAAAATGTCATCGTAGCACTGTTACCACATTAAAAGCAAAGCAAAGGAAACCATCAAATTTCAATTCATACACATGTTACTGACGAGGCAGACTTGTAGTTACTGTTGTAATCACGTGACAGGCTTCAAAAACCAAGGATAAAGTGATTTGGTACAGAGACACTAGGGCAAAGTGCAAAAATAGTCTGTGATAAGTTTTTGGGAAGGAGGAGCTGGTAGGGCGGGGGCAGGAGAGGGAGAAAGCAGATTGTCCAAGAGTCTCACATATTTTCCGGACCGTGCAAGCACTTGAATATCTGGGGAAGTAAAGCAGAGAGCCAGATGCCTCCCAACATGTAGTGATGCCCCTTTTTAGATATAAGGGTTTTAAGAGAAGTCTTCTGCGAGCGTCAAGGGCGGGACAACAGCACAGAAGATGCAGCCATGATTCAGACCTGTAATTACACAGTCTGCAAGCCCCCTCCTCACTGGTTGGAGCCCATCGGTTGAAGGCAGTGGAGCGCAGACCTAGGAGACGCATGAACATTATATTTTTGCGGGCCACTGCGTTCAAACTATCAAGAAGGTAAGGTTGAGGTACCCCAGGGAGGTATGAGTCGTTCAAGGGGAGCAGGATAATTGATGTTTTTAGGACCCGAATGTCCGTCTGGTAGGAAACTTGTCTAACCTGCTTGTTGATAACCCTTTTCCAGACTGTATATGGAATAGAGTCTGCAGTTAATGATGTTTCGTCAATATGTAGCGTTCTTATGGCTTTTACAATTTGACGGTTCCAAGGATTCCCGGAGCTGGCAAGAGTTTCTTTTAACCGGGCTTTAAGCGTGTTATCTGCGGCTTTTAGTGCCCTTATATAGTACTTCATGGTATCGGCCTCACAGAAAATCGATTGTCTTTGAAGGCCCAGCTCCAGTCGTAGTCTTGCCCTGTGGATGTAATTCGGGAGACAGAAGATTTTTTTATAGATGGTAACCTGGGCGTGGTCGGAGACTGGCCGAGCATGCGCCAGGAAAGGCCTGGTGCCCGTAACTTAAGGCAGGAAGAAGGGTAGCTTTAATCACCTTCAGAATGGGTTCGGCAGAAGGACTACTCAGGGACTGGTTAAGTCGAGTCAGGCTGTATGTTGTTGCTCCAGCTCTCTTTTTCAAGGCAGTCAAGTGGACTGATGGTCTGGAAGACTCGCTAAACCAGACCCCCAGGTAGTTGTATTTTGATGTTGTTTTAATCTTTGCGGGCCCAATGTTCCACGTTAGACTTTTCTTTTTCTTGCAACAGCCGAAAATCAAGACCTTGGTCTTATCCTGGTTAATTTTAAGAGCGTTGGCTGTGTTGTATTTGTGGAGCGTGCACAAGGCTCTTTGGAGGCCAGACTTTGCCTGGTCCATTATAACAATATCATCAGCGTATTGCAGAATGTGCAAGTTTGTTTTTGCGATGCCCAGTTTTGGCGGAAGGAGACTACTTTTCTTCAGGAATCTCCCCAGGTCAGCAGTGTAAAGGTTGAAGAATAGGGGAGCAAGAACACACCCTTGCTTTAGGCCGTCTGAAGTTGGAATTTTTGCAGAGACTGTCGTTGGGCCAGTTCTGACTCGTACCCATGTGTTCTTATGCAAGGAGATAAGGGCTCTGAGCAGGCTCTGTGGAATCCCCCACTTGTCCAATTTCCTCCATAAAGTGTTACGAGACACTTTATCGAAGGCGGCGCTGTAGTCCATAAAGCAGCAATAGAGGGGGAGTTGATTTTTTTGCGCTGCTTGTTGACTCAGCATGGCTAGGGCAGTGATGTTGTCAATTGTGGAGGCAGAAGATCGGAACCCAGTTTGAAAGTATGGTAAAATGTTATTTTCCGCTACCCATTTTTCTAGCGACCTGAGAAAACACCGAGCATATACCTTAGCCTCAAGATCTAATAGGGACAATGAGTCGGTAATTAGCTGGAAGGGAGGGATCTCCTTTCTTGAAAATTGGGCATAAGATCGAGCCTTTCCATGAGTCTGGTATCCGATGGGTGGTAAACGCATAGTTGTATAAGGGAACTAATAGCTTAGCCCAATCTTCCAGCACACATTTGAATACAGCAGATGGAAGGCCGTTGGGCCCTGGAGCACCATCGTTTTTCATGGATTTCAGAAACTTGCAGACCTGGGCCGAGGTAGTCAGCTCATGGGTTTCCGTCCGCGTAGTGTCGGCAGGATCTCTGATTTCGACCTTAGCGAGGTCCAGGGTATCACAGCAATATTGTTGAGTCACGTACTGAGACCAGACTTCTTCACGAACCGCATTCCCCCTGCTCTTGTTGGATGAACGAAGTTTGTTTATATGGTTCCAAAAGTGGGTCAGGTTTTTTTCCTTTAACAGGGCAAATATTTTTAGCCAGTCGTTCTGTTCTTTTTGTTTCTTAGCTTCCCATGTAGATTTTTATAGGCTTTACGTAGTAAGGCCATATTATTAGCAGAAAGCTCTGTACCTTTCAATTTATGCAGGCGCACAGCCCTCCTTAGGGCTCTTCTTTGGGTGACTAAGACCGGATCGAAAATCCGCTGCGGGCGAGGCCTGGGGAGTCTGTAATGAACTTCAGGGCCTATTAGAAGGTCTCGTAATTTAGCAATGGCATTGTCCCACCAATCATGATAGTCTGTGGGAGGGTAGTGAGTGAAATTTGGAGTTATTTCCATGAGCCAAGTGCCCACCTTATCGGCGCCTAAAGAGTCCCATTTGATTTGTCTGACTAGAGTGTGGAGTTCGATCTGCGTTGAATGTCCCACTTCAATTATTTCGGCAGCAACAGGAACTTGCAGGTCCATTGTTATGGTCAAAGGGTTATGGTCGCTCTCTGTTCGAGTGAAGATCTCCATTTTAATTAACTTACTTGCCAGAGATGGTGATAAGAAAATATAATCAATGGTCGAGAGATTCTTAAATGTTGGAGATAGATGGGCACTGGGATCCTGTTCCAATGCGATTTGCTTCGCAGAACGTAGATTTTAATTGGTTAAAAAGTGATCATGGCTTCTTGCTCTTTGGTTTTGGTGACTAAGTGAGCGTTGGATCCCAGATCTCTGATGTTAAAATCGCCTAATAACAAAACTTCAGCAGAAGCGAACTCAAGTAAAAGCTCTTCCAGATGCTTGACCAAAAGAGCTGTTGCCAGTGACTTTGATGTTTTAGCTGTGTTGTGGTAACAGTTGATTAAAAGCAAAGGGAAGGCCCTGGTTGGAGTTGAAAGACCGGTGATTAATACAATTTTCCCTGCCGTAGAGTTCCGATAGAGGGGGTAGCTGCGATCTTGCACCTATGTTTAATGAAGATGGAGAGGCCCCCAGAAGGTCTACCATAGGAATTAGGTTGGGATGCTGGTTGAAAGAGTTCATAGTAGCCATGGAGAGCCGATGGAAACAGAGACCAGGTCTCTTGAAAACAGATAATGTCACTTTTGCTCAGATAGTCCACTGCTGATTTGGATGAAAGAGTTGACTTTAACCCAGCAGCATTCCAAGAGGAGATGGTCAGTTTAGAATCTGACCGCTTAACTGAGCCGTTAGGAAGGATACTGCTGGGAGCAGGGGGCTGGAGGCTCTCGATGGGAGTACCCATGGCGGCTGTAAGTATTATGGGAAACAGAGAGACTTGGTTTATAGCTCACCAAGCTTTGATTGTTATTATATGAAATGTTTATGAGGTTATCTGCTTTTGATGCATCTCGCAGCCAAACATGGGTTGCACCCCATGACCCTTTCAGAACGCTAGTGTATGGCCTCACTGGTTCATCATGAAGAAGAACATGGGGATATTTCTGTTGGGGGGACCCAGAGTTCTATACCCCAGTCTTCAAAGAAACTGGCTTCCCAAAAATTGAACCCCTTAGGGATTCTCGTGACCACGTTGTAACAGTTGCTTCCGAAGCCCCTTTGCCTGGTATTAAGGCAAACTTGACTGATGTAAGATCAGAAGAAGTAATCCCAGAGAGCGCCGGGACATGCTTGAATAAGCAAATTAGGTTGTTTCTATTAAGAGTGTCATGCGGGCCCTTGTGGGCAAAATGAGGAAAAAAACAAGTTCTGCATCTTTTTCCGGACCTTGGTATTTCTGACTCCCAACTGTTTCAGACGGAGGCAAAGGGGCCTTGAAGTGTAGGGGTCTAACTTCAGATAGACGATGATTCCCCTCCAATTGACTTTGCCCTCCCAAGGCCTGTATAAATTGAGACTGAGAAGGCTTCTGCATTTGTGTAGGGTAGTCCCAAAGGGTTTTGGTCGGGTCACCTGTTGGGTATCGCAAAGAAGGGCCCATCAGTACGCCGTCTGTTGTGATTTGGGAAACGACGGTAGTATGGTTTACATTTCCCAAGCACTTATTTGGACCGCTCCATGTGTTTGAGACTTCCCTTAAAGGCTGAGCTGTGATGTCTTGCCTGCCCAAACTTTGGCCTTGAGAGGCTATCCCCTTGATTTTGGTTGACAAAGACCCATGCTTCGTGATGGTAGAGTATAATTCGGTGACACCGGGGGTCCCCTTGGGAGCTTCCTGAGTGAATGACCGGGGGCAATCGATGGAGTCATTATTATCAGTGAGAGTCATTCTAGTATCGGGGGGTTTTGTTTTGAGTTTTAAAGCCTGGTTAAAAATAGGAAAGTGCTGGCTCGGAGCAGTGGGGTGACACTCTTCCGCCATTGCGGAGGAGCCACCCCTGGCAAGGATACAATGGGCCCTGGTGCAAGCCAGGAAAAATGGCCCCTTTGACTACAGTTGGGGTACTAAAACACGGAATCATCAGGGTTCACTGCACCCCTCAGGGGTCTGGGCCCTGGTGCACTGCACCTGCTACACTAATGGTAGCTACGCCCCTTTTGTAAACCTGTGTTCACCAACCTGTATCTAATCCCTGGCTGGATCTCCGTTCATTCCAATACTGTAGCCACCCCTTCCCACTGGTATTGATCTGTTCACCATGTCACCAATATATTCCTTTCCATATGCACTTCTCCATTGTCCCTTTCATCCGGGGCTTATGTTGTGTAACATCTTAAGACAGTAATTACACTTTAGCCCATAAGACATTAGTCAGGGACTTATTGTTTCACTTATCTCATCATATGTATGGGCGTAGAAGACAAATCACGCCAAATGCTACAGAAAAAAAATTAAGTCAAGCTGTTTGAAGGTACTGCATTGGCATACTGGTATTGCTAAAGCATGGCACTGTGAAATACTTCATTCACGAGTTCTTAAGAAACCATTTATACACTAAGGAATGTTCCATGTAAAAGCAATTGGAAATACATTTATTCAGCAGTTTTGAGTTGAAATCTATTCTGCATTAAAATAAAAAAATGAGAATTAACTCTCTGTGTGAGCATATGTCCAACTCTGAAAATTCTGATGCAGGAAACGCTAGGTGTAAATAAGTTCTGGATTTGTGTAAGAAAGGCATTAACAGCAGCTTAGAGCTTCTGTTACATGTTTCTGTGCAGTGATGTTGTATGATCTTTGTTTCTGCCCTACGGCTTTAAATATCATTTTTTCCGTGGTCAGTGGTTTCTCAATAAAACTTAGCTCCCCCGCCCCCATGGAAATTGCATCCGTATTTTGCATTTACATTTTATTCAGTACTATTGGTGAAGAGCCGATAAAATAGTTACAGAATATTTTGTTGTCTTTGTCTATGAGTCTGACCCCCCTCCCCTCGTGTTCAGGATCATAGCTCCCTTACTTTTTATGCACTTCAACTGCTTCAAGAGCAAAGGGTGCCTGTTAACGAGACCAAAATATCACACTTCTGACTAGGAGCAGGACCAGCACGTTCTAAACTCCCCCTCGCGTCATTGCGACCTTCCTAGTTAGCTCCACCCTCTCTCTCCTGGTTAAATTATAGCAGCGCCCGTTGTGTTGTGGGAAATGTAGTTTGAAGGAGAAGGAACAAAAGAAAGATGTCGGGTTCACTTCAGTCACCTGACCGCCCTAGGCTTCTTAGATCACGAGACAGGAGTTAGATGCCGAGATGTTTTTTTTCGTTTAACGAGAGGGGCTGGGTCTGCGTCTGCGGGTGGCAAGTGTAGAGGGGGTGGGGTGTGACGAAGACTAATCGCTTCTGGTGCTTTGGTGCCAAGTAGCTCTGGAGCCGGTGAATGCTGGGTACGTCGAGCCTGGAAGACCACCGCCGGGAGAACCGTACATGGGTACAGGTGTCGCTTGCATTGGGCAGAGTAGGCTCGCGTTACAAGTGCTGAGACAGTTTAACAAGACCTGCTTCACTTTAACAGGGAAGACGTATTCTCGGGGTGCGCTGGTAGAATGTATACTGCCACTCGGCGGGACACGGCTGCCCCCAGTGCCCGCTCAAAGGAATCTATTTTTTAGCAAGGTACATTTAATCACCACAGAGTTGAGACAGAGTGAGAGACATCCCCGCTGTCTTCTGGGAGAAAAGCGTAGCAGTACATGTCCTTGCATGCATTTTCCCTTAAATAACTCGTGCACTGACTTCCCATGCCAATAAGGAAGTTCCCTCAATGAGTATAAAGGGGAACACGTCCTTGAGACTGAGTATTCGTAGAGGAGGGGGTTCGTGGCAGCCGATCCGAGTTGTGGTTCGGTGATGTGTCTGAGGAAATGGCATTGAATAGGATGGTTTTGATTCACCGAGGTCTGTGACTGGATTTGTGATGGGGACCCACGACCACTTGTTCAAAGTGCTCATTGTGGGCGATGTCACTGTGGGCAAAACCTCCCTGGTACAGCGCTACTCCAACGACTCCTTCACCAAACACTACAAGTCCACCGTGGGAGGTAAGCAGACGTTGTCCGATTATATGTGTTAAATCGAGTCAGCGGTTGAATTTCACAGCTAGTAAGATATCCATATTTGTGGTGCGCCTGCTGCACAAATGTGCATGTAACCTGCAGTCAGGTGTCCCAGTCTGATTAAGATGCGTCAGAGGGGTAATGACTTCTTTTCCTTATAGGATTAGTTGTGTTATTGAAATCTCATGCATTTACTCTAGAGGTCTGAAGAGGGAAAGTTTAACTGAAGTGGAGTAGGAAAGAAAAGAGGTGCGATTTTATTGGGAGTGGTGGATGTGTGCACGTGTTAGTCGGATGAATTGGACAGATCAGAGGAAAACGTTTAGAAAGCATATTTGAGAGTCCAAAGTAGTCTGAAACCTCTGGGAAGGGTCAGAGTGGTCGGAAAGAAAGAGGTGGAGATTTTTTAACATAAAAAATGAACATGTACACACACACGCACACCAAAATATATAGATAGACGTATACTACATCTATACAGACACCCATGTACAATTATATGTAGTCCTATCTCTGTACAAGGCATACACCCATATATATCCATCCATAAGTAATATTTTCATGTCCAGACATACACGTGTATGTTGCGCATAAATATATATACATAAATTTTTTTAAACACTATATATATATATATATATATATATATATATATATATACCCTTTTAAACTGAAGCATAAACTCCTATACATACACACAGGTATATAGAAAACCTCATCTATATGGCCAGACATCGATATTTTGTCTGTCAAAGTCCATGAAAACGTAGAGGCAGCAAAGCTTCTCGTGGTAACCAAAGTCCTACACAAATTACTCTTCAGGTGCTGCTGTTCCGCACACATACAAAATGTTTACAACAAAGCATTCTGTAGTCAGAAGGCAGCTGATACCCAAAGGGAGGATGGTTGACACAGCTAGTCTGGTGCTAGAGAAACAAACGCCAGTACACCCCTGGCCTCTATTTATCCCAAAGAGTCGATGAATGAAGCAGAAAACATACAAATCAGTTTTTCGGACGGCATAAGATGTTCCAGAATGGCCAGTCTATATTTTCATTTTTTTAAAAACACGAACCACCCAAGTTATTTAAATGCAGTTTGGACAGAGCATAACAAAACAGAAGATTCCAAACAGCGATACCAACATCGATAATATAACCACAACTTTTATCATAAAATATCAAACAATAATTCGCTCCAGGCTGGTTCACTGTAACAAGCTCTACCTTTGTCGTCCCACCCAAGCTGACAGGATCAAAAGCAAAGGGCGCCCAGCAAACTAGAATGCCCTTATTATCCAACTACTGAGGAAAAACTGCCATTCTATAGAAAAGGGCAAATCAATAAGCAACAACAACATTTTTACACCCTCGAAAGTTTAAATGCAAAGAACAATACAAATGCACCATTGTTTAATCTGTGGTATAAAATTTAAACCATGGGGACAGTCTCAAAATACGAAAAGACAATAATGGACGAATGGTTGTTCTCAAAAGTAATCACAAATCAAAAATATTTCCGTTCAAGGCAATTACCCTTTGATTATCAGATTGTACAACTAGCTCCCCTGTGGACAGGCAAAAGCATGGATTGCCAAGGACTTGAGCCAATCATAAATTACTAACTTAGTGCCTTCAGTGACGAGGGTCCCATGTTTGCTGCCAATGACTCAAACAGGTGCCCTGAGTTAAGCCCAATAGCAAGGGGACTTGCTTGAAAACAGAGGACAATAGAGACACTTTGGGGAGAAGGTGGACAAACGGCATCGAGTGAAAGTAGGAAAACAAAGCATAATCATTGTTTAATGATGGGACTCATAAAGAAAGCTTCCAAAAAACCAACTGCCACTGAATGAAGTCTATAAGACTCCTACCCTCTTAGCAGAAATGTCTTTTAGTGTTAGGAAAAATGCGCGCAAGATCTTAGAACCTATTCTTTCAACTTTCATCAAGGCATTAGCAAAATTCATAGAACTAACAAAATGCAACTGTTTCTCAGTCCCAAAAACATCATACAAACACAGACTCATGCTAAATAAACTTAACAGCACCCTAACATACCAAGAGTTTAAGGAAATCACTGTAGCTTGATTCATTTATCTTCATCTGTGTCCTCTTTATACCAGACACCAATGCTATTATCCAATTTCAAAGGGCAATGCGATGGAACATCTCAAATTAGAAGTCCGGGTCTTCAGAAGCACTAACTACTTGCTCCCTTATGAGACCAAACTTAATGAGTGATAGATTCAAACCACATTTACAAGTTCTGATCACATGGCAAGAGAAGGGACCACTGCACGTAATCAGAATATGCCGCTCATCAGCCAGAGAAGCATGAGTACCTGAGTAATGACCTCAAGCACGTAAAATTAAAAGATGAAGTAGATCTATTTGGACTAACTAGTTAATAAATGTGGGAAAGAAAGTAAGCAAAAAATAGAACTAAAATTAGCAAGGAAAGATAGATTTGATGCAGTGAATCAATCATTAACTACAAATTTAGCACAGTCACAAATTTATATAGACTATTGCAGAAAAAAAAGACGACAGAAGGAGATGTCTAGGGAAAAGGCATAATTGATGTGAAGAAAAAGTACCTGCAGATGGAAGCAGTAATCGGCCTTAATGCACTGTTAAACAGGACCATCGTCTGAGGGAAAAACGGAGGGGGGCTTATGAATTTTTCTGTTTTGAGATAAAAAGTGCAGTTTTGTACTTGGATTGCAGTGTATTTATTATACTTCTGTTGAAGCCCCAAACTCCTTTCCAACTTCTGCCGATGACCCAAAGCACATTCTAGTTTGTCGAGCAAGTAGCTGCTCCATTTGTTGTACATGGTGGGAAAATTAATGGTTGAGGTGTAACCTGCGATTAGTTAATTATGGTGACATGCATGAAATTCTGAGGTATGCTCCAAATAGGTAGTGGAAGCACGCTCTTAACCAATCTGATATACTAGTTGCCACATGCCAAGGTAGAGGCATGATGAAAAGGTTATTTAATTAATCCCTGGTCATCCAATATCTGTACATTAAACATGTTTCTAACACATTCTGGGTTAGTAACTCGTCCATGGCTGTTTTTTTTCTTTATTGTTCTACTGCTTGTAGTTTTGCTATGCTAGCACCAACTGTACTGAACCAGAGGCAGACCCAAAACCTCCCATTTTCTGATACCATTTGGTTGTAGGTGGGTATGACAGGGGATTATATATATTACCTACTTGCGGTCGCCAGTAGGTAGTTATAGTTAGGACCTTGTTTCTATTCAAAAAGCGTTTTTTCTTTTACCAATATCTTTGGCGCCGTTTGACGAATCTTTGCGAAATTTTCAAAACTAATGGGACGCTCAGGTCAGCTCCTGTCTTGAAAGTTTCGGGGTGTTTCGTCAAGCGGGGGCCGAGAAAAAAGGGGGGTCCCAAAACGCTTTTTCTCCATGTTAATTTCCATAGGAATTTTGGAACAGGCTACAACCCGAACTGCTGAACGGAATTACACTAAATTTGGCAAAAAGGTAGCTCTTGGTTCAGAAAGCGACCTTTTTTTTAAATGGTGTAAATCCGTTCAGTAGTTTCTGAGAAATTAAAAAAATAAAAATATCTATCTGAGCACCGAGGAGGAGCCGCGAATCCTCACGAGCTTCATTTTGATTGGCTGCCAGCACTGCAAACCAGGAAGTGTTGGCAGCCATCTTGTGACTCGGTAACCGAGTCACAAGAAAACAGTCAAAAAAAAAGATTAAAAACAAGAAAAGGGGGCAGGGTAGAAACACCCTGACCCCCTAGGCCTGTTCAGGGGGTCCCACAGGGACCCCCAGGCCCAAAAAAAGCATTAAAAAAAAAAAAATGAGGCAGAATTCGCGCTGGGTGCGCGAATCCTGCAGAGAAAAAAAAAAAACAAGCTCGGGCTCCCGCTCTTCGTTTCTTTGAGCCCCCGGGTGGGCCAGGTCTCGGGGGCAATAGGGAAATTATATGCGGGGGCCTGCGGGGGCCCCCGCAGCCCCAGGGACCGCCACCTCCCTGGGGCTTGAAAAAAAATGCATGAGGGGCTCCCCTCCCCCCCCCTTCCTCCCTCTCCCCCCCCCCACGCTGCCCCGGGGACCGCCGCCTGTAGGAAAGTAGGATTTGCTTCTTATGGTTACCACCACTTTTTGCTTGATGCTTCACTGTTTTTGACTAGTCTGACTGGGATCCTGCTAATCAGGACCCCAGTCTATCTGCTTTCTCCCTTAAATTGTCATGCATGTACTTTGGTACACTCCAGATTGGATACTGGGGTACCCTTGTCAGTCCCTAGTATATGGTACCCAGGGCATAGGTACCCCAGAGGCCTCCCATGGGCTGAAGCATGTATTATGCCACCCAAGAGAGGCCATGCAAAATGGAACTACAGGTCTGCTACTGCAACCTGTGTAAGATGGTGCTCGCACCACTTACTTTAGATATAGGGTCACTATATCATTAGGTCACTACCCTTAAAACTTATAAGTCACCCCCTATAGCAGGCCTTATCAATCCTGAAGGCAGGGTGCTGGGTTTTGAGTGAGAGGGTGCCCCTGCATGAGCAGAGCCTCTCTGCAGCCTTCGGAGACCATTCTCCCGGGTTGTCTGTGACTCAGCCGGACATATAGGTAGAGGTGCCTTATAACCTTGCGGCAAATGCTATCTCGAAAACGGCTGCATAGAAGCGTATCGTGTTTGGTATCAAACACCTTGGAATCATACCTCCACACCGGTAACCAGTGTGGGAGCTATGATTCCACCCTTCAGAAGCGAGCTTCGTGGGGTCACTGGTCTATCCGGTGCCAGCCTTCTCGACCCGGTCAGCACAAAATGGATGCTGCCGACCAGAGACACACTTCTGCCCTCCTGCTGCTGAGCCAAGCTCGAGCAGGGGAAGGCAGCACAATAGGCATCCTGTCACAGGGAGGTGTGACCACCTCCCAGACAGGATTTAGTGTATTGGGGCTGGGTGGGTGCACTCTGAGAGAGCCTGAAAGTCTGCACCCGGGACACATTTGGTGTCCCTGTGCATAGTCCAGCTCAAACCAGTTCTGGGAGCCATTGGCTCCTGCTCTGGCGCGAAACTGGACAAAGGACATGGGTGTAACCACCCCTCTGTCCTGACCCTCCCCTAGGAGGGTCCCCCAAATCTGTCCAACCCTCTACCGTGGGCACATAAGGGCTTACCTGGCTGTAAGACTTTAGATTTTACGTGGACAAGATTCTACAAGAAGAAACCACTGACCTTTGACCGTCTGAACACTCTGGACTTCGCTGTACTTTGACTGGGCCCGACTTCGTCTCCCTCTCCGTCCAAAGCTTTGTCTGTGCCCTTGCTCCATACAGGCTCCGTGCAGGACCGGTGGTGCACTAAGGACAACTGAAGAATCTCCCTTGGAGTGAAGGAGTCCCTCCCCTGCCCTAGCAGGCACCGTAAAGCAACTGACCGGTCTGCTGCTCCCGAGCTCCTGCGAACTCCGAAGATTTCAGCAACACAGGAGGTGGGTTTTCGAAGGTCCCTGAGGTCGATCTGCCCTCTCAGCAAGTTTGAGGCCAGTATCCCTCGTGGGGGCTGCATAACCCGAACCTCTGTGCACCGCGTCCATTTGCAATTGCATATGCTTGTTGGCGATTCCCGAGCTTGTGCATTGGACTCCGTGTAGTCCTGACCCTGAGCAGTATTTTCACCAAAGAACTCCGGCCTCCTCGCACCGAGTGCTCCGTGGGCTGGTACTTTGCAATCTTGCCCGAGGTCCCCTCGCGACTCCTGGTCCTTCAGCCTGTGGGTCTCTGAGGGTCATCTTGATTTCTGTTGGGCTTTCCTGGTTGCTCCAGACGTGCCCTGACTCCCCAGTGCTTGGTGAGTCCCCTGGACCTTGCTGGTCCACACCGTAACCTGTTTGACCTTCCTTCGTGGGTTGCTTTTGCCAAGGCTTGTTGGTGCTCCAGCCGGACACCGACCCCTCAGCACTCGACATCCTTCGTGGGACAGCTCACCTCCGGCTCCTGGTCGTCCTCGACGTCTCCTGGTCCTCGCAGAGTCAAGCATCCCTTCTTCGCCCCTGAAGCAACCGATATCGGTGGCCATTTGTCTACCGAGCCCCTGGTCACTCTGAAGTGACCCAGACTCTGTACCCTCTGCTTTCAGGTTCCTTCCTTCCCGAATCCAGGCTTGGATTCCACCGGACCCTTTTCACCTTCACGGCAGCAGTACTTCTTCGCAGCCCTCCATTGAGAACGACGGCAGTTTCCGACGCCACTTCAGACCTCTGCACCCGGCTCCTCTGGGATAGGTAACTTGGGTACCACGGTATCCACGGGTGGGGTGGCTCTTCAAACTCTTAAGTTCCAAAGGGTTCGCTCGAAGTCCTCCTAGAAGGGTCCTTAAACTCTAAAAGTGTAACTGCGACTTCCCCATAGAATTGTACGGAGCCCGCGGTCGTGTTCACACACTGCACCCGTCCTCCGTGGGGTCCCTATCTACTCACCTTGGGTTGTTCCTCGCAGGCCCCCTCCCCTTTAATTAATTTTAAAAAACGGAGGCCGGCCCCGGGGGATGGGGTCCCCGGGGCCATAATTGGCCTCAGGAGGGGGGCCGCACGGCCCCCCTCCAAAATGAACAAAAAAAAAAAAAGGCTGGCCAGGCCCTGGGGGATGGGGTCCCCAGGGCCACAAAAAATAGTAAAAGAAGGGGAGCCACACAGCCCCCCTTCTAACAAAACAAAAAAAAGAAAAGCTGGCATCTTGCCGGAGGCCCCGCCCCCTTCCAGCACCACACTGCAAACGCGCCTCCTGGCGTGTTCTAAGTTGGGGGATTAAGTCCCCTTGAATCCTGAGGGTCTCTGGGGGCCAACTAACCCACCAGGTACCTCCAGTAAGCCCTACACAGTGGGATTGCTGAGAGGTGGTCCGAGGCCACGCCCCTTTTTACACCACTCTGCAAATGCACCTCTTGGCGCACTGCTGGTGGGGCGATGAGGGCCTCTTGTGTCATGAGGACCTGCGGACTAAAGTGGACTTCATCCCCCGAGCAGCAGTGCGCCTGGAGGCGCATTTGCAGAGTGGTGTAAAAAGGATGTCCTTGGGGGGCCAACTACCCCTCTTGTTACCTCCAGCAAGTCCCACACAGTGGAATTGCTAAGATGTCTTTGGAGGCCACGCCCCCCTTTCTCCACCACTCTGCAAACACGCCTCCTGGCAAACTACGGGATGGGGGATGAAGTCCACTTTACTCCTGAGGGACTTTGGGGGGCCAAGAAGCCCTCCTGGTACCTCCTGTAAGTCCTACGCAACGGAATTCCTGAGCGCTGGCCGGAGGCCCAGCACCCTTTCTCCACCACTCTGCAAACGCGACTACTAGTTAAAGAAGCATTTGCAGTGTAATAGGTTTCGCATTTGCGAGAGTTAGAGCTATTGGCGTTCTAAATGTTAAAGTTTTTTACTAATGTTTTTACTAATGTTTTTTGGAGTTGTGTGTAGTGGAATTATGTGGTATGTTGTGCAGTGAAATTATGTGGTTAGAAAGTATGTGGTATTTAGTGTATAGGAATTATGTAGAGTGGGATTATGTGTTATGAAGAGTAATTATGTGGTATGGTAGTCTGTGTTGTGGAGTGGTAACCTCCGGTTTAGTCTTCCTCGTTTCCATAGAAGCTCAACTATGAACTCAGTGAGACAAATAATAGAAGGAATCACTGAGGAGCACTTGTGGACCTAGTCAGAGGTATGAGCAGGGCCACTGGAATTATGCGACTGTTTGGCTGCACCGACTTTCGCACAATTATACATTTTCCGCATTACCCACATAATCCATCATCTGCTCCCTAATCTGCAGATTTGAACAAAAAAAGCCTTGTTTCTAGCTCAAACGGCTCAAACGTTACCAAAAATGCAGCGACTCCTGTTACAGCGTGGTGGAAGGCCCTTTGCAAACCTAGAATGGTCACCTGTTACTTATTGCTAAATGTGGGTGTTAAATTGGTACTAATGGTGTGCAAGCCACTCTTGCTTCTTTCTGCACTTCTCTTGCCTCTTTCTGCACCTCACTTGCTTCTTTCTGCACCTCACTTGCTTCTTTCTGCACTTCTCTTGCCTCTTTCTGCACCTCACTTGCCTCTCCTCTTTCTGCACCTCACTTGCCTCTCCTCTTTCTGCACCTCACTTGCCTCTCCTCTTTCTGCACCTCACTTGCCTCTTTCTGCACCTCACTTGCCTCTTTCTGCACCTCACTTGCCTCTTTCTGCACCTCACTTGCCTCTCCTCTTTCTGCACCTCACTTGCCTCTTTCTGCACCTCACTTGCCTCTTTCTGCACCTCACTTGCCTCTTTCTCCACCCCTCTTGCCTCTTTCTCCACCCCTCTTGCCTCTTTCTCCACCCCTCTTGCCTCTTTCTCCACCCCTCTTGCCTCTTTCTCCACCCCTCTTGCCTCTTTCTCCACCCCTCTTGCCTCTTTCTCCACCCCTCTTGCCTCTTTCTCCACCCCTCTTGCCTCTTTCTCCACCCCTCTTGCCTCTTTCTCCACCCTTCTTGCCTCTTTCTGCACCCCTCTTGCCTCTTTCTGCACCCCTCTTCCCCCTTTCTGCATGTCTGTTGCCTCTTTCTGCGCCTCTTGCCTCTTTCTGCACCATTCGTGCCTCTTTCAGCACCTCTGTTGCTTCTTTCTGCAGTTCTCTTGCATCTTTGTGCACCTCTTACCCCTTTCTACACGCCTCTTTTTGCACCTCTGTTGGTTGTCTCTGCACCTCTTTTGCTTCGTTCTGCACTTCACTTGCCTCTTTTTGTACCCCTCTTGCCTCTCTGCACCTCTATTGGTTCTTTCTGCACTGCTCTTGCTTCTTTCTGCACCTCTGTTCCAAATAATCTTGCCTTTTTCTGCATCCCTCTTGCCTTTTTCTGCATCCCTCTTGCCTTTTTCTGCATCCCTCTTGCCTTTTTCTGCACCCCTCTTGCCTCTTTCTGCACCCCTCTTGCCTCTTTCTGCACCCCTCTTGCCTCTTTCTGCACCCCTCTTGCCTCTTTCTGCACCCCTCTTGCCTCTTGCTGCACCCCTCTTGCCTCTTGCTGCACCCCTCTTGCCTCTTGCTGCACCCCTCTTGCCTCAGTCTGCCCACTTGTTCCCTCTTTCTGCACTCCTTTTGCCTGTTTCTGCAACTCTCTTGCCTCTTTCTGCAGTTCTCTTGCCTCTTTTTGCACCTCTGTTGGTTCTTTTGCACTGCTCTTGCCTCTTTCTGCACCCCTCTTGCCTCTTTCTACACCCCTCTTGCCACACCCCTCTTACCTGTTTCTGCACCTCTCTTGCGTCTGTCTGCACCCCTGTTCCCTCTTTTGCCTGTTTCTGCAACTCTCTTGCCTCTTTCTGCAGTTCTCTTGCCTCCTTCTGCACCTCTGTTGCTTCTTTCTGCACTTCTCTTGCCTCTTTCTGCACCCCTGTTGCTTCATTCTGCACTTCCCATGCTTCTTTCTGCACATGTCTTGCTTCTTTCTGCACCCCTGTTCTCTCTTTCTGCACCTTTCTTGCCACTTTCTGCATCTCACTTGCCTCTTTCTGCACTTCCCTTGCTTCTTTCTACACCTCTGTTGCTTCTTTCAGCAATTCTCTTGCCTGTTTCTGCACCTCTGTTGCACCTTTCTGCACTTCTTTCTTCTTTCTGCTCCCCTCGTGCCTCTTTCTGCACCCTTCTTCCCTTTTCCTGCACGTCTCTTGGTTCTTACTGCATTGCTCTTGCCTCTTTCTGCTCCTCTCTTGCCTCTTTCTGCTCCTCTGTTGGTTCTTTCTGCACTGCTCTTGCTTCTATCTGCTACCCTCTTGCACATTTCTGCACCCCTCTAGCCTCTTTATGCACCTCTGTTCTTTCTGTACCTCTGTTGGTTCTTTCTGTACCTCTGTTGGTTCTTTCTGTACCTCTGTTGGTTCTTTCTGTACCTCTGTTGGTTCTTTCTGTACCTCTCTTGCCTCTGTGTGCACCCCTGTTCCCGCTTTGTGCACCTCTTTGCCTGTTTCTGCAACCCTCTTGCCTCTTTCTGCACCTCTGGTGCTTCTTTCTGCACCTCTCTTGTTTCTTTCTGCACCCCTCTTGCCGCTTTCTGCACCCCTCTTGCCTTTTTCTGCACCCCTCTTGCCTTTTTCTGCACCCCTCTTGCCTTTCTGCAGTTCTCTTGCCTCCTTCTGCACCTCTGTTGCTTCTTTCTGCAGTTCTCTTGCCTCTTTCTGCACCCCTGTTGCTTCATTCTGCACTTCCCATGCTTCTTTCTGCACCCCCGTTCTCTCTTTCTGCACCTTTCCTGCCAATTTCTGCATCTCACTTGCCTCTTTCTGCACTTCCCTTGCTTCTTTCTACACCTCTGTTGCTTCTTTCTGCACCTCTGTTGCTTCTTTCAGCAATTCTCTTGCCTGTTTCTGCACCTCTGTTGCACCTTTCTGCACTTCTTTCTTCTTTCTGCTCCCCTCGTGCCTCTTTCTGCACCCTTCTTCCCTTTTCCTGCACGTCTCTTGCCTCTTTCTGCTCCTCTCTTGCCTCTTTCTGCTCCTCTCTTGCCTCTTTCTGCTCCTCTGTTGGTTCTTTCTGCACTGCTCTTGCTTCTATCTGCTACCCTCTTGCACATTTCTGCACCCCTCTAGCCTCTTTATGCACCTCTGTTGGTTCTTTCTGTACCTCTCTTGCCTCTGTGTGCACCCCTGTTCCCTCTTTGTGCACCTCTTTGCCTGTTTCTGCAACCCTCTTGCCTCTTTCTGCACCCCTCTTGCCTCTTTCTGCACCCCTCTTGCCTCTTTCTGCACCCCTCTTGCCTCTTTCTGCACCTCTGGTGCTTCTTTCTGCACACCTCTCGTTTCTTTCTACACTCTCGTTTCTTTCTACACTCTCGTTTCTTTCTACACCTCTCGTTTCTTTCTACACCTCTCGTTTCTTTCTACACCTCTCGTTTCTTTCTACACCTCTCGTTTCTTTCTACACCTCTCGTTTCTTTCTACACCTCTCGTTTCTTTCTACACCTCTCTTGCTTCTTTCTGCACCCCTCGTGCTTCTTTCTGCACCCTTCTTCCCTTTACCTGCACGTCTCTTGCCCCTTTCTGCACGTCTCTTGCCTCTTTCTGCACGTCTCTTGCCTCTTTCTGCACCCCTCTAGCCTCTTTATGCACCTCTGTTGGTTCTTTCTGTACCTCTCTTGCCTCTGTGTGCACCCCTGTTCCCTCTTTGTGCACCTCTTTGCCTGTTTCTGCAACCCTCTTGCCTCTTTCTGCACTTTTCTTGCCTCGTTCTGCACCTCTGGTGCTTCTTTCTGCACTTCTCTTGTTTCTTTCTACACCTCTCGTTTCTTTCTACACCTCTTCACCTCTCGTTTCTTTCTACACCTCTCGTTTCTTTCTACACCTCTCGTTTCTTTCTACACCTCTCGTTTCTTTCTGCACGTCTCGCTTCTATCTACACCTCTCGTTTCTTTCTGTAACCCCTCTTGCCTCTTTCTGTAACCCCTCTTGCCTCTTTCTGCACCCCTCTTGCCTCTTTCTGCACCCCTCTTGCCTCTTTCTGTACCCCTCTTGCCTCCTTCTGTACCCCTCTTGCCTCCTTCTGCACCTCTGTTTCTTCTTTCTGCACCCCTCTTGCCTCTTTCTGTACCTCTTCTGCCTGTTTCTCTACTTCTCATGCCTCTTTTGCACACACAGGGCTACTTTTAAACTGACTTCAAGCTCAGTAGTGCACACATGCAAGTGCAGAAAAGGGCTGCTGGCCTCTAAACTGCCATGCCCTATTATATGCTAGGGACTTAGCAGTAGTTTTAATCCCCCTGCCCTATTATGTACTAGGGCCTTACAGGGGAGGTCATGCCAATCACAGGGGTACCTCAACCCATAGTGTACCCTAGCGTATGTAGGTGTTTTCACTGTATTCTAAGTGTCTTTCAGCATAGCACTGGCTACCAGTTACCACCAGTACCAGTCAGCAAAAAGTTGTAGGGTGCCCAGGCACAGGTTGACTTTGCAACAAGGCCTCTTTCTGCACCTCTGTTGGTTCTTTCTGCATCTCTCGTGCTTCTTTCGGCACCTTTCTTCCTCTTTCTGCACGTCCTTCCTATTTCGGCATAGTTAGAAATTAGCATTTAAAAAACCTTTGAAATTCACTGAAAAACCATAGGTTTCAAAGACGTTATAGTTAGAAATTAGCATTTAAAAAACCATAGAAATTCACTGAAAAAAACACAGGTTTCGGGGACGTTATTGTTAGTTGGACATTTCACTCGTACAAAACCAAAGAAATTCGGCCGTTATAGTTAGTTGAGCTAACTATAACTCGTGCCCCCGCAATGCACTGCTGATATCACATCACACATGGTCAGTGACATCACTGATGACATCACTGATGGCATCATCCACGTGATCCTCTGCACCTCCTCACAGCCTAATATAACCTTTGATACACCCACTCTAAAATACAGACTGCCATTCTCGAAACCATAGACACACCAATACCAGTTACTATATACCCACTCACTGATTCCTAGGTCTATACACACATCCACTGCCTCATCCATACAGTCACTCATCAATACAGCCACTATCATATGCACTCATACACCCATACAGACACTCACACACCACCACTCACCCATAGAGGTACTCACTCAGCTAGTCAGTCATGCAAAGAATCAATCACACTCCCATTTACTCACCTACACAGTTATACACACACCACCTCACTTATTTATACAGATACTAACACATACTTACTCTTATACAATCACTGACACAAGCACACACTCATCCATACAGCCACTCACAATCACTCACTCTCACATACAGTCACTTATATACTCCAACTCTCACATATACTGCCTTTCACATATGTAGTTACTCACACATGTACCACTGAGACATCCATTCACTCACCAACCCAGCCATACACACTCACCCACCCATACAGTCCCTCACAGACGCACTCTTGAACCCATACACCCAGTGAACCACCCACTCACATATCCATGCAGGGAGTCCTACACACCCCACCCACCCGCACAGACACTCAGGCACCCATACAGATACTCAGACAACCAATCAATAACCCATATAGACACTCATGTAGCTACTCACCAACCCATGCAGCTGCTTACACACCAACAGACAGACGGATACAAACATTCACACAGTTTAGTCACTAACCCATGCATTCAGTAAGACCCGTTTAATCACTCACTTATATAGTCAGTCACGCACCTACTAAATCATCCATTCAGACACTCCTACTCACTCATTCTTCAATAACCTTGGCATATATATATATATATATATATATATATATATATATATATATATATATATATACATATTTAAACTTTACAGAAACACAGTCACTGGATGATGTCATCAGTGATGTCATTTGAGATGTCATCAGTGATGTCACTGACCATGTCATGAGTGATGTAATATGTGATGTCGTCAGCAGTGCATTGCGGGGGCGTGAGTTATAGTTAGCTCAACTAACTATAACGGCCGAATTTCTCTGGTTTTCAACGAGTGAAATGTCCAACTAACTATAACGTCCCTGAAACCTGTGGTTTTTTTAGGTCTCGCAGACCTGCGTTGCAGCGCGCATGCGCTGCTCGCTCTGCGAGGCTTCTTGTAATCAGGATATTTCAGAAGTGGAGTTTAAGCCCCGCCCATCTTTTTGATTGGCTGGCGTCATCGTCCATGCTAAACGCTGGCTTCCGATTGAAAAGGAGGCTTCTTAGTTCCTCCTTGTTACCACCCTGTCTCCTTTTGGAACGGCCCATCCGGACTGGATCTTTTACTTGCTGCGTTACACGGTCTCCTTCATTAGTCGGTAAGCACGCACTATTTGGGCAATGTACACTGATGTGCACCACGGCGGCTGCAGCGCTATGCGCTCTAAAGTGTATATTTTTTATTACTTTAATGAGCGTGGCGCCCGCTAGGGACACCGCGCTCACTTTATTTATTTATATTTGACATTTATGTTGAGCACGGCGCCGCTCCAAGGACACCGCGCTCGGTTTCTTTATATATTTTTTAACTTTAACACTGAGCGCAGCGCCCGCTTCAAGGACACCGCGCTTAGTGTTAAAGTTAAAAAATTAAAAAAAAAGAAGCCGAGCGCGGTGTCCTTGAACCGGCGCCGCGCTCGGTTTCTTCAGTAGACCCACAGTCCCCCCACCGAGGCCTGCACACCGTTCCTCCCCTCTTGTGTTGTGTACACAGCGTCTGCTTGTTCTCATTAGAGGGGGAGAGAGAGCTCAGCCAGTGAAGCTATATTTCCAATTTCAGTGAAATTAAAAACGCTTTCTTGGTTTTCTTCCTGATGCCGAGCTCCCCCCGAAGCCCTGGGACTCAGAGGCTGCTCTTCAACGAGGAAGCCAATTTTATTTACTCCACCCCCACTCTGCGAACATGACAAGGGGCTGCTCCCGACATGGCCCGGGGGACTGCGAGAACCACAGAGGCAGAAGCAGTCTGCCTGCTGCCTCCCTGGGCTCCGCTGGCGCCGGCTGGAAAGGCCAAGGGTCCAGGCGGCACTGCCTGGTAGCTCTCTCAGCAGCGCGATGCAAAATGATGGCAGGACCCGTGCTTAATTTGAGCCGGGGGTTCCTGGTGCTCAGGCCCACTAGTAAATAAAGACGAATATTGAAATGGGTCCCAATCGGACCTTACATTGATGTTCTTAACTCTAATGGCTAATAACATCGATCAGTTTATATAAAAATGTTAAGGTTTCCCCTGTCAGTGATTTTGTTACTGATTTTGTTGTTGTTGCAGTTTTATACAGCGCGGACTCGACCCGAAGGTATTTGAGCACTTTACATGAGCACCAGTTACATTACACAAGGACACATTCATTTCTGGTAGGCACGGGGAGATTAAGTGATTTGCCCAGAATCACAGGATGTTGAGACGACGCCCAGACTCGAACCTGGTTCCCCAGCAGAGTAACAGCTCCAGCCTGCAGCTCTGAAGGAGATTTACTGAAGAAGGCAACCCTAATACTGTTAAATAATTAAAAACTGACGGGAGTATTAAACACATACCCGGATGCCAAGGAAAGAGCTATTTACTTTAAAGTTGAGTGAATGCCGGAGGATTGCTGCGGCTGCCAGACGTGAGGATAATCGGCAAGATGGCAGGGACTGGAGTCTCTGTAGAGCAAAGTGAGATATGCTTTATCTCGCCCACGCGGATATAGCTTATCACAAGTGAGTGGGGAGACCCCGTAAACAGCAGGAGCTCGCTTGTGGAGCTGAGCAGCTGATGCCGTAGAGGAGAGAAGAGGGTGAGGCTGGGCTGCGAGGGGTCACAAACACGGATGTCCCAGAACACCACAAAGCCTTGAATGGGTCTTCTAGCTCAGGGAGAGGGCTGAGTGCCTACAGGCGTGACAAGAGCTTTTAGAAAGGGCTGCTGTGAGGGCGCACTCAAGGGATTTAGTAGAACTATTGTGAGGGGGTCCGCATAAGAGTACTCTGGCCCCCAATGCCCGGAGGCTGAACATCTCATCACTTCGTAATCATTGGGAAAACTCACATGCTTAACACTGAACCAAGTGCAAAAGCCCTGCTCCTATATCAAAAGATATATCTATAAAAGTAAGGGGGGATGAAATTGTGGATCACTATAAACTAAAGCCACATAATCAATAAAGCATGGACTTCTGAACAGCGCATAGACATGGGAGGAGTATAAACCGAGGCTCTAAGGGGGTACACCTAAAGACACATCAAGAATCATGGGCTGGCCCTTCACGCCCTCTAAACATAGCTAATCAAACTAAGCCCTTCTGTAGCAATCAAATGTAGAGCCGAAACCTTCTGATGTCAAGCCAGGGCAAAGCTGTCAAACAAACAAAGCTTTACTCTTTTGTAGCCCTATCACACAGCACCAATGTACAGCACCATTGCAGAGATGAGAAAGATGTCACAGGTGACTTGACAGCGAGATTGGGCTCTCCGCTCTTCAAGGAGGATCTGCTGAGCTTTCTTGCAGGCCTTAAGCCCAGCTCCAAAGTCAGCAGCTCTGGCAGTTATGCCACACCCTCTTATGTTTAGCATGTATTATCTTGCTCAAAAATACCATTCAGGTGGCACATTAGAGGGATCATAACAAGAATTTGCAATACAATAGGTCTCGCATTTACGCGGGTTTAAGCTATTGGCATTGTAAATGACAATGCCTTTTATTTATGTTTTGAGAACCAAAACATAAATAAAGGGCATTGCCATTTACAATGCCAATAGCTCAAACTGCATAAATGCGAGACCTATTGCATTGCAAATGCTTGTCAGTGAATATATATATAATATATATATAAATTAAACACCATCTCCGTCATTAAAAGTAGACAGGGAGACACAGCGGGGCATCATGGAACCGTTTATTCTGATTTCTGGCATGACACGTTTCGGCGGTGAGCCTTTCTCTAATGCCTCAGATGCTTGCGGTTTGCTTTTCACTGTCTTTTATTGTGCTCCTCCCTCCACAGTGGCGGTGAGTACACCTGAACAAATTTGACTCGGAGAGCACTCGAGCAGTTCGCTGTAAGATATATATATATATATATATATAGTTAGGAAATAGAATTTAAAAAACCTTAGAAATTTACTGAAAAAACCTAAAGGTTACAGGGACGTTATAGTTGGGTTCAGATTTCACTCGTATGTTATCATGTAACTTCTAGTCAACAAGTCCACCAAAGATGCTGTTTTTTTTGTATGTTATAATCTGATATTCAGGCAAGTGCTCTTTAAGGTTTTCGTTCATTCTAAGGAGTGTCCAGTTCTGTTTCATCAACTTCCATGTCTCATAATTAGACATATCGTAATCCATTGTATATCTGATATTTTAAGGATGATTTTTATATTTTTCGGTTCCTTTCCACTCCGAACAGTAACGCAGGGAAAACACCACAAAAGCATCCCACACCAGATTTAGAAAAATAGATTAAACTTTAAGATATAAAACAAGTCCAAAATGACAAAACTACAATCCGTAGAAATTAAGATATGCCATCTTAAAGATTTCAGTGAAAATAGTGCCAGAAAACACCAATCGCCAACTGTGGATATCTGGTCGCGCCGTACCGGAACAAAGTCACAAGTTCAGGCTGTCAGCGTTGGAGCATGGGCTGGTGACAGGGACCCAGTTAGGCCCGCTGAACAGACGGGTTGTAGAGCGTTGCGAGGTCCCGCGTCAAGAATGCGTTGCACAGCTGATGTGATGCGTTGTTTCCTTGGAGCTGCAAAGCTATGATGCGAGATCCTACACCATCGTCGAGGATCTCATTAATGAGGGCTTGCGATGTGAAGCCTGGCACAGGGGATAATTTGCGCAGTCAAGGCAATGCCTTGGCTCCCAGGAGCTGTGACGCTGTGATGGGAAAACCTGCGTCATCGTCGAGGCTGCCATTGACAAGAGATTTATGATGCAAGGGCCTGCGTTGGGGAAGCTTCGTTCAGTGGTGATTCCGATGCGGAGTCCTTGCACTGAGAGAACGCTTGCAGCAGAGGCGATGCGTCGGTTCTGCTGGGCCCACAGATGGCCTGGCATAGCACCTTCAGGCCCACCTTCAAGGGTCCAGGACTGGGGTGGCATCACTTGGCAGGGTAGGACTCACAGATGACAGAATTCAGGCATTGGGTTCAGGGTTGTTGGGAGCCTTCCGTCGCTGAGCCTCTAGTCAGGAGGCCAGCCAACTAACCCTTGGAGGCCCTCTGGGGTCCTGGGTTCAACAGATGCAGGTCCAGTCCTTCTTACCCAGGCAAGAGGGCAGCAGATCACAACAGCAGCAGTCCTTCAGAGCAGGAGTCCAGCAGAGTTGATGTCCCTTTTGCAGCACAGCAGTAATCCTTCCTGGCAGTGTATCCACATGTCCAGAAGTGTACTGAAGAGTTGGTGGCTGAGGTCCAATATTTATACTTGGGCCTTCCTTTGAAGTGGGGGGAGCTTCTAGAGGTTTTCCTTTTGAAGTGCATAGGTGTCCTGCCTTCCCTGCCCTGGCTCCAGACTAACTATAGGGGGTACGCAGCCCTTTGTGTGGAGGCAGGAACACAGCCTATTCAAGTGGGAGTAGTGCTGTGCCCACCTCTGCCATCCCATCATGCCAGTGATGGCCCATCGAGGCACACCTAAGCTCTCTATTGTGCCTGGCTTTCTAAAAGGAATACATAATGCCAAATTGTCAGCTATACCCAGTCATGTGACCCTGGGACAGGCTACAGGTACTAAATGGCTAGGGCAGGAAAATGGCAACTTTCTAAAAGTTGCACTTTCAAAACTGTAATTTAAAATCCGACTTCACCATAAAATAAGATTTTCATTTCAGTTCCACAGACACCAACCATGACCTGGTTACCTGTTCCCATTTGGAAGTTACAGCATATTAAATGTAATTAGGCAACTCCATTGTTATCCTGTGGAAGAGGTACTCCTTGCTTTAGTGAAAAACGAACTTAGGAGTTTTTCACCAGCAGGACATGCAAAACTTAAAAGTACATGTCCAACTCTTTTAAATACCCTGCGCCCTGCTGTTGGAAGGTGGAGTATTATGTGGCGATGCTGGTTAGGCTTCACCATGCAATACTTGCAATACCTCAAAGATGGTTGTTGGATTCAGAATAAGAAGTCCTTAGCTCAGTCCTGGTAGAGTGGCAAAGAGCAGTCAGGCTTTACTGGACGATAAGTAGTTGACACGTTTAAAAGAAATTCAATACCGATTTATAACATTTAGACACCAAAACGAAGTCAATTGGATAAGTATAACTGGAGTTATGGATTTTAGAAGAAAAATTCAATCCGTGCAAAGCAGTACTGCAAAACGTTATCATTGCGGTCAATAGGAAAAAGCAAAAGTGACAATCGGTCACTTGCAGGTCGAGTTGCGCATAACACAAGGCGGGTAAATGAGACACCGGTCCCAGGATCAAGCCACAACAGTCGGTTTGATTTTACCTGGCTCGAGAAACCCTGGTGCAGACTTGTCCTGGCTGGTGCTGAAGCAAGAGCCACAGGGGAGCTGGTTTTACCGCTCACGTGCTGGTGGGGAACCGGGTGCAAAAAGTCAACAACAAAGCCACTGCTGACGTCGGATAAAGGTTTTGCAGAGTTCCCTCGAGGTGCAGCGTCGAGGAAAGGTGGTGGTTGCTGGACTGGCGACTAACAAGCCTTGGCAGATGTGAGCTCAACAGAAAAAAACATTTTTTGTTCTCAAAAGCACTTGTTGCCAAATAAGTCCCTAGCACTGTTGGGAACTACTTTGTATGTGGATGTTTTTGTAAAAGAGCAGAATAACATAACTCACAGCAAATTTGACTGGAGGCTTCAGGGGCTAATCCAATGGCCCAAGCTGTATGCTATAGAGCACGGATGAAACAAAAAATATGGCCAACCAATGGATTTAGAGAGCTGGCTCAAAGCCCCTGATGGTGAGTATATTACAGACAGCGAAAGACCTACAAGACTATGTTTTAAGACACTAAAGGGTGGCCGAGAAGCAGTAATATCTGTTTTGTGGGGCTTCTGGAGGAGACTGAAGGATGATAAAAAAATATATATGCTGGTAGTCTCCCTACCTTTTTCTTGGTAGAAAGGCCACATAGACAGAAGTGCAAACGTGAAGATCAAGAGTGCCCTTAGGAGTGGCAAATCAGAATGACTACGATGCCCTAGGTACCCTGGAAGTTTTAATTCCAAATAGACTTTTCAGAGGTTGATGTTATGAAAGTTACTGCTAGTTATTTTGGCAGAGGTGAGGGATCTACCTCAGCCGGAGATGGGAGAACAACGTTTACCAGACCAAGGCTGATTAGTGAAGGTAAAGGAGGGTGGTTGGATATGACAGCAAAGGTAACATGCCTCTGTAATAAGGAATATGCCCTGTGTCACTCAATTAATAGGAAGCAGGGCTTCTTAACCCAGGCCTCAGAATAATATCTGAGGGGATAGGTACAGCCCCTAGCTTCACAGCCCATACTTGAATATGAAACGTATATAGAATGTTATCACATGGATTATTAGATCAATGGGCACTCCAACTAAAAAGTACAGGCTACATACATTTCTGAAGCACAGGAAAATGCACATAGCAATCCAAGAAACGCATCTCACTAAGCCTGGACTCAAAAAGATACACAAGGGATGGAGGGGGCAATTGATATGTACTGTGTACTCTGCCAAAGATTTTACCTTCTGAACATCGTCCTTTAAGTCCCAATCCACCACAGGAGTACACTTGGCAGACAGAGGCCACAGCAGGGACCAGTTGCCACTAGTCAGCTGGGCAGTTGCAGGAAAAGGTCCCTTGTAGCTTTTTGTGTACTTCTAACTTTAACAGGAGGTCAGCTTTCTGACCCTTGGAGTACACTTCTTTGTCCTGGGTACAAGAGGGGGAGGAGGTCCAGCCCTCCTGGCTTCTTCTCAGGTTGCAGACAGCAGGTTCAGTCCTCCTCTGATCTTCTTTGGGACCAGGAGTTTTCTTAAGTGGGTGGCTAGATGTGCCACACATATGCCTGGCATGAGCTAATGGGTTGGAATTATCCCTGTAGATGCCCTAACCAATGGGGTAAAGTTTACCTGGGCTAACCCTTCCCACTTTTGGGCCTTTTCAAGATGGCCAGAGTCTTTAGCCACATTAATTTTGGGCTCTGATGGCTGGGTGCATGTGTGGGGAGTGTAACTGTGATAATAACAGTGTGCTCCCACATCAAATAGCAAAATCCAGTTTGATGCAGTCCCTGTACCCACAGTGACATCAGCACAGAAGTCTGGTATAACAAACCTGTGCTTTCAGCAACCAGACAGAGAAAACACACAACTTGTTGTGGCCTTCCGCATCCCTCCTTTGAAGTGTGCCCCAAACATTGTGTAAATCGAGCAGGCTTGTCAAACATGCTGTGACACTGGAATTGGGGTCTTACTGGCTGGAAAGACAACAGAAGGGCACTGCCCAAGTGTTGGCTAACATTTTCCTGTGATGGGGAAGGCCTCTTTGAAGCACACCCTCCCCCCCAAGTGTCTTATGAAAAACCCCAGCAGACATGTCAAGCAGGATGTGACCTTCAAGCAGGGTTTGACACTTTATTGTGAAAAAGGATCCTCCCAGCATATTTGAACATGCTCTGCTCATGATCTGAATGGGCAGAGATTACCCAGATGAACCTAGTATTTGCTCATAGGAGTAGTTCTTACCTCAGTAGAGGGGTGCATGAGCTGCCAGGTGACCGTTGAAAGGCAGTGAATGGTTTTAGAAGCTTTAGGGAGGCGAAAGGTAATTTCTCCAAAGTTTTTTCTGTAATAGACAACATTTGGTTTTACCATTAAATTGGAATTTAACTCCTAAAATCATAGAAATGTTTCTGTTTCCTGAGTTCAGATAACATTTGTTAAACATAATATTGTCTCCCAAAGCTTTCCTAAGGAACAGCTAATCCTGGCCCTATATCCTTTTCGGCCTTTTTACTGTAAAGAAATGTTTAATATTAAACGTTTACCTGTCCTACTGTCAAATACCATGCACCCTGTCTTAATGGCCAGTAGGGCTTACTTGGGGTGACATTAATATTTATGAGTATTAGGCTTGTCAAAAGGGGTTATTTTGACTGGTCGAATTTGCAGTTTAAACCTGCACAGCCAGGCTGGTGGTGGCAGGCCTGCAGTCATCTTTGCGTTGTCATTGCAGTGGGTGGCACAATGAGTACTGCAGCCCGCGTTGCGTTTAACTTTCAGGCCCTGTGTACCCTATGGGTACTATATATTCAGGACATATACGCATGTTAAATATGCCAATCAGGGGTATGCCAACTTTATCATGTTGAAAGGAAGAGCACAAGCACTTTGCCACTGGATAGCAAGGGTGAAATGAAGAGATGTCTGTAGCCAGCAAAAAAATCATGTTTATCAAAAAAGGCTTAAAATTTGGTGTAACCCTGCAGAAAGGGCAGATTTCCAACAATGCGATATCCCTGTATGCTGCTGATGTGGTGATTTATCTGAAAGATTCCATTGCCAAACTGCCAGATGTAATGTCCAAACTAACAAAGGTCGAGTACCTGGATGGACTCCGACTCCATCTGAATAAATCTTCTGCATGTCCTCTGAAGCCGATGCCAACTTCAGCTGGCAATAATACTGAAGCGGGGACTTTCTGATATTAGAGCGTGAGGTATATCACTGGAAAGTAGGCCTTAAAAATCAACATTTCCGCCTTTGGGGAGAATAGTGATAGCAAAAATGATCCTGCTGCCTAGATTTCTTTAGCACTTTGCTGCACTACCTGTTGTGCGCCATATGGCCTCCTTGAAAGACTTGAACACCTATTGTCTGGTTTAATATGGGGACGAGGGTGAAAAATATTTGCATTAGGGAGGGCAATGAGGCCACTGCATGAGGGAGAGGTTAGTTTTCCGAATTTTTAAAGTTACTATTCGGTAGCCCGATAGAAGTGGCTGTTGTGATGGCTGGGGTGAACCGAAAGGAGTTGCGAGAACAAGCATAATTGGGGAAATATATCCCACATGGTTTGTTGTTTGGTGGAGTGAAAAAGAATAAATCACACACCCAGGCACTGTTGACAGTGGTGCACTGCTGACAACGTTATTTGAAACAACACAATACTACTCGCCTGATATTTTGCTTTGGCAATTTAAGCACTTTCATGATGTGGCATCCAAACATATTTTAAATATGTTTTTATTTGTTTATTTAATTTGCAGTCCATTTACACACCACCATCAGGAAAAGCATAATTAACATTGGTATTTGCATGCTTGTTGATTCACAGGTCCCGTTGCAAAGGGTCAGCAGTCCTAATTAAATGCAGCTATTAAACTGTGAGATCCATAACCATTAATTCACCATATTAAGCTAGTCGACTCTAAGGCTGTGTTTGCACGATTTTCGTTTTAATTTTTTTATTTTTTTATTTATTATTGTAACCGAGCAGAAACACAGCTTACATAATCATTATTACGTACACAACAAATCACCACTGCACCCCGCCACAGGGCGTTCCCAATGAGGCTTGCCGGGATATTGTCCTCTTCACCCACAGTCGTCCCGCACGATTTCTTACTGAGCATATCTTTATTCCGTGTAATAGGCGGTAGAGGACATAATCTCACAGGCTTACAAAGTACATACACAGTCGCTCCAAATCCTCGACATCATGTGTTGCATAACGGAGAACAATTTCCTGATTACATTGCTTATGATAACACTTTTTAACCACTTATCCCCTGTGGGTAATATTCTTTCATCCCGTGCAAGGCTGTTTCCCTTTTGGCTAGCAGTAACTGTAACTTGGTCAGGCTCTTAGTATTCTTAGGTATATCTACCACATATTGCAGTAACGCAACATCAGGCAATCTAGGAAACCCTCCTACCACAATTGGGAATATCACTCTCAATATGGTCACATAAACACTGCCACTATGCGTTCAATCCCATGACTCAATCATTGGCTTAGATAAGTGTGAAACCCAGCCCCTGTGCATCTCTGGATGACCGAGCTTCGCGAGTGGAGCTTCCTTCCTCGGTTCCAGTGGGAATACAGAGTTTCAGGCACTCGTGCATCTTTCAGCCTATGGTATATCAACTCATCAAGGGCACTGGTTGAACCTCCACTCTTGAAACATTCCAGCGACACACATAGTCTGTTATCGTAAGTGTCCCATCCCCGACAATTGGGGTTTACTCAAATAATCTTTGACTACCCTCTCAAGTGTTAGAGGCAGTGTTGGATTTTCAATCAGGGGAGCTTAGGGCGAGTAGAATTGGGATATTCTCAACAGGCTGCACTTTCTGTGCCAAGTGTTATTTGTGCCTGCAACAGTGTCCATGCCTTCTTCGGGATAGGGTGTCTTGGTAAAAAGGCACCTCTGAAGTGTGCCCAGTTTCATTCTATCAGTCCCAGCAATCAAATGTAAAAGTGGCTGAGAAAGATGCCAGTAGAGCGCGAAAACAGCATGGGCAGTCCAATAATACAGTTTAAGGTCCAGGTCTGCCATTCTGCTTTGAACCAGTAGTAGGGTAGTGATCTCCTACCTCAATCGTACCTACCCGAACCAACAAGTTTTAGTCCGAATGCATTGTTTTAAAACATTTTGTGACAGTGGGATTGGGATTTTCATAAAATGATATATAAGCCTGGGAATGGCAGCTATCTTTAAAATCACTATTCTCCCAGCTACGGATAGTAGTAATTTAACCCATCTGTATGTGTAATTTAAGTACCGTTGGGCCACAATTGTCTCTGAGGCAACATATTTATCCCTGTGTATCTTGATGCCCAGAAACCTTATTGAGTCTGCCCCCCTTCCACCTGAAAGCAGTAGGTAGTCCAGGGCAACCACCTGGGTAGCTGGTGTTAGTGAATAAGCTTCAGATTTATTACAGTTGATCATTATCCCAAGTCATGCCCCTAATTGTGTGACCTCACAGAGTACCAGTGGCATGTTTTGCTCTGTTTTTTTTTTTTAATAAACTGCATAATGGCAGCAGTATACATTCATAGTAATAAGAGACTGTTTGTAAAAGGTAGTCACTTGTGTTCATTGTGGTGTTTCATTTAGCATGCCAGTGGTTCCATAGCAATGTCAACCAGCTGAGAGATTGGCAAGATTCCTAGTACCTTTCTAATAGCGCTTATGACCCCAAAACTTCCTGAAGTCAGTTTCCTTATCTGGGCTTCAAATGACAGCTTGTTATCAAGCCAGATACCTAGATTTTTGATGCCTATCTTAGGCTGCATCCGATGTCCGAGGTTCTCTGGCCAGCACTCAGGAGTTCAGTAATTGGGATTGTTTTCTATTACCATAACCCCCGTTTTCCACCTTTAAGTTTTTGGCAACATTTGGACATCCACTTGGCCACTGCTGTGAGGCATGGCTTTAAGTGGGCTGCTTTCGAATGCTGTTCTGGGGCTACGCTTGAGATAGCATCCTTCAATAGACGCTATCTGTGGTGTAAACTCTCTGACAAAAAGTATGAGACAAAATAAGTGGGATTACATAGTATTGGTACTGACGGCCAAATCAAATGAGCGCACTCCTTGAAGTAGGGTTTGGCAGACAAGACTCCTGTAAATCATAGATATCTAGTTATGATTTGAATCAATTTACATCTGATTCATATCAAATAGATGGGATAAAAGGCCATGAGTAATAGGCAAAGGCCTATATAATCTGGGACATTCCACATAAGGATGTGATGTAAGAAAGTTCTACATAAATGTGATGCAGTGTTGTGATCATCAGCTGCCTGATGATATATAAGGATAATGATGGTTTAAAGGATGTCCGGGAAGCTCGAGACACTGATTTTTGTTTTTTTTGTTTCATCCTTTCTGAAGATTCTGCACTATGTCAGTAAATATTGCCTGCTTGATACTGTGATGGACGCAGAAGTATTATGGCTGTAACTAATGTTTAAAATGTCAGTAAAGGGTAACATCCCCAAAAATTTCTCAGAAGCTCAGTGCATACAACTTGACACACCATTATCTAGTAAATGATCTATTAAAGAAACCTTCAGCGGACAAGTCCAACTTCTCCAATTTTCAACCTATTTTCTTGCTGCCAGCCTTTGCCAAAATACTAGAATAGCTCATAAATCAACAGCTCTTGGCCTTCTTAGAACAGAACATGCTACTTCACCCCTCCCAGTCGTGCTTTCGCCCGGCTTTCAGCACCAAGACTACACTTCTGGAGGTGGCAGATACGATGAGGCCAGCGGTGGATCAGGGGGAAACAGGTGTCACTGATTCTCATTGATCTATCCCCAGCTTTTGACATGGTCTCGCATTCGACACTCCTGCAGCACCTTGGTGCGATGGGCTTTTGTGGCTCAGCCTTGGCATGGTTTCGCTCCTTTCTGGCTGACAGGTCCCAATCAGTCTGGATGGCCCCATTTGCCTCGGAACCTAAACCCCATAGAATTTGGGGGTTCGCAGGGGTCTGCATTGAGCCCCACATTGTTCATTGTGTATATGACCCCACTGGCGACCCTAATAGAATCATTTGGAGTACAGATTGTATCCTATGCAGACATAATGCAACTGTTTCTCACACCAAATAGAAACATTCCCAACACACTGAGTCAATTCAAGGTATGCTTGACCGCTGTGTTTCAATGGATGAGTGACGGCTGCTTCGTTCACTCCCCCACCCAGGTAGCGGGGTAGTAGGTGCCTGCTTTGGACTGCTAAAGATGTTTAACAAATTCCTTCACCTCCTCCCCCTTTCTGCAACAAAAAAAAAGTGATCCAGGCCCTGTTCACCACTAGGTTAGACTATGCCATCTCACTGTACTGGGTTCTACCTGCCTATCTCCTGAGGAGACGACAGCCGGTGCAAAATGCGGCTGCCAGACTTCTGCTGCAACTCCCCAGGAGAGCTTACATTCAACCGGTCTTAAAAGAACTTCACTGGTTGCCCATCAAGGAATGTGTGAGGTTCAAAGGTCTGGTTCTGACACACAGCTTTTTTTTATCACAAAGTATCTCCGTGTTTGTCCAATACACATGCACCCCATACCAACAAGCCAGATCACTCTGGTCCTCTAACTCCTTGCTGGTGTTAATTCCTCAATTCAGAAGAAAAAAGTGGGGCAGCAGCTCTTACTCCTATCTGGCCGCCAAGGAGTGGAATGCACTCCCACAACAGCCCACTGTAGACATCCAGATCTTTAAGTGACTCCTCAAGATCTGGCTCTTCGGGTCTGCTTTCTTGCACCTGAGTTTGGGATCAGATATTTTATTGCCAAGCTCCGGGACGCTCACTGAATAGCTGATGCGCTTTACAATCCCATAATAGTACCAGCACCACTAAATCCTCTCATTTTTTTTATACATTCTGTTACTTGTATCTGTTGGTTTTCACCCTGAGTTCTGTTCTACAAGAATGCTAGTGAGCCACAAAGATGGATAAGAAAGGCAATGCCACATTGGTTTGCACCAGTGCCAGAATCCTGTTTTGGAAAAGAAATGCCACTAGATATAGCCTCTTGGCTAAACTTGCCTATAAACCGCTTTAGGCACATAAGCCTGCAAAGGCAGAAAG
This sequence comes from Calotriton arnoldi, assembly GCA_963921515.1. Taxonomy (NCBI): domain Eukaryota; kingdom Metazoa; phylum Chordata; class Amphibia; order Caudata; family Salamandridae; genus Calotriton; species Calotriton arnoldi. Next base: position 278,001 of record CAWUFW010005854.1, on the reverse strand, counting down.
TGGGCATGTCACATAGTGATTTGCGCCTTATATGAATGCCAAAGAGAGGTCTTTTGAACTATAGTACTTTAATTACTTTTTTGCATCCATTTCAGCGTTGATTCCCTCATCTGTGTCTGTAGAGCACATGTTTTTTTCAGCATGTTGTAACAAAGAATCACGGGGGCGCAGAAGGATATGATAGGTTATGCAGCCTATGGAAAGGTTTCAATTGCTGCAGAAAGGCAGGTGGCTGGCTACCTGTGGGAAAGTGGCAGATAAAGGCGTGGGGGTATGATGCCCCAGGTGCGTGTTCCAAAGTGGAGGCAACCAGAGAAGGATGGAACAGATCAGGATGACAAAAAGGAAACCCTCTCATCCCCTGGCTGCGCTCAGACTTGCTAGGTGCCACAAGATTTTGTTGCATGAACTTGGAAAGGTGTTGGTGGGTTAACGTGTTAATAGTCTGCAGGAGAGACACATGTCCACAATTGACGCTTATCTAGCATTAGCTCTGCAAACAAATATGCTCAAAACAATAGAAAACAGACCCTTTTCAGTATACCAACAATCCATATCTCCCCTTTGTTTTAAAAAGCCACTTAAAAAAATGAACTTTTTCCCTAAACATAGGGAAAAGATACAACTGACTTTACAGTAAGTAAATTTAAAATTTATTTTCACAGTTCTGTATATGATCTTATCTGACTTTACTTGTTTTTGTATGGCACTCACACAATCGGGAGTTTGTCTTGCAGCCCGAATAAAAACAGAACATGATATCAAACCTCTCTTTAATACATTACAGGTATATTTATTCACATGATGTTAATTTGATGAGACAAGAAATCTCAAGCTCTCATGGCTCGGCAGTTGTCTGTTTTAGTGAATCCACTTTGAACACAGTTTGATAAAAAACACACCTTTTATTCATTGACAATAACTTCCAGTTCTAGGAATTTCAGAAATATTGTTACATAAATCCGTTACAACTATGCAAGTGTTACTCTTGCCAAATACTAGATACCGTAATTATGTTCAATTTCCACCATTCTTAAATTATATGAAAACACAAACTCTGTAGTGGCAGAAAAAAGTTGTCCATTTCAGTTATTCAAATTACTATTTGCTGGTTGGTAAGGTCCTCTTAATATATTAACTTTGTTGTATATTGTGCTATAGTGATTTGAGAAAAAATGAACGTTTTATTCATAAATCCTGGTCAAAAAATGTTGTGTGGTGGCCGGCCGGCGCCATCTTGTTGTTTTTAGGTCTCGCCTAGCGATGCAGCGCCATGCGCTGCTCGCTATGCGAGATCTATTGTTGCCGACTTTAGCTCCGATGCGGGACAGGAGATGTGCACACGCTTAAAAGACATCAGCTGTGAACGCGTACGGCGGCGTTAGCTGAAGTTGCAGGACAGGATATGTGCACGTGCATTAGTGATGGCGCGTTAACACGCTTCCTGCTTGCACTTTCCCAGACTGCCGATGTGCACGCTCAAGGGCACGCTCACGGCGTGTCTATGTGCTTGGGCCCGGACAGCACATGGGCACGCGCACGGCGTGTGTTTCAGCTTTCGCATAGAGACGCAGCGCATGTGCTGCTCGCGGGCTCCGAAGGAAGAAGATGGGAGTTATGTAAGGTACTTTATTTATGCTTGTTGCTTTGTTGTGAGGGTTTGCTGGTGTCGCATCTTTGGTATTTCGGAGCCCGAAGCGCTGTGCCTGCTCGCATTCACGCATATTGCAGCCCTTTTTTTCAGCAAGGAAAGGCTATTCCAGGTACATTTATTTAGACAATTTTCGTTGACGAAGGAGGCGCCGTGGGTGGTTAGGACTCGATAAACACCCAATACTGTCGCACATGCATCGCCAAAACCTCAGCGTTTAGTACCTCAACCAACACGGAAGTTACGATTCTGAACGTTTCCTTTCAGGACTATCCCCTGAGAAATGAGGCGTTTTTCAAAGGCCCTATCTAAGGCGCTCATTAAAGAACAGATTTTTCGGTGCCCTGGGAAAGATGATTCTAGCAGACAGTATCCACGCCCCACCCCTGCCCCTTGTCAACCATTGCCCGCCTTAGGGACACTTACACAACAAGGGCGTTATTTATAACCGCTGCTCTTGTTCGGAGCCTGTGGCCTTCCTCGGGCGTGTAGCGCTTCATTATGAGCTGTTTCATTTTCTTCACTGAAAGTAGCATTTTCCACTTTCTTTTCTTTGATCCAAAGAGCCCCCCCCACCCCAAGTGCAGCGCTTTAGTTCAGTGTAAAATTTGCACAGCCCCTGTCCTCGTGAAAAGAGGGTCGTAAAACTGTGGAAGTAATTTTCTGGGAAATGCCATCTCTACAATTTGTAAAATTCGTGTCTGCTGGTTTGGGTCCTCCATTTTCTCTGTGGCAGACTGCTGAGCTGTCCTTCTGTTTCATGTTTACTCTTTAGAGGGATCCTATATGCATGCCCCGAGGTGTGATTCCCTGCCCTTTCGCGTGATAATTAAATAGCAGAGTCCTCAGGCCATGGGAAAGTTCAGAGAAGCCCCACTGCAGCGTGCCAGGCGCCAAATAGTCATCTGTTTATTTTTAACGTCTCTGGAGTGTGTTACATGGGAACATGTGGCCCATCTCACTGTTATAAACACAAGCTAAATGCAGGCTTATGCCATTTAGACCATATATTCGCACGTACGCTCACGGGACACCAGCTTACGGACAAGTGTAAGTTTGCTCTGGAGAGTTAAAAGCAGAATTTTAAGCACAGCGTGAGGATGCCCGGACAGGGCAAATCCGCTATTTCCCTGAAATGAGTGCGCTTTTACCAACAATAGTTTACTGTATGGAGCAAACTAGGTTAAGGGTGTCATCAATACTGGACATAGAAAATAATTTTCAAGACGATATATACGAAGCGTTTCCAGTTATAGGTTGATATCTTTATAGAAGGCACATTTCATTATATGTTACCCAAACGGATTCCAATATGCAATGTTATGAAATGGCGCAAGCCGCGAGCTATTGGCATTGTAAATGACAATGCCTTTCATTCATGTTTTACAAACAAAAACATAAATAAAAGGCATTGTCATTTACAATGCCAATAGCTTAAACTCGCGTAATTGCGAGACCTATTGCATTGCAAATGCTTGTTATGTTCAGTACGCTCGTGCACACATTGTACGGCGACCATGTCTCTCATCCCGGGACATAGTGTTTTAATCTAATTGTTCACAGATGAAGCTGCTGTACTCTGTCTCCTGACGCGGGTGTCCTCTTGTAGACACCAAGTTCTGTGGCTTCAGCGCTGGAATTCCTCTTGGTTTCGTAAATAAACTTGCCTTTAAAAAAAAAAAGTTATAACATGTTGATTTCCTAAATGGTCTGGGCATCAGAACATGGCATTGAGGTGTTGATATATTAATATAATTTGGTACATATCGATATTGTTTAATGTCCAACCAGGGCATTCGAGATTTATAGCTTACCCTAAAGATTAGATCACTTGCATGGTTAAGCGATGTGATTGGTGTGAAGCTACTTTGTTTCTTCAGTGATATGACCCTTTAAAGTATTCTGGATTATAAAGAGTCACTGCTTGTTTTAGGTATGCATGTGGTTGACTTTAATGTTCAATCCTGGGCATGTGGGTTTGTGGTGTAACTTACATAAAATATTGCTGCTTACTTGCATGTTTAGAGATTCATCCAGGTTTCCTCCTAGCATTGGTTATCGTTGTGAGTTAACAAAGCGCTTAAACTTCCATTCTTCAAACCAGTGCATTTTTTAAGTTAAAGATACTGAAGTGGTTCCTTGAATTTTTTTGTATTTTTTGTTTTTATAAAGCATGCCATTTCTAATTTGCTATTCAGGCTTCTCTGGATAAGTGTCTAATTTTTTGATTCAAAATATTGTGCGAAATGATAGCCTTTTTGATCAGTCGGTCAATTTGAGAGCTCGCTAGGTCTCTTTAGCCTAAAGAGGAAATATACATTTTGTACCCTCTTCAGAGAAAAAATAGAACTGATATGTGCCTCTCTCACCATCACGGCTGTTTAACGAGTTATCCTCCTTTAGGCAGGGAGTGTTAGGAGTCAGACAACTATGTCAGAGAATCTCTCATCTGCAGAGGTAATTTATAAAGCAGAGCCCCACCCTGATTCCCCAAAACAGTAGCTACAATTATTGTTATTTTGAAATGGCTGGTTATGTAGTATGCACAACTCCTCTATAAAACATATCTATCAGAAATATGATGTTTATTACAAAAATCTCAGAATTCGTAACTAAAGCCAGAGCCAACCCAAAGAAAGCCCCGAATATGTCTCTTCACACATCCCTAGGAGTTAGGGCTCTCATGTTGGTAATTAATCAGGCCTGATTTCTATGTGACATGCCTGCATTACCAGGAAAGCCCTGCCACACAAGACAAACTTATAACCACCATCTCTTATTGTGGGGACTAGTTTCAGAATCTTGGATCTCAGTTGGCTAACGTTGTGCCCTTTCAATGTGTTTCCCAATGTTTCCTTTTGTTTTGCCAACATATCCAAAGCGGCAAGAACACTTAAGATAAATATATGCAGACGGTGGAGTTTTGATTTATTTTAATTTTTTTTTGTTCTCCTATTTGCGGATGAAGCACTACATTATCTTTTATTATATTCTTGTATCGACTGCGATGTGGTGTCGTTCCTGCTCCTCTTTTGTGATGCAATCCATTTTTTTGTGTTGATAACTATGTGCTTGATATTTGCAGTTTTCGAGAAAGCAAAAATTACTCGTCTTCTTTAACCCCTTCCTAAAGTTTGTGGATTTACCGCTTGATTATTTGTTTTTTTCTTCCCGATGTGCATCACAAATTTGCTTACAAATACTGGTCGTGTAGAAGTGTATTCACTTTTCTTCAAGCACGTGAACTCTCTCTAGTTTGTCAATCTGTTCTTTTGTTTTTTCTCAGTATTTCATCTGTGTAACCTCTTTCCTTGAACATTTGTTTCAGTATTTCTTTGCTCTCAACATAGTTGTCATTGGTGGTTGTCCTCTTAACTCTTGTAAACTGGAAGAATGGCAAATGTACTTTGAGTGACCCATCATGAAGATCTTCCAAAATGCAATTTCTGTCTGTTGGTTTATGTTTTACTTTTTTAAACCATTTTTTGAGGCATACCAACTAGAGCGTGTTACAGCAGCTTACATGCACAGGGCAGAGTACAGTTAGAACAGGATAACGTTCAAAATCACATTCTTATGCATGGTGGGCGGGTGTTCATGTGTCTGTTTGTTTATTTATTTATTTGTGCATTTTTATATAGCGCAGACTTTACCCAAAGGTGTCGGAGCGCTTCACAATAGGACCAGTTACGTTACATAAGGAGAATGTTACAAATGTACATGTTACAGAAGCAAATGAAATACAAGAAGAGGTATAAAACAGCAATAGAAGACAGTCACACAAAAACACACTGGGATGACACTTGTACAGGCATAGAATACAAAATTTACAATAGTGAAAGAACTTCCTTGAGGGCCTTGAAAGGGCGTGTATTAGTTCTGGAAGTGTCTTTGGAAGAGAAGAGATTTGAGGTCCGTTTTAAAAGTCCAGGTAGAGGTGGTGGTGCGGAGCTGCGGCGGAAGCGAGTTCCAGATTCTCACTGCATTGCCTGAGAAGGATTGAGCCATTTGATCGTTCCCTTTTGAAAGTGGGAGGCTCAAGCAGTAATTTTTCCGCATTACGAGACGGTCTAGAGCCTCCAGAGATTTTCAGTTTATTCGCCAGGTAGCGAGGGGAGGAAGTGTGCAAGGCTTTGTGGGTGATACAAGCCGTCTTGTAGTTTGATCTTGCCTCGATGGGAAGCCAACGGAGGGAAGACAAAATGGGTGTGATGTGATCACTTCTTTTGGCCCCAACTATAAAACGAGCCGCTGAATGGAGAACGGATTGAAGAGGGGAAAGGTGGGATTTGGGGAGGCCAGTAAGCCGAGAATTGCAGTAGTCCAATCTAGAGAGAACCAGCGATTGGACCAGGGTTTTAAGGTCTTGCTCCGGGAAGAAGCGTTGAATCCCCCAAAGAAGGCGCAGTTGTTATCGAGCATTCTTTGCAATGGAGTTGATGTGGGAGAGTATATTGAGCCTTTTGTCGAGTAAGACACCAAGGGATTTTGCGCTGTCGACAACGATAGGTTTATTGTTAAGTAGATTCAGCTGATCCATCCAAGATTGAACAGGAGGAGGAGCGAGAGAGGTTGAGAGGAGGAGGAATTCTGTTTTGGAGGGATTCAGAATGAGTTGATGAGTTAACATCCAGTTTTGAATAGAGTAGTAGAGAGTAGAGTTGAGGATTGAGAGATCGTGTGTGGAGGACACCTTAAGGTAGATTTGGGTGTCATCCGCATAGAGATGGTAGAGGATCCCAGATTTACTTAGGAGATTTCCCAATGGTTCCAAATAGAGATTGAACAATGTGGGTGCAAGGATAGAGCCTTGAGGGACACCTTGACCTACCGCCAATGAAGATGAAAGACTGTTCGCTATTTTGACCATTTGGGATCTGTCCGAAAGGAAAGAGGCAAACCATTTAAGCACTGTGCCTTCCAAACCCATTCTCTGTTGAAGTGTGTTAAGGAGAGTGTTGGGATTGACAGTGTCAAAGGCTGCAGAAAGATCAAGAAGAATCAAAAGACAAGACTCCCCTGAATAGAGTATACGCAGCGCATCATCGATCACTTGCAGCAGGGCTGTTTCAGTGCTGCAGTTTTGAATGAAACCAGACTGGAAATTGTCAAGAAGATCATTGTCCTTGATATGACGGGAAAGTTGTTTCGCTACACATCTTTCTGTGATTTTCGCAAGAAAAGGGAGGTTGGTGATGGGGTGGAAGTTGTTGAGGTCCTTCGCATCAGTGGTGGGTTTTTTAAGAAGAGGGGTAACCTGTCCTGTTTTAAAAGTAACAGGAAGGGAGCCTTGACTGTGGGAGAGGTTAATCAGACTGGTCCAATAAGAAAGAGTATGGGTGTAGAAGTCAATGGCGATGTTACTAGGGATGGGGTCAAGAGAATGGTTGGAGGGCTTTGTTTCGAGGATGCATTTGAGTAGGGCATCTTCAGAGATGGCGTCAAAGTTCTGCCAAATGACTAAGGATTTACGCTCCTCTAGAGGGGTAGGATGAATGACCTGATCCACCAATGATTTCACTTTTTCGTCAAAGAATATAGCGAATTCCGATGCTTTCTTTGGAGAATCCTCCGGCTTGGAGGTTGGGGGAGAGCAGTTTGGATTTTTGATGAGGTCGAATAGTTTTTTGGGTCCGTTTGTGGCTGAGTCGAGGAGGCTTCTGAAGTGTGATGCTTTTTCAAGGAAGATGTGTTTGTGGTATTTGGATCTTGCTGACCGTAACGTAGCAAGATTAGTGGTGGATGGAGCTTGTCTCCATTGTTTCTCCAGGATTCTCAGGTTCTTCCTTTCTTCATAAAGGGATTTGTTGAACCAAGGTGCTGAGGGAATAGGCCTTTTCCTTTTGCTTTGGATAGGAGCGACACTATCGATTTCGACTGCAAGGACTGAGAGGCATTGGGAGGTGAGATCGTTGACATCCAAGTTCGGGTCTAGCCTTGGAAGTGATAGCAAAGCGGAATCACAGAGAGTATCGAGGTCAATGTTTTTAGTGTTACGGAACCAGGTAGTAGTCCTTTTAGGTTGGCCAAGAGTAATAGAGTGTGATAGGTGAAGAGAGAAGGGGATGAGGAAGGGGTCAGACCAGTCTACATGAATAGGGATAGCAATAGTAAGCATGTCTGCTTTAGATATAACAAGGTCCAGAATTGAGCCCTCGAGTGTGTTGTTTCAGTGCAGTGTTGGATAAGATCGTTTGCTGAGAGAAAGGTGGCCAGCATATTAGCAGAGGAATCTTCCAACGAGCCCCAGTGAAGATTGAAGTCTCCCAGGAAGATCTGTCTGTCACTTTGCGAGTATTGGTCGCTGATGAAGTCGGTGAGTTCCTCTAAAAAAGGAGAGCAGCCACCAGGCGGGTGGTAAATGACATGGAATCTGAATGGTGAGCAGTGTTGCACTTGAAGCTCAAGAGATAAGCATTCGAATGAACGGAAGGAGCTGTTAGGAAAAGCCGTAAGTTGAAGGGAGTTTCTAAAGATGATTGCAACCCCTCCCCCAACTTTGTCTGTTCTGTCATTTCTAAAGATAGAGTAGTCGGTGGGTAATAGAAGATCAAATATAGAATGAGAGGTGTCGTTGAACCAGGTCTCTGTGAGGAAGAGCATGTCGAGATTGTGAAGGATGATGGTGTCAGAAATTTCCAGTTTGTGTTTCATTGCAGATCTGCAGTTGTGGAGCAAACAACGGAACTCTGACGAGACTGTTTTGGTGACAGGGGAGATTGGGCTATGAGGGGTGATGGGGATATTGTTCTTGTAAGAGGGTGCCCGGGAGGAAGAAGGCAGACGATTTGGTCTGACAGAAGAGATGGTCGGAATAGTGAAGATAGTAGGGTTACTTGGAGAGGAAAGTGGAAGGAGGGAGGCGTTCGAGGTCTTGTAACTTGCCAGTAGGTTAGTGATGTCTGCAGAGGACAGATTGTGATTGGCTTTTTTGGGGCATAGGGGCGAGGTGTTTCTCGGGGGTTTGGGGAAGTGAGTATTTGCCAAGGGAGTTGGGGGGTTTGGAAAGGTGGAAATCTTAGTGCTTAAGAGTGAGATGGTAGCTTCAAGCTGGGTGATGGAGGTGATGAGAGCTCCTACCTTATTTTCCAGAGAGAGTATGGCTGAGCACGGTAAGTTAGGTGGCTCGATGGTTCCAGGAGGGAGTGCAATTGGCGAGGGAGGGCAGGGAGAGGTGGGAGTGCGAGGGGGGTGTTGGGGTACAAGGTTCAAAGGCGGAGATAGATGATGGTTCAGAGCAGTCTGTTGGTTTATGATATAGTCTAGTAGTCTGACCTTCCATACCCAGCTTGATTGTATCTGACGTTGGCTTGAATTTGATGTTCGTAGGCATTTCTTTGAGATTTTGTATGGATTTCCTTGCTTTCCGAGTCCTTGTATATCAGAAAAATATTCTAAATATAACAATAGGGGGTGTGGCCAAGATGGCGGATGGGGGGTGGCGTTTTCGTCTCTCTCCACTCCCCGCCGACAGCAGCCTGCATAGCATGGAGATCGTTCCCCTGTGGTGAGCGGAGAGACTCCCGGAGCCGGGGAGATCGATCCGGTAGCTTTCCTGGCCTTCTGACGCCTACCGGGAGGCCGAGAGATTAGGCGCAGCAGAGTGAATGGCGGGAGTCCGGCCGAGCACTTTGGGACGCGCGCTCCTGATCTTGGGGCCCTGGGGCGTGGGCCCCCCCTGGAGGGAAACCCGAGGGGACCGAGCCCTGCCCTGAATCCTGCCGCCTACCGGCGCGTGACTGGGCCAGGCTTCCGAGAGCGCTGGGACGCCAGAGGAGGGACCGCGGGAGAAGCCTGAGTTGGCGCCATGTTTGCTGCCTCGCGGTGCTCCCCAGACCGATCAAGCTTTGGAGGCTGCGGTGCGGAGGATCTGCCGCCACCCACCCACCCATCGAGAGGCACGCTTGGGGCCCCCAGGGCAGACCAAGCTGTTGGATCTGCAGGACCGGAGGCCCAGTGGAGCAGTGGGCCCAGGACAGGGGAGAGAGGAGGACTAGGCCTTGCTGCTGGGGATTGCTGGAGGGCCGAGTCAGGCACGGAGTTGTGAGGAGAAGAGGGGGCAGCCATGATGAGGCCTGTTGTGAGGGCCCCCCGGTTCTGTATCCTCCCAATGTAGGGAGGGGCACAGAGAACTCTACTGGGCGTTCCCTGGGGGCCACATCCGCATCTGAGGGCCTTGGGCTCACCCGTGGGGGCAAGGTGGACCCCAAGGGCACTACCCTGCCACAACCCTCATAAGGCCTGACCCATACTAGAGGGATCATCTTGAGGACTTTGCCTTCTCGCATCCACGTGATTTGCTGGGCCTTTAGCTCTGCCGCGTGTCTTCAACAAGGGGCACGAGGGCTTACACTCCGGGCTCCTGGCCGCTGCGCTGGGAAGAACAAAAGGGATAGGACTGTAAAAGAAATGCTCCTGGGGCCCACTCTGGAGAGACAGCCTCAACTGCAAACGCAACGGACCCGCCTGACGCTACGCAGGCGGAGGCACACGTCACCTGTTCATACCTGGAGGCACTCTTCGCATCGTTATGAGATGACCTCCTATCATTCAAAAAAGAGTTGGCCGGAGAGCTTCGCAGGGACGTGGAAGGCCTGGGAGACAGTCTCAACCCTGGAAGATCACTAGCAGGGAGGTGAAGAAGTAATGGAGCAACTCCAGCTAGAGTTCCTGCGCCTTAGAGACCAGCCAAGGGTCCACACGTTCGTACACACTTTAAGGGGGTAGTCTAACGACCACTTCTCTTTCCTTTTCTTCTGTCACCAGGTCCATGGGTGGAGGGTGGAGGGGGGGGAGTTTTGAGTTATGTCACTCTGCATGGAACCCTGTATCAACGAGCCCCAAAAGGCTGATGTAAGCTTACCTCTTCTTTTGTGTTCTTTTGACATGTCAGTAAAGAAATCTAATGCAAAAACAACAATTGATGGACCGAATGCAGAACAATGTCGTACATTCACCCCAGTACAGAGATCTGGACCTAAATCCATCGTTTTTTTGCTCACCATGCCATTCCAGTTTGGACCCAGCCATATGCAAATCAGTCTTGACCCTGCGCCCAATGGGAACAGTCCAGCTCGAACTGCCAGGTCAGGTCCTCCCTGGACTGGAAACAAGCATTCTAGGACCGGTTTCGGGCTTTCAGCCCTCATCAGCCAGGATAGCTTGACTACAGTGGCATGGAGAGCACGGGACCCACGTCTGGGCATACCCGTCCCACTCGGGGTGACAAATGCAAAAACAACAATTGATGGACAGATAGATTTGTTCTGCATTCCGCCCATCAATTGTGTGTCTTTTGCTTTCTCGGTCCTAGGATGCTTGTTTCCGGTCCAGGGAGGACCTGGCTTGGCAGTTCGGGCTGGACTGTTCCCATGAGGCACAGGCTCAAGACTGATTTGCATATGGCCAGGTCTAAACTGGGGTGGCATGGTGAGCAAAAGAATGATGGATTTAACCCAGATCTCTTGACTGGGGGTGAATGTTTTGATTTGTTCTGCATTCCGTCCATCAATTGTGTGTCTTTTGCTTTCTCGCCCTAAGTGCGCCAGGTATGCCCAGACGTTGTTGTCCTGGGCTCACTGTGCCACTGGAATCAAGCTATCCTGGCTGATGAGGGGTGAAACCCCGAAACCGGTCCTAGGATGCTTGTTTCCGGTCCAGGGAGGACCTGGCTTGGCAGTTCGGGCTGGACTGTTCCCATGAGGCACAGGTTCAAGACTTATTTGCATATGGCCGGGTCTAAACTGGGGTGGCATGGTGAGCAAAAGAATGATGGATTTAACCCAGATCTCTTGACTGGGGGTGAATGTTTTGATTTGTTCTGCATTCCGTCCATCAATTGTGTGTCTTTTGAGTAAAGAAATCTAACCCATAAATATAACGGACCACCTTTCCATTCTCTCGTGTTGTAGATGAATACAGTCTTGAATGTGTACATACATTTGCATTGGCTGGTGTTGCTCCAAAGCCCATTGAAGTGTCCTTGAGCTATAAATAATATGTACCATTTGCTTTACAAGCTTTACAACGTAATTAAGTATGTCCATTAGTAACGTCCCATTTACAATTCACCTTTAGTATGCACTGTATGTGTGAAGAATTTGTTGTATAGTTTCCTTAGGCTATCTCCACTGTCTTTTATACAGAAGAGCATTTTGGCCTCCAATTGTAGTAGAAAGTGATCTAAGATTTTGCCCAAAGATACTTAGATGGAGTCAACTGCTAATACAGTAGGCCTCACTGGGGCATCTTGTAAGTTTAATGGACCTTTGGCAGCACATACAGGTGTTACGTTCTCATAAATTCTGTTTAAGAATTTCTTCATACTATCCATAGTCCATTTGAGATCTAAAGGTTCTGTGAGAATCTTCATTAATGTCTGTTGATATTCTGTTGAGGGTTTTAACATAAAATGTATCCTTGGGGGTGTGGCCAAGTCATCCAAGATGGCAGATGTCCCTCCGTGAGCTCTCAGCTCCCCTGATGAGACTCCGCAATCGTCTTGCTGCTGGCACCAGTTTTCACCCCAACAAGGGGGTTGGTCAGCCTTCCCTTGGGGTCTGGATCCGGTTGGTGCCGTCCTATCCCTGCGGGGCCGCAGTGGGGATGAGGAGTGGCCTGGGCCTACCCTGCAGCACAGCACACACAGTTGGTGGTCCTTGGGTTGCTGCCTCGGTGCCGAGACCCACGCTGCGTCTCTGCTGATGGACAGGCGCTGGGCCTGGAGGGTGCTGCTGAACTGGGGTCTACAGAGTCGCGGGCCACTCCCCCAGGGATTACCCAGCGGCTGGGTGGCTCTGCATGGCCCCAATGTCCGGGGAGTGAAAACTGCCTAGTGCGCCTCGAGGTTCATTGCTCCGGCCGCTGACGGCCATGGAAGCTTGCATCAGCGGGGCTGTCTCAGCATGGCATCGGCGTCTTGGGACATGCCGCTTGTGTTGGATCCGACGGTTGGAAGTCGACAGGGCCGCAGACTGGTGGTTCGGCCCTATCCACCACTCTGGCCCCCCTGCCCCCGCCTTTTCTCTTTCCCCTCCCCCATTTTCCCTGGGACATGGTGGCCTGGCTGGGGACTCTTTCTGTCGCCTGCAGCCGGGCCTGAGGGGGTCATTTCTAGGTGCGTGGGCCACGTCTTTTCATCCGTGGACAGTACGGTGGGACCCGACTGCTCATGCTGCCAGGGTGTGGCCGGAGCCCAGTGCAGGCGGGTTCTCTTCCACTTCGTGCCTTCCTCCTGCCTCCTCTCATTTGACCTGGACTGTCAAACCTTCGATGGCGGGCTAGCGTCTGCAGACCTGCAGTTCTATTACTGGGCATCCCAGCTTGTGGTTTTGAATAACTGTCTACATGGTGACCAAGATGACTCAACGTACCATGTGGAATTATCGCTCGTGTGATGGGGTGCGATTGTAGACCGCTTGCATGGGTCGCAGATTCCCCTCCCCCCCCCCCCTTCTCTCCCAGACCTGACTAAAATTGTATTTGGGGTGCGGAAGTCGGGCGTGAGATGGACTGGGTGGGGGGCAGGGTCACTCTACAGACCCCCCTTTGGAGGGGCACACAGCTTCGCCCGGTGGCCAATTTGGTGGGGTTGCGGAAGTGCGACCTGATCAGTATTTTATGTTTAGGCGATGCATGGCAGGGATTACAAATGCAGTCCCTCTCAGACTTACAAGCCGACTTCAAGTTACATCGCTCCCAGTTCTTCAAATTCCTACAACTCTGATATGCCCTCCTGTCCCACCAGTCCTCTCTTGGGCAGGTCCCAGAATTCAGTTGCATGGAGGCTAAGGTTCTTATGACTCCCCTGGGGCAAAGCGGGGTCTCCCAAATTTATCATTCATTGATCATAAACTCCCCGAAATTGTTTACCACCCTCCGTACCCGTTGGGAATCCTGGGTGGGTGCTTTATAAGATGGGGAATGGAGGAAGGCACTCATGGCCCGAGGAAACTGGCCATATTATCTTCGCTCTGGCTGATCCAGGTAAATGTCCTACATACCACATAAACTCTTAAAGTCCACATGACACTGCTGTGGAACTGAAAAGGCAGACTTTGATCATGTTGTCTGGGCATGGCCCCCTCATACACGGGTACTGGTCCTGACTCCTTGGTGTTCTGACAGGGGTATTGGGAAGGCCAGTGGATTGCTCATCCCGAGTTGCTCTCCTGGTATGGCCCGAGGACCTGGGTAGGAAGCGCTCCAAGAGGTATTTTGTGGGTCTGGGCGCTCTGCTCACCAAACGAGATATAGCCTAGAATTGGATCTCGGTTACCATGCTGGACTTTCAGGCCTAGCAACAGGCTATGGATTGGTGTGCTAAGATAGAAGAACCAGTGTATGCAGCACGCAGTTGCCCTCACAAACATCGCAAGATATGGAACATTTGGTGTGACTACTTTGGGCTCCAGGGATTGATCTGAACATCCTTGTGTTGACATGTTGACATGTGGACATGGGGTCGTGGTACGCTGCCTGTCATGTTTATTATGTTAAATTCTGTTGAAAAAAACAATAAAAATCTTTTTTTTTTTTTATCCTTAATCACTTTTGCCCATGCAGATGACAAAATGTTTTTGCCAATTTAAGTGTGGCGTTTTTCATGGTCCCTGTTGACTCGGTTTGCAGAATACTTCCTCTGACAGACCCACAGAGTAGGGGCCGTCGGAGGAAGGACATTACACTGTTTGCTCTATTTAAGATGGACGGTGCAATGCCTTTTTTCTTTTTCTCCTTGCCCGTCACTGCCAAGAAGAACCTGGCTGTGAGGGATAGGATAAAAAAAAACAATAATGAGTCCCCACACCATGAGCGCTTCCTCCTAGGGTGTGGGGGGGTCATTGTTTTTTTGTTTTTCAAAAACAACCCCCAAAGGGGGAGTCTGTTTTTAAAGTACACTGCCATGATGGCAGTTTCTTTCAACGTGGAGTGATGCCCACAGGGTCGGCCGTCAATTCTAAATTTGCTGGGTGGAGTTCCCTCAGGGTGGTGACAGTAAAGTCATCTGCCTTCCCAACAAACAATACTCTGACCACCAAACTCTAGATCAGGCCCAAAATCCTGCTACAAAACTCCCTATTAAATCCAACACCATGCTCCAGCCACCCTGTCCTCTTGCAATGTCCTATACCCCAAACTGGGTGAGACACCCCAGCAAGTGATGTTATGGAACTTGCAGCTCACTTGCTGTATGCGCCGCAGTACCTGGCATCGTGTGGGCCATCCTCTGCAACCACAACTCTTTGTCTTCTTCCTCGTTCCTCTCCAATATAGATTATACATATCTACAGTTATTCAGGCACTAAACACCTCATACTGAAAGTAGGCTAATCCCCCATAATCCATTTGAGCCTTTCTGATCACATCGGGATGTTTAATTACGCCACACATATGTCTCCATGCTTTTCACAGTGGTCCGTGGCCTAGATTAAGAAGGTCGATGTCCACATCACAATTGTTTTTCAGTTTGTTACATATTTTCCTTATTTTCTTCCAGCTATATTCCCTTCCCATATTTGCACCATACTTAGAGTGTGCATAACTAAGCCAACAAATATCAAACAACTTTTGGTATTTAGCTCCAGCAGTCAGTTGTTTATATTACCTTTTGCTAAAGGGGGAATACTCTACTAGGCAATAGGCCTTCAAACACTGAGGGGTGGGCATGCTGTCTTAGAGGCACTTTTTACTGTTGGCTCGTTACTGAAATTAAAAGGGGTGTCTTATAGTTATTCTCCTACCAAACATCAGTACTTCTGTATATGTACTCATGGTGGCGTTTTATCTTTTTTTGTCACCACTTCCAGCATAAGTGTGTTTCACGCTCCAACCTCTGCTGTACTTCTTCTCTGCCTTTGTACTGCATTCAGTATTTCTAGCTCTGCTGTCTCATCTCTGTAATTAATTCAGCCATGTTCTAATCAGAGGCTCTTTCTGCGCCTTCCAGGCCATGGCAATTATCCTTTTTGCCAGTATATACCAGGACTATTTGTGTGTTTATATTTCTTCTGGCTTACTGTCGGTCCCAACAGGCCACTTTATGGGTTATATTAGAGTCTGTGCTCCATTATTTCTGCTTTTGTGGCCACCACAGTCTTAAAAATGCTTTCCTCAGTGCATAATCCCACACTAAATTATATCCATATCTCCGTATTAACCGGAACCCTAGTGAGCCCCTCCCACTCCTCTTTGGACCCATGCTTTGCCAGTACTGCCCTATGTAATAGTTTATATACATGAACAAACTTCCCTTCTCAGACCTTCTCCTTTTTTCTTGCCACCGACAATTCTGTCCAAAATGGTTTTGCCAACCCCATGTACTGCAATCTCTTATGCTCACTTGATTTCTTCTCTTCATTCCCTCTCTTGACCTCTGCATTCTTCTCAGCTGTCAAATGCCTCTGTCCCTTTTGTCCTTTTTGCCGCTTACTTGTTCCCTTCCTTATCCTTTCAGGATAGGACCCATGCCCCACATTAAACCTGTCATACCTACTATCGCCACCCCTTTCATGCCAACTGCCTTACCCAGCTTACTATTCTACACAAACTCCAAACCATCAAGACCGCCGCAGCCAGACTCGTCCTCAGGACACCGCGCCACAAGCACATGACCCAACACCTACGAGGCCTCCACTGGCTCCCCGTCGAAAAGAGGGTCACCTTCAAACTCCTCACCCATGCCTACAAATCCCTCAACAACATCGGACCCAAATACCTCAACGAGAGATTATCCTTCCACGTACCCAAGAGGAACCTCCGCTCCGCCGGCCTCGCCCTGGCAGAGGTCCCCCGCATCTGCAGAAACAGAACCGGTGGGAGAGCTTTCTCTTACATCGCAGCGAAAACCTGGAACGAGCTCCCTGTGAACATCAGACGCTCCCCGACTCTGCACACGTTCAGGAAGGACCTCAAGACCTGGCTCTTCGACTGACCCGGAGCCGCCCCCCCCCACTCCCCCCAGCGCCTTGAGACCCTCACGGGTGAGTAGCGCGCTATATAAGCCCCTGATTGATTGATTGACTATCCCCCTTCACCAATCCCTAGGCCCACGTCCTGTACTGACCCATGCCCCTACCCCAAAAGATTTACACATACTTCCCCCACCTTGGTTGCATCCCCCTCCAACTCCCAAGTTAACCACCATTTTTCGCAACTTGTTGCTACCTTCCAGCCCCTGCCAGGTCCATTTCATCCACTATTTCTTTTTCTTTGGCGACCCACTATTCTCCTTTCCCTTCCTGCCATCTGGCTTCATACTTCTTTTCTGTTAGGCACTAAAACACTTCCTCGCATTAGCCTCACCCCATCACCTCCTCATTGCTAAGCAACACCTTCCTATGCCACTCAGAATCACTGCATCCTTTTCCATTCATTTGCCAATCTGTCTTTCTAGTTGCTCCTTCGCTTCCTCTTCATAATGCAAATCAGTTGCATCCATGTCCAGGTTGTCAGAGCCAGCCAATCCTCACTATCCTCGTACCCCGCATTTCTCTATTTCCCTTGCCACCATCATGCAATTGCCAATCACAAAACTTGTAGTGTGGGAAATCCACCAGTTCTCCTATTGGCTCCTGCATTGCCAGAAGAGCTGCCCTAGACTTCTTTTTCCCTTCAGGTAGGCACCCTATTGCTGCTCTGTGCTCCACCAGCTACAACATCCTTTCCCTAGCCTCAAGTTCCAGGATAGTCTGCCTTCTCCCCTCTAGGCTGTTCCTGCCTAAAGGATCTCTGCCCTTGTGGGCCTCACCAGCCGTGCTAGGCTCTGCTCCTTCTACTACACCTCCTCCCCCACTGTAGACCAAAACACACTACCCCCTTTAGCCTCCTCTGCCATTCTTAGCCCCTTCCACACACACGCACACATGACCTCGCCTGCTGGCCTTTACCCTTAACCTCCCTCCCCCTGAATTAATGTCCCTACTTGTCACCAGCCCAGTGCTCCCCAGTCAACTCGCCCATTTCTGCAACCCTTCAACTTGGTCTTCCTTCCCTTCCAATAACCCCTCCCTGTCACTTCCACCTCAAACTTGCTAAATGCCTGCGCCTTTAATTAGCCTTCTCATAGGCCTCTTTGTGCCTTCTTCCCCTCGTTTTACTGGGAGGAGAGCCTAGTGCTGCCTTTATCACGCGTGAGCATTGTTCACCTCTTGGTGTGTGCTTACCCTGCCCGTGCAACATTGCACCTCTGCCCAGGCACCACCTGCTGGGAGCACCCCATCACAGCTGTATCTGGCGGATGCCCCCTTTCTAAAGATTTACACTGTGGCACCACCCCTGACGTTTGTCCACTCACCACCCAGGAGGCTGCTCGCCCCACAGGCCACTGCCCTGACTCCCACCAGCCTCAAGTGACTCTTCTGGCCTTGAAGAGGCCGCCCCAGCTGACCACGAGATACACCAGCACCACGCCATGCCCATGCCTTCACAGCAACTCCAGTTAAGCCCAGGAAAGCGCTGATGGCCCCCTCTGCAGCCCTCTACCTATTTGCCCAGCCCTAGCCTTACCCTTGACCCCCTGTCTTATGCGTTGCAGGGAGGAGGCCATTACCACGGCCGCTACCCCTCCTGCGGCCTTCTTCATGGGTCTACGAAAGCCTACCCATGCCTGCTCCATGACAACAAGCGCACTCAGATCTTCACGCCCTGTATTTGAAGTGCTCTCACACTTACTATCCTGCCACCAGGGACCATCCTAACTACCCTTCAGCTACTCCCCAGAAATACTTCTACCGCACCTACAAACTTTTCACAGTCCACTCATAAGCGAAACTAACCTGCCCACTGCGCTCCATTAAACATTGCCCTAACCTTTCTAATTAAACTCTTGAACCACTAAATTCCTCGACCCTTAAACACCTGTAACTTTCCTGCTCATGAGCGCGAAGGATTCTGCAAGAAAATGACGGAAAGTTTCCCTCACCATCCTTATAATCCCGCCCAAGCCGCTGCCTCGCTCCTGTCTAGAACCTACTTTTCGCCTCACTCCTTAACTGTGTCCACTGGCCAGCGGCGCTCACTCGAGCAATGGGGGGGTGGGGGAGATTGGCGACGACCCTGTCCCGGCTTCACGCCCCCTTGGGTGTCCAATAATAATCTTTCCCTGCTCTGTTTATTTCGTTTTCGTTTTTTATTCCCTGCTTGTCGAGTCTACCCTTCTATTTTTCTTCCTCCCTTTTTTATTTTTTTCTTGTACCCTCCGTTTCTTTCTCTAGATCCTTCTTTGTTTAATTCATTCTATGTCTATTTCTATGTCTTGCCTGACCTTTCCCCTTCTTTCTTATTTGCAGTGGATTTTGCCCTGAAGGTTTTGCAATGGTCCAATTCCGAGACAGTCCGGCTCCAGCTCTGGGACATCGCAGGTAAGAAAATTCTCATTACTTCATAGGTAGCGATGTTTTTGTTTGGCTTAAGAATGGAGGATAAGTTACAAAGATTTAACATTAATTCTGTTGGTCAAAGAAAAGGTCTAAATATCTCCTAAATACTTATTTAATTCATGGACTTAAACAACAAAAAATAAGTGTAAAGGAACTGTTTCTCGAATCAGAAAAACAAATATGCACAATAATTGCACATTCGTTCTTCACGGAAGCAATTTAGTGAACAGTAAAAAATAACAATTGTAAAACTAGCCTAGGAAAGACTAGTAGGGACCCAAGTTCTGCCCGTCGTGCCCACCTGGAAGGAGTCGTCTGACAGCAGACCACTAAGCTTTTTATTGCTGAGTCAGCTTTGTCAGCCAGAAGGTTGATTACATGAGACTAAGCTTTATTTTAGGAGATCTCTCTCTGTCTCGCGCCCTATGCAGTGATGGACTTTGCAGGATACTGAGCAGTGCCATAAAATGATTCTTTTCCTATTATTTTTTTAGGTTTTGCCTAAGACAGCATAAGACATTATTTTCTGTAAATGGGCTGAGAGGCTACCCATTGCTTACCATTGGTTGGCTTCATTGTCACTCTCTTTTGCTTGCTTCTTGTGGGTCACTTGCTTCTTATTGGTCAGCTGCTATAGGATTCCTGGAGCCTGGACGCATTTTTAGGCACTGCTTTTGCTTTCTCTTTAAGCACTCTACCAGGGAGTGTTTATTTCAGTTGGCTCCCTCGTGTACTTCTCCCCCCTTTGTCTTCCTCCGACCCTCCTTCCCTTCCGTTGTCTGTGCTGTTGTCAGTGGCGGCTGGCATGGCTCGTGGGTGGCGGGGTTGGTCGCGCGCTTGTGGGGCGTAATGGCGGGGGTCGCGTTGTGCGTAATGGCGGGAGGGAGTCATGGGTGCCGCATATTAAAAAAATAAACGTACTTTTGCGCTGGGTCCCGCATCTCTGCTCCTGCTCTCCTTTTGGAACTGGCAGCAATGCAGCACTGTGATTGGTAAGCACCCAGGCTCCCTTGACCAATCACAACGTTGCAATGCAGCGTTGTGATTGGTTTTGAGCGTCCTGGTTCGTCGCTCAACCAGGGAATGGGGGGCCTTGGCTTTTTCTCCACGCAGGCTGTAATGCAGCCTGCATGGAGAATGGGGAAAGTGCACATGACTGGTTTGGGCGGCCCGAGAGGGCCGACCAAACGGTCATTGCGCACTTAGGAGTGGGCAAACCACTCCTCCCCTGCCCTGCTCCGAGAGCAGAGCCGCCCCACCCACCCGCAAAGCAGCACGAAGCATAAAATGATAACTTGGTTATCATTTTATGTTTCTTCTTCGCACTGCTTAAACTCAGTAGGGTGGCGCTCCTCCGCTATAGAGCAGGAGCCGCCACTGGCTGTTGCCCCTTTCCACTAGGGCGGTGCGGCCGGTGCAACCACACCGGGCGCTGAATTCAGGGGGGGGTGGGGGTGTCATGTTTGAAGTATATTGTGGTTTTAAAAGCACCTACTGCTGCGTTCCTGGCCTCCAGTAAGTTTCAGGCAACAGTAAAAATGTCAAGATAACTCCAGTGATTAATGTTCTTCCTAGAGAGATCAGAGGTTTGTGTAGTGGAAGTTTTGACTCATGGTAAGGTAGCACAGAGTGTTAATGTGCCTGCTGCAAAGAACGTGTACCATGCAGATCACAAAGTGTATATAATGTAAATAGGTCAGTGGGTTACTGCTTTTGTCTGAGAGATCCTTTGTTACTTGCAATTTGTATGTTTATAATCCTAAGAGTGAGCTATTAACTGTCATCAAAGAGCTGCATGCAAATTGCAAGGTATAGATTAGAGCGATATGATTTTTCCCCAGTCTTTAGTTATCCTAATGTTGGAAAAAGGGTTCCTTTGGATAGAAATCAATTCTGATTATTAAAGAGAAACCCCAACCATGGTGTTACATTTTAAATTCTGATTTGGTGCTTCTCCAGACCAAGCACTCTTTAATTATCCTGCCTACCAGAATGGATGACATGTGACTCCTACACCTTGTAGTCCTCTATCTTATGTAACATTTCCTATACGCTGGTTTACACACCTATGATTGATTGTCTCTGTGTAGTGTGTGTGATGTAAAGCGCTCTGATACCCTACGCTGATATGAGTGGCGGCGGCGCTATAAAACGAATTAAATGCATCTGAGAGAGAGCGCTTGTGGAGACTTGAGGGGGCACTGTTAACCACTTGACCGCGATCGGAATTCCGCTCGTGTGCTGGACATTCCGATCGCGGGTGTGGTCGTGACGAGCTCAGCTCGTCATGCGCACAGCGCTACCGCGCAGCATGACGAGCTGAGCTCGTCACGCGCATCGAAGGGGTTAAAGGGTGGTTGTGAGGGAATCCGTGGCGCCAATGACCCAATGAAAGTGCCTCAATGCATGGTGATTGATATGTGTTCAGTGGAGAACAAGAATTGTGTGAGTGTACAGGGTGAAAGATGTTACCCTGTACAAGGTAAGAGGTGTGGGAGTATAGGGTGAGCAGTATGTCCATAGTATAAGTGCTGGATGAGCAGTTTGAGGTCGGGGTGAGAGGTGTGGGTGGAGGGTGAGAGAAATGAGATTGCCTGGTGAGAGGTATGTCAATGGTGTGTGGGTGCAGAGCCTGCACTGTGTGAGTGGTGGGTGAGCAGTATGTGACTGCCAGCCCAATGTCAGGGTGACCTTGCAGAGTAAATGGTGGGTGAGTGTGCAGGGTGAGTGGTGTCTGAGAGTAGATGAAAGGTATGTAAGTTAACAGATGTATACAGAGACTTTTAGATGCCAAGAAACTGAGCTGGGTCCACTGAGAGGCTTCAAAGGAGACCAGCTGCAACCAGTGAGAGACTGCGGGGAAGACCTGTGTCCACTTAGAGACGGCTGTGTGTCAAGGAAAGGTGCTGCAGCCGAACAGAGACATCGAGCCCTTCAGGAGTAGAGCTTTGTTCTATTAAGTACGAGTGTCGTTAGAGAAGAACTGCTTTGAAGAGATATCACTGAATGCCAGAGTACAGGGACTGAGTCAAATGAGATGCTGGTGAGTACCAGAGAGTAAGAACTGTTTCCTTGAGAGACTGCTGAGTGCCAAGAAAAGATGAACTTGGTCTACTAAAAGACCACTGTGATGTGTCCAACAAATGGCAGGTTGGTGCTGGAGAAGATGGGAGACGTCCAATAAGAGTACCAGAAGACATTCATGCGTTGACTGGTGTTCTGCCAGATATCGTTGACCGCCAGAGAAGAGCAGTGCCCACTCAAAGACCGCTGACTGCTGGAAAAGAAATGTGCTTAGTAACACTGCCGAGTGCGGCCTAAAGAGTCAATGTGTGTTTGAGAGGTGTTACCGGATCGTTGTGTACACAAAGTCATATACCCCCAGGCACTGTATACATAGACTGACACCGTACTGCCAGCTACTGTGTGCACTGGCAAGTCCTACACCCGAGTCGGGTTGTGCACACCAAGCAAGCTGTGCAGCAAAAACACAGATGATTCTCCAGCACTGTGGGCACGGTGCTGCAATGAAGTGGTGGTAAAGGCATTCGGTTTTGCCAGTGTGATTAATAATAAGCTATTTTGAAGCACAAAATTACATCAAGGATACAGCGGTAACTCCTTTCTACGTGCGACATCAATGGTGCTAGGCTCTGCTCGAATGCGGACACGC
The DNA here is from genome assembly GCA_963921515.1 of Calotriton arnoldi. Taxonomy (NCBI): domain Eukaryota; kingdom Metazoa; phylum Chordata; class Amphibia; order Caudata; family Salamandridae; genus Calotriton; species Calotriton arnoldi. The sequence continues at coordinate 255,299 of CAWUFW010005854.1, read as the reverse complement.
TGAGGAATCCATGGAATGTGTTATAAGTGAAAGGGAGTCCTAGTATAAGTGTCTCGTGGCCCATTCTACACTGCGCTAATTAGATCAGGCTGCTATCTGAAAGCGTGGCTTGACATGCACCTATGCAGAACGTGTGCAGGACATGTTGGACAGGATTACACGGCTGCAGACGGCCGACTCTACCTTGTCACTGGCGCCGCGTGCAGGTAATGTGCAAAGTCCCGGAAAAATGCAATGCAGAGCAGCCTCACCTGTTTAAAATATGCGTCTTCTATGCCTCGAACACAAAATGGATTGAAAGCAGGTTAAAAAAGAATGAAGCTGGGATTGACCTGTGTAGGTCTACTTTTTTAAGAAGTGCATGGGACCCACCTGTTTGAAATTGCTGGCATGTGGGTGATCTAAAAAGGTGGGCGTAACCTCACAAATATCAGGCACCAACTTGGAATGGGTACTACTAACACTTCGTGGCCTCCAGGAGTATTTCTGTACCCAGACCCAGCCACCGGCATCATGAAGATGTACTTCGTGTACCTAGGGTGGAGAGAGGCCGTCCTTATTGTATGCGAAAGGAAAAGCATAGTCTAGGAATATACGTGCACCATCTTAAGATGGTTACTAACGACCCGTTGCGGAAATAAGCTTACCTAGTCAAAAGGCGGCTCATGTCAAAAACAGGTGCTGCTAAAAGTTTGTATGAAAGAAAATAATATGCTAACGCAACATGTACGTCTGGTTTTAAATTAAATTGTCTCCGGTCAGCACTCGGAGCTCCTTGAGCAGCCATTGAAAAGATACAGGTCGTGTGGGATGTTGAGAATGATGCAAGCACTGTGCATGCAAAACCTTTAAAAAATAGTTCCACAAAAGCGGATGGAAACAGTACTTGGTTGACGGGAAGCTGATAAGAGAAGCACACAAGGAGCAACGCGAGGACAGTATGCTACAGCTAATAGAAACAGAGGAAAAGTAAGTGGCAAGCACAGAAACCAATGAAAAGTAAGGGGGCAGGATGTAAGCCCCTTTTAAGATTTTTATTGAATACTATAGATTTCACAAGAACAGCGCTTGCGCAGGCGAAACCTAAAAACTAGTTAAATACAAGCAGAGAGGCATTTTAAACTGTCACCTGCAGACAATCTCATACTCCCGGCTGTGATGTAAGTAGGAAAGCACTGACTAGGAATTTCCAATTCGATCGTGGTCATTGGCTTAGGAGGAGTGTCAAGTGATCACCTATCATGTGGCATGTAGGAGGGGATAATGTGCCCTACAAGAAACATGATCCATTGTCATCCTTGCTGCGTGTTGTGCTCGGAGTAATTGGCCGCCAGGCTGGTCACATAATAATCCCTAATGTCTGTCCAGGATAAGGAGGTTCAGCATGGTAGAAATCTGTTCTCTAGAATCTATTTTACCTCCTTGAACATACCAGCCTAAGGGTTTGTACAGATCTCAGGCAGAAGGGACTTCTGTATTCTGGGCAGGGCCGGACTGGCCATACTGGGCATCAGGCGTTTTCCGGGAGGCTGGAAGGGTGGGTGCCAGTTTTGCAGCGGTGGGGCCCAGTTTTGTTACTGGGAGCTGGTTTTACAGCTGTGCTGCAATATCGGCCCCCGTAACAAAAGCAGCAAGCAAGCATTTCCAGCCTCCCAGGGCAAGGCTGTTCTTCCCCAGGGGCTGGTCTGAGACAATTGTCAGAGCTTCTTTGGGTTCCCAGTCCGGCCCTTTTTCTGGGGGCTGAGCCACAGAAGGTGCAAGTATATGTCCTGTTTGGTCCTTGAATTTGATGGTTCCAGTTCCAAGGAGTTGGTGCTTCGTTGGGATCAACTGCCTTAAGAGATTGATAGTACAAAATAAGATGGTCACAGTGGAAAAACAATAGTCAATATATTCACATCACCCAAAATGAACACATTATTCAATTCAATCTCAAATTCAAGCATATTTATATCAGCATTAGTGTTATGCAAAACATCTATACAATTGCACAAGGGTGCTCCAAGGGGAAGTGAAAAAAGTGTGCTCGAGAATGTGCTCCAGTGAGAGTGTCAAAGAAAAGATATGGGGAAATGTACAGTATTTACATAGTTGACTAACAAGAAGACCTGTTGTCCAGCCGCTTTACTGGCTACAGATGACTCAAAATACACAGTATTAGAGAGACACAGTAAATCAATTGCTGTTGTCTCTACGTGAATACTAGCTCGGTACAGGTACAAAATGAGGAACAGTCGACGTTTCGACCCCAGTGGCAAAGTGAAGGTACAATGAGTCCTTAAAACGGGGTCTTCATCAGGACGGAAGGAGCCACCTTGTATCCACCACAAACGTGTAGGTGGACTCAATCACATTGATGGGCCTATAGGCTCCTGTGTCAGAAAAAACGAGTGCTCACACGAATGTTGCGGCTATGTGAAAGAACCGTGTAGGCATGGGTCAATCAATGAAACTGGTAGCATTGGCAGGAAAATATATTCTTGTTTTTGGTGTAGCCATATGCACCAGTAATGGAATTAATCCGAAAAGATCTAAACAGAGGGCAAAGACGGTCTCAAGGGCCAAAGTAGGCTCATAAAGGCTCAAACACGGAATTTATCAAACATGTCATAAAACTGTTGGTAAAGCCGGTCGAATGGAACACATACCTCCGAGCACCATGGAAGAATCCGGTCAAGTGTCGTGCGAGGCTGATCAACTAACGTCTAAATATAGACAGCGAAGAGGTCAGCGTGCACGCGGTTATGCTCACGTTAGAAGCACAATCGCTGAATGCTAACACTGACGACCCGACGTGGCGGGTGTTGTCAGTAAGGGAACGGATGTATTGCTATGAGCTTCAGGGTTTACAGAAGGTTTACACCTTTCTCGGATTCCTCAGGTTCCAACAGCGCAGTAAGTGACGGTGAGCAACCATGTACAAGCTCAGGCTACTACAATCAAGACAACAGATACCAAGCACCACCACAAGGCCCTACTTTTTTAGGGGATGCCCAGTGGCGACCTCCCCCACCCCCCCAGGGGAAGAGGCAACAATTGGAACCAAGGTTTACAGAGAGGCCAAGAACAGAGAGACCAGGACTGGGGTGGAGGCAGAACACTGGGACAGAAACAAGTCAGTTTCCCACCGGAGTGCCATGGGAAATTCAGACCAGGCGCCAGTACTACCGCTGGTAGCTATGAATGAGAGCCCCATCATCAACCTGTCCAACTACGAACTTTCATTAGATGAACGAAAGGTACTCCGCAAAGGACTCTCCTTCGTCCCAACGTCTCTCCCCAACCTTTTCAACATTAAGATGGAACTACATCGATTTTTCCGCAATATCAGACTCGGGTACTTCTTCAATAAATCTCCATCACTTCCATCAACCTCTCTCACAGGTTTAAGGGTGCCATCTACCTTCACACCACCAACACACTCTGTCTCATAAGATACTAGCATACGAGAGTGTGGCACTGAGAGATGTCATGAAGATATGTTCCAATAAACAATATATTAATTACAAAATCTCAAACAGAACGTGAAGCATTGATTTCCCTCAGAGACAACCAAAATATTGTGATTAAATCAGCTGACAAAGGCGGTGCGATTGTAATTCATAACACTTCTGATTACAAGTCTGAAATCTACTCGCAATTAAGAGATGGCGTGAGCTACACCAAATTGAACTCTGACCCAACTAAAGAAATAAGTACGTTGATTCTGAAAATTACCGATGTGGGTCGTTAACAAGGTTTCCTGTCAGACCTGGAATACAACTACCTCAACAAAAAACAACCCCGCCTACCTACCATCTATACCCTCCCTACAGTTCACAAAAATTTAGAACACCGACCGGGTTGTCCTATAGTGTCGGGGTGTGGATCACTTTTGGAACCATTGTGCAAATACGTGGACTTTTTTCTTAAACCCTGTGCTGAAGCCACAAAATCATATCTGAGAGACACCATGGAGACCATCAGATTGGTGGACAATCTGCCCTTCGATCCTACACGTCCACTGCTAGTAACTTTGGACATCGTATCTTTATATACAAGCAACAACTGCCTGCTTTGGAAGTCATCAGGACTGTGCTGGATAAAAGATCTCAACCTGTCCAGGTTCCGACGGATTTCATCATTAAATTGCCAGAGGTAGCCATGATGACATTTTTATTCTTTTTCAAGGGAGATTATTTCCTGCAAACTAAGGGTGTCGCCATGGGCGCAAGCTTCACACCGGATTTAGCTATTCTGTACATGGATGATATCGAGAATTCCTTCATTTACAACGAGGTCAACCCGTATATCAATCATATAACGCTCTGGAAACGTTATATAGATGTCTTGCTCATCTGAACGGGCAATGACACAGAACTCAAGATCTTCCATACATGGTTGAATGACAGATCCACGGACATCAAATTTACTATACATTTCAATCCCAATACAGTCGATTTTCTGGACATGTCCATCAAAGCTGAGAATAATTTCCTGTTTACCACCCTCTTCAGAAAAAGCACAGAAAAAACACACTTCTGAGATACAGTAGCCATCGCCCAAGAGGTCTGAGGGACAATTTGCCATTTGGGCAATTTCTAAGAATTAGAAGAAATTGTTAGCATAAGGATGACTATTTTGAAGAATCGGAAGGATTGCTCCATCGCCTTCTAGAGGGGGGATATCCCAGAAAACCTGTGAAATGAGCTCGGAAGAGGGCTTGGTTTAACCTGAGGGAAACCTTTATTAACACCCTAACCACGTACAGATGACTCTTCAAATAAAATGTGTCACCACTTACTGTACCCGCAGCAATGATATTAGACGTATTGTGAACAATCACTGGAAGTTGATCTCAGATGATCTTGAGCTTAGTGAACGACCAAAGCACTCATTTAAAAAAGGCAAGAGTGTCAGAGACCATGTAGTCCCCTCCCTGTTGGAGACTCCCACACAACCCTCAATCTGTACATTATGGCACTTACCTGAGATTGTAGGCCATTACAAATGCGGCAGCTGCAAGGCGTGTAACATCACCATTGAGACTAGACAATTTAGTTACAAACAACACACTCTTGAGTTAAAAACTCACACGAATTGCAACACCACTGACATGATTTACGCTATCATCTGTCCTTGTAATCTAATGTACATTGGACAAACACGCCAGAAAGTTAAGGTTCGCATCCTGCAACACTGTAGCAGGGTGAGATGCAATGGCCCAGGTGCCCCACTAGTAGGTCACTTTCACGCATTCAATCATCCATCAGAAAGTCTCAAATGGTTGGTCCTTGAAAAGGTCACATTGGGGGCCGGGGGGGGGGGAGGGGGAGATAACAAATTCAATCCTTAATGTACGTGAGTGTAAGTGGATGCACTTTCTGCATATGTCCATAGTGGGTTGAATGAAGTAGATGCGACCACTACGCATCTGTCTCACCTGAACAATGATTGAATTCTACAATGCTTGTATGTCTATTTCTGTATGTAACAACACTTCATATTTTAAACTGTTATTCAACAAATGCAATATTTTGATGTACCTGCATGATATGCTCATACTGGCCATTGAGATGCTCTTTAACATCACATGATCGCAGTTGTTACTGTAGTCATTTTGAGATTCCTTATGCCATTGGTATGAATTTACGTTCAAGCCCTATGTTAACTACGTATACCTATAGATTTTTGTCACAGATCATCAACAAGAGGTGACAGCACGTGATTTTATTAACCCTCCATCAATATTTATTTGGATTTATTCTCCATCTGGGACCCTGAGATAGATCCACCTCCCTGTGTGCTCCTAGCAATACATCCGTTCCCTTACTGACGACACCCGCATGTCGGGTCGTCAGTGTTAGCATTCAGCGACTGTGCTCCTAACGTGAGCATAACCGCGTGCACGCTGACCTCTTCGCTGTCTATATTTAGACGTTAGTTGATCAGCCTCGCACGACACTCGACCGGATTCTTCCATGGTGCTCAGAGGTATGTGTTCCATCCGACCGGCTTTACCCACGGTTTTATGACATGTTTGATAAATTCCTTGTTTGAGCCTTTATGAGCCTACTTTGGCCCTTGATACCATCTTTGCCCTTTGTTTAGATCTTTTCGGATTATTTCCAGTAATGCATACGGCTACACCAAAAACGAGAATAAATTTTCCTGCCAATGCTACCCGTTTCATTGATTGAACCATGCCTACACTGTTCTTTCGCATAGCCGCAATATTCGTGTGAGCACTCGTTTTTTCTGACACAGGAGCCTATAGGCCCATCAATGTGATTGAGTCCACCTACACGTTTGTGGTGGATACAAGGTGTCTCCTTCCGTCCTGATGAAGACCCCGTTTTAAGGACTCATTGTACCTCCACTTACCACTGGGGTCTAAACATAGACTGTCCTTAATTTTGTACCTCTACCACGCTAGTATTCACGTATAGACAACAGCAATTGATTTACTTTGCCACTCTAATATTGTGTATTTCGATTCATCTGTAGCCAGTAAAGTGGCTGGACAGGTCTTCTTGTTAATCAGCTATGTAAATACTGTACATTTCCCCATCTCTTTTCTTTGAAACTCTCACTTGAGCACATTCTCGAGCACACTTTTTTCACTTCCCCCATAGAGCACCCTTGTGCAATTGCATAGATGTTTTGCATAACACTAATGCTGATATAAATATACTTGAATTTGAGATTGAATTGAATAATGTTTTTATTTTGGGTGATGTGATTATAATGACTATTGTTTTTCCACTGTGACCACCTTTTTTGTACTGTTCTTGACCCAGTTCCGGTGGATTTTTGGGTTTCCCCATTGTTGTGCAACGATTTAAGAGATTGATGAGACTGTGCGCCAAGTGCACAGGGGTAACGGAGTGTAGTGCTTTGTGCGTTAAGCATGCTATCTTGAGAATGCATCGGTCTTTGATGGGATGCCACTGGAACGATACTAGAAAGTTATGTGGTCAAAGCATCTAGCCCCAGTTATCAGCCCTGCTGCAGCATTGAGGGTTGCCCTTAGAGGCGTGAAGTGCGTTTTAGGTATTTCATTTAGGGTAGCGATTCCATAGTTTACTCTGGATAATACCAACGCTTGCACTGCATTCTTGGGATCTGGGGAAGGGAAGAATGGTTTAACTTTCTCGAGGAGACTGAGTTGGTATAGAGCACTGCATGTGGATACACGTGATATGGGCTTGCATGTATAGGTTTTGGTCTAGGGTTATCACAAGGGATTTCTTAGATTTGAGGATTTTAAGTTTGTATTTGAGAACATCCTAGTGTAAGAGTTACTCCTGTACCATTGGGGAACACTGTGGGAGAGAAATGAGGAGAAATTCAGTCTTCAAGAAGTTTAGTTTGAGATGGTTTTGGTTAAGTCAATTTTGGACTTTTGTGAATGTTGACAGGGATAATGTCCTCTAAGGAGGTTATTTTGTAGTACAGTTTGGTGTCTTCTGTGTACATTTGGAAGGCAAGATTTGATTGATGGGGTGGTAGACATCAATGGTTCGATATAAAGGTTGAAGATTGTGGGACAGAGAGTTGAGCCTTGGGGTACTCCAAGCTTGATCAGCGATTGGTTGGATCAGGAGCCTTCCAGTTTGATTAGTTGTGAGCAGTTTATTTACATAGCAGGAGAACCAATTGAGTACATTTCCTGAGGACGCCAACCTGTGTTCACGTCTCTCTAGCAGAGTGACATGGCTGATAGTGTCAAATGCCGAAGAAATGTCGAGGAAAATGAGAAGACAAGAGTTGTTTTGATCCAGGATTCTGGGAGGCTTGTCCATAATGTGTAAGATTTTTGTATCTGTACTGTAGCCTGGCCAAGAGCCAGACTGGAAATTGTCAAGCAGATCGAATTGTTCGATGTCTTGACAGAGTTGGTTATGGGCACATTTTTGGAGAACCTTTGCCCGGAAGGGGATGTTTACTGCACGATAGTTGTTTAGATATGTTGAGTCGGCTCTAGCTTTTTTCAGCAGAGGTGTCACTTTTCCAATTTTCAAAAGGGAGAGAAGAGGTGAAGTAGGTTTCAGGGATATGGAGACCATGTAAATGCCTTGTTCGTTGAGGATATTGAATTTGTTCCATGTGGCACGAATAAAATTGAATCCACACTTAATTCCTCCAAGGAGCTCTTCGCCACGGTGTTGTATCTGAGTAAGCTACCTGAACCTAAAAATACTCTGGCCGATCAGTCCTTTTGTGACAAGCTAGCAATTTTTTTCCAAACCAAAGTCGAGGTAATTAACACTCTGAGCAACACAGCGCCCCGTCCCACACCTGACGTCAACCAACACGAGGAATCCTTCTCGAACTGGCTCTTAGCGGCCAGTAACACTCATGCCCCACTTAAACAAATTAGACTCACCCGCCGGCACGAGGCTCAGAGATGGTTCTCCCCCGACCTAAAATCTCAAAAACGCTCCCTCCGCCAAACGGAAAGAAAATGGAGACAAAACTACTCTATAGAGGGTAAAATCATCTGTCCGGGCCCTAAAGGAATACAAAAATGCCATCTCTACAGCAAAGGCAACCTATTTCTCCTCACGAATTCTCAACTCCAACAACCAAGCCAAAGAAATATTTACTATAGTAGACGAAATGTCAAACCCAAGCCGTCACAGGTCCTCTGTGACTCCTTAAATACCTACTTTATCGAGAAAATCACTGCCATTAAAGCCAGTATTCCTCCCCAAGATCTCGCAAGAAACTACCCCACCCACTCCCAGGAACCCCCACTCGATAGAGTCCTTCCCCCCCCCCCCCTTGACACAGAGACCCTGAATAAATTACTAGCTAAGGTCAGATCCGGCTCCCCCTTGGACCACTGTCCCCCTCACGTACTGAAAACAGCCCTCGTGGCCCTCCCTAATCCACCCCTTGCCCTTCTAAACCATTCTCTATCTCAGGGCTGTGTCCCCAACGCCTTCAAGGAGGCCATAGTAGTCCCCCTCCTAAAGAAACCAGGCGCAGACACCAGCAAACTACCGCCCCATCTCCTTACTTCCTTACATGGCCAAGTTATTAGAAGCCCACGTGGCCAAATGCCTGTCCAATTTTGTGGAACAGACCGATTTCCTCGACCCTAGCCAAGCCGGGTTTCGGCCAGCACATTCCACGGAAACAGTGATCGTAGCAGTACTGGACTCCCTACGTGGAAAAGCGGACACAGGCACGCCCCAGGCCCTGGTGCTGCTTGATCTTTCGGCGGCATTTGACACGGTCGACCATGATATTCTGGCCGACCGTGTCAGCGAGGCAGGCTTCCAGGGTCCAGCACTTAGCTGGATAAAGTCCTTCCTAAAAAATCGCATTCAGGCAGTCCGCATCGGCCATTTCACCGCCCCCAAACTAAAAACTACGTGTGGGGGCCCACAGGGCTCCTCCCTTTCCCCCCACCTCTTCAATCTCTACCTCCTCCCACTAATAAGATCCTTGAAAGAAAGAAGAGTGTCCATTTTTAACTACGCAGACGACCTCCAACTTATGTTCAAGATTGACAACTCTCCCCCAGTCAATCGCTGACTTCCAATCCACCATGACATTCATCCTTCAATGGATGGACCATAACCACCTAAAGCTGAACCCCCCCAGCAAAATAGAACTGATACTGACGGGCGATGCACACAGACATTGGGGCCCACATTACTGGCCAAACAACCTGGGCTCCCCCCCTTCTCCCACCACCTCAGTAAAAAGCCTTGGGGTCACTATTGGCAACGACCTATCCCTCAAAACACACGTAGGTACCGTGGTCTCCACCTGCTTCCTGCAGCTGCGAAAAATAAGGAAGATAAGCAGGTTACTATCTCAAGCTGCACTGGTTCAGGTCGTAATGGCCCTAGTCCTATCACGTCTTGACTACGCAAACGCCACGTTACTGGGACTCCCACTTGGCCTCACTAGGTGACTTCAACTGGTACAAAACCAAGCAGCACGATTAATATTTAAACACCCGAGGTGGCAACATGCTTCCCCTCTACTTAGGAAACTGCACTGGCTCCCCATCCCCCAGCGCTGTGCCTTCAAGGTTGGCTGCCTGGTGTACAAATCCCTAAACGGCTGCAGCCCCAAATTCATCGATAATTGCATCTCCCGTTACATGCCCTCTCGCAACCTCCGCTCGGCCCAACTCCACCTGCTGACAGTGCCGACTTTCAAGCTGAAGCGCCAAGGGGGATGCAGGTTTGCGACCCTGGCCCCTCGACTATGGAATTCCATTCCCCTGGAAATCAGACTCAGCACGAACCTACTCAACTTCAGGAAGTCTCTCAAAACATGGTTATTCACACTTGCCTACAACTGATCTGCTCCGGCTGGCCACCCCCTAGTCTCCCCAGCGCCAAGAAACCAACCGGTGAACGAGCGCTCTACAAATCATTGCTAACATAACCTAACATAATCTACAACACGTTTCTCTGCAACAACCCCAGCGATGATTCTTCTAATTTCAGTGATGATACCGGGTTTCTGCAAAGGGCACTGTGACCCACTCTAATATCTCTAAGACACTTTATAATGTCCCGGCCTCTACTTCTGCTACGTTCTCTAGATGCCAGTATCCCTCTTTCGTCTTTTACTCCTCTTTCGATCAAGACGGCTCAAGTCTTGTTTAGCCAAATCCACTCAGGTTCCCCGCTGGACCCCTGTTCCCCCACAATTCTTCACATGGCATCAGATATTATTCCCAGTCACCTTAGGCTCATCTTCAATACGATGTTCTCCACCGGCCACTATCCTAACCAATGGAAGATGGCTTCCATTCTGCCTCTCCTCAAAAAGCAGAATCTGGATATTACTAATCCCAATAACTATAGACCCATCTCATGTCTGCCTTTCCCCGCAATGTTGGTGGAGAAAGTCATTAATACCAAGCTGACATACTTTAGTCAAAAGAGCATGCTTTTGGATGCCACCCATTTTGACTACAGGAGCCGTCATAACACAGATCTGGCGCTGGTAACTGCCTCAGAAGTGATTACATACCCTGGACGCTGGAGGAAACGCTGCATTAATTTTGTTAGACCTCTCCGCAGCTTTTCACAAGGTGAACTATAGCCTCCCCATCGATCGTCTTCACGTCTTGGTAATCGAGGGTCTGGCCCTCAAGCTCCTTCAGTCTTTTCTTGCTGACAGAGTTCAGTTTGTAGAACTTAATGGGCACAAATCTTCTTCTTTCTCCCTCCCCTGGTTGGTCCCCAAGTCCTTCGCCCTGAGTCAGACCCTCTTTAACCTGTATGTCACTCCTTTGGCCAAACTGATCATATCCTTTGAATTTGCAGTAGTGTCATACGCGGACGACACCTAGATTGTGGTGTAGATTGCAGCGAACCCAGACACCATGGCCTCCCGTTTTCATGGCTGTATGCAGGAAGTCAGTAGATGGATGGCCAGGAACTGTCTGAAACTAAACCACGACAAAACTGAGGTTCTGTTGTTCGGGAACAACATTTCTTTTTGGTCCCCTAAGTGGTGGCCTCTGGAACTAGGGATGCTGCCCACACCAGATGAGAAAGTTAAAAATCTAGGAATATACTTTAACAACCAACTGTCCTTTGAAGGGCAGGTGAACTCCATCTCTTCTTCCTGTTCAAAAAGCTTAGGAACATTTTTCCATTCATTCCCTTAGATTAGCGGAAATCAGTCATAACAGCTCTCATCTTTTCCAAGTTAGACTATTGCAGTGCACGATTTCTGTGCCTCTGAACAAAATCCCTACATAAACTACAGATAATTCAAAAGGCTGCCGCTCAGCTTCTTATGGCAATCCCTAACTATCAATCAGTTTCCCATGTCTTTCCTGCACTTGACTGGCTCCCGGGAAAGAAACGGATCAAATTTAAGTCTCTATGCATTGCTTGTAAGGCACTGCACAGTGACAGCCCTGATTCCCTGAAAAAGTACTTCCAATGGGACACCCCAAAAAGATCCTTACAGTCCGCTTCCTCAGCTAACCTTGTTGTCCCTAAAGTTAGAAGAGCAACCTGGGGAGGCAGAAGCTTCATTGCCATCACTGCAAGACTCTGGAACACCCTGCCATTAGAGTTAAAGAAAAATCCCAATCTGCTAGCTTTCCGAAAGGCGCTAAAAACCTGGCTGTTTAATAAATAGTTTCTACATGCTGAATAATTCTTAGACTCCGTCTTAAGCATCTCTTCTCTCTCCTCTCTGAATCTTTAGCCCCTAGACACTCTCTGGTAGTAGTGCGCTGTATAAATCTCAATCTCAATTTCATTTAATTTCATTCATTCATTTAATTTCATTTCACACTGCTTAGGCTTTGCATTATGGTTGGGAAGTGGAAACCTCTCCATGACCAAGGATTCATCTGGTGTGGCCCTGAAGGCCACCTGTGAAATCTGGAAGGTCTCGAGGTCTATTGAGAGAGAGAGATTTCGATTTTCCTTATTTTATCTTCAAAGACGGATTCAAACGTTTTGCATGCTTCGTGGAAAGTGTCCCTAATCTTATTTTTCGAGTTGGAGCATGGCTGCTTTTTGAAGATCTTTAAGTTTGCTAGGACGGTTGTTGGCATTGTCGAGTTGAGATCGGAGAATATATACTTTTTCATTTCACGTTAATTTTTTGTAGGTGTTTCTTGTGGCTTGGAAGTGAAATAGATGTATGGGGGAGATTTTGTGTTTCCATTTCCTTTCTGCTGTCTAAGTTTCCTTATTTCTTCTTTATTCTTTTGGTTGTACCAGAGATGTCACAATTTGTTTTTCTGTCTTTTGAGATGAAATTGAGCTACTTCATCCATGATGTCTGTCGTGTGGTTGTAGTATGCGGTTAGCTCGTGTACCTTCTGCATCTCTCTTGGGGTTTGAGGTTGGTCAGGCAGAGTAAAGATTCATTACTGTTCATTCTTATTTGATGTCTCTTATCCATCATTTGGGTTCAATGCCGTTGCCTTTAGGCCTTTGTCTTTGTGTGGTAAGGTGGAACAGGATTGGGTGGTTGTCTGACCAGTCACGTAGTAGGATGAAGTCTATGATCAGTGCTCCTTATTTGGATATAAGCACATGCTTGTGCAAGTTTGACTTGCCAAGAAGTCTGGTAGGGTGGCTACTTGTGTGTCTTCATAATCATTCAGTGAAGGTTGAAGTCCCCCAGAAAAATGGCATTGGGGTGTAGAAGGGAGGTAATAATTGCCATTAGCAATTCCGTAAAAGCTGGTTTTCTCCAGGCGGACGGTAGAAGAGGTGCAATTTAGTGAATTCTTTTCCAGCTGAGAAGAGTATGACTCGCAGATGGAGAGGCTATCCACCGAAAAGGATGAAATGTTTAAGGAATTGTAAATGCCTGGCACCTCACCTCCCAGATGATCCACCGTGTCAATTTGCTGATGAAGAATTTGGAGGGTACTAAGATATCCTTCAGTGCGGTGATTGAGCAAGTTTTCCCTTAAAACTACCATGTTTAACTCTTGCAAGATGACTGCTTCAGCAATGCCAGTGGCATGTTTGGCGGCTGATATGCAGTGTGAATCATCCATTTAAAGGACAATATCTGACGCCAAGGAATGAATTGTTGAAACCGGGATTAACAAGAGTAAGATGAGGTTCGATGGGTGGGTTCTGACCACAAGTATTCGTGCGTGGTCTGCGTGTGTTGGTGTCAGCAAATACTTTTATGTCATGCAATAGGTGCAGAAGTAGGTAGGTAAACCTCCATTATAGGACTATATGGATTGTTTCCAGTTCTGCTTCTGAGAGCCTGCTATGTGCTCTCTTGGGTCGTTGGCTGTTGGATGCTGGTTTAGAGATCAAGGGGTGAGTGGCTCCAGGTTTAACTGGGAACAGTGTTTCCAATTGGTCCAGGCACCTCTGTATGACCCGATTTTGATGGCATGGTCTCACTGAGGTTTGTAGAGATCTATTTTAACTTCTCTCTCATTTTGTCCAGTTTGCAGTCTAGGTAGTGAAGATGGGAGTGTGAACGGTAGGTGGATGGGGTAGATGATTTGTGGTCCTGATTATTATTGTACACTGGCAGGTAGCCCGAAGAGGGGGAACATTGGGCTGTCTGTAGTACTCTTCTGTATTATTCTTGTGGTTGTGGGTCAAGGCAGGTGTCGTGTGGAGCGAGCGAAAGAAGAGGACAATGGGGGGGGGGGTGATTTTGTGGGGCAAGGGGTGGGTCGACAATTGTAAACCATACTGTAAGGATTTGTCCAGTGGTAGATTGTATCTCAGTGGTGGTTCGTGCCAAGGGTCATGGGTGGTGCTTGTGCCCAAAAGGGTTTTGGAGACGGGACAATGGGTGGGTATAGACTCCGTCATGGACTGGTATTCTGGAGCCCTGTAAACCCTTGGTACGCAGTGGTAAGTTGGGGATGTGGAAAACGTTGGTTAGTTTTATGTCGCGAGCTGATTGTGAAGGAGTGTGGGCTGGCAATCATGGTTTTTTTTATCGAGGGTTGTGGTCTTTCGTACGGCTATGGTTTAAAGTCAGTAGTTTGCTACAGTTCAGACCTGGTGCAGGTTGGGTTACCTGATTGTGGTCATTCAAGGGAGTGCATCCATCAGTGCAGTGTGTGGTGCAATCACCATACCGTGGGATCTGTGGCTGGGTTGATGGAATTCCAAACACCACACTTTACAACCATTCTGCAAGCTTGACAATTTGTCCGAATGTGTTGTGTAGGGAGAAGTGGAGAGGATATCCTGAAAGGATCTGATTTGGTAGGATGAGCAAGCCTTGCCAGGAGCTAGCTCATCATAGTCATAATTTCGTGGGTATGGAGTCACCCAGTCAGTTCAGGTGTAGTGTGTCAACCGATTAGTGGTCTTAGGCGAGTGGATAATGATCTTCTGGGAGGTCATCCCATGTGTAGTCTTTCAGCGTCCCTGAGTTAGTACCTTGAGTATGAGAATTAATTAATACTTTTTCAGTGGTCAATGGTAGTTCCAGAGGCAAAAATCTTCCAACCAGATCGCAGGTTAATGTGTCAGTTAACCGTTAATCAATTGATGATGATTGGTCTTTTGAGAAGGACCCTGGTGTCTAGCCTGTCCATGACTGTCCAATTCCACATGGCCTTCTGATAGGCCACTGTGTGTCTAGTCTGCTTCTAAATTGCACTTAGCAGAGTCCACTGGGTATCTGGTCTTATAAGGACTGTTCATTCTTCCCTGAGAGGGTCTTTCAACTTTTACACTAGTCTGCCAGATTAGATCCTATTTCTATGTTTCCTGTGTATCCCTTGAAGACTGGGTTCGCTTTCGATGTTGATGTGCATCTCTTCTTGATGTAGCTGTTTCAGGGCCAAAGGGGTTGTGAGTCCTCTATGTTGTTGTTTCCCCCCCCCCCCCCGAGTAGGAAGAGAATTTCCGGTCTGGTTGTGGGATTGGCGGCTCACTGGGAGGTTGTGGTCCTGATGTTGATAAAGGGGAGAGGTTGCAAGGAATCTTCAGTTTGATAAACTCCTGCGCCCATCCCAACTACCATGCTGCAAAGTAATTCCTTAATTTGTTTTCCGGGCCCCCATGGGTGTGTAGTTGCAGCCTGTGAGGCTCACACTTTGCAGCTGAGTAAGGCGCTGTGATCCCAGAGGGGTGGTACCAGCACCAAGAACCCCGATTAGGCTCTGGCGCGCCAAAAGCGGCATACCCGATTATCGAGGGTAGCGGCACGGGCTCGCAACACTGTGCCCAGTTGCCGCTTGTCTTCCAGGCAGACGTTTGCTGTGCAGAACCAAACTCACCATGTTTGGTGAGATTGTCCTCACAGTGGGGCTCCTGTGTGCACAAGCCCTTCGGTCATTTTTTGTGTACCATTGAAGCCAATACTGCGTTGATGTGAAATTGTTATTAACGTGACCAATATTGGCTAAGTAAATACTGTTGATAAAATCCTACACAAATGGCAGTTTCAGGTTGTTTCACAAATGGAGTGATCTCGATTTTTTTTTTTAAGTACATGAAAAATAAACCCACACAGAAGAGTCACTGACAGCTCTCCTTGGGTCTACGCCTACAAATTAGCTTGAAGTTGAAGGGGACACTACCACTAACAAATTAATTTACTTGCCGCTTGGGTCAAGTAGAGAGTTCAAACCATGCAATCTTTCAATAAATATTCTTATTGAAAGCAGGTGAAGAGATATTTTGAAGCCTGGTCATTTGTTGATTTCTAGTGAAATGAATGAAATGAAATGGGGATTTGTAGAGCGCATGGTTACCCTGTAGCATCCCAGCGCTAAGCGGAGTGAGAGAGGTCGGTCTGACGGTTAGGGGAATAGCCATGTCTTCAGCAGCTTCCGAAAGCTGAGATAGTTCGATTCCCTTCGGAGATGGAGAGGGAGGGAATTCCACAATTTGGAGGCATTGTATTTCATTTAATTTCACTCACACCGATTTCATTTGCTAAGATGAACCGATTCAAAAAACATCAAATGGCTTTGTAGTGTAAAACTGTATGCCAGCTAATACTACCATTGGTTGGTTTTAACCATAAATATTTTTTATTTAAAAAAAAAAATAATAATTATTGGGTTTTGTAGGTCATGACAAAAGAGGCACCAACGAGTGCCTGATACTAACAAATAAACAGAGCGGAAGGATATCAGTACATCAGGTGTTTTCACAGAAATGAATGAAAACAATATAGGAGAAAGCATAAGTATGTCAACAATTTGGCAAGCACGATGAGTCAGATCACATACATTAGGGTTTTTGAGATGAAAACACATCAACAGCTTCATGTTGTATATCCAGACCATAGTAATTGATCCAGTTACCCCACACTTTGTGGAACTAGCGCAGGCAGCCCCGGCTCTTATGTTACTTTTTCCGTTGCCATGTGTAGGCGCATTCCTTTTTAGGTCTCGCCTGGCGACGCAGCGCGAAGCGCTGTCGCTAGCGAGATCTATTGTCACTGACTTGCTTCGGAAGGGAGACAGGAGCTGTGCACGCGCAGGCCGGACTGGAAATGTGAACACGCACGTACAGGCACGCGATGTGCACATCTCCTGTCCCCCTTCCGTCCTCGCAAGCCTCATGCAATATCTTTTTTTTTTTTTTTTTTATGCGCACGCGAGCTCCAAGCGCGGCGCGCTTTACACTCCCAGCATGCCTCACCCCACTTACCTGCTCGTATGGGGACTCTGTGCTGCTCCTCGGCTGGTCTCCGTCTTCAGCCGGTCACTGCAGCAACACGCGGGGCTCCGTCTTGCTCCCAGGAGCCCCGCATAAAATCCTGCTTTGGCCGCACCATGGGCATTCACGAAGGCGGGGTGGGCTCCCGCCGGACTTCCTCTAATGGTATTTTTTTTTGCTTTGGCGGCCCCGTCCCTGGGCCGCGCAGCACTTATTCAAGTGCGGCGAAGTCCGCAGGCGCCGCCACTGGGCACGAGCCGCAGGCCACGCCGATGTGCACGCTCACGGCGTGCCTACAACGCGCGCATGGCGCTGTTTCACTTTTCCTTGTTTTTTTGTCGTGGAGGACCGGCGTGGACATCGTTGGCGACAGTCATTTCTCAGTGTTTGTCGAAGTGGTGAGTGGATTGAAGACAAAGCTTTTATTTGTTTTCCTGTGTTGTTTTATAGTGCGCTGGAAGCTCGCAGCATCGCCGACCTAATAAAACATTCTGATGAACAAGAACATTCATTCTGTAAATAAAAACTTGCGCGCGTTCCGGCTTCAGCGGTAGGGGCGTGGCTTGCGGTGACGCGCAGAGTGCGGGAACGAGGGTGATTCAAATTACGCTCGAGAGCAGCTGATCCCGGGCTCTGCAGGCAGTGGGAGTCGGAACTGCATTTGTCATTTTTGAGGGGACCCGCCAATCTTCCACCATGGCTGACGAGGGGGCAGTGAAGGTCTGCGTACCAGTTCAGCCGCTTATCCAGAGGTGAGACCGCAGCTGCTGGCGGAGAGTTCCCGGGCACTTTGTGTGCGTACATGTCATGTGCTGATTTGTTTTTATGTTCTTTGAGAGTTTAAAGTATAGTTAGATTTGTGGCGATTGCTGGTTGATCAGGAAAAAGCACCAGAATTCACTGAGACACGATTCTTCTGAAACCTTTTCATTCATACAGCTTTTCGAAGTCGAGCTGTATTTTTGGTCCATTTTCTGCTCATTGGTCCGCACCTGCAACAACCAGAGCTTAGCCCATGAAACCACATCCCACGCAGCTCTTAAATCCAAAGTCAGACGTGGAAGGGCGGATGCAGACACAGCAGTCCACGGGCCTCTGAAGTGGTGCCTAGAGCGGTAAAAATCAGTTTTTCCGTGGATTGGAGGTTAGTGACATCCCATCCCCTCACGTTAGCCAGTGGGCTGATTAACTGAGCGAGCTTGGCGATTGAGTTTTCTATTATAGGTGTGAGCTACTTCAGCACTTTAACACCTTGAGCAAAGTGCAGCTCAAAGTTCACCAAACCACAATTGAAGCATACAGGCCAGGCTACAACCCCACATCCTTTCCCTCTATGTACTTGGATAAATGCTCCTGGGAATTTAATGAATGGAGGAGTGCTTCACGGCCTCAACAGGGGTGAGCCTTGCTCTGCCAGCGCTGCTTAATATGGCCCCTTCTGTATGGGGTCCCGTCCCCTCTTCCTTTCAAATACACTAAGCAGTGATGCTGATCCTGTGCCTGACGTTTGAGGTGCTTCAGGGATACAACCGCATTCCACCCACCCGCAGAAAGGATGCTGCCTCATAGGAGCTATACCTAGGAGCATAGCCTGCATGTCAGAGCAGAGCGGCTGCAAAGCCACTACCCTGCCTTTGTCCTCTCAAATCTAATCTCGCTTTAACAAAAAACGATTTAAGCCTCTCTTGTAACCTCATAACTTGTATCATCGACATAAACAAAATTTGTTTTTTCAGCCCCATTAGCCTGAAACTATTGAAGGGTGTTTCATCGCCGTTGTTGGCTGAAGTGCGTTTTGCGCTTTCCTTTTGTGCCTTAAGTTGGAGGCCAGCCTCTAGCTGCTGGGGTGTTGAACGGAGCCTTCCACTCTCCGCCTACGGGTGAAAGCACATGAGCTGGTCTTCTCTGCTCGCCCGATTAATGCGGTTTATGTTATTAGCCCTGTTGAACTACCAGTACCCAGGCAAGATGAGCAACATCGGCATTCTTTGCTCTGAGGGCGAGTCTAGCTGCATTATTTGTGGTGAAACATTTATATTTTCCAATTGGCCAAACCTGTTGACGTTAACTGTAATGAGCAGATTGCTGCTACATGTCTCAAACTGCCCTTTTGGAAATTAAAGTTACGGTCTGTTTATGCAAAGTTAGATGTAACCGGATAGTTGACTGTGGAGCACTGAGAGCGCCTCCAAATATGTCTGCATTCAGTGTAAGTGAATGAGCACTGGACATGAAAGCAGCGTCGGTTACGTATAAAGTTTTTCTCCCTCATTTGCAATATATTTTTTATGGTTACGTCATGATAATACAGTTTAAGCGTAATCATATATGTATATGTTGTCAAAGTAATATCTGTAGATGGAGTTCGAAAAAAGAAATTACGTTGAAGCAGACAATCTGTATGTTCCTCTCTTTTACAAATTTGGACACAGTACTTGCTTTTTAAATGTAATTATGCTTATATACTGTGTGTTTGTGTTTATGCAGTAATCCGAAAGTTCGGCACCTTTAGAAAGCAGGACATAGACTTTACTTTGCACATTAAAATGTATATTTATTGTGTTTCTTTCATACAACATCATGATCTGTTCCTTCACGTATTTTGTATATTAGTGTGAGGTGCATATTCTGCTGTCTTTAAACGTTCGTGTGGTTGTGTGTGCGTGGGCGCATTATTAATAATAAACTGCGCCTTTTTTCTATGCCATCACGTTTTTAAGTGTCTCAGTACTTTTATTCCTCAATGCGTTTTTTGACGTTTGCGTGTGTGTGCTCGTGTGCCAGAGTCCAGAATGTACTGTAGTACTGTGTTTTGTGCCCCCTCCCCCGTCGATCCGACACTTTCAGCTGTTTCTGCCCTGATCGGTAACTGAAGCACTCTTTGATAAACGAAACAAATGTGCAATAAATACAGCACATAAGCTATTTAATTCACTTTGCCAACGTACTCTATGATTTAATATAGTGCCCTCGATTTTCCCGCAGCGCATCTCCCGCCCTTGTCTCTTTGCACGAATGTGCCTCACTCCCATTCCTCTCTCTCTCGCTGGTACTTCTTTTTACCACAATCACCCTGTGTTTTATCGCCTGCACCCTCTCTCCTCATGCCCCCAGTCTTTCTCTCACTTCCTTTTCTCCATCTACATATCCCTCTCCCTGCCTCTTTTTGTTGCCTTCCTCCAGTGCCATTCTCTCTTCAAGTCCACACTCCTCCTGTTCCTCCCTTACTCTTTGCCTCCTTCACTTTTTCCTAACTCTGCTTATTCGCTCTCATTTGTCTCCAATTTTCCTCGTCTCTCTTCCTGTTTCTATCTCTTCCTTGTCACAAGGCTCTAGTCACTGTTGACAACCTTGAAGACTGTATTCTGTGCCACAAATCTGACCTCAGCCTTAATGATCCCATTGCAACTAAATGTGCCATCCCTGGACTATAACATAAGGTTCAAGGTAGCGCAGCATTCACCTTATTTAACAGCACATGCACTTGCCTCAGGATGTCTACCCCAAATGAAGCTTTGCTGGGTTTCCTTATCTTTAATTCAAGGATCTGGTGAACATTGTGGCTACAAGCCCTGTCCAGAGAAACTGAAGAATAAATGTGGCCGGAAAAGGATTTGGGTCTGGGTTTTTATATTTACATAACAAGGATTTTAAAATGGTGTCAAAACATGTCCACATGCAACTGGGAGGCTTGTCTTGCCATTAATCATAAATGAAGTAAATGATACCATGCAACTACAAGTTATAACACATCTGCATTAAAGGGTTTGTGCGTAACACTACCTTCCGGCCCCAAGCACCACACCTTTGTATAATGGTCCTGGGCAATTGTAAAACCATAGTGCCCTGGCCCATACATGTCCTCTTTCTCAAGGTGGACCTCCATGATTAGGAGAAATGTCCCAGGACACAAAATTCAGGGAAAATCATGCAAGCTGTGAAAATTTGTTACTTTTAAAACGTAATGTTTGAAAAAATCAAGAAAAATGATACAAGTGCAAAATCCCAGTCTCGGCAGTGTCTATAAGGCCTGTGTGATACATTATGTGCTCAGCAGTTTATAGTAAATATACTTGAATCACTTGAACAACAGTTTGTTTCATCCAATTGTAGCCAAATTGCTGTTTTTGGTTTTATGTTAATGCGCTCTGTAACCGTGAACCAATGTATTATTTTATTATTGCCACAAGGTCTTGACGGCACAGAATTAAGAAACATGCTGCTGACCTACTGTAAATGCCATGCCCTCTTCCATCAGCAGATCATTGTCATTAGATGCAAGAGAAGGCACAGTCTAAGAGGGCCTTGGGACCCGCCTGTGGGGTGGAAAGAACTCATGCAAACAGGTGCGCAGAGAGCATTATATTTAAGCACACGCTAGCACCTTCACAGGGCACAACTGACATTTAAATAAATAGCCCCTCACCCCTTCATTCCAGCACCCACCCCTGCCTCGGGAAATGTAGGGTACCAGCTTCTAGTCCACTTCAGATGCTCTATCCCAAAAATGAAGAATTATAAAAGGAAAGGTCACCCACAGCTGGAGCGCTACTTCTTGGTGACATGGAGTCCAATGGTACTCTAACCACAGCACCCTTAGCATAGCCTTTTTATCTATTCTGTGCAGCTCTCACCCCTGTATGTTCACTGTGCCACATAATTCCACTACACAAACACACTCCACACCATACAATTCCACAACTAACAATTCCAATACAACCCACATAATTCCACTCCACATCATAAACATCCACTACTCTCCAAACCAAAACACATGGGAAAAAGACATTGTCATTTACAACACCAATAACTCGAACTCTCCCAAATGCGAGACCTATTGCATTGCAAATGCTTGTAATGCATATTAGTCACCCTAAGGTAGGCGCTATAGGCACATAGGGCATGGTGCATAGTATTTAACAAGCATTTGCAATGCAATAGGTTTCACATTTGCGAGAGTTTGAGCTATTGGCACTGTAAATGACAATCACACATACTAGCCCTAGTTGTTAACTAGGGATGGGAACTAGAGGCCTAGGGACTAGCCAGCCTCCAATCTGACATGTAGACACAAATGGGGCTGTCCCTAGTTGGGATTCCTACAGGATTTCTAGAGATGCATGTCCAGTGGGGGCATCTCACAAAAAGTGAAGGACTGGCCTCACACACCACCTGGTGTCATGCTTCATCATAGGCCGTCCTCGCCCTCTAAAAACTCAGTTTGAAAGAGGGCGGCATACACCTGGAGACAGGGATGCACTTCTAAACTAAGTGGTGGCCCGTGAATTTGTGAAAGGTGATCTAAAAACCATTATAGTTGTCAATAACTAATTTAATTAAAGGGACAACTGCATGGTATTAAAAGGAAGTGGGCGGTGATTTGGGAACTAATTATCCCATCACCGTGCTAAATATGGTCAACATGTTTCTGCTTGGGGTCCCCAGAGGGTACATAGCATTCGTCAGGACATATGTAAATGACCATGCCTTTTATTTGTGTTTTCAAACCTGCAAGTGGTGTGTAAACACACACTTTGTACTTATAGTGGTTGCTTATGAGACGCACGCTTTTCTGCCAGCCTTGATTCTCGTAAGCAAGGACTGTAAGTACAAAGTGTGTGTTTACACACCGCTTGCAGCTTTTCAAAACATATAAATAACAAGCATTTGCAATGCAATAGGTCTCGCATTTGCGAGAGTTTAAGCTATTAACATTGTAAATGATAATGCCTTTTATTTATGTTTTAAAAACCAACACATAAATAAAAGGCATTGTCATTTACAATGTCAAGAGCTCAAACTGTTCCAAATGCGAGACCTTGCATTGCAAATGCTTGTGTTTTAACTGAAGTGCGATGACCCATGGATTCTAGAAGCTGGTGCTCAAAAATTGTACATGCACTGGTGACTCAGGTCACAAGAACGATAACCAAGGTAAGTGAGGCGGTGATCTCTCCGACCCTTACTGTGGCGACTCGCTTTAGATTGAGGCTTGAAGGATGATCGCTGTAAGCCATCTGATCTTTTTAAGCACTGCTAGGCTTTCTGGGGCCCTGAGCCCCAGCTCTCTCCCGATTTCCCACCACAGGGAGAGCTCACCTTCTGCAACTCTCATTGAGCTCCTAAAGGAAAAGGCAAAATCCAGTTTTAGCAGCGCAGCTTATCTGTAGGAATTAGCTTCGCTTATACCTGGAGTGGACGTCAGTGAGCGTGCCGTGTCGTGCTGCGCGGCGCCGTGG
Organism: Calotriton arnoldi; assembly: GCA_963921515.1. Taxonomy (NCBI): domain Eukaryota; kingdom Metazoa; phylum Chordata; class Amphibia; order Caudata; family Salamandridae; genus Calotriton; species Calotriton arnoldi. Next base: position 231,961 of record CAWUFW010005854.1, on the reverse strand, counting down.
CCTGGGGCTGACAAGGGGTTGATGGCTGTACAACAAGCTGAACTCCGGTGCAGATGGCGGCGAAACCGGAAGTCAGGCAGCCTTCGTTGGGACGTGGGCGGGGCCTGCCACAGAAACAGGAAGGAAACGCCGGAGAGGACGTCCGGAACCCTGCAGGCTCCATGCTGAAGTCCCGGCCCCATCAGAGGGACCGGGCGAAGAGCGAGGCAGACTGCATGGCACCAGAGGCAAGACGGGGCTCCCGAGTGGTGAGGAGAGCCCCGCGGTGTGCCGAGGAGACGGCCAGGGAACCTGCACACCGAGGAGAGACGCCGGAGTCCTGAATCAGCCGGTGAGTGAGGGCTGGGTGCATTGCCGGCGCCCATTCGCTTAGCGGACCCGCCAGACAGCGGGCCGCTCCATCATGGGGGCATTTTTAGCATGCACATTGGCTGTCTGAAAGAGACGCCGTTAGCGTGCACATGGCCTGTCCGGGCGACGTGAGATGTGCACGCGTATGGTGCGAGTAGGAGTTGTGAGAACGCTGCGAGCCGTATGCGTGCACATCTCCTGTCTTGCCATACGCGTGCACATGTCCTGTCCCCCTTCCAACTAAAGTCGACAACAATAGATCTCGCTAGCGACAGCGCTTCGCGCTGCGTCGCTAGGCGAGACCTAAAAAGCACCATCATTTACAATGCCAATAGCTCAAACTCCCGCAAATGCGAGACCTATTGCATTGCAAATGCTTGTTTCCATTCAGTCATGGTTTGTCTCTCAGGGGCCCCCCAGTGTTTGGCCTGATCCCTCTTCCCTACCACTAAGCCCAAATACACAGTAATAGTTCCATCCGTGGGATGTCTAGATCTTTGGGTATGACTAAGAGTGTATATTTGAGGTCTTCAGGTAGGGTCATACCCAATACCGTGCTCAGCTCTAGGAGTACTTTTTGCCAGAATGAATGTATAGCTGGACATGTCCAGAGTGTGAAGAAAATCCCCTCGTTGTCCTCTGCATCTCAGGCACTCTGGGAAGGCCTCTCTACCCATTTTGTGAAGGCAAGCTTTATCTCAGTAAGTTTGATGTAAGATTTTAAGCTGGATGAGTCTCAGTCTAGCTTTAATCGCTACCTCTCGTGGGAACATTAGCGCAGCTTCCGAGTCCAGGTTGTCCAAATCACCCATATTATTCTCCCAATTACGTCTCAGTTTCAAGAGGGTATTGGGCATATTATTATTAATGGTTTTATATATGGTGAAGATTTCTTTCTCCTGTATCTCCCTCATCAAAAGCCTACCTTCTATGGGTGCATACTCCCAGGAGAGGTGTATGAATGTTTTCAGCTCTCCAGGCATGGGTAAGCTGCAAATATCTATAGCATTGTGTATCATCAAGTTGGAATTCCCTCTGGAGGGATGAAAAGGGCATAGGGCACCCTCCTTAAGCAGGTCACCCACCTTGGATATACCAGTCCGGTCCCAGAGTTCGAACCCTTTCAGCTTTCCAATTTCTTTAAGGTATTGTCCCAGCCATATTGGGGTCTCCCGGGGGATTTTTGTTTTGTGCCCACCCCAGACATTTACAAGTTTGCACCATGCATCAAGAGTCACTGGAGTAGCCGGCAGTAGGCCTCTCATTCCTTTCCTCCCATAGAGATAGTGGTGGTAGGGGCATGTTTGATATTGTGTCCTTTTCAATACGTAAGTGGAGTGATTGCCATCTGTGTCCCCCCAGTCATTTATGGCTATCAGATGGGAAGCCCAGTAGTAAGCCCTGAAGTCTGGAAGAGCTATTCCTCCGTTAAATGGATTGCGCTGTAATGTTTTGAGAGCTATTGTGGAGTGTGCGTTATTCCATATTAAGTTTCTCAGTTCGTCGTCGGTTTTGGCGAATACATTATCAGGGATTTTGTAGTGGGTGTTTTGTAGAGCATATAGGAATTTTGGGAGGGTAATCATTTTAAGCATCGCTGCCCTGCCTAAATCGCAAGAAGAAGTTTCCTCCAGCACTCAGCATCCATATGGAATTCGGCCAACACCCTCCTTAGAGTATGATCTAAGCACTTCTCCTGCTCGATCGTGGCATAAATCCCTAGGTAATAGTATCCCTCCTGATTCACCTGTACCCTCTTATAGAGGTCCGGTAGGTCTAACTGACCCCCAACAGGAAAAATAACTGATTTATTCCAGTTTATTGTATATCCCAAATGGCCCCATAGTGTCAAAGATCTGAAGGACTGTGGGAAGCGAATCCTCAGGTCGGGTCAAGTATAGGAGGATTTCATCCTCTTATAATGAGAACTTTTCTTCATGGATCGGCGATCCATTTATCTCAAAGCCTCTGATTGGGTGTGCGCAAACCACACACACCAGTGACTCCAGGGTCAAGGCGAATAGGATAAATATTATACTTTCTCCCAAAAATAATGTCTTAGGTCATTAGTAGTCAGTTTTGCCTCAATCATTCCAAGCAAAATAATTAGCTCTTCGTTAATGAATATGATGTCAATAATTTCACAAATTACTATTTTTTTAAGTATGAATGTTCTGCTCAGAGAACTCAGTCACATGCTGTTGTTCATTATCACTTATTGCTTTTTGGATATAATTTACGAATCAACCATACAAAACTGCTTCTTTGGTCCATAAGGTTTGAGGAGGCCATCATGTCAGTGGGGAAAGAATGCTAGAGGGTGCGGCCCTCAGTAGCGAGAGACCAGAGCTCACAGAGGAGTGTCGTGGGTCTCCCCAGATTGCTGGTTGCCATCAGGTCGGGTAAGACTCTGGCCTGCTGGGGTCTTGCTCGAACTTCGCTCTAGATGCTGCTAAACCTGAACTCTCAAAGCATAAAACTTTGAGGTGCATGGGACTAGTGTGGGCTGCATCAGGGAGTCTCCTCTAGTATAGAATGGGGAATAATCACCCATACTAGAATGGACAGAGGTATTTGAGTGGTCAATCCATTTGTTTCTGCTACTGTTTTGAATGTTATGAGCCTGTGTTGCCTAGCACCTACCTCCCATTGAAAAGCCTTTTACTGCTCGACCTTCGCTACAACTGAAAGTCAAGTGCTGGATGGGGTATAGTACTTTCCTCAATTACTCAGGACCCATAGTAAGTCTGGGCCTAGGATATCAGGAGTGAAAGGCCTCAAACCCCATACTTGGGCCCAGTAGCTCCTCCTGAAAGCGGTTCTAACAGCCTTTACCTTCTATCAATGGCTTTGCACTATTCAGCACATGCCTACTTAAGTGTGCATAAACTGGCAAGCATCAGGCATACATTTATAAGACTATAAATATGTACAAAATTATAGTTGGCAAAACAATATGCAACCCTTATCAACAGGACCGAACCAGAAACATCATATTGACATTCTGTCCCCATGGTTTGTCAGATTTGGTGATCCACACCAAAACTCTTGCCTAATATAGTAATCTGTGGTATTATATGTAACTAAATACTTTTCTATAGCCTGTAAGATAATGTGATAACAATCCATGGTTAGCAACCTATATGCTTTAACATATACTTTATCTTAATAAATATGCCTGGCCTACTGCCTTTACAATAATTTTTCATAATAAGCAGACCAGACCGTTATCGTGTAGCATAACATTTCCCTACACACCGTCCAAGCCTACAGCTGTTATCATTGGCTTGTCACCATAACCAACTCAGGCCTACTGTACTGAACATAAGCTTTCCCACAAGGTGTTTGGTCAAAAAATCACACATGTATTACAGATTGCAAAGCAAAATGCTCTCTCTACTAACTGGGCTTAGTGAGGGTTCTCACAGTGCAAATCTTAAATACCCATAGTTTGTTGGAGGGAGTAAACCACACCAGGATCATTGCCTATTAAAGACATCTGTGAGATTCCATGCAACTCGGTACCTGTCCTTGGGCTTTAATTTGAAGTTTTAACAATTCACTATTAAATGCCTATTGACATTAACATTTGCTTCTCACAACCAATGACAGCCCTACTGCCTTTATCATAACTTTTCATAACAAACACTTAGGCCTTTCATTGGTTTGTCACCATAACCATCTCAAGACTCCTGTACTTGAGCACACACTTGTACAAGGCAACCATCAGGCATGCAGTGATAAAAGTACAAATGTGTACAAACAATGGATGGCAAAGCAAAATACTGTCTCCTAAGAGCGGCTGGCATGGATCATTATAGTGCATATCTTCTATCCCCATGGTTTGTTTGAATGGATCAACTAAAAACATCAATAGGAGGAGAGAGAAGGAAAGCAAAGAGAAGCAGCTATCCCACTCAACTTCCCAACAGAATATCTACAGATATCAAAAAGAGTGAGAAAACAGAGTCTCCAACGAGGGGCCCTCAACAGCTACACTCGGTCAGTGACATGTCGTCCCCCTGGCGTACTAGTAACTGTTAGAATCATCATCGGGCTATCCTCCACCAGGAAGAGGTGTCTCAGACACCAGAGACAGCGTGGGATCCGTGACATTGATACTGAATTCTAAAATTACCTCCTGTCCCAGAAAAAGTAAAAATTTATTCAAAGATGGGGCAGTGATAAGGTTAAAAGAAAGAGTTGTGTGTACATAAACATATGGTCAAGCAGTTTCATTCTACTTGCGCCAGTTACGTTGATAGCTTCCATCAGGACCGTATGGTTTCGTGGATCTCTTTCTTAGGCCAGATGGGACATTTTCCCCTGGTCACAGCTATGTTCTCTCTATGGAGATATAGGATAATACAATGTCCTCTCCTGGAATAAAAAAGAGGAACAGTAAAGTGCATACATAAGATTTCTTACTGTTTAAAATATCGCTTTCTTGTGCAACTCCTTAGCTTTGAGACCCGGTTGTTGTGCCATTTATTCAGTGCATATAAAATAGAATTCACCATTTGTGCATGTACAGCATATTTTGCAACGAAGACATGGGTAGGTTAAAATTAATAGAACTCCTTTTGGACAAAGCGAATATCATCAGAAACTGATTTGTCGCTATCCAAAACATTTGTGTGTTTGATTGGTCTTATATAATCATAGCAAAGAGCAGAGCGATAGAGCTGCTCGTGTGAAAGTAAAAAAGGCCTTTGTTTAGATATATTAGAGACCGAAGTGGGGATAACATTAAATTTTCAAAATTACATCGTTTCATAAAATACATAGGAAATCGGCTGTAGTTCTCCGTGCCAAAGAGTGGATTAGTAACCCAGTAAAGGTGCTGCATGTAAGCTCAGCGGGTGTCTGAGCACTCCCTGTTCGTTTAGCGTGACCTGACTTCGTCACTGCCAGTCCAGCTAGTTGAATCTGTGGAGCTGCCTCCTGAAGAGTTGTAGTCTGTGGGCTTCCCTTCACAATCGTTGGGTGGACTGTATGCGTCTTTAATGTAAGGGTCGATCTTTTCTTGAGAAAAGCGTTTCAGGTCCTTACCTAGCTTCTGAATTTTACTTTGCGTTAAGAAATCTTTCCAGTGGAAATTTTGGCCTTTGAGCAGCCCATTTTCAAAGAAATTGAAACCATGGATGTCTCACAATTCAAGACATTCAACAACTTGATGACAACAGAAGGGAAGGCTCTATGGGCACTTAGAGGATTGAGATCTCCTGGTAAAACCATCAGAAAAAAGCAGTGGCATCGTCTTACTTTAAAAAAATTCTGTTTCGAAAGACAGTGCACAGACCTACTCAATGACACCAGGTATTACAGGATCATTACACAAGAACTCACAGAAAGACTCAAAAGGATCATTGCAAACATGGTTGAAGAAGCAAAAACTAAAAGCAGGATTTCCAAGAAGGAGGCAAACTTTATCTGCCCAAAAGAACCCAGAGTGCCATATTTGTATTCGCTTCCCAAAATGCACAAAAACAGGGACCCTCCACCAGGCCGCCCCATCGTAACCAGAATCAGCTCAGTCCTTGAACCCCTCTCTCAATTCGCAGATTTATTTCTCAGGCCTCTAGTACAACAAACACCCACGTACTTGAAGGATACAAGAGATGTCCTGAGGGTGCATGAAGGCCTGCCTTTTGGTTCTGAGAAAAACCTCTTTATCGATCTAGATAATGAGAGCCTTTAAACAAGCTTACCAAAAGGCGCAACTTAAAACACAATTGAGAAAATCCTTTTCTAAAGGAATTGGCATTACCAAACTCTGAGACGTTTCATTCTGTAATGTTGCAGGATGGCTCTGACAGAGCATTACTTCGAGCATGACAACACTGTGTACCTTCAAGTCCATGGAACTTCAATGGGCAGCACCTTTGCCCCAAGCTTGGCCGGATTGTATGCAAGCCACTTTGAGGAGAAGAATATCCTGACAGAGGCCAACCCATACCAACAGAAGATTATATTATGGAAACGTTGCGTAGATGAGGTTCTCATCATATGGGAAGGCGATGAGTTGTTGGTTCAGGAATTTTTAACTTGGCTGAACACACGGGACCAGTACTGTAAATTCACCAGCCATGTGAGCAGGACCACCTAAACCATTCCTTGACGTCACGCTTTCTGTTGACTGCTCCAAGCTTGGCACAAAGGCCTACTCACAGATAAGAACAATTTACTACTGTTTAATAGTTTCCATCCATGCTCACTAAAAGAGAACCTACCGTATAACCCATATCTCCGTATAAGGCGAAACTGCAGCGACACCAAAGATTTCAAGAATCAAGCCAAAGCATTCACACCAAACTGGAACCCAGAAACTATCCTACTTACTTTTTTAACAAATGCTACAAGAGGGCAGAGAGTCAACACAGAGAAGTTCTTTTACAGGAAAGAACACGATCTACCGATCAGGATTTGTTAACCTGTGTGTCAACCTTTAGTGCAGCCTCTAATCGCCTAAAGAAATTGCTACGAAAGAACTGGAAGAAATTCAATTCAGGAATATTCAATTGGTCTGAACCTCGTTTTGCCCATAAAAGAGAAAGATATTTACAAGATCATCGGATCCGCACACGACCTAGGAGACTTGAGAGAAGAAAAGAAACCATCTTGACCATATGGGGTCTTCCCCCAATTGTCGAACAGTCCCACTATGGGTCCTGCTCAGTCTGTCCCTTGACCCGGGCCACAAAAGCATTAGATCTGAAACCTAACATGAAATGAACCCTGAGGAAGCATACAAATTTTAACCGCTCCCATGTTATATACATGATCACATGCCCCTGTGAATTGTGCTACATCAGCACAACATGCAGAAAGGTGAACACTCGCATTTGCAAGCACAGAAGTAAGATCAGATGCAATAAATCCATGACAAAGATGAGCAGTCACTTTATAGCACAGGACACTCTGCCAGCGATCTTAAATGGGTGGGACTAGAAGCTCTAGACCACATTGACACACATTCAGACAGGCTCTTTCTATGAAAAGAGCAGCACTGGATTTATCATTTAGGTACATTTCACAAGGGTTTGAGAGAAGTAATCTGAAGGACATCCCTTGGGTATTTGCACCCGCAAAGGAACGTAGTTTTATAGCCATATCTTTTATAATCTTCCTAATCTCAGGTAGCTTGTGTTCATTTGCAGACCTTCCCTATCTGAGCACCAAAGTCTCCCTCTTGCATACTAATTTGGTTCCATACACTGCCCCTTCTTTTAGTTATCCATTTTCAATATGGATTTCTGAAAGTCTCTATAGTGTATATGTATGTAAATATGTATGCCAGTAGGTAGTTATAGTTAGGACCAAAGTTTCCACACGAAAAACCTTTTTTTTGTTTTGCCAATAACTTTGGCGCCGCGTGACGAATCTTCACGGAATTTTCACAAAATATCCCCTTTTTGGTTCAGCTGCTGCATTGAAAGGTTTGGGATGATCCGTCAAGCGGGGTCCCAAAACTCATTTTCCCCATGTTATGTCTATGGGGATTTTCATTTTTTGAACTCAACTACAACCTGAACCGCTACACCAAATTTGGCAGAAAGCTAGATGTTGGTCCAGAAAGTGTGCTTTTTGTGATTTGGAGTACATCTGGTCAGTAGTTTCAGAGATCTTTAAGTTAAAAAAATATAGATATTTGGGAGCCCAACAGCCTACTGAAATGCTACTGAAATTTGATTGGCTGCCAACACTTCATCCAGGAAGTGTTGACAGCTATCTTGGGACTCGGTTGACCTGAGTCCAACAAAAAATGTGGAAAAAACAGTAAAGGGGCCAGGGTAGAAACACCCTGACCCCCTCGGCTTCTTTTTTCGGTGGGATCCATGGATCCACCCAAAATGTTTTAAAAAACGAAGCTCGGGCTCCTGTGTTTCATTTATTATCAGCCGGTGGGTGGGCCAGGTCCCAGGGGCATTTTGCATATAAGGAGGGGGACGCACGCCCCCCCCCCCCTCCTGGGGCTTATGTCATCGGCCCCATGTCATGAATGATGTCATCAGTGATGTCACTGACCATGTCATGAGTGATGTAATATGTGAGGTCATAAGCAGTGCATTGCGAGGGCTCGAGTTATAGTTAGCTCAGCTAACTATAACTCCTGTATTTCACTGGTTTTGTATGAGTGAAACCTGAGCCTAACTATAACGTCCCTGTAACCTTTTGTTTTTTTCAGTATGTGTGTGTGTATATATGTGTGTGTGTGTGTGTGTGTGTGTGTGTGTGTGTGTGTGTGTGTGTGTGTGTGTGTGTGTGTGTGTGTGTGTGTGTGTGTGTGTGTGTGTGTGTGTGTGTGTGTGTGTGTGTGTGTGTGTGTGTGAGACACACACTCCTAGAGCGCGTCATGTGATCAAGGCCGAGTGAGGCCGAAACGCGTCATGGCGGTTGTGGTGATCGGCGAATAAACTAAAAAATTCATGCACAAAGTTTTGGGTTCGTCTCTGTTTGTTTCCAGGAGAAGGGAGGTATCGGTGAACGGCTAAAAGGAAATATATATATATTTCCATGAAATAAAAACGTTGGACTCGCCCCCGTGAGTGCTTTTCTTTACGTTCAGAAGGAGAATGTGAGGTTGGAAGCTTGAATAATTGCGGGTACACCGCCCGCGAGAAAACACCCGTTGGCGAGTGCACGAAGGAGGTGAAAAACTGAGGAGCTATGATATATATATGCAAAAAAGGAGCAGAGAACTCTGGGTAGTTGAGCAACGAAGTCCCGGGCACACGTAGTTGGGGTTAAAGTATGGTCATAGAGTGTTCAGTGTCCAATAACAAAATTTGTGGTCAACACCAGAATGAAGAGTTGCAGTAAATTTAATTAATGTGGCACAAAAAAAGCAACCAGCCGACACGTGTTTCGTCACCTATGGGAGTAATCCCGTGACTTCTTCAGGGCTGTAAGAGTTACGGATATCACTGGGATGGGCCACAAGCCGGTGATAATTCCAACCCGGCTGGGTGTCCAGAAATTTGAAAAAGTTGGAGGACGGTATCAGAGATCGATCATGGTGTCCACAAGCAGAGTGAGTGAACGCGAGTCTAAGGTAAGCGGTCCGCATCCGGACAGCGACTCGGCACCAGTGGTACACCGTCTTTCTCCTACTACTCAGGAACCCCGTGGTCAGGACTACCCGCCTTCCCCACGCCGAACACTGGACCGTTGTTTTTTGCTACCAAACGGACCCCCGTGTACAGGCCCACCCGCCTACCTCACGCTGATTACTGGACCATTGGTTTTTTGCCGCCAAACTGCGCCTAATACGCTTACACTGAATGTGTGAAGAATCGCGACCGCTTACCTTAGACTCGCGTTCACTCACTCTGCTTGTGGACACCATGATCGATCTCTGATACCGTCCTCCAACTTTTCCAAATTTCTGGACACCCAGCCGGGTTGGAATTATCACCGGCTTGTGGCCCATCCCAGTGATATCCGTAACTCTTACAGCCCTGAAGAAGTCACGGGATTACTCCCATAGGTGACGAAACACGTGTCGGCTGGTTGCTTTTTTGTGCCACATTAATTAAATTTACTGCAACTCTTCATTCTGGTGTTGACCACAAATTTTGTTATTGGACACTGAACACTCTATGACCATACTTTAACCCCAACTACGTGTGCCCGGGACTTCGTTGCTCAGCCTATTTTGTGGGTTTCTGGACTCACATAACTACGGGGGTTTTGAGGTGTTTTGTTCCCCCGACCTGGTAGCACCGTACACACACGTGACCTTGCCAAACATACGCATAATTTGCTTGAGCGCCATTCTCCCTGTCATTACTGAAAAATCCTCAAATCGACACAAAACTCTGGGTAGTTCCCAAGTTTAGGTGGAAGGCAGCTCCTGTATACAGCACCTTCATTACCAGCGTCACTCTAAATTTGCTCACCTCAATTGTCTGTTTTTCTATAAAAAAAAATAATAATAATAATTGTACTTTTTATTAATCACTGCTTCCAGCTTATCCAGAACAAGGGACATGCATATACATTTTTCAACATCTATAACCCACATGCATCCATTGCTTTTAACACGACATCCCATTATTATGCTGGATCTCACTACCCGTGAGCCAAGTTACTCTCATTTTGAGCAGCAGTACAGTTTTTTGTTAACGATAGGACCAGCATCTTAAAACAACAAAGAAACAATGGTAATCATAATAGAGAGTCTAGACTAACCCCCCCCCCCCATTTGAACCTCACCCCTTCCCTCCACCCTCTTGGCAGCGACAGACAGGCGGCACAGTACCTCAAACATAGGTAAAAAAACTAGCGGTGCACCCATAACTGATTTGTGAGTCATATGTTCAAGGTGTGAGAGGGCGCCTGCGGCGATGTTACATTGGCATGTGTCTGAGTGAGCCCAGTCCTCGGCGAGCTATGTGTACTCTCATTCTCACTCTCATTCGCTGCTGTCGACACTTCAGTCAACATTTGCCCCCATTCCAGGAGATCACTCTCCGCATTCTCATCGGTCCGTACCGTCTATCAAAATTTTTAAACATTGGATTATCACAGTGCCATCCACGCCGAGCTAGAAAGGGGCAAAGTCTTTCACCATTTCAACAGCAAAGTTTTTAAGCATAGGATTAGCACAATGCTATCCATGCAGAGCTGTAAAATGACAAAAGCCTTTTACCACTCCAGGCACAGTATCACAGCTTTGAATTGGTAAAATACCAAGTAAGCCAACTTGAAATGAATAAAAGCAATCCCTGACACGTGTTTCGCTATCATTATAGCTCTTCAGATATATTCTCCTGTCTCCAGAGACTAAACACTATTCTGTGTTCATTACACTTTGTAGTCTCGCCGAGCCACGTTTAATTGCCTCATTTGTAGTTCCTTACAAATGTTAAACACGCTGAGTAGCCAGTAAAAATGATTTATACTGTTTTTTGTCTTCCCATTCAATAATACTGCTGTCTTTTAGCCTTCCATTGAATTGATACTGTAATGTATCAGGATGGTGCCTCTATCCATACGCCTTCTTTTTTCGCCTTCCGTTGAATATGCTGTAATCACAACAGGATAGATCTCCTATCCCCCCAGGCATGGGTTGAGTCTTCTTTTAGTTATTATCCTGACTGACTTTTACGTGAGTAATTGACTAGCACCTGGCGATGGTTAGCTTGCCTTTAAGACGGTACTCCAGCCCACCATTATGCAGGATGGGAGGGACCATTATCCGCACGGAGAGTCATCCCCACTGTAAGTCTTGATATTGGCACTTTTTAGAACACACGGCATTACTTCTGCCACCCTAGCACGATTGCACACATCGTGCATTGTTCTGTTTACGTCATTGATAACAACAAGACTCTCTCTCTCTCTCTCTAGGAGGGTAACTTTTCTGCCTCCTCCTCCGGCACCAATGGGGCCTCATCTAAGAAAGTTGAGGGTACTTAACTTTTTTTATGTCACGTTTATTTACTTTGCCTTACTGATAACAGTCATGCTAAACGAACAGGGAGTTCTCTGACACCCGCTGCGCTTACATGCAGCACCTTTACTGGGTTACTAATCCGCTCTTTGATATGGAGAACTACAGCCAATTTCCTATGTATTTAACGGACACTGTAATTTTTAGAATTAAATGTTATTCCCACCTAGGTCCCTATTGCACCTACACAAGGTGCTTTTTTACTAACCTCACATGAGCAGCTCTATCGTTCTGCTCTTTGCTATGATATATAGTAAAACCACACAAATGTTTTGGATAGCGACAAATCAGTTTCTGTAGATATTCTTTTTGTCCATAAGGAGTTCAATCAGTTTTAGCCTACTCATGTCTTACATAATATGCTGTAAACGCACAAATGGGGAATTCTATTTTAATATGCACCGAATAAATGGCACAACAGCCGGTTCTCAAAACTGCAGGGTTGGTCAAGAAAGCGATATTTTGAACAATAAGAAAGCTTATGTATGCACTTTACTGTTCCTCCTTTTTTTAATTCCAGGAGCGGACATTGTATTCTCCTATATCTCCATACAGATAACTTAGCTGTGACCACGGGAAAGTATCCCATCTGGCCTAAGAATGGGATCCAAGAAACCTTACGGTCCTGATGAAAGCCATCAACCTAACTAGTGCAAGTCGGCTGAAACATGTTGACCATATGTATATGTGCGGAATATCTATCTCTTCCCTTCACACATCTTTCACATCATCTTTCTTTTAACCTTACCCCTGCCCAAATTTGTAATAAATTAACTTTTTTCTGGGACATGAGGAAGACGTCAGGGGGGAACTTTGTACATACATATTATGCGGGAGATGTAGCTGGTGAATGCTCATGCATAATTTATGAGTACATTGTAGGCCTGTGTTCGGGAGAGACCTTGCAGTGTTCTAACCACAGACTAGATAACGTTCAACCCTCAGAGTTTGTTGTGTACTGTAGGGAACTAATGTAGGTGAAAGATCATGCCTATATATATTAGGGCATAGGAGATCATGACTATAATAGGGCATAGACGATTATGACCATAATGGGGCATATACAATTATGACCATATACGGCATATATGAACGTGTCTATATTAGGACCTCTATACGAAACGTAACACCCACTCCACTTTCGAATTGGATGACAATGACCATACTTAAAATCTGGCCAATTAAAAAAATTTCTTTTAAAAATCAGCTATTCTTTTGTTGCCACTTGAAAAAGTCAATTCTGTCTCACCCATAAAAGTTGTATTACTACAAGCAGAGGAAAGCCATACTTTCTCAAGTGAGAATGTCAATATTAAGGAAAGTTCCAAATTTAGTTAGTTTATTTATGAAACGAAGTGGAGAAGCCGAATTCTTTCCCAGGACGCGATGAGCCAATTCAAGATTAAGTGTCCTGGCTTGGAGATACAGCATTATCGGTGTTAGCTACTGCAGACGACAAATCCAACGCCTCACAGAGAACGTCAATCGCACATAGATGGAATTCAGCACTGCCAACAGTCGGTGCTGCGGCAGCTTGTGCGGCAGTTGTTACCTGAGTGCCTGTGGAGGAGCCACCTAACCCAGCAGGAGCAAACGCCACCTGTGGATTCTCAAGGAATGCGTTCATCAGAATTGGAAGACGCTGGGGACAACGCAGAGCATGGGCCTTTAGGGGGTCCAGCATAGCATCCATGTCCGGAGGCGTATCTGATGGAAACGTTAGACAGAGATCCAACGTGCATTCTTCTCCGCAAAACAGGCATCAGAACAGGTAAGATGCAGTCCACCCAGACTGGTCTAAACGATAGAAACCAAGAGGCGTTCAGTTCTCTTAGGCAAGGTATACCCAGAAGCTGCACCATGCGTTCACGGCATTTCCGCTCCATGAGTATGTTCGCCATTTCCTCGGAACTTGGGCCGTCCATTGCGTAGCAGTAAGATTACAATCAGGACTCCTGCAATTAGGAACAGGATAAGCGGGAGACCTTCAAAGACGCTTCCCAATACGGAGTGTATAAAATTTGGGATTACTCCGAGGACTGTCTGAAAGGTGCTTAATAGTCCTGACCCTATGGTCTTAAATAGGTGTACAATACCGCTCGTATCAGACATGTTAAAGATACGACCCACCATTTCTGCGAAATGAAAGGGGCAGTTCGTACGTATAAGCGCCTGTATCTCAGTCGAGGTCCTTGCAACTTGAAGTTCAAAGATTTCTCGAGCGGAGGTTAAGGGCACGGTTGCTGTAAAAGCATGGCTTTCAGTCTGCTCAAAGTATCAAATTGTATAAAGGAAACATTCAACGAAGGCCATAACGGCGCCTCCCTGACTGTGTTCAGTGGCGGAAACAATACTTTCATACAGCAAGTAACCCTGGAGTTAACAGTGACCAGATAGGCGATGCCCGGAAGCATCCCACAGCAACCTTGATCGTTTAGCATCAAGTAACTCCCATTCGAGAGCAGCTGGAAAACCGGTGTGATCATGGCCGCTGGGGTCCCTGACATGTGACAAGATAGATTTGCTACCGAACCACCACATGCTCCGTGCAGAGAAATATCCTGACACATGCGAGAACCGCTTAAAGCGTTCTTGCAATTTGTACCACTCAGATGCACTTCTTGATCCCCGCTCTGGCATCGATATCTATAGGGTAACTCCCAAGTTTCCTTAATGTACCCCTTACCCATTTTTTCATATTTGCCTGCCTGCCTTTGCTCAAGGCAATATTGAAACTGAAACGTAGTGACCGGCAGAGTGATTTGGCCATGAATTAGCCATTCAGTTGATGGTAATTCGGCTACAGTGAATGGTAACCTTTCCAGTTTCTCAATACGCAGCATTGTATATTTGGCTCCCCTTTGTGCCATTTCTATCTATCAGTTAGATTGTATTCTGAAAACAGAGACGTGGTGTTTATAAAACGCCAGAGCACATAGCCTGCACGCAAAGATTGCAGCGTCCAGCTTTACATCATAATAGAACGTAATTGGGATTCCCGTATTGTAACAAGGCCAGATCTTGTTCTAATATGTCGATTGCCGAAGACACAATGTTGCATAAGGAGTAAATCCTGGAGGTCAAAGTTGTTAACCCATTATGCACTACAGCTAATGCCTTCTCTATGTTAATACGGTCTATTTCCCGTATTCTTTCTGCGGCCTCCTGTTGGGATATTTTCCAGTTTTCATTATAATAGGCATAAATGCCAGCATATATGAAACATTTCTGACGTGTTTTCCTTGGGCCTAGCAAGAAATCCCTAAGGTCTACATCAGGTGTGAGTAAGGTCAAGTGATGTTTTACTTCTGCGAGTGTTGAGGTCTCTAGCCAATCAAGGCACAGCTTCTCAACACTATAGGATGTCACTACCCCTGGGTGTTGTCTTTGTACATAGCGTGTATCTGGCCTACTGATACTAAACCCCTCGGTTATACCTAGGAATCTCTGTTGACATGTGTTTGTGTCAATGGGCCAAATCAGCCATTCTGTCCAATTGGGATCGGACCTGTTGTACTGGAAAATGTCATCTAACCCTACCCCATGTGTAGTTGAATTCTGCCCCCCCACCCATCTGTGATGGTGCTGGAAACGCAGGTGTGTTCATGTCCTTGTTCTTGGCTAGTCCAAGACAGGATGTCTGTTGCACAGTGTCATTTAGAAATATCATCTGCTGCGGAATGAGGCATGCTCTAAAAAGTGCTTCTGTTCCCTGGATCTGCCAGTTCCTAGAATCCCAGATTGATTTTAAATCTATGGTGTCTTTCCATAGGTCGAAACCCTGTGTAGACAACTGGGCCATAAAGGAAGCAGAGTGTTTGGTGTTGGTCAACATAATTTTTTGTGCTGATGTTGTTGCCACTTTGTAATAAAATGACTTCGGGTTAGATGTATTAAACCCTGAAAAGTATGTGAATTTCTGTGCAAAAGTTTGCGAACTACCTTTTGGAGGTGTTGGGCAGTGTTCCCACTGGTGGTTTTCAAATACATTTCTCGGTGTTATGGATTTATGCAAGAAATGATGACCGTAATGTTGGTAACAGTACAATGTATCATAGTCTGAAGTACCTTCTAACATTTCATTGTTCGGAAATGCTGCAGTTTTTTCTAAATCAGACATCATATTATTCACAGTGTCAGTGTCCCAATCATCAGAAAATTTACTGGAGGTAATGATATCACTTAAAGAAATTTTAAATACATGTTTTAGCTTTAAAAGTTCAGTCGGACCGAATATATCAAAATCAATCTTGTCCCATACTATACCGTCCGGTATAGGAACTGCTGTGATGTTCACTGAAGACAAGTCTCTTGGTTCACGATGTGAAGACTGGTGTGGCTTTAAAATAAAAATTGACTCTTTGGGCTGTAGAGCTCTGTTGGAGATATCGTCCATTAATAAGCATACTAAAAGTTATTGTTAAACCTAGCCAGAAATGAAAAAATAGAATCCAGTGATATACCATAGTTCTATCCAAGGTGACACCAGGTAAGTCTTTCTAAAAAAGTTCAAAAAGTCAATGAGTTTCTGTTTGTGTGATTTTTGGGCTGGCGTCGTTTCCAGCTCGCTGGGATCCAGTGAAAACGTATCAAAGTTGGAGAGGTGTGGTGCAGCGGCCAGGGCAGCTGACTTCGGAGCACAGGGTTCACGGTTCGATCCCTGGCTCCGGCGGCAGCTCAGCTCAGCACCATGTGACTCTGGGCAATAGCTCACTTAATTTCCACGACGGCCCCCAGCGCCTTGAGACCCGTAAGGGTGAGTAGTTCGCGCTTTACAAATACGGATTTAAAGTTCATGAAATAGCCAGAAGCAGTTCGATCAATTGTTGGAATTGCATCGGGATTTGTTGAAATTGGATTTTGCTCTTAACGAGGCACGTTGACGTAGACGTCTGTAGTCGGTCTGATTACAACCTGGTTGTTTAGTTGATTTTCATTTTGAAGTCTAACTTCTTGTTGAAGTGGAACGAGTTCCATAGCATTGTTGCTTAGTCCTTCATTCCATGCAGGTGGCTCATTAAACGTGATGAGTCTTTCTGTTTGAATTTCTTGGATTGTAGTGAGAGGATGGCGTCTGCTACTGTGGAGTCCACGAGGCCTACTGTTTAGTATCGGCCACATAGTGTGGTTTGATTAAGTCGATTGAGACAAATCTTTTCTCCTTCTTCCCGGCAAGAGGCGGCAGAAGTACAGTTCTTGTGCCTTGGATTGCTAGGACCGGTACAGCTGTTCTGTAGGATGGTCCGAATTCTCTCTTGTCTGCAATCTTCTCTCTGACCAGATCCCCAACTTTTGGGATCGAGACGGGTCTTGCCGTTAATGCCTTGACTTCCTCAGTGGCGGTCTGTTTTAAGTGGAGGTTGCTTTGTTGTGTCCTGGATTCATTTAGATCCTGTAAAACAGCCAAACGATCATGGATATCAAATGGTTTTTCATCCGCCACTGTGCCTCCACAATCAAGATCAGGTACCCACAGTCTTGTCCCAAATAGGACCTCGTAAGGAGTGACACCCCCTAGAGAGCTTCTTGGCTGGTTGTTTATTGCTCTTTGGACCCCATAAAGGTGACTGACCCAACTACCGCCCTTGCCTAATACCCTAGCTGTTAAAGATTGCTTTAAGTCACGGTTTTTCCTCTCCACAACGGAATTTCCCTCAGGATGGTATGGAGAGCAGTACCGCAATGCTATGGCCATTCCTTCCATGGCCTCTTTGTAAGCCCGAGAGCTGAACGCAGAGCCACAGTCAGAATGTAACGTGCCAACTGCGTATGTGCCGATAAAGACTCGCAAATCTTTTATAACAGTTCGAGCGTCAGCCGAGCGCTGAGGCCAAACCCATAAGATACTAGAGCAGGAATCCACTGCAACCATGATATATTTCTTGGCCCCATCAGATTGTAGGGGTTCGCAGTGGTCCAAGTACACACATGCGAGAGGTTTGTCTGATTTTAGTAATGGTGTCTGTGCTGGGCGTGTTACGGTGGAGCCTTTCATCTGCTGGCAGATGTCGCACTTTAAGACATAGTCTTTGGTCTGCTTTGTTAACCCTGGCCACCAGTAGCGCTGTTTCAGTAAAGAAATAGTCGCTGTAACGCCTGTATGCGCAGAACCCAAACCCTCGTGTGCTGCTAGAATTAAGCCTTGCCTACGATCCATATTTGGTATTACCCTATCCCCCACTCTAGGAATCTGAGCATATGGAATGTTTTGTGCATCTAACTTTTAGGAGTATTTGAGTGGAAATGTTTTAGGTACTGCTGTGCTGTCTTTGCATGAAGCATTGACAGCTACCAAAATCTCGCCGTCTATTCTCGTTTTTGAACGAGTGATTGCAGCTACGGACGCTGTGCGTACAGCCCCCTTTGCGGCTTCATCAGCCAATGAATTCCCTTCAACGTGAACGCCATCACGCTGATGACTCAGTGTATGTATCACGTGAGCCCTTGGTAGTTCGTTTCTCAACTCCACTACCTGTTCCCATAGCATTTTATGCTTAATTGTGCCACCTTTTGCGTCTTTAAACCCGTTTTGTTCCCAATGATGTAAATATTCATTGTACGACTGTACACAGTAAAAGGAATCGCACACAATTAGTGTTGGGAATTCGTGTTCTGTATTTACGAGTGCCAGTATGAGTGCTTTTAATTCTGCCAACTGAGCGGTGCAGTCTCCTAGAGATTGCGTTTTAGTGCAACTTGGATGGAACTTTCCATCGCGCATGCGACCTTTAACAATTGCACACGCTGCGCTGTAAGCTTGCTTACTCCCTATGGCCGGTTGAGCAGATCCGTCAGTGTAAATGATGTATTCATACTGATCTAGAGGTAAAATCTCATTTGGTAGAGGATATTCTTGTTCGTATTGCAGAAATGCTTGTGTTTTTAAACTTGGATCAAATCTGTATTCAACATCCGTTGCAGTAAGAGAATTAGCCCATTGTATCCATCTGGGATGTAAGGCTTTCGCATTTGGAATGCTAGCCTTTGTAACAGCCTCTAAGGCTGGTACTGGGGTCACAACTATTATGCGCTTTCCCTGAGCCAGAGCTCTTTCTCTTGCTACAGCGGTCTGCACTGCTATCAGTATTTTTTCTGTTGAAGTGAAACGCATCTTTGCGTTTGTGTACAGGTGTGATTTGTACCGTTTCACCTTCATTGAAAGTTAAATAAGTGCACCCGCATTGACCCGCTATTACTCGGATCACTAAGTTGCGTACATTTACGCGTGTCTGTAAATGTTTTGAAGCTATCATGTCTTCCTGTAGTGAACGTAGGATATTTGTATGTTCCTATGTCCATTGTCGGACTGAAAAATCAGGTTTTATTAAGTCGTAGAAAGGTTTTACTCCTTCTGTGTAATCCAAAATGTATGTTCGACCAAAATTTAGGAATCCCAGAATTGATTGTAAATTCTTTAATTATTTTGGAGGTTGGAGCAGCGCACACTTTTCTAAAAAGTTAGCTGCTAGGCTTTGTCCTTCACTTGACGGCTCATACCCTAAAAATAGGACATTGAGATGGGCAATTTTTGATTTTTTTAAAATTAAATTTATAGCCCTCAGAGGCGAATCTCATAATAATGGTGCTCACCCTGGTCAAGTGACTCGGTAAGTCATCGTCCGTCAGATAAATATCATCTACATAGGACTATGCTTCTTCATCCAAATTTTGGAGTAACTCTGTTACCCTTGCTGAAAATAGCCCCGGGCTATTCTTCTATCCTTGGGGCAAACGACAAAATTGCCGTTGCGACCCTAGCGCTGAGAATGCGGTCAAATACCTGTTTCAGGTGCTATATTTTGGCAGAAAAATCCATTTGAGATATCAAGTGTTGTTTTGTATTTTTGTCGCACAATGTTATTCATTAATGTGGCCCTGTGTTCATTTTGTACTGCAAATGTCTTTGTGCAGGTGTTTAAATGTCTGTAATCTAAAACTAAACGATGTGTTGTCAGGTTTTGATACGGGGAACAAAGGATTGTTCATAGGTGAAGTGCAATTTTCTATCACCCCCTGGTATTCTAGTTGATCTAAGATCTCCCTGACTTGTTTTTTAGCTTCCTGCTTTATAGGGTATTGCCTTTGAGAATTTGGGGAAACTTAACGGGATCACGTGGTGGGTTGAATCCTCATTCCAACCAGCATGATTTTTGTATAATGCTGGAGCTAGGGCAACCGCCCACTCTTGCGCATATGCATATTTTAAATGTATGGGAACGAGGTCGGAAAATGCTGGAAAAATGACCTTTTCTCCCTTAGGGCACTCAATGACAAATGCCGGCGGCCAGTCTTGCTCTGCTAATAGGATGTCATATCCAGATGACAAATATTTCCAAAATAGACCTTTAACTTTCCTGGGCTTGTCCCCCTCCATCCGGAGTGTTATCTCATGTAACTTATGTGGGACACTTACCCGAGTATTCGGTGTTTCCACCGTGATATACTCACTCAACTCCGCTGTCACCAGAAATTCCTTCAGGTTCTGGCGAGCTATTGTTACTTCTGCTGCGCTGTCTAGCATCGTCGGAGCCCATTCCCTGTTCAGAAGCTGTGTCCTCAGAATGTCTGATCTTGAGACCTTCTACCTTCTTCTTTTTGAACTGAGGTTTTTGTTTTTGTTTATCTTCTTTTTTAGGTGCGTAGTCTGCAGAGCGTTGCGTGTCTCTGGACTTTGTACGCTCCTCTGACCGTCCTTCCCTCTCTGAGTTTTTTGATGAACCCTGAAAGGAATGAGAGGAACGTGTATCAGTATCCTGATACCTGTCAGGTTTTTTAATATTATCCCTATTCCTGAGGTTATACCTCCTTTCAGAGGGCTCCTGTTGAGGAGACCAACCTCTGGATTGAGATCTGTTGTCTTTAGACTTTTGTTGTTTTTTATTTTCCCACTTCTTTTTCGAAGAAGTAGGTGTCTGCTTTGTAGTGTCCTTTTCAGGACTGCCCACCAGTTGTGGTTTTAATGCTTTCCCACCTAGACTGTCTCTGCCTAGTTCTGCATATGCAGTTTCAATTATTTTGGGTAGTTTGTATTGTTGATCCACCGGACTGAACTCCCTTAGGCGTTGGCGGATCGCCACTGAAGCTGCTTCCCCTTTAATATTAGCTAGTATTATGGCTGATACCTGATAAAAGTTGTTTAGTAACTTCATCCCTAAGTTTAGGGCAGGTTCTGCTCCGTACTCATTTTGTATCTGTCTCAATACGTCAGGTACTACTGCTAATGACTGGATACCATGCGTTCTGGTATGTATGGCAGCAAAGACTGAACCCCAAGAGGTGCAGTCCTCTATTTGTGGTGTGATCCCCATGGGCAAGCAGATTGTTCGTATTCTGTGTTTATCATAGGTGGTAGTATTCGGGAATACTGCCTCAAGCTGAGTTATTTTCTGAGCTATCCAGAATGGTATTTGTTTGCGTTTTGCGGGCATTTTGCCCATTACCACGTGTAATGTTTGAGGAGTAATTTTAGTTGCTGTACCCTGGTATTGGGTCCCGTTTGTTGCAACTGTTGTTGGTTGAACTGTGAGAGTCCTCATGACGAATTGTGTCAAGTTCCTGTAGATTTTAATTAAATCTTTGTATTGTATGAGTAATTCTGGCTGTGGAATTGTGTCAATGTCAGGGTGCGGTGTGTAAGCCGCTAGTATTGGCCATGTGGCCCCGTCTCCTCCAAGCGGGCCTAGTCTTACTCTTAAGTGGGGTAGGGCGCCTTTAAACCAGTATGTGTTCCTGGTACGTGAGTGGAATCTCTATGTCATCAAATGGACAGTATTCCTTTGATGCATCTCCTTCTATGTAGCAGTGAAATGTCTTTGTTACGGCATCTGCTGCTGGGAATGTAACCCATGAATAGAATACCTCTGTTTTATTTGATTTGTGTGCCTCAATCGCAAGAGCTACTACGCCACCCCTTGGTGGTAAACCATTTTTTAATAGTTTCATGGTGAGCGTGTCTGAATTTAGGTGCAATTTCAATTGCATTTTCGGGTGGTTCTCCTGCTGAGACCTGCAGATCTACTCTTTCTTCATCGCTCTGTCATTTTGAAAAGAAAATCTTTTCCAACAGAACTAAGATCTATGATAAAGGTGTTATGCACAATTTAGGAACTAAATGTCCTTCAAGCTTGATTAACCAACAGCCGATAAATAGGATATCTTGCCTACTCAGCTGTGGCGGAGTTTGTGCCCACCCACTCCAGACTTCTCTGGTGTTTTGTGAGTAGGTTCTCTGAGAATAGCACGACTGAACTATTCAGATTCTACTGTTAAATAAGTACCCAACCCACGTTGGGCGCCATGTCGTGTAGTTCCTATAGTACCCCTGCAGGACCTGCGCGTTTGGATAACATAAACCGTGGGCTTGGTGTTAGACTGATTCTGTGCACCCCCACCGCGTATGTTAGCCGGATTTGCATTAGCTAGCTCACAGTGCCACTAGAATCTCCTCTTATCGGGGAGAGATTAGTTTCTGGCAACCTTAGATCATGACAACCCTGATTCCTCAGAATCGTGGAAACAATTTACTACTTTTCGCTCAGTCACTCGTGCTTACTGGTTCGGTTTGTCTCAGAGAGTTGCACAGAATAAACAGTCTGGGCATTTCAATAAGTATTTATTGAACAGTTGTTATTCTAGTGTAAAATAGATGTGCTGCAGCCACTAGCAGACAATAGCAGAGATCTATTCTCAGCAGTACGATAAAAGTAAAGGGATAGTACAGTTCGACCATATTGCAAGAATACATACATGAATATAAAAGCATTATGAAAAGTGCCCGTACTCCTACGATGCCTAACTAGATGTACCTAAGTGTACCTAGCATGTGTGTGTAGGTCTAAAAGCCCAAGAGCCAAGAATCCTTCTAGATTTTAGTCGAACCCCATTACCTGAATAGAGAGAGTGTGGGACCCCGTCCTGGTCTCGAGTTGGACACCCCGCAAGGGCTGTGTTGGACCGCTGTCAGCTGGAGCGACTGCATGCAGTAGCCTCAGTGTCTCTGGTCAGTGTGTCAGCATGGAAGTCTCTGTTCCCTCTATCTTACCATGGCAAGATGTGGTGTATTTATACCCTAAAGTGTCTCGTCCCTCAGTATGGTTTGTATTGGTCTTTGTTAGACATGAGGAAGACGTCAGGGGTGAACTTTGTACATGCATATTATGCGGGAGATGTAGCTGGTGAATGCTCATGCATAATTTGAGTACATTGTAGGCCTGTGTTCGGGAGAGACCTTGCAGTGTTCTAACCACAGACTAGATAACGTTCAACCCTCAGAGTTCGTTGTGTACTGTAGGGATCTAATGTAGGTGAAAGATCATGCCTATATTAGGGCATAGGAGATCATGACCATAATAGGGCATAGACGATTATGACCATAATAGGGCATATACGAGTATGACCATAATAGGGCATATACGAGTATGACCATATACAGCATATATGAACGTGTCCATATTTGGACCTCTATACGAAACGTAACAGTAATTTTAGAACACAGTATTTGTCGCACGGATCCCACGCTGTCTCTGGTGTCTGAGACACCTCCTTCTGGTGGAGGATAGACCCGATGATGATGCTAACAGTTACTAGTACACGAGTGGGGCAACATGCCACTGACCGAGCATAGCTGTTGAGGGTCCCATACAATTTTTACAGAAACCCCTCGATGCAACTGTGTTTTCCCACTCTTTTGGTATCTGTTGTTTCAACGGATCAACACCAAAACCCTTGCCTACTACGGTTGTCTCTGAGATTCCATGTAACAAATACCTGCCTGCAGGCTTTAGCACAGTGTCGTAACAATCGATTATTAAAAGCGTACTGTCTTTAACACATGCTTTTCACAATAAGTAAGTCAAGCCTATTGGATTTGTCCTAACGTTACATGATAAAAAGATCAAGCCAATGAAATCTGGCATGTATTTTTTCAATGTACCAATGAAACATATACCCCTTACCTTACTCAACAATGGCCTATTCACATTATCTGACAACCGTCATGGACTGGTATGGAATTACAAATATTTTTTAAAACACCGCTTTCAGATCAATTTGTAACCTTTCTCATTGAAGGCCTAACAAGAATCATCACAGTGAAAAACCACAGGTTTTGTTAGAGTGGCTGGCCAACACCAACATCCTTGCCTGCTACAGTAATCTGTGAGATTACATGTAACGAAATACCTGTCTGTAGCAAATAACACAATGTAATAACAACCAACAGTTAAAGGTTTACTGGCTTTGCCAAATGCTTTTCACAATAAATATGTTAGACCAATTGCCCTTGTCATAATGTTTCATAATGAGCCGACCAGACCTAGGGCATTGGACATAACGTTTCCCAGTGCATCAATCAGGGTTATAGCTTGCCACCATGGCCATCTCAGGCCTACAGTATTGGGCGTACGATTTTCCTCAAGGTAGCCAGCAGGCACACTGTCATAAAATTAGAAAGGTATACAAAATACAGTTGGCTAACCAAAATACTATCTCACCTAATGGCCTAAGAAATATTCTTACAGAGTAAACCTATATCCATACTCCTTACTCGCAGTAAACACCAAAACACTTGCTTACTACAGTAATCTGTGAGATTCCATGTAACAAAATACCTAGCTGTAGGCTTTAACGTAGAGTAATAACAATCTACACTTAAATGCCTATTGACTTTAACATATGCTTTTTACAATAATAAATATGTTAGGCCTTGTGCATTTCTCATAGCATTTCACAATAAACAGATTAGGCCTGTAGCCATGATTGTTGGCTTGCCATCATAACCAGCTCAGTCCTACCATATCTAGTTTAAGCATTGCCACAAGCCAAAAAGTGCAATCATGGCAGCCTTTTAGGGAACTACACAGATTCATCCAAATCAAACCCTGTACTCTGGAGAACCAACGTGGATGGAACCTAAGCCCCTTTTTCAGTACTACGCTGAAAAGCTCTTTTTTATTAATTACATAATGTCATGCGACATCTGCTCTGTCAAGCCAGACCTAAAAGTCAACCTAGATTAGTGTAACCCTGGGCATCCCATACTGCTCTCAAACACAAAACTGCATTTTGAATTCTAAAGTTAATGATGGAAGGGGAGGGTGCTGGAACTGCAATACTTTACTCTTGACTGCCTTCATGCCATCTGTGCTGCTGCCAGAGAAAAACAAACAGTGTAAATAATCTAGTTGTCTAAGACGCCTTAACTGCTTCGAACGTTCCGCGCCAGTGCGGAACGTTCTATTAAGCGGGCGGGGCCGCGTCGGCCAACGGACGTGCGCAGCACTACTGAGGTAGTGCTCGCGACGGCTGTTGGCCGACAGAAGCACTTAAGGGGTTAAAACCATTACATGTCATGTGTGCCCCTTATTGTTCAAGCTCAGGCAGCTGGATAAATAAACAAAATAACCACAGCTGTGTGGAGGGGTTGTATTTTTTAAAGTGGAAGCACACAACTTCTGCCCAATGAAAACGTACTCTTGGCTACCAACATGTGGGGGGAACAAAGGCCGCTCTCTGTAGTACTCCTGAAAGCTCTTTTTTAGGTTGATCACATTATGTCTGGCGACAGCTGTACATAAAAATTAAACCTATTGCTTTTGTTTTTCATACACCAAGGACTCGCCACAACATTCATATTAAGTTCCTTTAAGCATACTGAATTATTTAAACATAAGAAATATGTTCTCAGGACACCCTGATGGAGAATTCCTCTTTCATTGTTGAATTGTACCCATTTAAAAATTGTAATACAATCTTGGGAAACTATTTGTAAGGCGATAAAACTTATCAATGTATCATTAGCTCCATTGGCCCTGATTTGCACATTCATTGCCCAGATTTAAACATTTAAAGTATTGTTCTTTTTATTTTCCAAATTCATTGACTAAAAGGAAATACAGTAGATTCCACACAGAAAACTCATGATAGCAATAAAAGGCATAGTTGATTACAAAAATATTACAGATAGATCAGAGCATCTTGGCATAAAGGTAAAACAGTTCTTTTCAAGATATTTAAAAAGTCAAACACTGGTCCCCAGATCTTTTTCAAATGTTACCATGATTAATAATTGCCATTTCCATACCCGATAATTTGATGCCACCATTCTTTCACATCAGGCGATTTACAGTCCAGCCATAATCTTGCAAACTGTAATTTGGCAAGAACAACAAAGGCGAAGACAATGCCCTTGAATTTTACCAGAATTATTTCAGACTAACCTAACAAAATGTATTCAGGTGACATGACAATTTATATTTTTATTAGCCAACCAAGTTCTCATTCCAGCTGCTGCCAATAGGTCTGTACTGTATTGTTCTATGTGCATTTTCAAACATACCCGACCGCGTAACCCACGATGTTCCATTTTTTTTATTCAATTGATCTGTTCTATCCATTTTAAAATTGTAGAGTATTTTTTAGAAATTTTTTTCACAGAGGTAAATGTCTCAGTAATTCTTTAGTTCAGAAAAAAGACAAACCACACCCAAACAAATAGCCATGGGCCTACAGCTCTTCTGTTTATTAGAGCTGGTTATCTGACCGAAGGAGATTATCCCCTTCTTTCATTAGGAAGATCTGCTAAATGCTCCATGGAATCCCAGAGACCTTGATCATAGAGGTTACTGAGGGCTATGGAACACTATTCTTATGTTTAACATTCCCTTTCGACTAGAGTCCAGATGTCTATCTCTTTGGCAGGTTGAGTGAATGATGTTAAAAAGAAGAATGCTAAGTTCTTACAAATGACTGAAACAGTTGTGGAATCTGAACGTAGTTTCTCCCTCAAGAACAAAGAACCTGTTTTTCAAGGCTGTTTGTTAAGACAGTGCGAGAACGAGAAGCACCTACTTTGTGATTGTCAGGTCCCAGGAGTGAGAGCTCCTGGTTGTCTTGCATCATGCCATGGCTGTAAGATTTCTTTAGTACCTAAAGTTTGTTCTTGTGCAAATGCAGTCCTTATTTAGCTTTTTCGCAACTCTTTATCTGCTAGGCGTTTTTGGTTTGTTTTGTTCCTTTATCTTTGTGGCAGTCCTTCTATTTTACTTCAAAAGAAGCCGTACTGACTGGGCATTGAACTTTTAGTGTTAATATTCTCCTGTACCTCGCCCGAAGCCCGTTACACATCTTAAAGCAAGCACTGACCGGTTGTCCGAGCTACAGTCTTCACTTTTTTAGCAACATCCCTTCAAATCTCCTATTTATTAAATGGTTTTATACAGCACAACTGTACCAAACTGGCATTTCTCCGGTTCATAAGAAATGTATTGGAATCACATAAGAACAAAGAGTGGACAAGGAATTTGATTACTTTTGGGAAAAGGGACAGTCTATGATTTGATTTGATATTTATAAAGCGCAACAGTCACCCGAAGGCATCAAGGCGCTAGAGACCAGCCGTACATACTCAGGAAAGTGGCAAAAGACAGAAAAAACTCCAGCTAGCAGCTAGACTGTGAACAGCCAGGTTTTGAAGGCTTTTCTGAAGGGGAGCAGAAGGGGGATAGATCTGAGAGCAAGGGGCAGAGAATTCCAAAGTTTGCTTGCTGCCACCGAGAATGCCCTATCCCCCCACTTCTTCTTCTTGGTACAGCCAGTTTCATTTGGAGCGACGAACGTAGTGGTCTGCTGGGAGAATGCCAATTGAACATAGTCTTCAACCTTGAAGGGTAGAGAGCATACAATGATTTGTGAACCATACAAAGAGATTTAAAGCTAATGCGTTGTTCAATGGGGAGCCAGTGCAGGCGCTCTAGACCCTTCCTGGCCGATTGTTTTCTGGGAATGTCTAGAATGAGTCTTGCCAGAGCGTTCTGCAGTACCTGAAGTTTGTGCTGCAAGCTCTTATTAGCAGCCAGGTACAAAGCATTACAGTTATCAAGTCTGGACATTACCAAGGCCAGTGCTACCTGTATCCGAGCTGGTCGTTGAATAAAAGGGAAGATTTTTTTTTTTACATCCTTATGAGCCTGGAGCATGTAGAAATCGTGCGATTCACTTGGATATTGAAGCTGAGTTCAATATCCATCAGGATTCCAAGGTTCTTAGCCTTTTTGCTCGGGACAGGACAGCATCCCAAGGACTGAGGCCAGCAGGTACTGTTCCACTTAGATACCCCTGGTCCGAATATCATCACTTCGGTTTTATTCCCATTAAGTTTCAAAAAGTTAGCAGACATCCAGTCTGCCACTCTAGTCATGCATCCAAGATGGAGACACAAGTATAATACAGTAGCTACAAATTGTAAGAGAACCATGTTATTTCTTGAATATTTTCATAATATGAGTTATCAAGTGCTTCCTGAATGTGAGGAGAGGTTCGGGTGTCTTCGCTCATTTTTTCTAGATCTAGAAGATCAGGTTTTGTGCTTGGAAAGATTTTGACGTTGGTATTTTTTAAAGAAGTGGGCCATTGCTTCTGAGTTCTTTTTGGCTTTCTGAGGTAATGAACAGGTTTGGTAAGCAAGATGGATTCTTTAGTAGACTAGTTTTGTAATCTACACATCCAATCTTAAATTTAAGTCAGGCCTCGAAGTGTCAGCAGTGCATGTCTTTTAGAATGGGTAGAATGTGATTATATGTTTTTGAAGATGTTAAAAATATTGCTGTTGAGTGCAGGAATGTTTTCAGAGATGCTAGAGTGGAAAAGGATAACCCTACTATTATGGCATTAATTAGTTTTTATTTTATTAGATTTTTCGGTGTAACAATACATGATGCAAAACATTACATTCATCAACAATGCTACGTGGGATTTAACGTACAATCGTACAGAGTAACAATAATACAGTACAGTATTGGCTTGTCCACCACAATCTAACCACAGTGTGTCGAAGACTCAAGCATCTTTAACTGTACTCTTCAGGATAGTACATAGCCCCAGCCCTCTCGTCTCCCATGTCTATATCATAGTGTTTGAGCGAGGGACCCTACACTTTATAAAACGTCTCGGGCATACTCCTCCTGCCTTATAGGTGACTTTTTTCCGCTACCATATAGAGGTCCATCCCTACTCTCCATTTTCTGAGAGTGGGCGGCTCAGGGGTACCCCAGTGTTTAGCCACATCTTTCTTCGCCACTATGAGACCCAGATTGCTAAGGAGAAGTTTGGCTCTGGGTATGCCTACCTCCCTAAATATCCCCAACAGGACGAATTTATGGTTTGTTCATAGTCATTCACCCAGTATCTTATTAAGTTCCTCCACTACTATAGTCCAATATGAACTTCTCAAGGAGCAAGACCATATTGTGTGCATGAATGACCCATCCTCATCCCCACATCTCAGGCAGTTAGGGGGCCTCTGTCCTACCAAATCTATGTAAACAGGCCCTATCATAATATATCCTGAATAAGTCATAGGTGGGACTAGATTGTCACCTCCTTTGGGTGTATCGGGGCTGCCTCCCAATCTGTGTTGTCTAATTCCCCCACCGCATCCTTCCATGTTGCCCTCACTTTCATCAGGGTATCTGGGACGTTATTGAGAATAGTCTTATGAGACCGTTTTCTCTGCTATCTCACCTTGGAGGAGCCCTCCCTTCCAATGGCGCATATTCCGGGATGTAGTCTAGTGCGATCTTTTTCGCTTGCCAGGCGTGCTGCAGTTGCAGGTATTTAAAATATTGGGTATTATGTAGATGATATTACTGCTGTAAGGAACTAAAGGGGATCAGTGTGCCTTCCTCCATGAGGTCATCCAGCTTAGAGATTCTAATAGTGTCCCACTGTCCAAAACCCTTCAGCTTCCCAAATTCCTTAAAACTTGTTCCCACCCATAGGGGCATCTCCTGGGGTCACCTTTGTGCTCCATTTCGGCAGTCTCTCCACACCTTTCCAGGCGTCAAAGGTCATCTGAGTTGTTGTTAGTAGGTTCTTTGACCCCTTCCCCCTGTACAGATAATGCAAGTATGAGTGGGTTTGGAATTGGGTCCTCTCCAGTGCATATGTTGGGTGATCCATGGGAATATTCCCCCAGTTATTGACAGCTATTAAGTGTGCTGCCCAGTAGTATGTCCAGATGTTGGGGAGGGAATGCCTCCATTATACGGATTCCTCTGCCGTGTACCAGTGCCACCCTAGGGTGTCCACCCCCCCATTCCATAGCAGCGTCCGGACTTCATCATCTATTCTAATAAAACTGTTGTCTGGGATCTTATAGTAGGTATTTTGAAGGATATACAAGAGCTTCAGGAGTGTAACCATCTTTTACATAGCCGCCCTTCCTACTAACGTCTGTAGCAGTGTCCTCCACCTTTCAACGTCTCCATGGAAGTCCACAAGTACCCTGGTCTAGGCTTCTTTATTGGAGGTCACATAGAGACCCAGGTATTTAAACCCTTGCCTATCGATTTGCAACTGCCCAGGACAGTCCCGCTCAGTGAAGGGACCTCTAGCCAGGTAGAGGCTAGTCTTGTCCAAATTGATGCGGTAGCCTGTGTGGGCTCCATATTTTTCGAATATCTGGAATATACCAGGTAGCGTCTCAGTCGGCCTGGTTACATGTAGGAGGATCTCATTGGTTGACAATGATATCGGTTCGTCTCCCGACGCCCCCTCCCTCTCTCTAAAACATGGTAGGTCAGGATGTGCTCTAATTAATCAGGCTAGGGGTTCCAGCACGGGGCAAACAAAAGGGGTGATAGAGGGCACCCTTGTCTCGTACCCCTCTCGATGGGGAATTCGATGGCAAGTTCGCCATTTACTCTGACTCTGGCGACCGGGTTTTTGTAGATGTCTATCCCGGTAATAAATTTGGGGCCAAACCACACCAGGCCCTGTTTCAGGAAGGGCCAGTGGACAGCATCAAATGCCTTCTCGGCATCTAGGGACAGGGTTATGAGGGGATCTTTCCGAAATTGAACCGCCTCAAGCCAGTTGTAGAGTCTGCGGAGGTTGAGCCTAGTTGACCTTTTGAGCATAAAGCCCGATTGGTCCATATGTATTAAATTGGTAATCACCGGTATGAGTCTGGTGGCCAATATTACAGCCAGTATTTTCGTCTCAATGTTCAAAAGAGATCGAGCGATGGGAACTGTATTGTGTTGTAGGTTTACCCAGTTTATGAATCCGTTTTATAGTAGTGCTGCGGAGATCTAGCGGGAGGGCACCCACCTCCTTGGCCTCCCTGAACATTTCAAGCAAGTATGGACCCAGGAGTCCAGCGTTTTTCTTTAAAAGTTCGGCCGCTATGTCATTAGGACCCTGGGTTTTTCCTGTCTTCAGACTGACAATGGCCGTCAGTACCTCCGAGAGGCCTATGTCCTGCTCCAGGGCCTGTCGTTCTTCCCCCGTCAGGGTTGGGACTGTCAATTCTCCCAGGTAGTTTTCTATTTGAGTGGTGTCGGCCTATGGCCGAGCCTTATTGAAAGCGGCATAGTATTGTGCGAACTCGTTTGCAATTTCCCGAGACGTGACATAAGAAACCTCATCTTCTCCTATTATATTAGTCACCCACCGAGTGGGAGGGCACGGTGACAGATGTGTGAGCATGGAGGGTGACAGGCGGATGATTGAAGGATCAGTGTAAGTGGTGTTTTAGTGATGAGAGTGTATGTAGAGGTGGGTGGGTGAGTGAGTGGTGGGCGTGTGGTGTAAGAGTGCAAGGTACGTGAAGTGTGAGACAGATTAAGTGGTGGGTGTATTGTAGATGAGGCGTAGGAGTGCTGGGTGGGCAGTTTGTTTGGCGGGGCGAGTGGGAATGCCTGCATAAATGTAGGGTGCTCACTATATCTGCATAAGTGCAGGCTGTGAGATGCTCCCTTGTGAAGGCAGAGTGAGCTAGCTGCATGCTTTTGTGACTGCAGGATGCAGCACAATAAAGCCACACCTATTGCATGCCCATGCTTGGTATGCTATTTTGTCATCTTGTGTTTTTCTATTGTATTGTATCTTATCTGTGTGTTTTTTGGTCTGTGCTTTATTTCATTGTGACATGCATGGCAAAGTCTGATTTTTGTTTTTATAATGCCCTAGCGAGATATTTCAGCAAAATTCAGTATTGACGGTGGACTAGGCCAATGACCAACGCAGTTTGACTGATTTTTAGACATTTGTGTAGTTTATATGAAGTGCTTTAATGCTTATATTAGAATCTTGGTGTGCGTTTTTTATACACCCTATTTTCATAAAAATGATACATTTACTTTAATACGTTTTGTGCTACCTTATGAGTTACTGAAATTGGAGGAGGTACTAAACAGGACTCCATCAAACAAAATGCCATTTGAATTGAATTCTGGATGCAGGGGGGGGGGGGTGTGCGTGTTTTAGGTGGGCACGGTGTACCCATGATGCGTGTTTTATTATGTTGTGCTCTTCTCCAAAGGCCAGGAACGCTTTACCTCGATGACCCGCCTGTACTACAGGGAGGCCGCAGCCTGTGTGATCATGTTTGACGTCACCAACCGGGCCTCCTTCCTGAACAGCCAGAAATGGAAAGAGGACCTGGACAGCAAGGCCGCGCTGCCCAGCGGCGCCCCGGTGCCCTGCATCCTGCTGGCCAATAAGGTGAGTACGGGGCTCCAGAAGTACAGATGGCGGCGTTTTTGTGTTGACCTTCCTCTGGGGTTTGGACAGGCACCAAGTCTGTTCCATGGAGTGGTGTTTCACCGAGAACCGAATGTCCTTGCGTTGATAATTGATGTTTAATATTGCCCATCTCCATGGTGCTAATTTTACTGAATTCAAAGGATGAAAGTTTTAGTCAACTGTCGAACCAGTGGCCTCCCTGTTACACAGAAAACCCTGAAGTGTGGACGCAGTGGCCCACTGTGCCACCTGGGTAGGGTTCACATGTGACGAGACGGGGTACTCCAAGGTACTCCATACAAGGAATTCGAGAAAACTTCTTTATTTTTGGCCACATAAAGCAGCTGGCCACTACCACCTCCGATTGCTCCAAGTTTAAATTCTAACATTCCAAAATTTTCTCTAGTTCCACAGATGGAGTAAACGGGGAAGAATACTAGAACAGCTGACGCTATGACAAACAACACTTTAACACAACATATCCGCTCCCTTTGGGAAAGACAAAAGAAAAAGCAACACACATACAACATACAAAACAGTGCACCACAACAAAATAGTAAAGCAATAAATAGCATGGAAATAAATACACTATAGTAAGGCCCACTGAAAAGTGTTATCCCACCACACAGACCTCACACTTTTCTGGAACCTTCATGAACTTCCAGCTTTACTAATCTTCATTCCACCAGACTCGGACCCACCGGAACCACTCTCGCTCCTGTCTCTTGTAGAGAGATTATATCCATTGTTTATTCTGTCCACCATCTCAACGTGAAACAATGACTACATTGTACCACTATACTATTGTAACAATTGAACCACTCATTAAATTACAGCAACACACCTATTATCATAGACCGACACAGCATGTAATATAACACCACGCCCAGAGTGCTACCATGATATGTGCACTCTGAATAGAAAACTGTAAATACACCAATAGAGGGGAGACCCAGCATTCATAAAGTGCATGTGAGCAGTGTATCCGAGATTGGTAAGTCCAGGCACCCAAGTAAATCGGTGCTCTACTCACATTTCCAAAGATTTTCAGTGTCGTGTGGTCGCCAATTACCTTTTTGTAATGATATTTTCTTTTTTTTTTTCTTTTTTAAGTCTGTTTATTAAATGAACAAACCTGGCAGCATGTTAGTCAACAAGCACATTCCATACATTTACATCGTTACACTGTACGTTGTTCCATTTTCTTTTCCTTGTTTTGTTAAACATCATTTTACAATTTTAGGCAAAGTCATCACATCAAGGCAAGGGCAAGTACATTGCAGTATGTTAACGTACATATTTGCTCCCGCTACTCCTGCACACGGCTAGTTAGCCACCGGTCACAGTCCTCTATACTGTGCCCAACCTCCCCATATTTTATCCTATTTTTTTGGGCACCCTCTCCCCTGGAACACCACTTTCTCGGCGTTGCAGCACCAATCTATCTCCTCCTGTCATTTCGTCACACTCGGAGGCTGGCTCGCCCCCCATTCCCTTGCTATATTGCATTTGGCCACTATGCTTGCTTTTTTAAACCATAGTTTGGAATATTTAGGCCAAGCTGCCTCCCCCGCCACACAAAGAATATGCCATTTGGCCTCACATGGGACCTCTAGCGCGACCACATCCGTCATGACACGCGCAACATCTTTCCAGAACTGCTGTATCTTGGGACATGACCGTAATAATATTTTCTTATGTATGTGTATGTATGTATTTATGTATATGTGTGTGTGTTGATGGTTGATGGTCCAGTTGAAGGCAGGAGCCGAAACGCGTAGACCGTCCATGCTTGCACGAATGTACTAAATAAATTCACTTTATTGGGTTAAAAAACCTACCTGTGGATCGTTCTTTCTCCGTGCTGTGGGATTCTTGCTGAGAGCAGTGTGGAATCCGTCCTTTGCATATATATATATATATATATATATATATATATATATATATATATATATATATATATATATATATATATATATATATATATATATATATATAATATATATGCTTCCCAACCACTTCCAAGAGAAGGCACTGGAGTGGATCATCTCCTTCCTCGCCGGAAGAACCCAGAGAGTCCGCCTCCCCCCGTTCAGTTCCGAGGCCACCGAAGTCATCTGCGGCGTACCACAAGGATCATCACTCAGCCCCACCCTCTTCAACGTCTACATGAGCCCCCTCGCAGCCATCGCACGCCAACACAACCTCAACATCATCTCCTACGCCGACGACACCCAGCTGATCCTCTCCCTCACCAACGACCCCACAACCGCCAGAACCAACCTACATGAAGGGATAAAGGACGTAGCCGAGTGGATGAGGAACAGCCGCCTGAAACTGAACTCAGATAAGACGGAAGTCCTCATCCTAGGATCATCACCCTCCGCCTGGGACGACTCCTGGTGGCCCCCTGCCCTGGTCAACGCACCCAAACCAACGGACCACGCACGCAACCTGGGCTTCATCCTGGACTCCTCCCTCTCAATGACCCGACAAGTCAACGCCGTCTCCTCGTCTTGCTTCAACATCCTACGCATGCTGCGCAAGATCTTCCGGTGGATCCCCACCGAAACCAGGAAGACGGTCACCCAGGCCCTCGTCACCAGCCGACTGGACTACGGCAACTCCCTCTACGCCGGAACCACAGCCAAACTTCAAAAAGACTCCAACGCATCCAGAACGCCTCAGCTCGACTCATCCTGGACATCCCCCGACACAGCCACATCGCCGGACACCTGAGAGACCTGCACTGGCTCCCCGTCAGCAAGAGAATCCCGTTCCGACTCCTCACCCACGCACACAAAGCTCTCCACCACCAAGGCCCCAGATACCTCAACGACCGTCTGACCTTCTACACTCCCACCCGCCAGCTACGATCGACCAACCACGCCCTCGCCGCCGTCCCCCGCATCCGAAGAGCCACAACGGGAGGAAGATCCTTCTCCTACCTGGCTGCCAAGACGTGGAACTCCCTACCCATCCACCTCCGCCTTACCCAAGACCACCTCTCCTTCAGGAAGCAACTCAAGACCTGGCTGTTCGAACAGTAGCGGACCCCCCCCCCCCCCAAGCGCCTTGAGACCCTCCGGGTGAGTAGCACGCTTTACAAATGCTTGATTGATTGATTGATTGATTTGCTCACACAAAGGATGCGGTGCACTCTCGAGTTGTTCCGTTTCAAACTTTATTAGCCAAAATCCACCGTAGCTAACAAACTTGTTTCGGCCATGACGGCCTTTGACATTGACAAAGGCCGTCATGGCCGAAACGCGTTTGTTAGCTACGGTGGATATTGGCTAATAAAGTTTGAAACGGAACAACTCGAGAGTGCGCCGCATCCTTTGTGTGAGCAAAGTGGTTGGGAAGCATTGAGAGCGGTTCGTCACCGCTTTGCGGCAGCACCCGCCTGGGAAGTGAGCAGTGTTTTTTGGCGAAAAACTGGTTATATATATATATATATATATATAATCTATCTCAAATTAGGGTCCTCACCCACAGGTACCACCCGTGGCATGCTTCATCATTGGACCCTCACCCAAACACTGAATGTGTTTGGGTGAGGACCCTTGACCTTGCCAGGTAGGTCGCTCCCCCACCACACAGCTCCGCCTGTGCTGTCTGCCCGCTGCTCCTGTAGGTAAGATCGCCCTCCGCTTGTGGCCCCGGTGCCAGTTTTGTCTGCTTGTCTCCCCTTTTCCTTTCTGTGCCCCTCGCTGCCCCACTGTTGTTGTGCCCGTGATTTGCCTGCTCTCCCCCGTTTTTCCTTCTGTGCCCCTTGCTGCCCCACTGTTGTTGTGCCCGTGATTTGCCTGCTCTCCCCCCGTTTTCCTTCTGTGCCCCTCGCTGCCCCACTGTTGTTGTGCCCGTGATTTACCTGCTCTCCCCCCGTTTTCCTTCTGTGCCCCTCGCTGCCCCACTGTTGTTGTGCCCGTGATTTACCTGCTCTCCCCCGTTTTTCCTTATGTGCCCCTCGCTGCCCCACTGTTGTTGTGCCCGTGATTTACCTGCTCTCCCCCCGTTTTTCCTTCTGTGCCCCTCGCTGCCCCACTGTTGTTGTGCCCGTGATTTACCTGCTCTCCCCCCGTTTTCCTTCTGTGCCCCTCGCTGCCCCACTGTTGTTGTGCCCGTGATTTACCTGCTCTCCCCCCGTTTTCCTTCTGTGCCCCTCGCTGCCCCACTGTTGTTGTGCCCGTGATTTACCTGCTCTCCCCCCCGTTTTTCCTTCTGTGCCCCTCGCTGCCCCACTGTTGTTGTGCCCGTGATTTACCTGCTCTCCCCCCGTTTTTCCTTCTGTGCCCCTCGCTGCCCCACTGTTGTTGTGCCCGTGATTTACCTGCTCTCCCCCCGTTTTCCTTCTGTGCCCCTCGCTGCCCCACTGTTGTTGTGCCCGTGATTTACCTGCTCTCCCCCCGGTTTTCCTTCTGTGCCCCTCGCTGCCCCACTGTTGTTGTGCCCGTGATTTACCTGCTCTCCCCCCGGTTTTCCTTCTGTGCCCCTCGCTGCCCCACTGTTGTTGTGCCCGTGATTTACCTGCTCTCCCCCCGTTTTTCCTTCTGTGCCCCTCGCTGCCCCACTGTTGTTGTGCCCGTGATTTACCTGCTCTCCCCCCGTTTTTCCTTCTGTGCCCCTCGCTGCCCCACTGTTGTTGTGCCCGTGATTTACCTGCTCTCCCCCGTTTTTCCTTCTGTGCCCCTCGCTGCCCCACTGTTGTTGTGCCCGTGATTTACCTGCTCTCCCCCCGTTTTCCTTCTGTGCCCCTCGCTGCCCCACTGTTGTTGTGCCCGTGATTTACCTGCTCTCCCCCGGTTTTCCTTCTGTGCCCCTCGCTGCCCCACTGTTGTTGTGCCCGTGATTTACCTGCTCTCCCCCCGGTTTTCCTTCTGTGCCCCTCGCTGCCCCACTGTTGTTGTGCCCGTGATTTACCTGCTCTCCCCCGTTTTTCCTTCTGTGCCCCTCGCTGCCCCACTGTTGTTGTGCCCGTGATTTACCTGCTCTCCCCCCGTTTTTCCTTCTGTGCCCCTCGCTGCCCCACTGTTGTTGTGCCCGTGATTTACCTGCTCTCCCCCCGTTTTTCCTTCTGTGCCCCTCGCTGCCCCACTGTTGTTGTGCCCGTGATTTACCTGCTCTCCCCCCGTTTTCCTTCTGTGCCCCTCGCTGCCCCACTGTTGTTGTGCCCGTGATTTACCTGCTCTCCCCCCGGTTTTCCTTCTGTGCCCCTCGCTGCCCCACTGTTGTTGTGCCCGTGATTTACCTGCTCTCCCCCCGGTTTTCCTTCTGTGCCCCTCGCTGCCCC
Organism: Calotriton arnoldi; assembly: GCA_963921515.1. Classification (NCBI taxonomy): domain Eukaryota; kingdom Metazoa; phylum Chordata; class Amphibia; order Caudata; family Salamandridae; genus Calotriton; species Calotriton arnoldi. The sequence goes on along the minus strand of CAWUFW010005854.1, from coordinate 194,336 downwards.
ACTGTTGTTGTGCCCGTGATTTACCTGCTCTCCCCCCGGTTTTCCTTCTGTGCCCCTCGCTGCCTATCGCCATTCCCGCCGCTGCGTCCCTGCGGCCCCGCCCCCTGACTGCCCATTCGCTGCCCCTGCCTCCCGCCTCCCAGCTGCTCCTCCCTCCCACCTCCCCATAAATGGCGGCCGCTGCACGCGCCGCGCAGCGGACGTGCGCAGCGGGCGCGCCGCTGGCGCGCCGAAGGCGCGCCTAAGGCAAGCCCGTCTGCGCCCGTCCGCGACTGGACCGCGCCCAGCGCCAGAACCCCTGGATCCCACCGATGCAACACCACTCGACGGACCTACGACGCCGCCACACTCACCGCACTCAATGCCGGCCGGAACCCTGCCTGCTACCGAGCCTCACCGAGACGCACCCACGGACCCTTCACCTGCCAAACCTGCCGGTTCACCTGCCCCCTGACGTGCACCACCTCCGCCAAGTCGAGCAACAGCAGCAACCACCTGAAATGCATCCTGCTGAACACCCGCTCCGTCCACAGGCACGCCGTGGAACTCTGGGACCTGCTCGACGCAACAGCACCGGACATCGCCTTCCTCACCGAAACCTGGATGAACGCCTCCTCAGCGCCTGACATCGCCATAGCCATCCCGGATGGATACAAGATCACCCGGAAGGACCGCGTCAACCAGACGGGAGGAGGCATCGCCATCGTACACAAGAACACCATCCGCATCTCGACTAACTCCGACGAGACCTTCACCGCCGCCGAACACCTACACTTCCAGATACACACGGACCCCAAGACCACCCTCCGAGGCACCCTCATCTACAGACCCCGGGACCACGCACACTATTCAGCGAAGACATCGCAGACTTCATCAGCCCGCACGCCATGCCCTCCGCCGACTACATCCTCCTAGGGGACCTCAACTTCCACCTGGAGAACAACAACGACAGAAACACCACCGCCCTGCTGGACAACCTCGGACTCAAGCAACTGGTGAACACGCCCACCCACTACGCCGGCCACACGCTTGACCCCGTCTTCTCGTCCAGCAAGCACATCTCCTTCAGCCACGCCACCGGACTCCACTGGACCGACCACAGCTGCGTCCACTTCAGCTTCAGAAAGACTGCGACCCACCACCACCCGCAACAGGCTCCCCGCCGGAGCTGGAGCAAGATCACCGCCGAGCAGCTCACCGCCTCCCTCAGCCAGAACACACCCACCGACACAACGGACCCAAACGAAGCAGCCAGCAACCTCGCCAAGTGGCTGACCGCCTGCGCCGACGACCTCGCACCACTAAAAACCCTCCCAGCAGACCCGGAAGCAAGAAAACCCCTTGGTTCACCAACGAACTCAAGGAATCCAAGAAGAACTGCCGCACTCTCGAGAAAACCTGGCGACTCGTCCAGACCACAGACAACAGGACCGCCCTCAAGCACGCCACCCGCAAACACCACCAGCTGATCCGTGCCACCAAGAAGTCGGCACTCAAAGAACGACTGGACAACAACGCCCATGACAGCAAGGAACTTTTCAGCATCGTCAAAGAGTTCTCCAACCCCAGCGCCGGAAACAACGACATCACCCCCTCGCAAGACCTCTGCAACTCACTCTCCGCGTTCTTCCACCGCAAGATCACCGACATACACAACAGCTTCGACGCACAAACAACGCACCCTACCGCCGAACCAATGCCCGCCACCACCACCCTCTGCAACTGGACCCCGATCAACACCGAAGACACCACCCGCACGATGAACTCCATCCACTCCGGATCACCAACCGACCCCTGCCCACACCACGTCTTCAACAAAGCCGACGCCACCATCGCACCCCATCTCCGGGACATCATCAACTCCTCCTTCCACACCGCCACCTTCCCGGAGAGCTGGAAGCACGCCGAGCTTACCGCCCTCCTGAAGAAACCAACGGCGGACCCCACCGACCTCAAGAACTACCGCCCCATCTCGCTCCTTCCGTTTCCGGCCAAAGTCATCGAGAAGACCGTCAACAGACAGCTTGCCGCCTTCCTCGAGACGAATGGATCCCTCGACCCCTCGCAGTCCGGGTTTCGGGCCAACCACAGCACCGAGACCGCCCTTATCGCAGCCACCGACGACATCAGAACCCTAACCGACAACGGGGAAACAGCTGCCCTCATCCTCCTGGACCTCTCCGCGGCGTTCGACACCGTCTGCCACCGCACCCTAGTGAAGCGCCTCAGCAACATCGGAATCCGAGAGAAAGCACTGGAATGGATCATCTCGTTCCTCGCCGGAAGAACCCAGAGAGTCCGCCTCTCCCCGTTCAGATCCGAAGCCACCGAAGTCATCTGCGGCGTTCCACAAGGATCCTCACTCAGCCCGACCCTCTTCAACGTCTACATGAGCCCCCTCGCAGCCATCGCACGCCGACACAACCTCAACATCATCTCCTACGCCGACGACACCCAGCTGATCCTCTCCCTCACCAACGACCCCACCACCGCCAGAGCCAACCTGCACGACGGGATGAGAGACGTCGCCGACTGGATGAGGAACAGCCGCCTTAAACTGAACTCAGACAAGACGGAAGTCCTCATCCTGGGCTCATCACCCTCCGCCTGGGACGACTCCTGGTGGCCCCCGGCCCTGGGCACCGCACCCAAGCCAACGGACCACGCACGCAACCTGGGCTTCATCCTGGACTCCTCCCTATCGATGACCAGACAAGTCAACGCCGTCTCATCTTCATGCTTCAACACCCTGCGCATGCTCCGCAAGATCTTCAGATGGATCCCCACTGAAACCAGGAAGACCGTCACCCAGGCACTCGTCACCAGCCGACTGGACTATGGGAACACCCTCTACGCCGGAACCACAGCCAAACTTCAAAAGAGACTCCAGCGCATCCAGAACGCCTCCGCACGACTCATCCTGGACATCCCCCGACACAGCCACATCACCGTACACCTGAAAGACCTGCACTGGCTCCCCGTCAGCAAGAGAATCACGTTCAGACTCCTCACCCACGCACACAAGGCCCTCCACGACCTGGGCCCAAAGTACCTCAACGACCGCATGTCCTTCTACACGCCCACACGCCAGCTACGATCAACCAGCCACGCCCTCGCCACCGTACCACGCATCCGCAGAACCACCGCCGGAGGAAGATCCTTCTCCTACCTGGCGGCCAAGACCTGGAACTCCTCCCCACTCACCTTCGGCGAACCCAGGACCATCTCGCCTTCAGGAAGCAGCTCAAGACCTGGCTGTTCGAGCAGTAACTTACCCCCTCCCCCAGCGCCTTGAGACCCTCCCGGGTGAGTAGCGCGCTCTATAAATGCCGTGATTGATTGATTGATTGATTGATTGAATGTGTCTGGGTGGACTCCACACGTTTGTAAGCGGAGTTCTTGGTGTGGTAGCAGTGAATAAAGGCAGGGGGTGTGGGGGGGATTAAAATAACCTCCAGATCCTAAATGTGAAATTTTTAATGGCATAGAATTAGGGGCTAGGTTAAAGTTCTGAGACTCAAGATTTAATGTTCCCAGGTGTCGATTTAGGTCGACATGTTTCAGCCAATTTGTTACCCGAAAGGTCATTAGGCTTTCTTTAGGACCTTATATTCCCTGCGTGATAACCTATGCTAATTCAGTTAATTAAAATAAAGACATGCACATTATCATACAGACCATACTTGAGGGACCTTTTCTGTGTATGGTCAAAGAGGTCTAGTTAAATTTACCGACATCGTAGGGAATACTTCAAAAACTCTGAATAGAAACACAAAACTTACACCCAAGATACAACAAGCATGAACAGATATAGCATTATATTCGGTGTTTCCCTGTAACTAAGAGTAGGAGTTGCATTGCCATACAGCCACAATAGCGACAAAGACATATATTTCTGCTTCAAAATGTAATGAAACACAATGCACTTGATGCCTATATAACCGTTACATTAAAATCCTATTACAAAACAAGCCTGCCACAATTATATTGCAAATTAACACAGATGACCGATACTAATCTACACAGCGATATTTTTTGCACCATATTATATCAAAAGAATAACCCAAACAAGTCCGAAACCGCTCATTACAGAGAATATATATATATTAAAGATATCCATGAATCAAACGTAATGTCTATTGTAATATCGTGGATTATCTCCTTGGGTATGTCATCAATAATACTGTCTGAGATGTCCTCAGGGATGTCATTTAACATGCCGTCAGTGGTGTCATATGTGAGGTCATGAGCAGTGTATGATTGGAGAACCAGTTATGGTTCGTTTACTGTATTATAACTGGCGAATTTCAGTGCTCTTGTGGTTTTTAGATGACGTTTTGTAACAATACTTAAACTGGTTTTTTTTTTCCAGTAGATACATACATAATTTTTCGCTTTGCTGTTTTTTTAATGTTCTTATTTTGGAACTTTTTTTGTTGAACCAGTTTTACTTTACTTTTAAACTTTATTTGTTTAAATCTTTTTTTTAAAGACGATATGGATTTGTGTGATTCTTCTTATGATGCAAATCTGCATTGTTTGACAAATAACAAATATGGTCCACTCCCAAGAACAAATCTTCATGCACTGATTGTAGTATATCACAGATACTGCAGCTGGTGATCCTTACCTCCTGTGCCTGCTGTTGTTCTGGGGGCATAGTTTCTGCTGCTTCCTCCTCATGACATTGCCTGCCTCCCCTTTGCTGCCCTTGAGTACTCATTTGGGTGCATGGCAGAGAGAAAGTCATGCCGAAGGAGTACTCTCTAGGATGACGTCCATGCAGGACTGGTCACTTAATGACATGTGACCTTTGCATTGTTTTTTCTTCCCTGTGAGTAAAAAGATTAGGCCAGCTGAGCTCTGCCTGGCCTTCCCTGCGCTACTTGCCAATTGCCAGTGCCCGGTTCTTGACCAGGCTTAGCTCAAGCTCAGTTGCTATAGTGACATGTCCTGCTCCTCATCCTTGTACTTCTTTCCTTTCTTCTTCGACCTCTTGCTCTCTCTCACGTGCACCCCTGCCCTCTCACATGTTCTACTTTCTCTGCTGTCTTTCCCCTTTAGCATCTTTTTCATTGATCTTATTGCTTCCTCTCTCACTCTTTGCCTCCTTGACTTTTTTCTTTCAGTTGTTCTCCTGCCTCTTTACCATGTTGCCTCTTAGTCTCTCACTCGTTCTTTGCCACTTTTGACCTTTTGTTCTTTCACTCGCTCTCGTTGCCACTTTGATCTTTTGCCCTCTTTTAGGTACTTTTGCCTCTTTATTTGCTTTTTGTCTCTTTATCCTTTTGCCTCTGTCTGCCAGCTTTTGTCCCTTGCAGCCACTCTTACCTCCTTATTTTCTTCTACTTCTGCATCCTCTTGATTCACAAGCCTTCTTACGCAACTTTTTTCCCCCGCGCTTTCACTATGCCCCCTGCAGCGGACTTTCCCGCTTCTTCTGCTGCGCCGCAGTTCCTCCTGCTTCCTGTCACTCGCTCCAGCCCGCCCACCACCTTTGAACTTCTGCCCCTCCCACTCCTATTTAATGGCAGCTGCAGCGCAGAGCAGCCATTAAGCATGCTGTGCCTGGCCCTGTCTGCACCTCTTACTTGTGCCCGATTTTTCAGACCAGGGCTAGCCCTTTCGGACCCAGGTCTATCACAGGAGCTAAGCAATCCCGCCTTGCTCCTCCTCCAGGTACTTCTTTTTTCTTTGATCTCTTGCACCCCTACTTTCTCACCTGTTCTCCACTTTCGTTGTGGTATTTACCCTTTGACCTCTTTTTCTTTGATCTTATTGCTCTCCCTTTATTCATCTTTGCATCCTTGAACTTTTGCTCTCACTCAATTGTTGCCTCTTCGCCACTTGTCCTTTTCCTCTCTTGCTCATACTTTTGCCTATTGGCCACTTTAACCTTGTTCTCTCACACTCATTCTTTGTCATTTGAGCTTTCTGCTTGCTCACTCGTTCTTTGGCCTTTTGCTTACTTACTCGCCCTTTGCATCTTTGCCACCTTTGACCTTGGGCGCTCTCATTTGCTCTTTTTGCCAGTTTGGCCTTCTGCCATCTTTTAGGTGATCTTGCCTCTCTTTATTTGCTTTGTCTTTCTTTATCCATTTGCTTCTGCCCGCCAGCTTTTGCCTCTTGCAGCTGCTATAACCGCCTTTTTTCGTCCCCTTTTGCCTCCTCTTGCTCCTTTACCTGCAAGCCTTCTTTCACTGCTTTTTTTCCCCTACCCTGGCTCCCCCCTTTGCGCATTTACCCTCTACGGCGCTCCTTCCTGCTTCCCACCACTAGCTCCAGCCCACCCGCCACTCCCAGAATTCTTCCTCCCCTCCTGCTCCTACTTTATGGTGGCCACAGAGTAGACACCAAAGGTCAGAACTCCTGGTCCTCTTCCCATCACCGCTCCTCCAGATGACACTCCATTGCAGTCCTCCATGCCCTGAACCCTGGGCACAGCTCTTAGCACTGCAGCAGGGCCTCGCCAGCCAACCTTAAGACACTGTTTCCTACTCTACCTGCCACTTTTCCTGCACTTCCCCGCACTCGCCCCCCCCCATCCCAATCACCCGACACACACGACCCGACTCCACACCACCGGCCCACCCTCCCTTACCCTTCCCTGTCCTGCCTCCTCCTCAACACCCGTTCCCTCACGACACATGCCACTGAAGTCTGGACCCTCCTGCATGACCTCTTATTAGGCCTACTCTTCCTGACCGAAACCTGGCTGATTCCCAACATCGGCTCCGACATTGCTAAAGCGATGACCTAACGGATACAAGATCGTAAGGGGGGATGGAATCAACAAATTAAGAGACCATCCGATACTCCGCCACCTCCGTGAACACCAGCAACCGTAATGGAACATCTGACCCTCAAACTTCACTAACAACTGCACCATGAGCAGCACCCTCATCTACTGACTACCTGGATTGCGCACCAACTTCGGCAGCACCATTGCAGACTTTGTTGCTCTTCTGCTGCTCTTGTACAAAGCCTTCATCCTCCTCGGCGATCTAAACTACCATCAGGAGCACCTCACCAACTCCCCCCTCCCCCCCCCCTCCCCAGGAACAACCTCCTGAAGGACTGAACATTTCTGAAACTCACCCAATGAGTGAATAGCCCCACCGGACATGTACTGAACCCCATCTTCACCAACTTCAACAACCTCCCGTTGAACAAAGTCACACCTCTCACCTGGATCGATCTTGTGCTCGTCAACTCCAACATACCTATCCCTCACCACCACAGAACTGCTCCAGTGAAATTCACACACTGACACTAGAATAGGATTCCAAAAGAAAACTGGTCCTTCTACAATTCTAGCCAACAGCCACAACACCACAACAAAGGCATAATCTATTCAGGAGGAGCATCTATATGAATTAAAGTACCCGCCACCTGGGTCAGATGACCCCAAAGGTTCACCACGTGTTTTGACAGAGGTGTGGTGTAGAACCTTGGTGGATTATACAGTGATATTTGTTAAGTTCACTACGTATTGTGGTGGGAAGTCACCCACTTGGTGACATGTGCTATAAGTAGGAAGTGTGCTCTAACTCAAACATGCGAAGATATTTAATTCTATTCATCACGTGTTGTGGTGGGGAATCACCCAGAAAGTAATAGACGTGTATTTTGAGTATCAAACAAGTGGTGAACCTTTGGGGTCATCTGACCCAGGTGACAGGTACTTTATTTCATTTAGATGCTCCTCCTGAATAGATTATGCCTTTGTTGTAGATGTAAATCCCTGATGAAGTCTGCTGTAACTGGAACAGCCAGAGACAAAACACGTGTTGGCGAAGGGGCGTGTAAAATAGGAATGGAATAAAAGAACTGTTGAAACCACAACCTCAACTTTGGATTTGTGTGTGCTTGGAGACTTTTTTTTTTTTTTTCTTCTTTTTTTTTTTTTTTTACTTCTGGACTTTTTCCAATTGAGACAGAATGGATGGCTCTTTTTCCTCCTGAGCACCAGAAGATATTTGAACACTAAACAAATAAGACATATACTCCTTATTGGACTAGTGTGGTTGAGTGCGCCTTCTAACTCGGCCGTCGCTTCTATTATTGTCTTACAACAACCTCACTGACTTCAACGCCTGGACCACATTGTACGTCAAAACCCTGGCCCCATCCAAGTCCACCAGGACTAGACCACAAGCAAGTTGGTATACAGAAGACCTCCTCCTTCCGCAGCTGGAACAAAGTGACACGGACCAAATGGACGGATGCACTCCACTCCACCCAGCCCATCCATGTAACTGACCTGGAACAAGCAGTTATCAGAACTTCACCACCCGGATCACTAATGCCACCGACCTAGTCGCCCCCACCAAACCAAACAAGCCAGCTTGTACACACCAGAACTCGGGACAATGAAACACAGCTGCAAACAACTGGAAAGGAGTTGGCACCAGCAGAGAAACCACAGACCGAGAAACCTTCAAGTCAGCCTTTAACAATTACCACCAAAGACTCAGACATGAAAACGGATGCCCTAACAGTCTGCATTGAAGCAAGCACCAACCAAATCAAGGAACTGTTGATCATCCAAGTTCTCCTGCCCAACGACAACCAAGAACACAACCCTCCTCCCCACCCCCCCCCTTCACAGGAACTCTGCAAGGCTCTTGTGAACCATTTCCACAACAAAATATACACCATCTACCAGGACTTCAATCCCCAACCCACCGATCTCTACAGCCTGCTCTCTCCAATGGATGCCTCCCCAGACCAGCCACTCACTGCTTGGGAACAGATCCCCTCACAGCACACCACAGCCATCATGAGCTCAATAAACTCAGGAGCACCCACAGACCCCTTCCCCCCGCCTCTTCAACCTAGGAAATACGGACATCAGCTGGCAACTCACCAACATCCTCAACACATCCATCGCCACAGCCACATTTCCCGACACATGGAAACACTTAGAAGTCAGACCCCTCCTCGAATCCCGCCGCCATCTGGACATCTTCATCACCACAAACCCGATGTATTTGCGGCCAGAAACTACAAAGCCCTCTGATCCGCCTCAAAAGTGATGTCACTGGAGGTCTCTCCCGATATCCCTATTGGGAAGAGTGGAACTGTTCAAAATGATGATGCTACTGCGCTTTCTCTGTGTTGCAGAACACTCCGTTCCCAGTGCCTGATACCTATTTCAAGGTGATAGAGGGTGAGATCAGGACCCTGTTGTGGGACGGTGGCCCCCTGCGCATCTGCCTGGTGAAGTTGACAAATGGAACCTAATTGGGCTCTCTACAGGCGGGGATCTTTGTTCTGGCACGAGGGTAACTACCTTTCCCGATTTGCAGAAGCCTTAAAACTTGGCTCCAACTGAGACCTTCAGATACATACAAATTCGCCATGCTCTGCAGGTGGTGCTACCGTGTGGGGAGGACCTTCCGGAGTCGTTGCCACTAGAAAATAGATTATTGGAAGAACAACTCACCAGTAAAGTGACCTCCCTCAGATACCAGAAACTTATTAATAGCTCCCCTCATACACTTTTGCAATTGCAGGAATGTTGGGAATTGGATTTAATCGATATGCAAGAAGAGGACTGGCCAGAGGCCTTGGCTTCACCCAGAGAGGCGGCTATTAGGTCACGTTTCCGACTGGTGCAGCTCAAAATACTCTACAGAATTTACATGTCCTGCAACACGTTGGTAAAAAGGGGTGGGAGGTCGGATGCAATGTGCCGGAGACAGTGTGGGCAAGAAGGTAATTTTTATCATATAATTTGGGAATGCCCAAAGATTCAGTCCTATTTGAAAACTGTGGTGCCGTGTATGAATGAGGTCTGTGGTCTGACCCTGTCGCTATTGGCTAAGTGGTGCCATCTTAATATATGGGAGGCCGCCGACCTGGTGCGTGCTGACCAGTCCTGGGTAACTTTGGACATGATGATAGCTAAGCGAAATATAGCTAGATTGTGGGGGGGCGGAGCCCACGCCGACTCTCTGGGACTGGAAGAGAGACATAGACTGGCGCATGGTGGCAGAGAAGACCGTGTATGAAAGTAGAGGCTGTCCCCGGAAGTGGGAAAGAATTTGGGGCAAATAGAATATGTACAGGGGAAGTCCATGTGTCATCCCGGCGACTGTGACAATGGTGTCTCTGACTCGCAAGGGCGCAGTGTAACCAAAGCCCGGGGCACAGCGAGAACTGTGTCACCCTCTTGGGTTTCGATCAAAACTGTGGTATTTGTTAATGGACTCCCAGGCACTGTTGGCCATATGTATAAGAATGTGGTAATGTGATAAACTGCTTTAATCTAATGAACAGAAGTTATTAAAAAGAAACTCGCTGCTGACCCGAGCATACTCCAGAACTACCGCCCCATCTCGCTGCTCCCTTTCCCTGCCAAAGTTCTAGAGAAGGCCATCAACCAGCAGCTCACCGACACAACCTGCTAGACGCCTCACAATCCTGTTTCCATGGCAACCACAGCACCAAGATCGCCGCCACTGACATCATCTGCACCATAGGCGACAGGTGGATCAGCGGCCCTGATCCTCCTCGACCTCTCCGCAGCATTTGACACCATATCGCACTACACACTCATCAAGAGATTGCACCACATCGGAATCCAGGGAGACGTGCTCAGATGGATTGCATCGTTCCTCACGGGATGCGCTCAGAGAATCCACCTTCCTCCCTTCACCTCCGAACCCAAGAACATCATCTGCGGTGTCCCTCAAGGTTCATCCATCAGCACCACCCTCTTCAACACCTACATGACAACGCTAGCAAACATCATCAAAATCCACAATCTCAACGTTATATCGTACGCCAGTGATACCCAGCTCATCCGCTCACTCTCCGCAGACCCCACCACCACGAAGAAAAACTTTCACAACTGCATGAAGAATGTCGCAGACTGGATGAAGGCCAACTGTCTAAAGCTCAACACTGACAAGACTGAAGTGCTTATCTTTGGCAACAACACATCCCCCCTGGAATGACACCTGGTGGCCCACCAAACTCGGACCCACACCGACAGCCCAAGCCCAAATTCTCGGCATCATCCTTGACCGCAAACTCGCCATGAAATGTCAGATCAACGTAGTCTCCTACACCTGCTTCCAGCATCTCCGCTTGCGCCGACCAATCATTAAATGGCTCCCCATCGGCACGAGAAAAAAAGTCACTCAAGCCCTAATCACCAGCCGGCTGGACTACGGCAATGTACTACGTAGGAACCACCACTGAACTCATGAGAAGACTCCAGACTATACAGAACTTGGAGGCCAGACTCGTCCTCAACCTGCCAAACTGACCCACATCACCCCTCCCCTCCTGAACCTGCACTGGCTCCCTGTCCATAAAAGATGCCAATTCAAGATATTGACGCAAGTCTACAAAGCCCTCCACGACCAAGGATCAGCATGCATGAGCCAACGCCTGAACTTCGACCAGCCATCCAGAGACCTGCGCTCCGCCTCCCTTACCCTCTCACAGACGGCGCGCATACGCCGAAGCCACAGCGTAGGATGTTCCTTTTCCTACCTCACCGTCAAGCTCTGGAATGGCCTCCCACTCCACCTCCGAACATCATCCTCACTGGTGGACTTCAGGATGAGATTCAAGACCTGGCTTTTCGACAGGCAGCAACCAAGGGCCTTAATACCCTCAGGGGTGAATTGTAGCACTATACAAATACTGATTGATTGTCTAACTTCAACGCCTGGATCACCTTGTATGTCAACACCCTGGCCCCATCCAGGCCCCCTAGGACTAGGCCACAAGCAAGTTGGTATATAGAAGACTCGCCAAACGCCACTACAAGCAATTTAAACATAGATGGAGGCAGAGCCACGACAACACAGACAAAAGCACCTACAGGTCATCCCTCAGATTCTACCATGAACAAATCCGATCCACCAATTGCTCAGCTCTCACTGAGCGCATCAAAAATAGAACAAACACCACTATTTTATGCACGGCTCAATCTTCCCAGCTTTGTTCTCAGTTCGTCTGGGTCTGGACTAAAGTGATCTGATCAGACCGTGGCTTCAGAATCCAGTTTCAAAACACAGCGAGCCTTGTGGATGCCAGAAGGCAGTCATTAACTAACCATTAGCATTTATAAAACCCCGTTGGACCTTACCTCATCTCGCCTGGGCATGTGCATTCAGCACATGCCTGTACAACCTCCTGATTGGAAATGAGTACCATGGGAGACAGAGGGAGAAGAGAAAAAGAGACCCGAAGGAGCAAGAAGGGGACAGGTGGAAGAAGAGATGCAGAACCTGGGCACAGTAATAGCAAGAAAGGCAGCTAAAAATAATTCAGGAGGGGGAGAACAAGGCTGGAGACCAGTATTCCTTGTAATTTTGTGCAGCATCTGCTCATCGGCCCATCTCATCTCAGGGAGCAGCATCTCAGCCAGTCAGAAATAGTCTCATGCTGAGCTGAGCTTAGGTTGTAGAATGCAAGGTCGCTGCTCAACGAGCACCAGCTTTTAGAAGGGCATGGAAGTGGAAGAGGCAGATAACAGAGAGCAACGCAGGGGGAGAGATGTGCATGAGGAACACCGCTCAATAACAAATGCACTCTCCTTGAGTCCTCAATAGAAGATGTGGTGTAACATACAGAGCTGCCGACTTAGAAACTTGGGAACCAGGATCGGGTTGCCGCGTGGGTGCTCTCGTGTCTACTAAATATATAATGGCGAATTGGAATGGAACCAAAATTACAAATGCCAATATGTACTATGGCAATGCTTGAACTCCCTTTGAGTGTGTGCGTACAAGATCGGGTGAACACGTACAGTAAGAAAATCCCACATTAAAAAAAAACGGGCAGAAACAAAATAAAGCAAGCCATAAACGGCACGGGACCAACTCAAAGAGAGAGTGCGCTGAACAAACCATAAGTAAACAAAAGAGTAGGGGGACATGTAACGAGGGTAGTAGCCATGTAACAGGGGCAGTAGCCATGAAAATGAAAAATACGCCCAAAGGCGGGACAAATAGCAACCTTTCACCAATTAAAAGAAAGACATTTTGAAAGACAGTCGAAAGAACCAATGAAAATTGATGGGCATGATGAAAGCCCACAGAGTAGATATTGCACATTTTTGGCCAAACTTTGATCAATTTGCCTGGAAAGTAATGCAGATTCGATAAAGCGAGTTATTGACCGTAAGAAAAATGTATTTTTTCCAGTGTGAAAGATGTGCCCTCTGTTGGTGTTGCAAGGAACTGAAGAATTGTAAAGCACATGCATTTCTTATATACCCGTCTGCTCCCACCAATGTGATTTGTTCTTTTTATAGTGTGACCTGTCCCCTTGGGCTATGACCAAGGATGAGGTTGACCTTTTCAGCAGAGAAAACTTGTTCATTGGCTGGACAGAAACTTCAGTAAAAGAGAATAAGAATATCAATGAATCAATGAGGTGAGTCTGGGGCTAGGGTGCAGTTTGTAAGAAAGGTGAATTGCTCTACAAAAGTTAATCTAATGTTTTGTAAGGCTCTGTAAAGACCTGCCTGGGCAGTCTAACACAATGCTTGTTCAATACAGATTGTTGTGATTGTCACACTTTTATGGAGTGCTCAATAATGTTGTTCACCCAGTTTGTTGATATTGTGTTTTTCCAAATTGAGCTTCTGAAGCACAGGGAGATCATGTGATTTGCTGTAAATCACAAAAGTTGGCCAAATACAAAAGTTAACCTGATAAGCCAGCACATTTGTTCATGAGTGGCTCTAAGCAACGCAATATCATGGTCTAAGTGAAATGCTTACTAGCAGTTCCTGTAGCCATAGGCGCTGTAACAGTAGGCCCCAATGGGGATGCTGTGTTGGGAGCCTTCTCCAACCACAAACCCTCCAAGCAGTGGCTGTTGGCAAATTATGATTACAGGGTTGCGTTGAATGATCCACTTAGTTTGAATAACAAAGGTCTGTTGCCATTCTGCTGTCCGTGCACTTCGCTTCTCTTTAAAAGCTGTTTCATAAGACAGGGAATAGTATCATGGCTGTATCAATAAATGGGATCTAAATATTTGTGAAGGAGGCATCAGTTGAGTCGGTTTACCATGCATGCATTTTTTGATGGGTAGTTTACTAAGTAAAGAAACCCTGTAACCTTTCTTTGATAAGGTAATGTTCATGGTGGCTATATAGTAGTCTTGGCACCTGAGTGCTTAATTGGATAATTATAAGTCCAAAGCACCTAGTGAGTGGTCGGTCAACATGTTTTAGCCTGTGTCACCCAATCCTGCTGTGTTGGATTACAAGCCGCAGTGCCGGCCTCATGGAACTGAGACGCGGGTATAGATTCCAGCAATAGACCAAATTAAGGCCTATTACCACATGTCCATAACAGGCATTAAATACAACCTTTTGACCTAATAGGGTGAGCGAATCCACTCACCTTACATAGCACATACACAGCCCCTCAACATTTGAGACGGTTGGATCCTTTGGTCCTGAAGAAAGCCATCCGACCCTTTTGGGCGACACAGGCTGAAACATTTCGGCCGACCACTCACCAGGTGCTTTGGACCAATAATTATCAAATTAAGCACCGCCCACTTTTTTAACCTTTTCCCTCCCCTGTGAAAATAAGAACAAACTACACAGGAGAGAAGATATTTTTAATACTTTATTATTACAACACTGTTCCCACTCACGACTGTCGCACACCAGACAGTCCCCCCGCTTGTGGAGGATGATGAACACCTGGAGAACGAGACACTCCGGTGCCAAGACCCTATAATGATTCATCCCACTTAATCAAATAAGCGGAGAACCAAGATATACCGCTGCCGTGACAGTGTGGCTGAGGGTCCTCATCAGAAAATTTCCAAGAGACTCTGGAAAACGACCTAAGTGATTTCATTCTTTTTGATTATTTAATTATCAAGAATTTGCCAACAGCATCCACATTGCTGCTGTAGCTGACATGCTATGCACATTCCTTCCATCTAGTGTTAGGTGCAGACATTGTAAGTACATTTTCAATTTTGAGTTAACTTGTGATCCCTCCCTGACACCTACAATTCAGCCGTGCAGACTCCACCTTAGACTGTTTTTTAAAACAAAATGTATGTGCCACCAGGATCAGATGTGCCTTTTTTAGAGCTCTGGTACCATTGTGCTAAGAAAGCCCATTGTTTAGCTCTAAGGACTTAATTCACCTCCTGCAAGAGACAATACAACCGTCAACCACTTCAGAACTGACCCTGACCAGAAGATTTCGAGGTCTGGGTCATATGAGAATGACTCATGGTTGGGGGGGATAATGCACTTCCAGTTCTGCCCTAAATGCATCCATCCCCAAGTTCCTGTGGTCAGACCAGCATAGAGTCTGTAGCCTTTGCCTACCAGTGGGGTGAGGGGGTCAGGAATATTCTAACTGTTCAGCCTGCCTTGCCTTCAAAAATAAGAAGACTGTCCATTATAGGAGGAAATTTCTGAGGGTGCACTAGAAAATGCAGTACCGAAGCTCTTCTGAGACATCGGTTCAGTCTGGTGTCAAAGACAGAGCAGAGGGGTGGCCCTCAACATATCTAGGAAACCCTCTCAACATTGACACACATATTTTGGACTTTTTCTTTAGTGGTATCAATTTTAGGATAAATCACCTTCTCCATTTGAATTGTGCAGATTCCTCATATTAAATTGGTTCCATTGATGAGCATGGACTCATTCTGAAAATCTACCTCAATGACCTTTCTAGCTTCATTTTCAAATAATCAATTCGGATTTATAAAGCGCAGCTAAACACCCGATAGGGTATCCAGGAGCTTGCAGGTCCCAGATGCTTATTCGAACAGCCAGTTCTTGAGGACCATTCGAAATTCCGGAAGCGAGGTGACTGTCTGGAATTGCATTGGGATGCTGTTCCATGTCTTTTTTGAAATGTGGGAGAAGGAGCGTCCTCCACTTCTGTTTCGATAGATGCGGCAAGTGAAAGGGAGGCGGAGCGTAGTCTCCTCCACTGTTGTTGGAAGTTCAGGCAGTGGTTAATGTAGGTGGGTCTATTGTGTAGAGCCTTGTGTGCTTGGGTCAGCAACTTGAATTGGCATCTCTTCTGTACGGGGAGCCAGTGTAGTTGCCTGAGGTGGGGTGTGATGTGGATTCGTCGGGGAAGGCTGAGGATAAGCCTGGCTGCAGCATTCTGTATGGTCTGAAGTCTCTGTAGGAGGTGCGTGGCTATTCCTATATAGAGGGTGTTGCCGTAATCCAGTCGGCTGGTGATGAGTGCATGTGTCACGGTGCAGCTTGTGTGTTCGTAGCATGCACAGAATGAGGAAGCAGACAGAAGAGACGGCGTTGATCTGTGATTTCACGGTGAGGTTGTTCTCAATGATTCCGGGGTTTTTGGCATGGTCGGATGGAGTGGGTGCGGTTCCTAGGTCTGATAGCCAACAGGAGTCGTTGCTGCTGTTGCCGAAGATCAGTACTCTTGTCTTGTCTGTGTTCAGCTGCAGGCAGTTGTTCTTCATCCAGTCGGCGACACTTGTCCTGCATCTGTGGAAGTTAGTTCTGGTGGTAGTCGGTGAGTGAGAGGATGAGTTTTGTGTCGTCTGCTTAGGAAATTATGTTGAGATTGTGGGATCTGATAATGGTGGCCAGCTGGGGTCATATACGTGTTGTATAGAGTGGGGCTGAGGGATGAACCCTGGGGTACACTACAGGTGATCTCCTTGGGTTCAGAGGTGGGAGGTGGATCCTCTGGGTTCTTCCGGTGAGGAAGGAGGTTATCCATCTGAGTGCTTTCGCTTGGATGCCGATGTCTTGGTGTCTTTTGATCAGCGTGTGGTAGGATACTGTGTCGAAGGCTGCCGAGAGGTCGAGGAGGATCAAAGCTGCTGTTTCTCCTGGGTCAAGAAGGGTTCGGATGATGTCGCTGACTGCGATCAGGGCAGTTTCGGTGCTGTTATTACTGTGGAAGCCGGACTGGGAGACGTCGAGTAGCTGGTTCTGCTCCAGGTGTGTCATGAGTTGCTTGTTGATGATCTTTTCCAGTACCTTTGCTGGGAATGGGAGTAGGGAGATTGGTCTGTAGTTTTTGAGTTTGCTGGGGTCAGCAGAGGGGGGTGGGGGGGGGGTGTGTGTGTGTGTGTGTGTGTGTGTGTGTGTGTGTACACACACACAATATCTGAGGCTGCTCATACTGTCGATGAGGTGTGCAGTGTTATTGTTGGGGTCGTCAATGTGGAAATTTAGGTCGCCCAGGAAGATGTAGTCCTAAGAGTCTACGGCTAGAGGCGCAATGAAGTCTGCCATGGGGTTGCTGGAGCATGGGCCTTGGGGTCGGTATGTAAATATGTCTCTGATGTTTGTCTTGTCGTCAGTGTGGAGCTTTGTTGTAGAGATGTTCGAGGGGGGGTGATGTCGGTGGTGGTGCACTGTATGGTCTCTTTCTGGATGATGGCTTTTCCTCCTCCTGGCTTGTTGCGGTTCTGGGAGTGATTTTATATCCGTCGGGGATCGCTGTGGCAATGTCAGAGGTGGATATGGAGTTGAGCCAGGTCTCGGTGAGGAAGATGATGTCGGCTGCGAGGGTGGCAATGAGGTCCCATAATGCGGTGGAATGCTTGCATAGGGAGCGTGTGTTAAGAAGGGTGCATGCCAGTAGGTGTTTTTGTTCAGGTTGTGTCTGTGGTTTGTTCGGGGTGGGGCTGGTCGGTAGGCTGGTATATATGCTGTGGCAGTGGGTGCAGGTGAAAGGTCCTACCGTGGAGCGTGGGTCGGCACGGTGGCACTGTTTATTGCGGCATCCTGGGTTGAGGGTGTAGAGCTCGGCAATGGTGTATCTTCAGGTGGCGGGAGGGCCAGGGGTCATGCTGAGGCCGCGGTTCAGGCACAGACGGGCTTTCCTTTGGTGCGCCAGTGGCGCACCCGCTGAGCATTCACGCTGCGGCCTACATTAAGTAGGGCCTTTTGATGGCGGTAAGAACTGTGAGTGGGGAATCCCACCTGGGAAAATATGGGCAGCGGTGGTGTCATTGGATCAGTCTGGAATAAGCAGGAACAGAAGGCCACAGTAAAGTGGCAGGCTACGTGACCAGGTGCCTACTGATTCAGGCGCGCTGCAGCCTGCATTAAGTAGGTCCTAGAGTGGGTTGGCTTCTGTTGGCAGGAAGAATGGTTAGTGGGGAAACCCCGGCGGGAAACTCTGGGCAGCGGCGGTGTCATTGGATCACTCTGGAACAAGCAGAACTGGAGGCCACAGGCAAGTGGCAGGCTAGGGGTTAAGGTGCCTACTGATGCGGTCGCGCTGTGGCCTGCATTAAGTAGGTCCTGGGGTGGGCGGGGCTTCTGTTGGTGGGTGTTAGACTTGGCATCTTTTGGCGTGTTTCCCCTGACTTTTTGCTTTCTGACCTCCCGGTTTTGACTCTGTTTTTGCTGGTGTAATGATTCTGCGCACTTTCCTCACTGCTGTCCAGTGGGAAAGTGCAAGTGCTCCTGTATAAAATGTGCTATGGATTGGTGTTTCCATGATTGGCCTATTTGGTTTATGTGTCAGTCCCTTGTAAAGTGCACTGCGAGTGCCAGGGCCTATAGACCAAATGCTGTTGGTGGGCTGCAGCACTGGATTGTGCCACCCACGCAAACAGCCCGTAAAGTGTAACTCGGGCCTGCCATCGCAGAGCCTGTGCGCAGCCTGGGGCTGCCATGTCGACTTGGCAAGTGCACACACTTGCAAGTCCCTAAACCTTCCCTTTGCTACATGTCAGTCACCCCTAAGGTAGGCCCAAGGTACCCCTGTGGGCAGGGTGCGTTGTATGCGAAAGGTAGGACATGCCCTGGTGTGTGTGGCATGTCCTGATAGTGAATTACAGCCTAGTTCGTTTTTCACTATTGCAAGGCTACCTGTTCCCCATAGGCCAGAACGGGCAGTTTTGATTATTACAGCTTATAATCCTAACTGACCCCGGGAACATGGTAGAAATTCGAGTTTAGTATGCCTGGACTCAGAATGATAAAATGCATCTTTTAGTGAAGTTGGTTTTAACATTCTGTGTTTGAAAATACCACTTTTAGAAAGTGGGTATTTTCTTGTCTAACCATCCAAGCCTGCCTCTGCGAGGTTGTGTATTCCTTGTCTGGAGTGTGAGTGACAGGGGCTGGGGGATGCCAGGAGACAGGGTGAGTCAGCCCAGGGCTGAATAGCAAGGTCTACATGTAGATGGGTGGGAGGAGTTGCACCTGGGCCCTGAATAGGACAGTGCCTTCCCTCCACAATGCTGGCTCCACCTCCTGTGGTGCGTCTGATGTCCCTGGCCTACTCATTGAAAGAAGGGACGGAGACTTGTCAACAAAGTGCTCCAGAACTGGTTTGGACTAGGCAAAGGCCTCTCTGCCTTCAGAGAACAAAGGAATTTGGGATATAAATATTGGGGCCCTGACCCCATGAATTTAGATCTCGCTGGAATCAAGGAACCTGCCAAGACGAAGAGCTGGAAGAGCTGCCAGGAGGAGTACTGCCCTTTGCTGTGTTGTTGCTTTGTTGGGTTGGCCTGCAGCTGCTGCTTCTGCCTTGGGCAGTGAAAGGACTAGACTGAACTTTCTACAAACTTGTGCTGACTATCTCCAAGGGCCTGAAACCGAGCTGGCCTCCTGTTAAGAAGTCTCAGGGACTACAAAGACTTCACAAGCCTCTGGGTACCGCTTCTGGAACGCTGTTTCAGTTGCCACAGAGGAAGGGAACCGCAACCGACTCCGTCAACCGAATCCATCCCTGGCCGGTGACCTGTTTGCACCGCAGACCGCATCGCCCCGCTTCGCATCGCAACCCTGGTCTCACCGTAGGCGACGTCCGACGCCGTCAACACCGAGCCGCTGCTTGCACCGTGACCTGTGGGCACCGCAGATCGCATCGCTTCACTGAACCAGCCGGACCCGACCGACGCGGTCGCTGCAACTGGCTCAACAGTCGTGACCGCATCGCATTTGGGGCACCGCTCGCACGTTTGCGACGCACCGCTCCGACTCGCACCGCTGTCCGACGCCAGCTCCCGCACTCCAGCTTGGTCGCCTGCATCGCAACCTGTCAGCACCGCATCGTACACCGTCTCGCCCTGCACCGCACGCCTTGGACTCACCGACTCCGTCTGCACGACTCTCATCGAGCCGCTGCCTGCACCGCATCGAGGGACACCGCGCCTTGCACCGCTCCGCTTTGCACCGCAACCGCGACGAACGCCGATCGGCTCGTACACTTCGTACCAGCCACAACGAGAAAGGTACTGTGACCGAGTCTGTTCACGACTCTGCTGGCCCGTAGCGACGCGGTCGGCTGGAACTGTTGGACTCTGTGTAATTCAGCATCGTGGTAGACCCGGACGGGGCTACCGACTCGTACGAACTTTGCTTTTGTGTTATTCCTGCAAAGAAGAAGTTACCTTATCAAGCATTCATTTTTAAAGTATAGTATTGTGGATTTTTGTCGTAATTGGTCTTGTCTTGAGTATATAAAAATATTGGTTATTTTTCTAAACTGGTGTGGTGTCCGTTTGTAGTGCTTACACTGTATTACTGTTGGTTATGTGCAAATGCTTTACACACTGCCTCTAGAATAAGCCGGACTGCTCGTGCCAAGCTACCAAGGGGGTGAGCAGGGGTTATTTTAGGAGTGTAACTCCCTTACCCTGACTAGGAAGAAGGGTCCCTACTTGGACAAAGGTGCAAGCCCTTGCCAACTAGAGATCCCATTTCTAACACTGGTTGTCAGCGGTGAGGATAGGACTTGTGTTTGCACTTGACTTACAGTGATTGGTGTGCACTACTACCATATCGCAGACCATTACGTACCACATACTGGTTCTTTTTCTTTTGGCCTATTTTTGATCTTGCCAGTTTTCAACTCACTACTTTTGTCATGCCTGAATCAACTGCATCATCCGTTGCATCTCTGGAAGTTATCTTTGAGGAGGATAGGTTGGAGTCCTACGCCGTAAAGGAACTACGAGCGATTTGTAAAAACCTGAAAGTCCAAATTAAAGGCCTCACAAGGAAGGAGGAGCTACAGAAGGCGCTGAGGGCCTGGGTAGCAGCCAGACATGCCAGTGGGCAGCCTGGTAATCTCAGTGAGGCGGTGGAGGAGCCTATTTCCGGGGTGGATGTGCTTTTGGGTGGGGGGGAACCCGCCAGGTCGGGCAGCAGCAGTCTGTCCCCAGAGGAGCTGGAGGACAGGCGGGAGGCAAGGCAGTTTGAGCTGCAGAAGCTCAGGCTGGAGGGTGAGCGGGAGGAGAAGAGGGAGGAGAGGAGATTGGCCATGGAGGAGAAGAAGATGCTCTTAGAGCATGAGAGAGAACTGAAGGAGCTAGAACTTAGGAGTAAGTCAGGCTCAGATGGTGGCAGCAATTCGTCCAGAAAGGCAGACAGGATTGTGCACATTCCCAAGAATGTAGGCAAGGAGTTCAAGAAGGGGGATGACATACAAAGGTGGTTCCAGGGTTATGAGGCAGCCATACACATGAATGGGGTCCCTGAGGAAAATTGGGGAGCAGGATTGTGGCCACTTTTCCCTGAAGAAGCAAGGGATGCTCTGATAGCTTTTGGTAAGGGGTATCACCTCACCTATGCTGACATGAAGG
This sequence comes from Calotriton arnoldi, assembly GCA_963921515.1. NCBI lineage: Eukaryota > Metazoa > Chordata > Amphibia > Caudata > Salamandridae > Calotriton > Calotriton arnoldi. The sequence continues at coordinate 172,778 of CAWUFW010005854.1, read as the reverse complement.
ATGCCCTTCTCACTAAGTATGGTCTAACTCCTGAAAAGTACAGGGATCAGTTCAGGTCCAGTAAGAAGTCTGATGCCAACACGTGGTTGGAATGTGTGGATGTGTTCTGCAGGTCGCTGGATGGTTGGGTGAAGGGCAGTAGTGTAACAGATTTTCAGGGGCTCTACAACTTGGTTGCATGGGAGCACTTGTCTAGTCTATGTTTTGCAGATCTGCGCCAGCACCTAGTGGATAGTAAGCTAACTGACCCCAGGAAGCTTGCTATGGAAGCAGACCGCTGGGTGAGTACCAGGGTCCACAAGAAAGCGTTTGGGGGAGACTCAGCCAAAGGTGGGCAGGGTCCCCAGCAGAAAGGTGGGGGGGGGACAAGGGTAAAGCACAGGAGTTCTCTAAAGGGCCCCAAACTAGTACCCAGGGTAAAGGTTCCCAGCCCCCCGGTGATAAGAAAGGGGTCTCTACAGGGAAGCCTGTTGAGACGGGCCCCCGCAAGTGTTATGCATGTGACCAGGTAGGTCACTTTAAGGGGGACCCCAAGTGCCCAAAGGGGACACAGCCACCCACCGGTGGACAGTCCAAAGTGTTGGCTAGTGTAGCGCTTGGGGAGGAGGGGTGCCCACAGGAGGGTGGGGATCCCGCAGAAATGACCCTTGTCTCACTAGGGGACAGTGAGATGGTCCCAGGAAACCAGGTGCCCCCTAACACAAAGAAATATAGCACCTGGGTGACCATTAATGGGAACAGGGTAGAGGTTCTCAGAGATACTGGAGCCAGTGTGACCTCAGTCCGGTGTCACCTGGTCTCTGAGAAGCAGGTAGTCCCAGGGGCATTCCACCAAGTAGTTGCTGTAGACAACTCTGAGCGCCAGTGTATGGTGGCGCAGGTTCCCTTTGAATGGGGGGGTCTCAGGTCCCTTTAGGGTGGTTGTGAGCCCTACCATGCCTGTAGATTGTCTGCTAGGTAACGACCTGGAGCAGTCCTTATGGAAGGAGGTTGAGCTCAGGTCTCACTTGGAGATGCTTGGGTTGCCAGAGTGGGCATGCGTGTCTACTCGGTCAATGGCAGCCAAAAGGGTGATCAAGAGGACTTGGAGCCTGGAACAGTGGCCCAAGTCCCTGCCAAGAGAAAGGGCAGGGGCGCGGAAACCGGCCCCCGAAGTTCCCATGGACCGGGAGGAGGCGGACCTCGAGGGGGACGCCCGGTACCTACAGGGGAGCAGGTAGCCGAACTGGGAGACCTCTCTGAGCTGACCCATTGGCAGCAAGAAGGGGGTCCCACCAGGGAGGAGTTCTGCAGGGAGCAGAACGAGTGCCCTACTCTGGAGGGTCTGCGGCGGCAGGCTGCAGACCAGGCAGCTGGTAATCAGTCCGGGTCACATCTGATCTACTGGGAGAGTGGTCTCCTATACAGTGAGCCTAAGGTTGCTGAGCCTGGGTCAGCCCGTGTGCTGGTGGTACCCCAGCGCTTCAGGACCTTCCTACTGGGTCTGGCTCATGACGTGCCTTTGGCAGGACATTTGGGGCAGGACAAGACCTTTGACAGGCTTGTCACCCACTTCTTTTGGCCCCAAATGCGAAGGCAGTCAGATGCACACTGTAGGTCTTGCCAAACTTGCCAGGCAAGTGGTAAGAGTGGGAGGAAGGTCAAAGCTCCTCTCCAACCTTTTCCTGTTGTTGGTACACCCTTTGAAAGGGTAGGGATGGATATTGTGGGGCCACTGGATCCCAAGACAGCCATGGGCAACAGGTACATCCTGGTCTTGGTGGACCATGCCACCCGGTACCCGGAGGCAATCCCTCTCAGGACAACGACGGCGCCAGTGGTGGGCCGGGCGTTAATGGGGATCTTTTCCCGTGTGGGATTCCCCAGAGAGGTGGTTTCTGATAGGGGGACCAATTTCATATCCAAGTATATGACATCCCTGTGGAAAGAGTGCGGTGTAACCTACAAGTTCACCACTCCTTACCACCCACAAGGAAACGGTCTGGTGGAGAGATTCAACCAGACCTTGAAAGGCATGATCAAGGGTCTAACAGAACCCATGAGGCGTAAGTGGGACGTCCTCTTGCCATGCCTTCTCTTTGCATACAGGGAGGTGCCTCAGAAGTCTCTTGGGTACAGCCCCTTTGAGCTCCTGTATGGCCACCCTGTCAGAGGACCTCTGAGTTTGGTAAAGGAAGGCTGGGAGGCAGCTCCCAGGAAAACTCCCCAGGATGTGTTTAGCTACATGCTGGCCTTTAGAAACCAAACTGCCCGCTTCAGGAAACTCGCTCAGGCGAACCTAGAAGCAAGCCAGGAAGAGATGGTATGACCAGAATGCCACTCTGGTCGAATTTCAACCTGGGCAAAAAGTGTGGGTCATGGCCCCAGTGGCACCTTGTAACTTGCAGGACAAGTGGACTGGGCCATATGAGGTGGTGGAGCGCAAAAGTGACGTCACCTACCTGGTGGATTTGCAAGCTCCAAGGAACCCTTTGAGGGTCCTTCACGTGAACCGCCTCAAGCCCCACTTCGAGAGGTCCGAAGTGAGTATGCTCTTGGCGACAGATGATGGGGTGGAAGAGGAGAGTGAGCCTCTCCCTGACCTTCTGTCTACCAAGGAGCATGATGGGTCAGTAGAAGGTGTGATCCTCTCCCCTACTCTGACTCAGGAGCAGCAGGGGGACTGTCACCAGTTGTTGGGACAGTTCGCCCCACTGTTCTCTCTGACCCCCGGTGTTACTCACTGGTGTACCCATGACGTGGACACTGGTGACAGCCCTCCTGTGAAGCACAAGATTTACAGGTTGACTGACCGGGTCAGAGCCGGCATCAAGGAGGAGGTCTCTAAGATGTTGGCGTTAGGGGTGATTGAGCCCTCCCACAGTCCTTGGGCCAGCCCAGTGGTCTTGGTCCCAAAGGCTGCTGCGCCCGGTGCCACTCCACAACTCCGGTTTTGTGTGGACTACCGTGGGCTCAATGCCGTCACCAGGACTGACGCGCACCCCATCCCCAGAGCTGATGAGCTCATTGATCGGTTGGGAGCTGACCGGTTCCTCAGCACGTTTGATTTGACGTCTGGGTACTGGCAGATTGCCTTAACCGATGGGGCCAAGGAGAGATCAGCATTCTCAACCCCAGAAGGTCATTATCAATTCCGGGTGATGCCCTTTGGGTTGAAGAATGCCCCTGCCACCTTTCAGAGGTTGGTCAATCAGGTGTTGGCTGGGCTGGAGGATTTCAGTGCCGCCTACCTGGATGACATTGCTGTGTTCAGTTCCAGCTGGGAAGAACATTTACAGCACCTTGAGAAAGTGTTGAGGGCCCTGCAAGGTGCAGGCCTCACGATCAAGGCCAGTAAGTGCCAGATCGGGCAGGGTTCTGTGGTGTACTTGGGACACCAGGTAGGAAGCGGCCAGGTGGCGCCCCTACAACCCAAGATTGACACCATTCTGGCTTGGGAGCCCCCAAGACCCAGACAGAGGTGAGAGCCTTCTTAGGTCTCACCGGCTACTATAGGAGATTTGTTAAGGGCTATGGCACCATCGTTGCCCCCTTAACAGAGCTGACTTCTAAGAAGCAGCCCAGGAAAGTGATCTGGACTGAGTCCTGCCAGAAAGCTTTTGATGCCCTGAAGGCAGCCATGTGCACGGCGCCCGTGCTCAAGGCACCTGACTTCTCCAAGGAATTCGTCGTGCAGACTGACGCTTCAGAGCATGGTGTGGGTGCGGTGCTCTCACAACTGAACGAAGAGGGCCTGGATCAGCCTGTAGTCTTCCTTAGCAGGAGACTACTCCCAGGGAACAGAGGTGGAGTGCCATAGAAAGGGAAGCTTTTGCTGTGGTCTGGGCGCTGAAGAAGTTGAGACCATACCTGTTTGGGACTCACTTCCGGGTTCAGACAGACCACAGGCCCCTCAGATGGTTGATGCAAATGAGGGTGAGAATCCAAAACTGCTGAGGTGGTCCATCTCCCTACAGGGAATGGACTTTACGGTGGAACACCGTCCTGGTACAGAACACGTCAACGCAGATGGTCTGTCCAGGTTCTTCCGCCTTAGTGAAGAGAACTCCAATGGGGTTGGGTAGTTCTCCCTACTTTCAGCTGGAGGGGACATGGGTTAGACTTGGCATCTTTTGGCGTGTTTCCCCTGACTTTTTGCTTTCTGACCTCCCGGTTTTGACTCTGTTTTTGCTGGTGTAATGATTCTGCGCACTTTCCTCACTGCTGTCCAGTGGGAAAGTGCAAGTGCTCCTGTATAAAATGTGTTATGGATTGGTGTTTCCATGATTGGCCTATTTGGTTTATGTGTCAGTCCCTTGTAAAGTGCACTGCGAGTGCCAGGGCCTATAGACCAAATGCTGTTGGTGGGCTGCAGCACTGGATTGTGCCATCCACGCAAACAGCCCGTAAAGTGTAACTCGGGCCTGCCATCGCAGAGCCTGTGCGCAGCCTGGGGCTGCCATGTCGACTTGGCAAGTGTGCACACTTGCAAGTCCCTAAACCTTCCCTTTTCTACATGTCAGTCACCCCTAAGGTAGGCCCAAGGTACCCCTGTGGGCAGGGTGTGTTGTATGCGAAAGGTAGGACATGCCCGGGTGTGTGTGGCATGTCCTGATAGTGAATTACAGCCTAGTTCGTTTTTCACTATTGCAAGGCTACCTGTTCCCCATAGGCCAGAACGGGCAGTTTTGATTATTACAGCTTATAATCCTAACTGACCCGGGAACATGGTAGAAATTCGAGTTTAGTATGCCTGGACTCAGAATGATAAAATGCATCTTTTAGTGAAGTTGGTTTTAACATTCTGTGTTTGAAAATACCACTTTTAGAAAGTGGGTATTTTCTTGTCTAACCATCCAAGCCTGCCTCTGCGAGGTTGTGTATTCCTTGTCTGGAGTGTGAGTGACAGGGGCTGGGGGATGCCAGGAGACAGGGTGAGTCAGCCCAGGGCTGAATAGCAAGGTCTACATGTAGATGGGTGGGAGGAGTTGCACCTGGGCCCTGAATAGGACAGTGCCTTCCCTCCACAATGCTGGCTCCACCTCCTGTGGTGCGTCTGATGTCCCTGGCCTACTCTCTGAAAGAAGGGACGGAGACTTGTCAACAAAGTGCTCCAGAACTGGTTTGGACTAGGCAAAGGCCTCTCTGCCTTCAGAGAACAAAGGAATTTGGGATGTAAATATTGGGGCCCTGACCCCATGAATTTAGATCTCGCTGGAATCAAGGAACCTGCCAAGACGAAGAGCTGGAAGAGCTGCCAGGAGGAGTACTGCCCCTTTGCTGTGTTGTTGCTTTGTTGGGTTGGCCTGCAGCTGCTGCTTCTGCCTTGGGCAGTGAAAGGACTAGACTGAACTTTCTACAAACTTGTGCTGAGTAGCTCCAAGGGCCTGAAACCGAGCTGGCCTCCTGTTAAGAAGTCTCAGGGACTACAAAGACTTCACAAGCCTCTGGGTACCGCTTCTGGAACGCTGTTTCAGTTGCCACAGAGGAAGGGAACCGCAACCGACTCAGTCAACCGAATCCATCCCTGGCCGGTGACCTGTTTGCACCACAGACCGCATCGCCCCGCTTCGCATCGCAACCCTGGTCTCACCGTAGGCGACGTCCGACGCCGTCAACACCGAGCCACTGCTTGCACCGTGACCTGTGGGCACCGCAGTTCGCATCGCATCGCTTCACTGAACCAGCCGGACCCGACCGACGCGGTCGCTGCAACTGGCTCAACAGTCGTGACCGCATCGCATTTAGGGCACCGCTCGCACGTTTGCGACGCACCGCTCCAACTCGCACCACTGTCCGACGCCAGCTCCCGCACTCCGGCTTGGTCGCCTGCATCGCAACCTGTCAGCACCGCATCGTACACCGTCTCAGCCTGCACCGCACGTCTTGGACTCACCGACTCCGTCTGCACGACGCTCATCGAGCCGCTGCCTGCACCGCATCGAGGGACACCGCACCTTGCACCGCTTTGCACCGCAACCGCGACGAACGCCGACCGGCTCGTACACTCCGTACCAGCCACAACGAGAAAGGTACTGTGACCGAGTCTGTTCACGACTCTGCTGGCCCGTAGCGACGCGGTCGGCTGGAACTGTTGGACTCTGTAATTCAGCATCGCGGTAGACCCGGACGGGGATACCGACTCGTACGAACTTTGCTTTTGTGTTATTCCTGCAAAGAAGAAGTTACCTTATCAAGCATTCATTTTTAAAGTGTAGTATTGTGGATTTTTGACGTAATTGGTCTTGTCTTGAGTATATAAAAATATTGGTTATTTTTCTAAACTGGTGTGGTGTCCGTTTGTAGTGCTTACACTGTATTACTGTTGGTTATGTGCAAATGCTTTACACACTGCCTCTAGAATAAGCCTGACTGCTCGTGCCAAGCTACCAAGGTGGTGAGCAGGGGTTATTTTAGGAGTGTAACTCCCTTACCCTGACTAGGAAGAAGGGTCCCTACTTGGACAAAGGTGCAAGCCCTTGCCAACTAGAGATCCCATTTCTAACAGTGGGGAAAAGCGACCGGGAAAACCTGGGCAGCGGCGGTGTCACCGGTTCCTGTTTGTTCCAGACTGATCCAAAGGCCACAGACAACTGGCAGGCTGGGTGTTCAGGTGCCTACTTGGAATGTGGTATTTTATATTTTGTATATTTTTTATGTTGATTGCTGTACAAAGGTATGTGAATTTGTTACTATATATTGTTTTGTATGAATAAATTATTATTTTTAACAAAGCTTTGTTTGCACTATTTGGTATGCAAAATGTATTAATTTTGTTTTTCTTATTGATTTCATGTTGCATTGCTAATAATAAACAATCAACCTTAATTAATTTCAAATTTATTCTCCTTGAGAGTATGTTTTTGTTTTTGTTTCATACTCCTTACAAGGAGCTGAAGCACATTAACAGGTGTGTAGGACAATACACCATGGGCGAGTACCTGATTGGGCAAATGGTTATATGTGTGAAGTTTAAGCATATTTTATGATAGCCTGCAACTCCATTACTATTTCAGTCCTCACAATGCAATCGCTTCATATTTCTGGTACTGCTGCGGCCTTGGGCATGAGTCCCTTAGTTACATAAAACTTGTAACATGTCTATTAATCAGTGCACATTGTTTATTGCAAAGTATGTTTGTTGAGTCTTATCAATTAATTGGTCAATAGTTTGTCTTATTTGTTGACCATAATTGCAGAACAGACTCTAGCAGTGGGATGGTGCTCCACGAAAGGTGTCTTACATTGGCAGGGAAGCCCAAATCTGCCTTTACTGCGCTCTGTGGGTATACCACTAACCTGCTTCTTCTTTTTCTCCAGAGTCCTTGTGGCAAAGATGATGGACAATGGCGAGGGGGTAGCCGCCTTGCCAGGGAACGGAGATTACATTAACCTGCGGGAGGTTGCTACACCTGGATATGGCTGCTGCTGATTGATGACACTTTCCTGAGGGCAAGAATGTTCTACCTTGCTCTTTCAAAAAAGAACAAACTGCACGTCGATCAAGGACATTAGAATCGGAAAAAGGGAAGTTGTCAATATACAACATTGCTAGGATTTACTAATCAAGATGACTTTCTTTGGCCTAAATCATTGCCAGTCCGGCAGATGGCTTTGTAGTATGTTCATCATCATGTCTTCTCCTCAATCATTGTAAGGGTTGCAGTGGACAGAAGCTTATGGAGTACTGAGGAGGAAGGGTGTGGGCGACCCTCTCAATTAGGCATTCTTTGGAATGAATAAGGTACATCCGTTCATGGTAGATGACTACCGGACACTCTACGACAAGGATCTGTTACAGTATTTTTTTAAATTTCCATAGTACTGTTTTGTAGCAATTGTGGCTAGACCTACCTTTTCATTGCACCTAAAATGCGAAAGTGAATCAGTTCAGATTCCTTGAAAGCACTGGTATTTTGGTGTTGAGGAGCTCTACTCTGCATACTCGCCCATATTCTATACTCAATAGGGGCATGGGCTTTAATCACCTGGAAGGGATTTTTAAGGATAAGCACCAACCAGTCATGAAATAGTTATTTGTTGTTTGGGGCCCCTTGTCGACAAAACAAGTCATCAGAACATCTTTTTGAATCAAAGGCTCAAACCTCTAAATCTGGAAACTTACTATGCGGCTGCACACAGCATATTGTTGTCTTGTCTAGCGGGCACAGAGTTGGAGTCCCTTCGGAACAGATTTGTCACCATCTTTTCAAGTTACCATCCCTAATTTTCAGTAAACTCTACTATGATCTTTGTGCAATTCTGAATGTTTTGTTGCTTATGCAATGATGAGTCAGTTTTGTGAATCTGTCTGGAAAAAATTCTCACTTAAAATATTCAAGGGTTCTGGGTCTAACTCGACCAGCACTTATGAAGCCAGAATAACTCAGTGCTTCAGTGCAGATATTTCATATTTTTTAAGACAGATGCCAGTAGTAAAATCTGTTCTGTCTAAAAAAAATTCTATCTGAATTTGTTTACAGATTGCCACTGTTCAACAGCTCAAAGCCCACTTTCACACCCTCAGTCACAACAGCGCTTTAGTACACACATCTCTTTTTTTTCTTAACCTGATGTCAGGCTACGTCACGCTGTGTTTTCTATTTATGTAACCCCAGCAAAGCAAATGCACTTTTCAGTTTTTTTTATGTGATGGTGTTCAGCATTACTGCCTAGAAATGCTTTCTTTTCCAATTAAATGATCTCTCAGTGGCAGCCCCTCCCTCACTCCTCTATTCAGGCGAGTGCGTTTTATCCATTCTCAGACTTTCTTTTCATATGTTGGTTAGAGAATGCCATTTTTAAGGTAAAACTAGATCACAAAACTAGCAAAAAGAGGGCAGTATTTTGCTGAAATGGAGCCAGCTATTTGCACTACGACAGAATGCTTGTTTAGGGCCTAATTTAGAGTTCGGTTGACAGGGTACTCCATTAGAAATGTAGTGGAATTAGCTGTCCGCCAAATTGTTGGTCTGTCTGCTTTGTGTAGAGTCGGGTAGACTGTCAAGTATCCAGCATTGTCCCTGCTGGCTCAGCCGATGTAAACCTACACCAGTGACGTAACGGAGTAGGGGCCAACAGTGTAAGAAAATTGGACTGCCTGCCTTATTTAAAGTGGACAATCTGGTGCTCATTTTTTTTGTGTTCAGTACAGCCAGGCAAAGCCTAGCGATCCTGAAAAAAAAATTTTGGTCATGACTATTTTGGTTTTCAACAGACTCCCCTTTGAGAGTTTCTTTTGAAAAAACAGAACGTTTGTTCAGCCATTGCCTGAAATGTGGGGGACTCTCACCTGATGTTCGGTGCTTTTACAGGAACAGCCATGGCAGAGGGTCCTCTGAAGACAGATCACCACAGGACCAGCGATGATCTCTAGATCTAGCAGGCGGTAGTTCCATCAGGATGGTAGACCTACTGTCCTTGGCCACCCTGATGAATGGCAGGCCACTTTCAAACTATAAAGCCGGCCCTGTGTTTGTTATTTTTTTCTCCTTGCCTGTTTATTGTCCTCTTTGTTTTTCTTTTTAAATAATTATTTTTATTTTCTAAATGCAAGCCCTTGTGGAATAAAAGGCCCTCCCTTTTTATTCATCCTGCTACAGCACTTAAACACATTTTCTTCAGATCTACTTGCTGAGGTGTTTGGTATGTTCAGACATTGGTTAGTTTAGGCTGAATATGTGGTGGTTTTGTCCCCACTACCTTGTGGATTATCGGGATCTTAGTGCAAGAAATGAGGTCCATTGAGGCGATTTTTAACAAACTTGAAGCATTGCTTTCTTCTTGAATAAATCAACACCTAGCGATCCTATATTAGATATTGTGTCTGTTGAATGTTTTTTCCATTCTTAGTCTTGCTTTACACATGAACAATTTTTTTTAAACAGCATTTTACAACAACAATATTATAGCAAACATACAGTACGACAAGCACAGGTCTCACCGTGATAAAGAACTATCCTGCTGGATTTCCTTCTACTCTAGGGTAGTTATTCAGTTCACAAATGTCCAACACTTTTCCTCCTGCTACTCCCTATCTGGTGGCAAGGGTGACCAAAGCTATCCCCACCCTGTTCTTACGATCATTCCCCCTTATGTTCATCCCTCATTCCCATCCTCCCCATATTTGTTCCATTTTTTTTCATGCATCCACGCCCTTTAGAAATTTCTCTTTCCATCGCTTTACAAAATTCCATTCCGGTTACTGAGTTTTGGTGAGTCCGGAGGACCCCTGTACCCCAACTCTGCGCAATGTCCCTCTCCGCGACTAGACAGCCCATATTGGTCAGTTGCTTTTGGTATCTGGAGTGGTCAGTTGGCTCCCATAACCCCAGGAGTGCCTGCTTTGGTGTTAATTCCAATGGTAACCATGTTGCTGCCTCCAGTGAGATTCCTATCGCCTCCCAGTATGATTGAATGCGAGGGCAGCTCCAGAGTGTATGCATGAAGGTGCCCTCCAAACCACAACCTCAATGGCAGTCCCAGTTTCCACTCTAAAAATCTTGTACAGCAGAATCTTTATCTGAATCAATCTAAAACGGGCCTTCATTGCCACCTGTGCCGGGAACTCCAACGCCTCCTGCCAGTGATCTTCCTCTAGTTCCCCCAGGTCCTGTTCCCATTTACCTTGCAGGGTCATTAGAGCGGGTTGGGTGTTTCACCTAGCATGGTTAAGTCACTGATTGTCTGAAATCTTATATTCTTTCCTTGTGTGCAAAGGGGACCCCTCCATTGGCATCCCAGACATCTGCCAAGTAGGATAAACCAATTGCATCCCAGCCCTGAAACCCCTGTAATATCGACACTGACTGAAGTTTGGGGCCCTCCCCCATTGGTGTTTTAAGAGTGAGTCTGTGCTGCCAGCCCATTTCCCTGGTTAAGGTTTTCCATATGTGCACCACTGTCGTCGTTGCCGGACACATTGTAGGTGATATTTTGCCTCCATACAGTGGGTGCAAGTAGCTCTTCCCTCCCAGGTCCGCCCTGTTGTGTTTAAATGCTGGGTCCCCCTAGTCTGTGTAAGCCCGTTCACCACACTGACTTGTGTGGCCTCGTAATATTTTTGTATGTTTGGCAGGGCAATTCCCCCCTTGTATTTTGACCATTGGAGAACTCTCTGGGCTATCTGGGTTTGACCTACTCCGCAGAGCAGAATCCAGACTGTGTCTAGCCTGGTTTTCGGTTCTTGTATGGGCTATTTTGAAGGATATATAAGAACCTCTGGAGTGCCACTATTTTGAGCATTGCCGCTGTTTCCAATAATTAAATCGGCAGCGATAGCCAATTTTTCACTTCCTGTTCCAATCGTTTAAGCTGGGGTTCTAGGTTAGCCTCATAAAATGTGTCTGGAGTCTGGGTTATCCAGAGCTCCGTGCATTTGAATCGCGAAGTTTCCATCCTTAATGGTAATGGAAGTACGCCCTCCCGGCTATGCCCTGCCCATCGGGAACAGCAGCAACTTGTTCCCAGTTAATGGCAAATCCAGAGTATTCCCCAAAGATGTGGAAAATCTCTCCTAGACTATCTAGGGATTGGTTGGCATTCGTCCAATACAGTAAAGTATCATCTGCGAAAAGTGTGATAATTTCATCTTCACCCCCTCCTCCAGGCCAACCTGTGCATCTACTCATACCCACTCCGACAGGACCTCTATAGCCAGTGCAAACAGCATTGGCAAGAGCAGGCATCCCTGCCTTGTACCCCTGCGTATGTTGAATTCCCTCAATGTGTGGCCATTAACCCGTAATCGTGCCTTAGGGCGATCATAGAGGAGTCTAACCTATCGTACAAATTTGGGGCCAAATTCCATTTTAGCAATAACCCCAAAAAGGTAGGGCAATTCAACTGAATTGAATGCTTTGTTCGCGTCCAGGGAAGTAATCCCTGTCCCTATCGGCGTGCTGCGGGCAACCGCCAAATTATTGTGTAGCCCACTTAAGCTGAATTTGTTTGAGTGGCACAGTATAAACCCATTTTGGTCCGGGTGAACCAGCTCCGGCATTACACCCCTCAATCTATTCGCTAAGAGTTTTGCAAGCATCTTCTCATCTGCGTTTAGCAGAGATATGAGCCTGTATGAGTCTTGCCTGTCCACGGGCTTACCTTCTTTTGGTATCAGAATAACCGTTGCAGCACGCAAATCATCCGGTAGCTTCCCATCATGAAATGCCTCCTTATATGCCGCATGGAGCGGAACCACCGTCTGCCTCCTAAGTTTCTTAAAGAGCTAAACCAGGAAACTATTTGATCCCGGGGCCTTTCACATTGCCGTGGAGGCCTCATCCTCCGTGATATCCTGCTCCAGGTCTGCCACACTGTCCGCTCGTAGGACAATCTCGTATGCAGTCTAGCATCTCCCGCTTGGGGGGTGGGGGGGGAAGGCGGGCACACAAGTGGAGTGCATAAAAGGATTCCAGATACCTGGCAATCTCATCTGCAATTTTACCACTACCACGCACTCTCCAGTTTTTTTTCACATGCCTGACTGCCACGCTCTCCCTCTCTTTACGCTCAAGCCATGCTAACAGTTTGCCTGTCTTGTTCCCTCCTTAATACATGCGCTTTTGTTTCGCTAGGTAGGATGTCCTTGCTTCAATGCTTAGCGACCGCCTGATGCTTCGCCCTTTTGAGTAGCATATCCGTTTTGCCAGGAGTGGACAGGTTGTCTGCATATTCCCACTCTAGCTTGTGTCATTCTTCTTCCAGAGTGTTTAACCTGGCACGTCTCACCCTTCTGTCTCCTACCTCTCCCCAAAGATGGTGACACCCCTAATCGTGGCCTGATATGCTTCCCATACCACCACTGGACTCTGCACCAAGGCCGTGTTTTTTGAAGTAGAGTTTGGTGGCCTGATATAGTCTTTGATCTTCCTGCCTGTTGGCAAGGTGCCAATCGCCATTTTCCAGGCTCTGACTGGTTTCGGCGCTTTGCCGGGGAATGTTGCCAATGGGGGAGTGATCACTGAGGCCCCTAGCCAAGTATGGCACCTCCTGAAACCAGGCATGTGAATCTCCTGCTGTGAAAAGGGTAATCAATCCGTGAATGTATATTATGTGCCCTGAAATAGAAAGAGTAGCCTCTCTCCAAGGGGTGTAGAGCTCTCCACACGTTGTTTCTGCCCAACGCCAGTACAAAGCACTCCAGTTTCCTTCTAGTCACCTCCCCTTCCACCTTAGCACTCATCCTATTTAACCAAGTTAAAGTCTCCACCTAACAACATCAGTTCTGACCCAGCCTCCAACAGTGTTACCCACTTCTGGCAGGGTGTCCATTTGAAGGCTCGGAGGGGCATAGACCTTAGCAAATAGGATGACTTCACCCTCATATTATCCCTGAATTGCTATATATCGGCCCTGTGTATCTGCCCAGGTACGTCCAGTGTGGAATGGGAGTGCTTTCCTTATCAAAATCATTATGCCTTGGGATCCTGAGGTGTATTAAGCGTACCCTGCTAGCCTATATCTCCAATGCCCCATACTACGATGTTGCATGTTGATTAGGTGTGTCTCTTTCAGGTATACAATGTCCGGTTTAAGTCTATTGAGGGCCCGGTGTACCAGACTTCTTTTAACTCCATCTTCCTGGCCATTAACATTCCATGATAGTAATGTCAGAGAGTGTGTGTGCCTCATGGTGGATACCAACGATCCCTCTGTGTCCTGGCGCGGCCTCCCATGTGTGGCATTTGTGACTGACCCCTACGCTTGTAGGCAAAATTGATGTCGGTAACTCCCCTCAAACTAACACCCTACCTCACCGTGCAGTGAGTCTAAAAACCGACCACCCACCTGCCCCTAATTCACGGTTTGTGTGGATCCTAAACATTTACAACTAATTTATGCAATTTCCGCTGGGGCTCGGCTGTCCGGCTCTCATGTAACGCAGTTCAACCACCAGCGCCCCCGGCCTCTCTCATCCGAGGCCTCGTTTATCCTTACCAGACCGTGCCATTGATTACGATCTGTATTACCCCAGGTAGTCTGCCGTCGTAGCTGTCACCTTCGTCAGCTGCTCTTCTTCTGAGTCTTGTTCTGTTTCTGTGCGCCCAGGGCTACTGCCCCCTCCCCTCCGAGGGACCTCCACTTATTAGTGTTGAGAACTGCTGAGTGCTGCTGTAATACCTTGATTGTTTGCTCTTGCGCCGCCTTCATCTGGGCCTTTGTAGGGGAGGGGACAGTTTGTTTCATTCTCTCCTTTGTGCTCTTTTTCTTTTTGGACACACGAGTCCAGCCCTTCTCTCTGTCCCCCATCCCGGTGGAGGTCCCGGTCAAAGGCCTTTGTTTTCAAGCCACGACCAGGCATCCCCTCCTGCTCCAATCTCAGTTTAGCTGGGTACAGAAGTGAGTACCTAAGGTCATGTTCTCTTGGCACCTTCTTCATAGTAATAAAGGTACCTTGTTGATTCTGTAGCAGGTTCATGTAGTCCAGGTATAGGTCTACCTCATGTCCATCTATCAGCCATAGGCCGTGTTTTTTCGCTGTCTGAAGGAGCACATCGCTATCCTGGAAGTTCATTAGCCTTGCTATGATTGGGCGAGGGTTCGCTCCTGGTTGCGGCGGATACGATGGGACCCTGTGGGCTCTTTCCACTGAGAAGATTCTAGATGGTTTCCCCTAGAGCACTGTCTTGTCCAACCATTCCTTCACAAACAGTTCGATATTTGGCCCCTCCTATTTTTTTCAGGTATTCCTATTCTGACGTTGTGGCTGCGGGACCTGCCTGCAGCGTCCTCCATTCTATGAGCCAGACAACTCCTCTCCTTTTCCATGTCTGCACATTTCTACGTGAAGTCCCTCCTCACCGGCAGGGTGCTGCCCATTTGGTTCTCCTTTTCCTTGACTCGATCCATCAGTTTCTTGTGGTAATCACGCAGGAGCCCCACCTCGTTCACTACGGCTGCTGTCTGTGTCTCTAGGGCCAGTTTAGTGTCTTTATCGACTGTATGACAGTCTCCATGTGTGCAGCCGAAGGTATTCCATCCTCACTGTTCCCTCTTTCCCCTGGTCCTGAGCTGATATTCTCCCCCCCCCCCTGCCTGTGGGGTTCTCCTTCGATGATTTGGGGTGCCCCATTGTCTTGTGGGGGACTTTTCTGCTATGTGCATTTCACCACCCCTGTGCTGTGCGGGGGAGGGGAAAAAAAGGGGGGGGGGAACCGCGCATCAGTTTGTCCTCTGACCCTCCTGGGGCCAATGTGCACCGCAGTTCTCTGCGTGTGGGGGGGGGGCTGTTTCTCCGTCACATGGAGCACCGATGCAGGCACAAAAAACTCTCTCCTCTCTCTCCTCTTTCCCCCTTTACTGGTAGGCCCTGTGGCTGCCCGATCACAAATTTCGGCAACTGGGCCCGTGGAGAGTGCTTGCTCAGTCACTGCGCCTGTGCCTCCCTGCCTCTACCCCGCCAGTCAGCAGGGGCTCTCGCGCTCCCTGTCTGCGCTTGCCAATCACTTCAGAGCCAGCCAGTCCATCCAATGCAGTCTGCCAGGAGGGGCTGCTGCACCACAGTCGCGAGCTCATGCCCCCCGGTGCTCCATGCAGAGATGAGCGGGGCGGGAGGAGGTCGGGCAAGTATTTCAATTTGGCAGGCTCCGCTCCTGTCGCTGCAGGAACAACGCCTTCTCTATCCGACTCTCCAGTCTGAAGCCATTCCAGCATCCCTGGTGGGTGCCATTTTGCCCATTGAGGCAACCGCTGTGCTGGGCCCTTATTACGTCTCCGATGACCTCAGGACGTGGCAAAGTGACCCCACAATCGCCTCACGGGCGGGGTTCCTGCCACCTGCAGGGTCAGTCGCTGGTTTAAAAACCAGGATTATGGAGGCCTCAGAGCTCGAGAACCTGGAAGCCCACGTTTTGCATCCTATTGCATGGACGCCCAGGCCACGTCCCCCCTTCTCCTCCCCCACCACATGAACAAAATTCTTCTTTTGTAACTGATCAACCAAGATCTGCAAATTAATCCTAGTTGATTAAATGTGTTACTGTATCCTATCTCGGAAAAAAAAATTGTTAAATGATATCTTGCAGTAATTTTGTGACATGGGCTGTAAATTAAAAATAACTAACTTTTGAAAGGAAAAAGGACTAGTGTTGCATTGGGATAATTGTATGACACTTTACACCATCCTTTTGTTGCTTCAAAGTGATGAGAGATAGAAAAGAGGGCCCAGTTGAAAAAGAACAAAGAGTACATGATGGAGGGACTGAAGAGGGAGACTTGTGGATGAAGTGGTCTACGTCAAACTTTCATTGTCTCACCAGACATAATGACAATGTGTCATGTGTTTCTGGTCTTGAGAGGTTGGTTGGCATGTTGGGGTAGGGAGAGCAGTAGTAGTGATGGAGTAGTTGTAGTGTAAGGAACAGGAAAGGAGATGGAAATCCAGGAGATTGATGGGGTGATGAGAGAAATCAGGCCATGACTAATCTGGAACTCACTGTCCACTCTGAGATTCTAGGGCAAGGCACACATTGCTCTGGGAAGGCAGAAGACCGCTTCTTTGTTGTCCTTCTGTGCAGTTCTGTAATGCAGCCTGTCGAAATGTACACTTTTATTTGCACACAGTTAAAGAAGGAGTTTGAGTAAGGGGGGAATCAAAGGGAATACTCAAATACTGAAATGCCTGGGTTTCTAGAAGTGATAAAGTTCAGGGTGTTGCAGCATGCTGATGACTTGGTCGTCTAGCCTAGTGTAAACTGGACCGAGCATTCAGTGCTCAAGACATTTAAATTGATATTCATACACCTTCTTTGTATGCTGTCTTCCTATTCTGTGGCTTGTGAAATGCTGTGTTTTTTTTGTCTGTCTCGCTTCTGAAGATGCACAGAAACTAATATGGATTATCTTTCCTAACTGATGTCAGTCACCTATACCCTGCATAGCTGCCCTAGCACATGTAGATATGCACAATATCAACACTAGCATTCCAAGCTTTTCTCCTCTTTCAAATAGAACCCAGCTCACCAAGTCCCAGTGTTCCTCCTTACCCCTTTTGCCCTGTTCTCCATGACCTACTTTCATAGGCTTGAGTTATGATCCAGAGATTGTTGAATGCATTCTGTCTAGACACCCTGGGTACGCTAGTAGGAGAAGGGCAACAGAAGAACCCCTCGTGTCTTCATGATCGGACAGCAGCAAGTCCTGTTCCTGCAAAGTGAAATGCTTTATTGGCAATTTCAGAGAATGCCCAGCAGGCAAAACTTCTAAAAGGCTAATGAGAGGCAGTGTGTTGTCCAATGAGTCTTATAAGATGACAGGGCTTGGGCAAAGTCCGTCATGCTTGTATTTTTTTTAAAAGTCCTATGGAACAGAAGCGGAGTTGGTTGCATGTCCTGTGGGTTCCTTTTAATAAGGTCGGTAGAGCACGTTATGGTGACTTATGTGGAAAGTTAGTAGGCCTGTGGAAAGACCAGTTGCATGACACGGTCTTTTAAAACTGTGTCCTTGAAACGAAACAAAGTCACATGTCACAAATGTATCTATAAAAGAGCCGGCAAATTGGGGTAGTGTTGGTTATATATCAATATATGCCTGTGGGAGGTAAAAAGGAGTGCAGCACAGTTAGCCAAATGTCAGGCTTGCGAAATGCAATTAAATCAAATCCTTAATCCCCTAATATTGAGTTATAATAGATCAGCACTGTCCACTCGCTAATTTGTTTGCATTTTATGCACAACTGTTGAAACAACATCCCATGGAGGATTTGGCTGCACAAATCATCGGGAAGTGTGTGCGATGGGATTTATAAATGAATGAATTGATTGCCTTTCTGAGGGAATGGCCAGACAAACGCCCACATAGGACAAGCCTGTGTCCCAGTCCCATGCTAATGTCTACATATAGATTTGTCTGCTGGGAGCATCTAAGCTATCTACCTTTCAGTTGTAATAGGATCCCAATGTTGTCGCATTGCTGCTCACTAATGTGTATAGATATTGATTTTAGGCACCGAATAATAATCGTTTTTTTTATGTTATTGAAAAATGTATTTGAAATTTCTGAACCCAGTAACCTCCAAGAAATCAGATAAAATTTAGTTCTTGATTTATTCCCACAAGAAAGAAAAACTATGTGTTAAGCATATTCAGAATTTTACATTTCCGTGTATATTTGGGCTTAAATTAGATGTCTGTTTGGTCCCACTTTCACAACCGTTTTTTTTTTTTTTTTCGCACAACAAAACAAAATAATGTATTTACTTATCTGCCGACAGGCAGGCAAAAATGTTAAGTTTCTATAGTCTTAACAAGTCCCAGCTCAAAACGACCTCTCAGTAACATTAGTTTTCAGAATCAGAACAATAGGAACTACATTTGTCAAACTAAAACTTCTATATAAAGTCTCTTTTTGGTTGGCCTATATGCATGAACCAGTCTTGTTAGAATAGACACACTTCATGTTTCTAATCAAGCATTCTTTTCGTCTGGCCTTGATGCATCTAAGTGAGGCACCGGACTCTTGAGAACTTGAAATGAGTTATTTGTCTGCCTCTTTAATGTGCATTGAAAAGAGTGACTGTGGGTTTGCCATGCTCGTGTTTATAAAATATATTCAGGTTTTGGTTATATTTCTCCTGAAAATCACTGCAAAAACAAAATGCTTTATTTGCTCCCCAGGCCTGTGACATTCGTTTCTAAATAACTGTGTATATGATGCCAGAAAAATCATTTTCATGTTTATCAGAGCTTTTTAACTTTCTTTATCCTATTACAGACAAAGATCGAATGTTTAAAATGTATTAGCATAGTCCCAAAACCCCCAAGGCCGGATTAGTGTCTACCTGTCCTGTTCAGATGTTTGGTTTGAATCACAGTTGTTCTGGCTGTGCGCTTAACTTGGTTCTGGGTTCCAAACACCTTAAATGTTTTCCTGCTGCACTAGCTTGTGAGCTCCGTAGCTTTGTCTAAGTAGGAAAAACAAAATGTGCTTACAAATGACTTTTCCTAACTGGTCTATTAGAAATCCCTGTAAATAAGTCAGTCTGATTGTGAGAGCTAATTCCCTGGATCCTCCTGGTCCCCAAAGGCTGGGCATATAGAGGTGAGTCCACTCAGAACAGCATCCAGCAGCATCACAGGTCAAAAGCTGTGTCCTCTATCTTTTTCTCCAATTAGTCTTATGAGCGCAAACGCATTAATTTAGGCGGTTTGACTACCAGTAGGAGAGTCCTACCCTCGTAGAAAGACTCTCTGAAACGACTGCACCCATTATGGCAGACAGTTCATAAAATACATGTTCATATAATGCACATTGTTTCTCTAATCGACAGTTCAATAACAGCTGAAAATGTATGCTCGTGTTCTGTACTCGGCACGTGTTTTGTAGAACATTCAGTTGCGAATCCTCTTGATATGTGGTCTACATGTGCTGATCGGTGAGGAAATCACTGTACATGAGTATTTCATACTATTTTCCGCGAGCCTATTGCATCTTTTGTAAGAATGGAAGTTTGGGGTTTTTTAGGTTCTAGAATGAAGGTGAGGAGAGAGTTGCAGGAAGTCTCCTTCCCGGTCAGAGGTGAATAAATAACCTCAGCACTTACCTTTAAGAGTTGGCTTCACTTTGTTTCTCTGGCAACGAGGATGGGATAGACATCCCCTGCCCAATATAGGTAAAATGCTAACTACCATCAAGGGGCCCGAAGGTGTTTTCTACTTTACATCTGTCATCAGCATAGCTCCCGATTGTATTACATCCTGATTCTCGTCCATTGACATCTTTTGTTACGCCAGAGGGGGCATATAGGTACAAGGGGATGCTGGTTATCATACCCTCGGCAGCCACAGTATTTCAACAGGCTATGCACCATTTGCTCAAAAACACACCCACATGACATATTTTCAGGACGTTATTCTGGTGTTTGGTGAGAATGTGATGGAACATGACTGGACGTTGAGAACAGAACTAGAAATTTTACAAAAAAGTGGTTTAAGAATCAAGAAAAAGAGAAGTTTAGAGTGGATGGTGTAGAGTATTTAGGACATTGAATTGGTGAGAATGGAATTTCCCTGGTAATTAGGTTGGTTTCAGTCATAGAAAAAGCTCCTTCTCTTGCATGTAAAGGACCAGTTGAGGTCGTTCTTGGGCCTAGCAGAATATTATTCTAGGTTTGTTCCCATGTTTGCAGATAAGACAAAACATATGCGCAAACTGATGGTGAAGAACGAGAAGTTTGTTTGGTGTGAGAAATGTGAAAGTGAGTTCAAAGAACTGAGAGGGAGCATTACATCTGCACCAGCACTTAAGCATTTCGACATCAATGATGCTACCATAATCATCACTGTTGCCAGTTCGGTTGGTTGGGTGCCGTGTTACTGCAGAGAAGGAATGGCAAGGAGGTTACCATTGTCTATGCATCCAGGCCATTGAGGGATGCAGAAAAAAAATTCTCCACCATTGAGAGAGAGGCATTGACTGGTTGGGTGTGAACCATTTCATAACAAATGTATGGGGAACGGAGTTCACCATTTGGACTGACCACCACCCTTTGGATGTTTTTTCAGCCAGGGGACGAAGAAGAGCTTCTTCCAGAATTGCACGTTGGATGATGAGTATGTTAGAGTACAATTATCGGATGGCGTATGTTCCCGGGAAGCAAAATGTTTTGGCTGATTGTTTGTCCCGGTTGCCAGTTAATGAGAGTTCAAGTGTGGAGTGCAAGCAGGTTGAATGGTTGGTGGCTAATGTGGATGTGATCACAGAAGACAGAATTTCCCATGAGGAATAGATAGCCTCCATGAATGATGCTGTATTCAAAGAAGTAGAAAAGTATCTTTACGAAGGTTGGCCAGTAAGTGGAAAAGCTTCTGGGGATGCAGAGTGTTTCCACCAAGTGAGTGGAGAGTTGTCGGTGGTGGTAGAAGGGGTACTGATGCAAGGGGAATTGGTTGTACCTGCAATGTTGAAAGAACGTGCAGTGAGACTGGTGCATGAGGGACACATGGGTATGAGCACTACCAAAAGACACATCAGAGCAGAGTACTGTGGCCTGGGGTTGACTGTGATTGGAGAGGGACAGCAGATAATGCATGCTGTGTGCGTGGAGTGACAAGTTGCAGAAGACTGAAGTATCCTCCTGTGGTAACTGATAAATCTGATGGTCCATGGAAAAAGGTTGCAATTGATGTCACAGGTCCATTACATGTGTTGGGTAACTGCCCTGCCCTTAGTATGCTATAGTAGAAGCGGATTAATTTTCACGAATTTCCGAGGTGAAATTTACAGGGCACGTCACCTCTGAAACTGGTACTGAGTTTTTGAAGGAATTGTTTGCGAGAGAGGGTGTACCTGAGATCATTGTTTTGGATAATGGAGTTCAATTTGTTTCAGGACTCATGAGAAAGCTTCTCATGGAGTATGGTGTGGAGCACATTCATCAGTGTACTACCTTCAAAGCAACGGTCTTGTTGAGAGGTGGAACAGGACATCGAAAGAAGGTTTGCAGTTGGCATTGAGTTGTTTAGAAGACTGGAGAAGGGCAGTGGGAAATTAATTCAGTCATATCGTACCATATTCCATTGTGTGACTGGGAAAACACTTTTCCAAGTGATGAGAGGTTGCAAATCTCGAGCATTGTTGTCTAAGGGAGTAGAGAGGGACTGGTCTGCTATGGAGAGAGTTGCAGGAAAAGATTGTGATTATGAGGTTGGAGATGGAGTCCGCATGTTGAAGGGACACAGAGTTAACAAATGGGAATCCAAGTATTCAAGTCCTCACCAAATAAGAAAGTTGAACAAATACACACTTTCATTGAGCAATGGCAAAGATTGGAATCGCAAGAAGGTGGTGAGGGTCCCGTGTGGGTTGGAACGGAAAGATCTGACGAAGCAAGAGAACAGTGAAAAGGGGTTGAATGGAAAAGATGAGCTCTTTGCGTTTAGTTATATATAGTTAAATTGTATTTTTTTGTTTGGTTTTACAATTTAATGCTCTGTATGTATGTTTGTTGTCTTTGCTCCGTAGTTATCGGGCATATTTTCTGACTTTTTTTCTTTATGCCCCTACATTTTTGTACCGATGTGTTATGCAAATGTTGTAGACATTTTTCCTTCTTGTCTATGTTAAGGGAGGGAGATGTGTTGTAACTTTTGTAAGAGTGGAAGGTTGGGGTTTTTAGGTTCTAGAATGAAGGTGAGGGGTGACGGTAGATGGAAGTCTCTCTCCAGGTCAGATGTGAATCAATAACCTCTGCACTTACCTTAGTTTGCTTCACTTCTTTTCACCCATCTTACAGGCAAAGACAGTGTAAGCCTTTAGAAAACATTACATGTGTTTTTTTATTTAAAGTAAAAAAGTTATGATGAATACATGCGTGTCAGAGGTAGTCGTAAATCTGCCACTAGTGCAGCTTAGTGACCTCCGTACTCAATAACGGAAGAACGCCAGGGTCACCAGATTACGTCATTGCCTTTCATTTTACAAATCGGTTGTATTAGCCCATTGATTGAACTGAAGAGAAACAAGAACTGTAGCTTCCAGGACACATGAAGGTAGCCAGTCGGTGGTGGCTTTCTGATATGGTGTGATGCGGGAACACTAACATTGGCCTCTAACAATGGGCTAATAGCAATACTAGCACTGTTTCCCAGCTCAAGCTCTATGCTGCTTTCGAAACAATCAATAATAAACTCCACTTACACTTGTTATGTTAGGGATCGTATGAAAGTCCTGAATAAGATCTCTACCTTTACTTTAACCAATCCTAATAATTATTTTTCTTGTATATCTCATTATTAATGCCACTGACCTTACTAACTTCAGAGGCCTAAAAGTTGTGTGATCTCCTGACCTACAGGTGATCTAGATAATATTTTTCAATGTTTTTCATACTTAGCGCCACACTTTTGTTATGTGTAAGCACTTGAAGTAACTGGTGTTATAATTACCAAATTTAATGGTATTCGATTTACTGATCTCAGAACGATGGAAGATTGAGTGGCCTTGCCAGGAGAGCAAATTATGGCCAGGAGATCATAGTAAATGTCAGTGAATTAAAGGTTCCCATGACATGGTGTCTAAGTATCTTATGTCACAAACAAGTGTTTAACTTGATGAGCCATTTTGATTCCATTTATCTGAATTCATTCAACTGTTAACCCATATTATCCTTCTTGTTGTTCCCTCTGGAGTCTTTAACCGACATATGGAGCCAACCTATACCAAACCATAATGAATATGCAGGTGACTCTTAAGTGCATGCTCTTATTACTTATCATAAGTTGGACATTCAGTGAGGTCCATGCAATATTGCCAGCCACAAAGCTCTATGTTGCAGTTTGAGACCGGTAGTCAAAGAGGACTGAATCGTCAGGTTTTGTAGTCTTACTCTGCATTTCAGAGTTCCTTATTGATGCAAGTTCACCATTGATGGTAATTTCCATTAGCCATTCCATGGTATCACCTTTCTACAGCTCTAGGGAATCTAGCAACTTTCAGCACTTCATGAGAGTGGCTAATAACAATAACTATGCCTACAACATAATCATGTCGGCCTCCAGGCACAGACCATCCTGGAATTGAATGAAGTAAGATGGCAGGCAAAGACATGATTGGAGCAGAGAGCTCTACTTTTTTCATTAATGCATAGCCGCTTATGTTTTGTTTGTAATTTTGTATGTTTGTTGCATATACAAGTTTTTGACGAAAACAAGAAAAGAAAAAAAGTGAAAAGATCATTGGTTTCCACCTGATACGAAATAAGAAATAAAGTATGGTGGTGATTTGGAATGATTTTTTTGAATGTGATTGAATTTAGGAATTTGAATTAATTTCAGTGGGTCTAAGATCCAACGCTTAAGAGTAATTAAATGTACTCTAGTGTAATTGTTGCTGATATTTGTTCCTCCATATCATTGTGTTTTTTGCACTACAACATAATCATGTCGGCCCCCAGGCACAGACCATCCTGGAATTGAAGTAAGATGGCAGGCAAAGACTTGATTGGAGCAGAGAGCTCTACTCTTTTCATTAATGCATAGCCGCTTATGTGTTCTTTATGGTAGAGTGTCAAGTTGTTAGATCTGCACAGTGCTTATCCCTGTATGATTGTGTGTTGTACACTGGCGATGAAGAGAACACTACCACTCCAGTGAGCTGCTGAACTGATGCCATAACTCCAATACGCACCAGAAGATGTGAGGGTGAGGTACAGTAGTCACAGGATATGTCATAATCAGTAGGTTTTGGTGAGTCCGACATCGAAAATGGTCATGTGATTTAGTGCTTCTAATGGAAGTGCCCAATGTTCGGCATCCTCCCTCTGATTTTTGATGTATTGAAATTAAGGATTCCTGTGTTCCAAATGGAATAGATCATTCAGTGACTTTAACAACTTTATCATAGCCATAGGCTTAAAAGACGAGGAGCACAAAAGCGGTGTTCTCATACACTGAATAGGTCTGGATACAAACCTATGATACGTCTGCCGTTTATGTAAAGTTTGTAGGAGAGTAGTATCTGCTTCTTATAGTTGCCCCCACTTTTTGCTGATGTTTCACTGTTTTTCGACTTAGCCAGAATGAGGCCCTGCTAATCAGGACCCCAGTCTATCTGCTTTCTACTCTAAATTGACTGCATGTACTTTAGGTACACTCCAGATTGGATTCTGGGGTACCCTTGTGAGTCCCTAGTATATGGTATACTATGTACCCAGGGCATAGGTACCCCAGAGGCCTACCAGGGGCTGCAGCATGTATTGTGCCACCCCTGGGAAGCCTTTTAAAATGACACAACAGGTCTGCTACAGCAGCCTGTGTAAGGTGGTGTATCCACCCCTTACTGAGATATAGGTTCCCTTTATCTCTCCATATCACTGCACATGTAAACCTATCAGTCACCCCTATGGCAGGCCTTAACAATCCTGAAGGCAGGGTGCTGGGTTTCATGTGAGAGGGTGCCCATGCATGAGCAGAGCCCCTCTGCAGCTTTCAGAATCTTCATTCCGGGGTTGTTTGTGATGCAGCCAGACCATATACTCTTAAGTGCATTATAACCAAACGGTAAGTCCGTTTTTATATAGCGCAGCTACTCACCCTTACGGGTCTCAAGGCGCTGGGGGCCGTCGTGGAAATTAAGTGAGCTATTGCCCAGAGTCACATGGTGCTGAGCTGAGCTGCCGCCGGAGCCGGGGATCGAACCGTGAACCCTGTGCTCCGAAGTCAGATGCCCTGGCCGCTGCACCACACCTCTCCACGGTAAATGCTAACTTTGGAGTGGCTGCATGGAAAACTGTCGTGTTTGGTGTCAAACACCTTGGAATCATACCCCACACCAGTACCTGGTGTGGGACTATGATCCCACCCTTCTAGAGGGAGAGACATGACAGCACCGGTATACCCGGTACCAGCTAACAGAGCCCTGGCATCACAAAATGGATGCTGCAGCCACAGACACGAGTCTGCCCTCCTGCTGCTGGACGAAACTCCGGCAGGGGAGGCCTGGACAATAGGTTTCCTGTCACAGGGAGGTGTGACCACCTCCCAGACAGGCTTTAGTGTATTGGGGCTGGGTGGGTGCACTCTCAGAGTGCTTTGAAGTCTGCACTGGGGGCACATTTGCTGTCCCTGTGCATAGTCCAGCTCAAACCGGTTTCAGGGGCACACAGCCCCTGCTCTGGCGCGAAACTGGACAAAGGAAATGGGTGTAGCCACCCCTCTTTCCTGACCCTGCCATAGGTGGGTCCCCAGAGTTTGTCCAACCCCTTCCTTGGGTATAAAGTAGGAAACCCTGACTACAGGACTTTAGATTACACCTGGACTAAACTCTGATACCAGAAACCAAGTACTTCGACGATCTGCACGACACTGGACGACTGAAGAATCTCCCTTGGAGTAAAGGAGTTACTTCCCTGCAAGGCAGGCACCTTTAACGCAACTGACTGGTTGGCATCTCCGACGGACTCCGAAGAATATTGCCACACAGGAGGTGGGTTTTCCTAGGTCTCTGAGGTCGATCTGTGCCCACAGCAAGTCTGAGGCCCGTATCCCTCATGGAAGACCGTGCAACCCGAACCCCTGGACACGTGACCATTTGCAGAAGCATCAGCTTTCCGGCGACCCCTGAGGCTGAGCTTTGGGTTACTTGTAGCCCTGACCCCGAGCAGTAATTGCACCGAAGATTGCAGGCCTACACTCAACGAGTGTTCCGTGGGCCGCCATTTTGTGATTCCTCTCGAGGTCCCTTCGCGATCCCTGGTCCGTTGACCTGTGGGTCCCCAAGAAGGCAACTCTAACTTTTATTGGGCTTCCCTGGTTGCTCCAGACGTGCCCTGACTCTCCATCGCTTGGGGAGTCCCCAGGACCTTGCTGGTCCGCACAGAAGCATCTTTTCTCTTCCTGCGTGGGTTGCCGTTACCAAGGCTTGCTGTGGTCAATCCGATCACCGACACCCCAGCACTCGACATCCTTCGTGGGACAGCTCGAATCCGGCTCCTGGTCGACGTCTCCAGGACCCCGTGGCTGCAGAGTCAAGCTTCACCTCTTCGCACCTGAAGCACCCGACATCGGGGGGCATTCGATTGCTCCGCTCCTGGTCACTGGCTAGTGACCCAGACTCTGTCCCCTCTGCTTTCAAGTTCTTCACATCCTCGATCCAGGCTTGGATCACCCCGGACACTTCTCTTCTTCACGGCAGCAGCACTTTGCAGCAGATCGCCATTGAAAATGACGACGATTCCCGACACCCTTTGACACCTATGCACCGGGCTTCCCTGGGTGAGGTAACTCGAGTACTCCGATGCTCCCGTGGGTGTTGGCCCTAGAACCCCTTAAGTCTAAAGGGGTTTGCTCAAAGTCCTCTCCTAAGTGTCCTTTTGCTTTAAAATTCCAACCGCGACTTTCCGCATTGAATCCTACGGCGCTCGTGGCTGTGTTCTCACATTGCACACGTCCCCCGTGGGTCTCCTGTGTCACTGCCTTGGGTGGTTCCTTGGGGTCCCAGCGATTCTACGTGCTCTAGGCACTGTGTCTAGTCAAGTCGTGGTTCTTATACCACTTTCTTAGTATATGGTTTGTTCTCCCCCTGGAGCCCACTGTGTATTGTGCTATTTACTGTCGTTTTAATCCTGTGATACTGTGTATCTTGAACTCTAATCTCATAAAGGGATTAGTAGTTAGTGTTTAGAAATAAATACATATATTTTATATATATCTTGTGTGGTTCTCCTTTCATTTAGTTATTCAAGAGGTTATAATCTGGTAAACCAAGCTGCTTTACACTCCTTCAAGACTTCGCCTGAAGGCTGCTCTCCATAGCTACCACTAGGATAGCTTTCAATAAAGGTTGTCTTTAAACCTATCATCAATAAGGGTCGTTTGGACTGGTGCAAGGTGCCCACTATAACTAGTGGACAGCATATGCCAGGCCAACTTCTCACAAAGTTCAGCAACATTTCTAGTGGAGCCATGTATAGGGTGGGTGTTACATTTGAGGTAGCACCCATTTTGTGTAACTGCAGCATTGTGCAGAATTTTAAAAGAAAATTCCCCATGTAGTTGAATAGCACTTGGTCTGTGCATCAATGTATTGATTCTGCTTAGTGTATCACTTCATTAGTGGTATAATGGCTCCTGCAATATGTTGGCCAACATTATATTCCTTGTAGCACACATTTATAGGATTGAGGTGGTTGTCTTCTTCCACACTGGCCCCATACAGTTGTATAGTGCCCGGTTTGTGTCTCCATGAAGGTGTGTAGTATTTAATGTGTTAATTAGTTTTTATAGTTACTGTTCATGAACATTAAATTCCTTGTATCGCCATCTTGTAGGATAAGAGGGTCATAGCCTTTGCCCAATCTGGCCCCATGTAGATGTATAGTGCCTAGGTGTGCCTCCATTTAGATGTATTGTGCCTTCTGTATCATGTAGTGCATTTTAAATTATTGATGGCAAATATCAAATTCCAGGTAACTTTAAGTTGTACTGTCAGAGGGGCTATTCCTTTGTCCATGCCAACTTTGGGGTATGTTTTTTTATTTTTGCATGTTTGTGACTCCCTTGCTAGACTTTGCATACAGCCTCCACTGTATATTTATGGAAAAACTATAAATGACAGCTCATAACACATCATCGGTAAATAACTCGTATGCAAACAATTTAAATTAAAGCAAACTTTACCATGAATGCTGTCTCGTGGGATCTGAGAATTACTTAAGTTACAAATTTAGGGGGGATCCCCGTTGGAAATCTCCTCTTTCAATGAATGACTTCCTTGCAAAAATAAGTGAAATTGTCAAGAACAAACTTAGTTTATATATTGTCCGTCCATCCATTCATATTTGGGTTTCTACTTGGGCATAGCTGCCAGAACACCCATGACTTATGTTTACCTTCAAACGTTTGTATCTTTTTAAACAAAATAACTTTGCTCCTTGGACTACTAAGATTGGTTTTACAATTATAGTTATTGCCCTAATATTACCAGCATGTAGCATAGGGCTGCTTGACAGCTATGCAGCTGTGCCTTTATGACACTATGAGGCTAGGATACTGAAGCACCTTGGTGATCTCAGACACATCCAGTCTGTTGTGTGAGGTCTTGTGCTCTTCAGGCAGGGTCACAGCACAGAACCTGCCTGTAATTACCAGGGCCCTTCTGAACCAGGTAATGAGTGGGTCAGGTACAATGCTCTGAATATAAGAATGATTGCTGCAACATGTTTATCAACTGACTGGTTATATTTTAATTTATGGCATATTTGCATAACATGTTTGTGTGTAGTTCATAGTGAAAAATAATTTGCATAAACTAGTACTTTGTAGTATTGGATGTACTGCTTTAGTAGGTAGACAGATGGATCCTTTCTAAGCTTGAAAGTATTGCTTGTATTGCAGACAGTGGGGTGGCATGCCCTACAGTTAGCAATAGCATCATATGCCTCAACAATTTTAGACCTTAACTTTCTCAATGGTGTTGCGAAATGGTAACTAAATTACATGTACGGCGATGTACCTTTATAGTGGTTTGTAAAGGATTCTCAACAAGCACTAGGGTTGCTTTTTGCGGCAAGGCAAGTATCTGCCACCTCTTTGAAAGTTACAGTGCCTCTAAAAAGACTGTTGAAAGCCACCTTTCTTTTGAGCAGAGTTTAAAACTGTTTTTCTACAGGTTTACTTCCACACATTGCATGCCATTGCAAAAACTACCTATACTGCTATATTCCTAAAATCCTGCATGAAAGATTAAGCTTGACTTAAACTTTCAGTTTTTCCCTTCTTTATTAATTTTAAACAGCCCTCTCATCACTTCTACCTTTTGCATGGCTCCTGTGTACTTAGTCGTCTGTGTTGAATATATGTCTGCCTTAATCTGTCTTTAAAACCATATACCTGCAGTCTACCAATATTTTATCATTCTATCAACTGTTTGCAAATGGTCACACTTAACTCATTAATGTACCACAAATAACCTGGAGTGAATGCATGAATGGTTTCCTTCAGAGTGCAAGACTTCTCCCAATAACCACTAGATTAACCAACAACTTTGGGTTTCTGAGTAGTGTGCTACTTGCTTTAAAGCACTTCAACTCCTTGTCAAGGATAGTAAGCGATATGTAAATGCAGTTTCTACAATTCAGTTCTATTGTGTATTATCTGTGTACATGTGTCCAGCTGCCTGGTGCTGTCTAGAGTGTAATGGTTCTGAGCAGGACACCGGAGGAGGGACAGGGAGTAATGTGCAGAGTGCATTCATGGTAGTTGAGAATTTAGTGATGAAATAAGCAAATTTATTAGTAGTGGGCTTGGACCAAGCAATAGAAGTGAAAAGAGGAGAGTGTTGTACTTGTTTATTAGAAGGATTTATAAATCACAGAGAGTCCTCTTTTGGGCACCTCAAACATTTGACTCGGGTGCTGTTAACTGCAACATTGTGGCAGGGAGTTGGAGCTCAGAAGGAAAGGCGATTACCCATGTCGACCTCTGTTCTCTACTGAGTTCAGTTTAAGGCCAGTCAAATAGCTTGGTTTCAAAAATGTCCTGAGGCCCTTGTGGTTGGGTTCGGATCTCAAATTCAGGATGAGGGCTGGATTGCCTGTGTGGAATCTCTTTCTGGGCGTGGTATTGGAGTGAATAGATGAAATTTGTGTGATTATGTTAATGTGGCTTTGTGTAGGGCGTTTGTTGGCGCGCTAAGACCACGTTGTAAGAACTGAGATTCTCTGCAGTAAGGCACGTCTTCCATCTGTATAGCTTGACGTCAGTGAAGAGCGTAGAAGAAATCCTAGGTACGGGGCAAAGGTATGCAGAGGATAGCCGTAGTTGAATGTTTCAATTAATGTTTGGTGAAATCGTCAAACAGTTGTAGTTTAAGTAAGGAGGATGCATTGTCAATCATTTGGTGTGGGTGATGTGGGATTGTGTCAGAGATCTAGCATACTGCTGGTTGGGGTGTTGAGTACTGGCATTTGAACAGACGTGAATTAGAGAGTGATGTGAGGATGATGGGCGACATTAGCAGCTAGATGCATTAAACAGCCAGAGGTAGCACCGTTGTGAGTGAACAGAAAGCAACAAGTGTTTAAGATCAACTAGTCCTGGTGTAAGGCTGGAATTATGTGTGTTTTTAAGGTTAAAATCATTGATGACCATTAGGGAAGAACACTATGGCTGTGTCAAGGCTGGAACACAGGTGTTTAAGGAAAGTCAAGGCGGGCGGTAGCCTACTACCATGTGGGGTCAGAAAGGGAAAATAATGGTGATAGGAATATGGTGTGTAAGTAGTAGGTAGAGCTCATGAATTAGAGAGGGGTTTGTTTATAATGATCCTTACATTCCACTATTACACAATGTTTTAGGAGAGTGGACGAAGGCAGCATGGTGTGTGCCAAGTGCTGCTGGTGCAGCGGTCTGTTTTTAGTCATCCCATTTGGTGATGTCGAAGTAGTCTTTTATGAAGATGGTTTTATTACATATGGATCTGGCAATCCACATGCAGTAAAGATGTAGCATATGTTGTATTTTTAAGTTTGTTTCGTATTTATTAGATGTTAAATTGTAGGGCTTCATAAAGTTATGGCAGTGGGGCTTGTTAGGGAATTTATGGGGGCTTTTGTGAGGGAGCTAGAAAGTAAGCAGTAGGAGGGCAAGTTGTGGTTTGGTTCTGGCTGTTTGAATTCACGTAGGAAACTGGTGACCGTATGAAAGAACAGAGGTGGGGTGCAGTTTTAGTTGTGTGAGAATTGAGATGGTCCAGAGCTCTTGTTTCCTTTATCTGGGAGAAGATTAGATGACGAGTGTGAACGTGTGAGGTGGTAGGGTAACAAATATTTGGTGCTAGATACTGTGTAAATAAGGAAAATGAGTTCAACACAGAGCTGAAGAGCAAAGGCCAGATTCAATGAATGCAGTGCAGGGCTCTAATTTCTCAAGGCAGGCACGGACCCTACCAAGGCTGTCAGTGCCAACTTACACGCAAACGTAGGGCATGAGATTCTACAGTCAGGATCCAGAGGGTATATGAAAGCTTTCGGTTTATTTATAATACTGAGTTAAGATTTAGTTTTAGAAAGACAAGCAGGCACAACAAATGTGTGTGAAAGTAAAAAGTAGAAGACCTGGACCAGTGAGTGAATTGCAGTCTACGGAAGCACTAAACCTGAGCTGGAATCCCACTGTCTTCAGCTTGATGTTTTTTTAACAGAAGGTATTCTGTTAGGCTGTATCTTGTTCTTCACTTCTCAAGTTCTCTAAACATGAACGCCTTGATGTAGATGAAGAGATCATTTGATTGAGCAATCAGTCAGCATTTTCTGGATTGCCCTGAAATTCTCTAAATGTCTGAGAGCTTCCTGTTGTGGTCGTTCTTCTGAAAGTCTTTCTTTGCAAAGAATCTTCAGAAAGAAGCATCCATTCAAAGAACAAGTTAGTTATTCTCTTTTGGTAAATGCTTTCTGAAGGATGTTTTTGTGAGAAGTTGGCCTGGTATATGCTGTCCACTAATTAAAGTGGGCACCTTGCACCAGTCCAAACAACCCTTATGGTGATTTAAGAGGTAAAAGATAACCTTAGAAAGCTATCCAAGTGGTAGCTGTGGAGTGCAGCTTTCAGGCTTAGTCTTGAAGGAATGTTAAGCAGCTTGTTTTACCAGAATGCAACCTTACAGTATTGGTTAAATGAAAGGAGAACCACACAGTAGTTATAAAAATATGTATTTATTAATATAACACTATCTAATACAACACATTATCTCCCACACGGAGATAATCACAAAGCACACAATACTTAAGCACAGAAATGACAGTAAATAGCACTAATACACAGTGGGCCCCACGGGGGGACCAAACCATATACTAAGAAAGGGGTATAAGAACCACGACTCAAGTCAAGACGGTGTCAGGAGGACGTAGAATCGCTGGGACCCCAAGGAACCACCCAAGGTGAGTAAGTAGGGACCCCGCGGAGGACGGTTGCAGTGTGGGAACACAACCGCGTGCTCCGTACAATTCTATGGGAGAATCGCGGTTGAAGTTTTGGAGTTTAAGGACCCTTCCCAGGGGATTTCGCAGAAACCCCGTGGAAGATAGGAGGTTGGAGAGCCACCCCACCCGTGGATACCGAGGTACCAGAGTTACCTATCCCAGGGAAGCCGGCTGCATAGGTCTGAAGTGGCTTCTGAAACCGCCGTCAAACCCAGTGGAGGACTTCGAAGAGGAGCAGCTGCTTGAAGGAAGAAAAGTGTCCGTTGGAATCCAAAGCTGGATTCTTGTCGAAGAGTACCTGAAAGCAGAGGGGACAGAGTCTGGGTCACTCAGGCGTGACCAGGGGCTTGGTAGACGAATGCCCACAGATGTCGGCTGCTTCAGGTGCATTGATGGAGTTCTTGACTCTGCAGCTACGGGGACCAGGAGACGTCGAGGATGACCAGGAGCCGGATACGAGCTGTCCCCACCAAGCCTTGGCAACGGCAACCCACGCAGAAGGTCAAGGATGTGTACAGTTCGGACCAGCAAGGTCCAGGAGACTCACCACAGCAAGGGGAGTCAGGGCAGGCCTGGAGCAACCAGGGGAGCCCAAGAAAAGCAAAGTTGACCCTCAAGTGGACCCAAAGGCCGGAGGCAAAGGAGTCGCGAGAGGACCTCGAGCGATTTCACCAAACAGCAGCCCACGGAGCACTCGGTGCGAGGAGGCCGGAGTTCTTGGTAGGAAATGGTGCCAGAGGTTGGGGCTACTCGGAGCCTAAAGCACTTGTTCAGGAAATGCCAACAAGCATATGCACTTGCAAACGTACGCAGTGCACAGGGGTTCGGGTATTGCAGCCCCCACGAGGGATTCTGACCTCAAACTTGGTGACCGAGCAGCTCGGACCTCGAGGGACGTAGAAACCCCCCTCCTGTGTTGCTGAAGCCTTCGGAGTTCGTAGGAGCTCAGGCTCAGCAGACTTGACAGCAGTGTTGCGGTGCCTGCGAATGCAGGGCAGTGACTCCTTCACTCCAAGGGAGATATCTTCGGTTGTCCTTGATGCTCCACAGGTCCTGCACGGATCCTGTATGGTGCACAGGCACAGACTATGCTTCAGACTGAGAGGGAGACGAAGTCTGGCCCAAACGAAGTCCAGCGTGTCCAGATGGTCGAAGTTCAGTGGTTTCTGGTTCAGAATCTTGTCCATGTCGAATCTAAGTTCCTACAGCCGGGTAAGCCCTTTTGTACCCACAGGAGTGGGTTGGACAGATTCAGGGGACCCTCCCAAGGGAGAGTCTGGACAGTGGGGAGGTTACTCCCATGTCCTTTGTCCAGTTTCGTGCCAGAGTGGGAGCCAACGGCTCCCAGGTCTGGTTTGAACTGGACTATGCACAGGGACACCAAATGTGCCCCTCATGCAGACTTTCAGTCGCTTGCAAGCGCACCCACCCAGCCCTAATACACTAAACCCTGTCTGGGATATGGTCATACCTCCCTGTGACAGGATGCCTATTCTGCCTTCCCCTGCTCGACCTTGGCTCAGCAGAAGGAGGGCAGAAATGTCTCTGGTCAGCAGCAACCATTTTGTGCTGTCCGGGACTAGAAGGCTGGGACCGGGAACACCAGGGACCTCACGAAGCTCGCTTCTGGGGGGGTGGAATCATACCTCCCAAGCCGGTTACCGGTGTGGGGGTATGATTCCAACATGTTAGACACCAAACACGGGGTTAGTTTCAGCCGTTTTAGAGTTGGTCATCACGTGGTCGCATAATGCCACTCTATATGTCGTAATTGGCTGCCTCACTGACAACCCGGGAGAATGGACTCCGTAGACTGCAGGGGTGTTCTGCCCATGCAGTGGCACCCTCTCTTAGAACCAAGCACCCTGCCCTCAGGATTGTAAAGGCCTGCTAGAGGGGTGACTTATAGGTTTTAAGTGCAGTGACCCTTAGATGTAGTAAACCTACTCTTAAGTAAGTGGTGCATGCACCAACTTACACAGGCTGCAATGGCAGGCCTGTGGTTCCATTTTGCATGGTCTCTCATTGGTGGCGTAATACATGCTTCAGCCCTTGGGAGGCCTCTGGGGTACCTATGCCCTGTGTACATGGGTACCATATACTAGGGACTGACAAGGGTACCCCAGTATCCAATCTGGAGCGTATCTAAGTACATAGCATAACAGTTTAAGGAGAAAGCAGATAGACTGGGGTCCTGATTAGCAGGATCCCAGTCAGACTAGTCAAAAACTATCCCATTTAGCAAAAAGTGGGGGTAACCATAAGCAGATCCTACAGTTTTCAATAGATTCCGCACTATCCCCTTCTTCTAAAAAAATTATTTGTTCTTCCGTATCTTTCTGATCAACTGCAGTTTGCCTTTTTAGATTTCACCTGCGAAATCGATTGTATTTTTTATTTTTTTTAAATCTTAAAAGGTGTTAGAGCCTGCACATTACTTACCTCTATTTACCATTGGCTGGCTCCCATGTGTGCCTCATTTCCTTGCTTCGTATTGGTCAGCGCTCCTCCTGGCCTCTGGTTTCCACCTCTTGGGCTTGGAGTCTTCCTCCCTGCCATGGAGCTTGGACCAAGTACTGTTTCCTTAGGCCAGTGTCCTTCCACTGACCACATGCTTCCCAAGGTTCTTTTTTTTTTTTTTTTAACTTTTACAAATGTACTCTCTAGGAATGCATGTGTCTGTAGTCCGTCTGCCCCAGCCCAGTGTCTTTGCTTTTCCCAACTTCCTTCTTCCACCCCTGTGTTTAATGAATTCACCAACAGTACAACCTACAAGCAATTGTTCACCACTTTAAAAAGCAACATCAGGCTAGAACACC
This sequence comes from Calotriton arnoldi, assembly GCA_963921515.1. NCBI lineage: Eukaryota > Metazoa > Chordata > Amphibia > Caudata > Salamandridae > Calotriton > Calotriton arnoldi. Next base: position 137,567 of record CAWUFW010005854.1, on the reverse strand, counting down.
TAATCCCTCGAAATATCATAAATTTGTCACTGCTTATGTCAGTCTTTAGCTGACTAGCACATCTCTTGGCAGAGTACACGAAAAAATTTGCAAATCTCCTCTGACACACACCCCAAATCACCGGTATCATTGCCCTAAAAATATAGATGTTTACAGTGTGGAGAAAGTGGTCAGTAATAAACAGCATGTGGAAAATCTTTTGAGGAAGAAGCATGGCTCGTGCGCATGAAAAAATCAACAGCAGAAAGGCTGTGCATCTTTTATTCCTCCTGAGACAGCACTTTAACAGCCTAGACAAGTCACACATGGTCTCAATGTGAATGTAAAGTCTAAGATAAAACAGCGACCCTTTGACCAACACAGCCTGTAACCAAGCTCTACAAATGGGTATCATCAATACACCTGGTCTGCCATATGCGATGAAAAAATAGAATCCGGCGTAGTCATGAAGAATTATAAACAAACATAATGAATTTACATTAGTGATGAGTAGTCAGAGCCCGTGTTTATTCTACACTGGATGACTTTCACACTTAGCTGTGTCACAACGCCTTATGATTGTGAATGGCTCCAAAACCTGCTCTCACATATATCACGGCTGACCTTGGAGCGTGCCCTGCTGCTTCTGGGGCGCAGGCCAGCATATCTTGTGCTTCCTGCAGGTTAGGGTCAATGGGTGCTCCGCAAAGAAATCTGTGTCAGGTTCACTTTGTTACTACCTGTTGATTAACGTCACACTAATTGGCCCTGAGCCTCATCCCCAGACCAAGGAAGGAGGAGGGTTAAAACCTCTTATCCATTAGCTCGTCACCAGGTCTTCACTCCCTGTGTTATGGATCTGAAAGAGACAGTTAGTTATAGATACCTTACCTTAGAATTACCCCCAGGCGTCAGACTGGCTATGTAAAAAAAATAATTTTTCTTCTTAGCAGTACCCACTGAGCGTCGGCAGGTGGCGTCGGTCGACTCTGCATCAGCCATCGTGGTCGGCGGAATGCCGTTGCGGTGCCTACTTAGACACCGCCCCTGCGTGCTGACGTCAGTTCTTTCTTTTTCCGTGGCAGCCTAGCACAGATCCGCAGAGAGCTACCCCTTTAGTCACTTTTTGACTAAACGTTTTCAATGTTTTGTCGACTTTTTCGAGTCTTCGACTCCTGATGCGCGAGGGATGTCCCTTAGTCGGACCAGGTTCAAGCCTTGCAAGGCCTGTCACCAGACTGATGTCTGTGATGGACCCGCACCTCGTGTGCCTTTGGTGTCTGGACCACGACCCGTAGTAGTGCTCCGACTGCCAGGCCATGAATCCAAAGTCTTTGCGGGAGTGGTCCCGAAGGCTCTTGGAGGCCCGGCGGTCGGCTCCGCTTCGCTCCCGGTCTAGTTTGAGAGGAAGGTCTCGAGGCTGCTCGCGGAGCCCCCACACCTCGTCCCATTCCAAGTCTTCGAAGTCCTCAGTAAGTCGAAGCACAAGAAGAAAGCGAAGAAGCACTGACTCTCTTCGCCTTCTCCCCATAGGTTGGCTGACACGATGCAGGACCTGGTGCGTCGTCGCTCTAAGGCTCCGTCTCCGGTGCCTCCTTCAGGGATGACTCCGCGCCTCCCCCTGTTTCCAGGAGCCGGGGTATCCCCGGCCCAGCGTTGTACATTTTACAAAGCCCTCCACCGTATCTTTGGGCAGTCGACGCCGCCGGGGCGCCTTTGGGCCCGGTGGAGCCGGTCGGGTGTTCTGGGCCTTCGATACCGGCGGCTCCGGCCCCGGAGGGCCCCCGTGGATCCGGGCCTGGATCCGGATCAACGCCTGTCTATCTTACCCGAACTTCTGTGCTACCAATCCCAGCGACGACGACGCCCCCGAAGCAGGCCGTTTCCCCGGCGGACGCTGTGCCCATCCTCGCCCCCGAGATGGACCCGGATCGATGTCGAATCTGACACCGGAGGGTACTTTTGTTCCCCTGTTCATCCCTGGTGTTCCTGATCGCCCAGAAGGTGGTTATGAGGATTGGGATGGGTTGCTGGACCCTTTGGCAGACCAGCTTGAAGAGCCGGAATGGAGTGAGGACCTGGGTGACGCCAGTGGTCTGGACACTTCTCCAGACCTTGGCATGCTTTCTCCCCCTACCGTGGCTACGGAGGAGGGAGTGTCCTACGCTGTGGTGGTGCGAAGGGCAGCCGAGGCCTTGGGCCTGGAGCTCCCTTCAGTGGCAGTCAGGACTAATCTCCTGACAGAGGTGCTTCAGCCTGCGGCAACCTCCTCTGAACCCCTTCTGCCCTTCAACAAAGCCCTCACTGATGTCCTTCTGGGCACCTGGTCCAAGCCCAGTACAGGGGCTCCTGTGGAAAGGACGATTGGCTGCCGTCACGGCCTGGCTCCGGGCGGCCCAGTTTTCCTCACCCAACACTCTTCCCCCGAGAGCTTGGTGATCCAAGCCTCTTCTTCCAAGGGCGCATTCCCTTCTGCTCCCCTAGACAGATCATCTTGGGAAGTGCATGTTCTCTTCCTCCAGCTTGGCACTGCGTTCGATGAATACAGCTTGCCTCTTGGGCCAATACTCCCATACTATCTGGGATACAGTCGAGCAAGTGCTGCCTCAGTGCCCAGAGAAGGCCCTGGCAGTTCTCTCCCAAGCAGTGGCAGATGGGAGAGACGCAGCTAAATTCATGATTCGAGGTGGGTTTTGCAAATAATCAGAAGGGGCTACTCCCTCCCCTTCGAGACTGCCCCTCCCTCCATGCCACCATCTTTCGATCGCATGTCAAAGGATCATTTGGAGCTTCTCCGCCAGGAAGTTTTCACCCTCTTGGCCAAGGGAGCTATCGAAAGGGTCCCTGCACCAGAAGTTGATCATGGTTGCTTTTCCTGCTACTTTCTGGTGCCCAAGGCCTGTGTCCTATTCTAGACATCAGGGCCCTCAACCGCTTCATCCGGAAGGAGAAGCTCAAAATGCTCACATTGGCTCAGGTCCTGTCTGCCCTTGACCCTGGAGACTGGATAGAGGTGTGGACTTGCAGGACGCCTATTTCCATATTCCCGTCCTGCCAGCCCACATACGCTATCTACTGTTCATGGGAGGCCACAAGCATTTTCAGTTCACCGTTCTCCCCTTCAACCTTACCAGTGCCCCTCGGGTGTTCACGAAAGTGATGGCGGTGGTCGCTGCTCATCTGCGCAGATCAAAGGTTCCAGTCTTCCCCCGATCTCGACGACTGGCTGTTGAAGGCAGGCTCGCCCCAGGCTGTCGTCTCCCACCTCCCGACTACGGCAGGCCTCCTGCACTCGCTGAGGTTCACTATCAATGTGCCGAAGTCACACCTGACTCCCTCCCATACGCTCCCTTTCATCAGAGCTGTTCTGGACACAGTGCTGTTTCGGGCCTATCCTCCCACACAGCGAGTCCGGGATATTCAGGCTATGATACCGATGTTTCAGCCTCTATCCCGGATTTCGGTGAGAATGACCCTGAGGCTGCTGGGATTCATGGCCTTCTGCATCCTGCTGGTGGATCATGCCAGGTGGCATATACAGGCTCTGCAGTGGGACCTGAAGTTCCAGTGGGTGCAGCATCAGGGGAATCTTTCTGACTATTTCCAGATCTTGGAGGGAACTGCACAACAACTGCAGTGGTGGTTAACGGACCAGGATTGGGTCAGAGGCAGATCCCTCTCCCTTTCCCAACCAGAACTAACAGTGGTGACCGATTCATCGCTCCTGGGATGGAGCGGCCATCTGGGAGAGGCTTAGATCAGAGAAGTTTCCTTGCGTGGAGATTGAGCGGCAACAGTTGACAGCTTTTGATCTTCCGCCCGAAGTCTGCAACGTCATCTTGGCAGCCAGGCGTCCCTCCACTAACACAGTATACGCCTGTAGATGGAATAAATTTGTGGCATGGTGCACAGCAAAGGCTGTGAATTCCCTCTCAGCCCCTTTTTCGGAGGTTCTCTTGTTCATCCTTTCTTTAGCACAGCAGGGCTCTGCCCTGGGCACTCTTAAAGGCTACCTTTCGGCCATAATCTGCCTTTCTTCACCTTCCTGATCAGCCTTCTCTTTTCAAGTCCCCTATTGTAAATAGATTTCTAAAGGGCATTACTCATCTTTTTCCTCCTTCCATAATGCACCAGTGGGACTTGAATCTTGTCTTGACGTACCTTATGTGTGCTCCCTTCAAGCCTCTACGTAACTGCCCTATCAGACTCCTTACTCTGAAGACTGCCTTCCTTGTTGCCATCACCTCTGCTCACAGAGTGAGTGAGCTTCAAGCTCTGTCCTCAAAACGTCCTTTTCTTGCTGTTCATCCGGACAAAGTAGTCGTTCGCACGAGGCCCTCTTTCCTTCCAAAAGTGACCTCTTTCCACATAGGACAGACCATCACTTTGCCCACCTTCTTCCCGCCTTCGCACCCTTCCAAGGAGGAGGAGAGACTCCACCGTCTGGACCCAAAACATGCGCTGTCTTTCTATCTAGACTGCATGGAAGATTTCCGGGTGGACGATCAACTCTTTGCTGGCTATGTGGGTGCCAAGAAAGGTCTGGCTGTGCAAAAACATACCATCTCCCGATGGGTTGTCCTATGCATTAAAATCTGCTATTCCCTAGCGAAAAAGGAAGTTCCAGTGGGACTGTGTGCACACTCCACCAGGGCTACGGCAGCTACTACTGCCTTGGGACGTGGAGTCTCACTCATTGACATCTGTCAGGTGGCCACGTGTGCTTCCCTGCACACGTTCACCAAACATTACTGCCTAGACAGCCAAGTCCAGAGAGACGGCTATTTTGCCCGTTCTGTTCTCCAGGATTTTCTGGTGTGAACTTAGTTCGCAGACCCACCTCCGGGGTTGGCATTGCTGGGGTATCTATTCTAAGGTAAGGAATCTATAACTAACAGTCTCTTTAAGATGAACAAGTTACTTTCCTTCGGTAACGATGTATCTGTAAGAAACCTAGGTTAGTTATAGATTCCTTACCACCCCACCCATCCTCTCCACTCTGCGAACTGATTTCTAGGGATAGGGACTCCCTTACAGGGCCCGAGTTGTGGCGCACCGGGGGTCAGTGTCTTTCATGGCTCTGCGCTTCTGGCGTGGAAAGTCATGTCAGAACTGATGCCAGCGCGCAGGGGCGATGTCTAATTAGGCACCGCAACGTCATCCTGGCGACCACGACGACGGACGCAGAGTCGACCGACGCCACCTGCAGACGCGCAGGTGCTGCTAAGAAAAAATAAATCTCCGGATCCAGTCTGACACTTGGGGGGGTAATTCTAAGGTACGGAATCTATAACTAATCTATGTCTCTTACAGATACATGGTTACCGAAGGTAAGTAACTTGTTCTTTACCTCCGAAAGAAGTGATTTAGAGTTATTTATTGATTAAAAAGCATTTACAAGATGACAAATATCGATTTCCTGTGGTAGATTTTTTTATGAACTGAACACATTTCTATCATTGGTGCAGTAAGTAGAGCTGGATCGTGGCCCAGGGGTGGGAGATGCACTCAGCGCCATATTTTTACCCAACCAGAGTGCAGGGGATGCCCAATCTTGCAGCAATAAGGGCTGAAAATAATAGCGCTATGATGAGGTCAACACTGGCACCGTCATGTGTTTTTCCTGTTTTAAGCCATGTGGCACAGCAGGTCGTGCTGCTGTGCAACTTGTTTGGTGAAATTAGGAGAAGTGCCTTTATGCACTGGCGATATCCCTTCTGGTAGTGAAACAACAGCAGATTTGCAGCTAGTGATGTAACCACACCCCCTAGTGTAACAATGAGCTGGATAACATCCCAATTAGATGCCTGTAAATAACTTCTATACAGTGGCAGCTGCTAGGGAGCAGGGGAAGGGGGGAGGGGGTGGGGGGGGGGATTAGAAAAAAACAAACAAGAAAATAAAAGTAAACTTACCTTCCCGAATGCCAGTTGCTGCCTCTCCTCCGTTCTCCCTCGGCTCATGGCTCCCGGAAGCACCCAGGCTCTCAGGCTTCCCTGACCAATCACAACGCTGCCTTACAGCAGCATTGTGATTAATCTGAGTGCCGTGTTTCGGCGCTCAGAGAGGGACTGGGAGCCTGGGCATGTTGTCCACCCAGGCTGTAATGCAGCCTGGGTGGAGAACATGCAAAGTGCGCATGACAGTTTGGCCGGCCAAACCATCATGCGCACTTAAGTGCCCACCACTGCTCCCATTGCTGGCTATGACAACAGCCTAGCCCCGCCCACGCTGTAAAACTTATGCAGTACGGAAAAATTAAATCATAATAACATTGATTTATCGTTTTATTTGTCCTTTTTCCACTGCTCGAAGAGCAGTGGGGCGGCACTCCTCCGCCTTAGCAGAGGAGCCACCGCTGCTTGTATATGAGAAATTTGAAGGAAGATACAAGTACTCACCAGGAAAAAGGGTTCCCCTAGATAAGTAGTATTCTCATCAGTCACCCCCCTGCGTCCGCATTGTTAGTGTAAGTGGTGCCAACAAAGTCTAGTTACAAATCTATTCTTTCACTTTTTCCGCTTACTTAGTCATTTTCCATGTAAACATTCTCAATGTTTTTGAAATGTTTACTGCTCCAGATTCTCCTGCCAATTAGCATTAAAATTACTGCTCGGTCAATAGAATACAATTTGCATGCTCGTTCTACTGGAGAAAAATAATTATAACTTATGCACTGTCTATCTAATCCTACTAGTCTGTAGATGGCAGCAAACTGTTTTAACACTTATGCACTAGCAGACCTCTGGGCCAATTCACAAAATTGGTTGAACAGCTACAAAGTAATCAGTTTGACAAACATTTGCAATTCACTTCCCACACACATAAATGTACTCCTGACATCTCCAGTTTTAAAGGGGATGCAGGGACAATGGCTTTCTTCACAATGGTGTTTTCCCATGTGAAAACAGAATGCAAATATTGTGAAGAATACCTTTTCGCTTACCTTGGGCCTGTACAACCAAAAATACAGCAAGCAGGAACATCCATGAAATTCCAACATTTCACTGGCTTAGGTCGTGAAATTTCCTGAATAATGAAGACCTCCTAAAACTCTATTATAATCAGATTTGAAACTTGTTTTAGTAAATCAGGCACCAATTATGTGCACTGGCACACAGTTGAGTATTTTCAGAAGCAGTGTTTAAGGCACTTTAATTGCATATTTGAACGTTGATTTGAACTCTCTATGCGCTTGAGACACTCCTTGTGGCCGTGTTCGCTGTAATGTCTACCAGTGATGCAACTGGTAGGCATTGGGAACCCTCCGAGGGGCGGAAGGAAGTTTACACATGTTTACCTGCAGCGCTGGTATGTTTGGTGCGGTCACGTGGGCTGTCGATAATAAAAGGCAGCAGGGGTCAGTGAGACCACCTGTGCCACTTCCAAGTTCACACCACCACTGAGTCTTTCTTTGGTTGGGCCTGGGGCCCAAAACACGAGAGCAGCAGAGTAGCGCGGGATGCCTAATGTGCGATACAGCAAGTGGCGACAAAGGTGGGTACACCCTGGGCACATCGCCCAATTGTTCCAACGAGCGAGTATGGCGGCCGTGGAGCTCCTGTAGAGCGGTGTGCGGTGCTCGTGCCTCATGCGTGCCCAGTCTGGCTCCTTCAGTGTTGCCCTGAGTAGTGAGTCGAGCATGTGTGGTGGCCACAGAGCACCCGTAGAGCTCTGCGTGGTGCTCATGCCACATGCATGCCCTCTCTGGCCTCAGCAATTTTGGTGTGGCGCAGTGCCACAACCGCCAAGAAGCACTCATGTGGCGCACAGTACAAGGAGGAGAGGAGTGCACCATTGCCTGGCTAGCGAGAGAGAAGGCCTAGGCAGAAGGTCTGTGCCTGCCTCAATCTCAGCACAGGGTGCTGCCCCCACATGCTATGTTGTAGGCTCTTCTCAAGCACCACCCTTGAGCCACTTCTGGACCCAGGCAGCACATCCCCAGTGTTGCGGACACCAGTGATCCCAGTGGGAGAGAAGGTGCATAGAAGCGAGGTAACCCTGAACAGTGCTCTCCCAGGGCGAAGGTCCCAGATTCCCAGTGGCTAGAGGGCCTGGACCAGACTAGCCATGCCACCATCTCTGTCTGCAGCTAACACACCAGTGCCTGCGGCAGGCCAGCCGAGCAGCGGATACTTAGGGCGGCCTCCCACGTCACCAGCATGGCCCAGATTCCTGTGCTAGAACCCTTTGTCATTGAGGGGGCACCCTCTGCTCAACCACCCAGAGGGAGAGATTGGGTGGAGAGGCTGGAACTGTACTTTGAAGCCAAAGAGATGGCAGATGAATCAAAAAGGGCTCTGCTCCTTCGCCTGGGAGTTAAGACCATCCACAAGATTTCAAAAACGCTCCGAGAGGTGACCCCAAAGACACATGCTACCCTAATCATGGCTTTTCATGCATATTTTGAGCCCATGGCCAACAGGGACTACAAACGTTTAATATTTTCCCCCATGCTCTGCAACACCCAGAATAGTTGATGGGCACCTTCTACTCTAGAACTTGCCAGCACATGCTTTTACAGACAAAAGGGAGGAGATCAGAGGCTAGATAATCCAGGAATGTACCTCTACGAAACTACGAGAACACATTCTACAGGAGTCAGGAAAGTCACTGACATTTTGACCATGGGCCACTCCAAACAACTGCCAAAAGCTGATGCCTCGCATATGGAAGCAGTGCTACACGGGCCAGTAAAAGTGGAAGCCGTCAATGCTGTCACACCTTGCAGAGGACTGGGGAGAACCGGAGAGACCCAAGAAGGCCCCGAACTAATCCTACACCTATGGCCACTGTGGAGGTCCAGTCCACCGTTCGGCAGATTGTCCAACAAAGGTCAAGAGGTGCTCAGGGTATAAAAAATTCAATCACTTTGGGAGGGTCTGCAGGTCCAGGAGAAATCAGAAACCACGGGCGACCGTCAATGCAATTCCAGAGGCCCAGAAGAGACCAGCGACATGGATGATGGAGTCACGGAATACATGGTGCACTCCATCCTTGTTGTAGGAAGCTCCACGAACACCCAGCGACCGTTACCACGATGTCCAATACTCACCGGTACGTACCCCCTGATTGCCATTGTGGACACTGGTGCATCTATTGGTATCCTGTTGGCTGAGGAATTCAATAGCATGACACCAACACAGACCCTTCAAATGGCTGCGATCCGAGTATTCGCATACTGACAAGACCAACTATTACCTATGCTAGGGATGTTCACAGGACCCATCACATATGGATCAAGCACAGTGGATTCACACATCAATGTGGCGGAAGGTGGCGATGGCATGCTCCTTAGTGGACACACCGCTGAAACCCTTGGACTTGGTCACGTTCACATTTAGCCTTCATCATGAAGAACCCTTGCACCTTCTAAAACATTTCAAGGATGTATTCAATGGCATGGGGTGCCTGAAAAGTAAAGTTTTTAAGCTGCACATTGACCGCTCAATATAACCAGTGGCGCTCCAACATTGTTGCATTGTATTCCATGCGGGACCGCAAGTGGAGAAAGAATTGGAGAAGTTGGAAGCAGCTGGGATCATTGAAAAGGTGCCTGTACCCACCCCGGGGGTGTTGCCCATAGTCGTTGCGAGAAAGCGAAAGCAAATATATGGGACTCCCTAATGTGGCTATCAAGAGGGAAAGACCTCTAACCCCCACCATCGACGAACTCATTGGAAAGCTAAGTGGGGGCCTACTATTTCTCCAAAGTGGACTTGAGGTCTGGGTACCACCAGCTGACCCTAGATGAAGAGTCACACTACATCACAATTTTTTCTACACATGTCGGTCTGCGGCTCTATAAAAGGCTCAATTTCTGAATATCGAGTGCCACAGAGGTGTATCAAAACACCATTCAAGAACTGCAGGTGGGGCTTCCCGGTGTCACCAACATAAGTGACGACATCCTTGTGTTTGCCACGTCAGTGCACGAACACAACGAAAGACTGAAGGGAGTCCTCCAGAGGATGAAGGAGTTGGTACTCGCGTTATTTCAGAGCAAATGTGAGTTTCTAAAGCAGCGAATCAACTAATTTGGCTACACTTTTTCTAAAGACTGAGTGACTCCTGACCCGGAAAAAGTTTCAAGGAAGCGTCCCTGCCAACCAACATCTCTGAGGTACAGAGTTTCCTAGGGATGGTAAGCTACTGTAGCAGATTCATCTGGGAACTGACCACCCTGACCCAGCCACTCCGCGACCTAACCAAGTCCTCTGCTACCTGGAAGTGGGGCGAAGAACAAGAACAATCATTCCAGGCTACCAAGGATGCCCTCTCGGTGGACACCACACTTGGATATTTCGACCCCAGACAAAAGTCCATAATAGCTGTGGAAGCTAGCCCCATGGGGTAGGTGCAGTGTTGATAGGCTGGAAAATGGGGAATGGGCACCTGTGGCATATGTGAGCCGCTCGTTGCTCCCAGCGGTACTCACAGATAGAAAAAGAAGCCATTGCGATACACTCGGGGAGATGCCATTTCTACCTATATGTATACGCCCATTCTTTTGTGGTCACCACAGACCACAAACCTCTGATTCCACTTCTTCGAGGGACATCCATCAAAGCCACCCGCATGCACCAAAAAATGGATGCTACAATTGCAGGAATATGATTGCCAAGTAGAGTATTGTCCTGGAACCAATAACCCAGCTATTTGTCATGGCATCCCAGAGTAGCCAACCCTGAGGAGGAAGAGTAAGCTGATGAGACGGAAGAGTATGTGCAGTATGTGGCCGACCAATCTCGACCCCTCCTTATGTCCATGGACACTATCCACCAGGCAACGTCAACAGATGAATATCTACTGCAAGCCCTCGAAGCAGTTTGGACCGGTCACTGACATCAGTTGAAAGCTCACTGGGCCCAACGTACGCCGGAGGTGCAACATAATTTGGACTCTCTGGACCATGTGTGCCATGACCTGGTGGCTGAGCCACACGGGTGTCTCCTTCGGGTCACCAGCTCATCATTCCCACGGGTTTAACCAACCAGGTGGTGCAGTTGGCACATGCAGGTCATCAGGGGATGGTCAAGAGAAAGAGGAGACTTCGTACCAAAGTATGGTTTTCCTTCATGAACGAGTTGGTCGAGATGAACCTGTGATGTGGATGCGGCAAGTGGTGATGGATCAGTCTTTTGGACAGCCCCTACGGACCGCGTTAAAATAGGCCAACTAATCTCGGCCCAATAGTGATCAGCCTGTGCACACGCCAGGGATGCCCATTATCACAGCTCCTCTTAGTGTTGGTGGTGGAACAGCTTGACCAACAGTTGCGGCGTGATGGGGCGGAGTGGGGTATTCCCTTGGGGGACAAACTGCATGCCTTCTCCCTCAATGCAGACGACATCCTCATTTACATTCAGGACATTTGGCAGGGACTCTGAAGCATTGAGATAGCCCTAAACGAATTCACAGATGCTTCAGGACTGGGTGTGAATTGGATGAAGACCTGTCTTTTCCCCCTGAGCCCAGGCTGCCTGCCACATCACCTGATGGTGGGACTCTATATTGTGTGCTGGGAGCCACGCACATTCCTTTATCTTGGTATTCGTACCCATCATGCCACTCAGGACTTAATAGACTGTAACCTTATTCGAGCCATCACCTCCTTGCGTCCACAGCTGACGTTTTAGAGCACACTTCCGCTTATGGTTCAGGGTGGGGTTTGACTGTCTAAGATGGTGATGCTTCCACGTCTCCTGTACTATTTCCACAACCTACCAGAACATATTCTGAGCTCCAAATTCCGTACCCTCCATGGCACGCTAGGGACTTTCATTTGGAATAAAGGATGACGGCGGTTAGCCCTTCGGAAGCGCTAGTTACCGGTCGAAAAAGGGGGTTTGGGTGCCTCGAACGTTGAGCACTATTAGTTGGCTGCTCAGCTTCAGTGGCTAGCTAGATGGCTGGTGGGCAGCCACTTAGTTGAGCTGGGCCTCCCTACATTAGACCGAGCTGGGTGGTCCACGAACTGTTGCTGCCAACAGGCAAACTATCTGCACGTTCAAACAAGCTCCTAACTAAAGCTCATGCTATATTAGAAGGTTGCGACTATCCCCGACACCAACGTTGTACACGCTGGGGATCCATATTAACTCCATATGCCCCTTCAGGGAGCTGCTTGGGAGGGAGGGATGTAGCTTTGGGATTCGGAGGGAGTAGATACTCTGGGTGCTCTATTCCAGAATGCCACCTTTATCCCCTTTGAGCAACTCTGCGTTGATCACAATCTGTCTTTGGTCCATTTTCTACCAGATCGCACTTTGTTGGCAGAATTACAGCGTATTGGCAGATTACAGACACTTAACCAGACACACATGCTCTAGTACATGCGCTCCACATAATGGGTAGTGGGCGTCAACTCATCTTGTGGTTTACGCGAGCGATAGCATACAGACCACAAGACTTATTGCACCACATCAGAAAAGACTGGGAGTGAGATATTGGTCGTACCTTGTCGCAGTAAGAGTGGGACGAGATCCTTCTATATCCGCGCAAACTCTCTTGCAATGCGAAAATTTATTATATCCAACACAACATTCTGCATAGAGTGTACCTCAAGTCTGCGTCCTGGAATAGAATATACGGCACTGCACCAACCTGTCCCCGAAGTGGCTGCCAAAATGATGACATGGCCCACATGTTTTGGACTTGCCCAGAGGCAGCGTCGCTGTGGAAGGCGGTCACAGATGTCTTGGCAACTAATACAGGGAGGGAGAACCTATACAGTATGGAAGCAGGTTTATTGGGACTGTACAGGCGTAGAAAGGTGGGGAGCGCCTCTAACCAGTTTTTAGACCTGGCATTACTAATAGCTTTGAGAACAATTGCAATGAAGTGGAAAGCTGCCCCCTTCCTGGGTTACCAAACTGGTACGCTGCCACACTGAAATGGGGTAAGGCTGAATCGGTTGCACTCAATAGGGAAGAAGTTAGGGGCCTGCACAAAGTCCCCATTGCTTTGGATCGGGACACACTCCTCCATGAGCTACAGGTACTCTCAGAGGAGCCCTGGTATTCCGGGATAGCTGGAGAGTTATGACATCCAATACACTCTCTCGCACTTTGTGAGGGACCCCTGCCATACCTCCCACCCCCATTCCCTCCTATTGCCTCTTAGTTCAAACATAATGTCTGCAATTGGACTACCTTTCTGTGTAACTTTCACTTCACTACTGCAATTGTACTTGGATACGAATCCTATGGTTTTCACCAACAAGTGCTGCAATGCTTATGTATATTATTTGACCAGTGATTTAGAAAATCTGTGACTGTTTGACCTGCCAGCTGTAATTGTTTTACAAGTTCAATGATTTATGAAATGATTGAACCAATACCTCCTGTAGTGCTTGATGGCATTACTAAAGACCCTTTTGGAACCCTTACTGTGATGTAGCTTGTATTCGACTGTCATTGATGTAAAATTGTCTGCATTGATTGAAATCAATAAAAATGGTTAAAAAAAGTGGTGACGGGTCAGAGCATAAAGGTGACCTGACAAACGCAACCCCTGGAGCTGACATGCCTGAACGAGTGGACAATGGCCATAGCGAAGGGGTTGGTGTTGCAGATCCCCCGGCTGCAAAGACAATGGACTCTCAGGCACCTGCATGAAGCCAGGGAGCCCGCACTAGATATGGTCTAAGAAGTAATTTGGCTCCATCCACCCATCTGAGAGACCATGTCATGTGATCCCCTGCCTGATATTTGAGAATATCCTCCTAGGAGACATCTCATGGAACTGAGGGGGTCTGCTTGGGCACAACTTAGGCAGTCTTGGTTTGAAAAGGAGTGTTTGAGTTGTTTGAAAATGTTGTCACTGTTTGGAATCATACTGTTGTGATTTTTTGTTGCTGAAAGGGGGAAGGAATGTAATGTCTACCAGTGAACCCTCCGCAGCTTGGGTATGTTTGGTGCGGTCACATGGGCCGTATAGGTATTAAAAGGCAGCAGGTGGGGTGAGGGAGACCACCTGCACCACTGCCAAATTCACAACACCACCAAGTCTTTCTTTGGTGAAACCTGGGGCCCATAATGCTAGAGCAACAGAGTAGCGCAGTACGACCTAATAACGTGCAACTCAACATTCACAGAAGCAGCCCTGTGTGCTCGTCCCCGCGCCCTCTGCTGCAAATAGGAAGTACTGCGCCTGCTGCGTAGCTTCAGACCAGGGTTTCCCGGCCATCCACTCTAGCCCTCCTGTCTGCAGGGCTCTCGCACTAGCCCCGGAGACTTTCTTAATAGTCTGCTGCATCCAGGATCCAGCTTTAATCGAGGGAAATCGGAGGGGACGCAAGGGATGGTAAGTCCTTGTAAGTGGGCTTCCCTGCTTGTCCTGCTCGAGTCCCACTCTGTCTTCGACAGAAATAGTTGGTGAACTGTCCAAAGAGGGGGCGCTGCAGGGGTTGGGCAGTGGAATGGATATGTGGAATGTTTAGTGTTGATTAATTAAAATCTTACAATATTAGAAAGAATAAAAACATCATGAGGGAAATCAATCTACCCATAGTTATAAAATCACTAACGTTGTTAAAAAGAATTATTACATATTTACATTTTCAGGATCTGACAAAAGATGATTTCCTTACATATTTCTAGATTATATTAATTTAAAAAACATTCATTACTAGGGCTAAAAGTGTGATCACATAATATATGCCATTTTCATTTCCACTGCGCTCATGAATTTTACAAATATACAATTCAGTACTCTATCAGTTGATTTAAGGCATGCTATCACCGCTTGTCTGCATGAATGAATGGTTCGATGGTTAAACTGTATCCTTAGCAACCTGCGCCTTAGATCCAATAAAGCCGGGCATATGCAGATTAAATGAATGATGTTCTTTTCGCCAAGTTTACACAGCCTACAAGATGTTGGTGTTGTTTGTCTCAACTACAGAATTGCATGTGCGAGGCCTGGAAGTATTCCAGATCCAAATAACTCTTTGTCCTTTAACATAGATGTGTTTTTTCAAAAGCCATTGATTTTTTTTTTTTTTTTTTTTTAAATTGCTGGAGTCAGAGGCTTATCCCATAAAGAATAAATGGACAGATCTTCTATTGCCTCAGTTAAATACTTCCATGTTAGTGAATTTGGATTTGTTTGAACTTCATGCCAGAGGGCTTCGTCTAACTGATTTGAAATACTTGATTTTTATTCTTTTCCAGGTTTTAACATACGATCCTTTTCGTGCAATGATTTGGTTTAGCAGACCAAATTCTAATCTTATCTGAGCTGGCGTTGCATTGCATGGTAGTTTAAACAGAGATCTAAATATTTTAGTGACAATTTTATTTAATATTATTGCATCTCTACCCCGCATCACCTCGCTTCCATACGAAATAGTTGGTAGAAGTTTTGCGGATATTATCTTTTTGTTTGGTAAACCTTTTTATTAGTTTTTGAGCGTACATACCGAGTATACATTTGATTACGTCATTAATAGCCATGTAACATTCGTCGAGTTATGTTGCCATTAGAATAGAAAAAACATTAGGGTCCCTATGTGTTCTGGTAGGCATCTTGTTTCTGACCCTATATGGGCGCCTAGTGGGAATGGGTCTCCTGCCGGCTCGTTAGTTACCAGGGTCTATTCAGTGCATCTTACTACTCTTAAGTGGCTGAAAAGAGTTCACCTATTTGAACCCAACTGGGGTGAATAACTCAGGAATGGACCGAGGGGGGGCTGGGAATGAGGGCCTTGGTTGCTGCTGGTCTATTGGCACTTGGTATCACTGTCACCCCAGGAGTCATATGGGGGGGGGACCCTTTCAGGGGGCTCCTGTGGTGCGCTGGGTGCCTCTGGGCCGAACTCCGCCTGCGCGGCCTCGGGAGTGTTTGTGGGGGAGTTGTGTGTGTCTGTTTGAAGCCGTGGAGGAGCATTGACCACTCCATGGATATGGGACGTCTTCGTGTGCCCCTCGCCTCTTCTAACCTGATTGCGTCCTCTTCTGCTGCCCCCCATTTTTGGACTGCGCCCCTCCATGCCGCTATCGGGGGGCCGCTAGGAGAACGCCAGTGTAGTGTAATGCAGCGCTTAGCTAGGAGTATGGCCAATATCGCAAAGCGAGTTTCCACCTTCCTCTGCTTTTTCCTCCCAGGAAGCGAGGCCTGTCAGACCTGTGACCGTTAAGATCGCGGCGTGTACGTCTACCCAGTAAGGCTGCAGGGCGGGCAGGACCAGAACATGTGAACAAATGGAGCCTCTGGCATGTGGCAGCATGGGCATTCAAAGTGTGTTGCTGGAAAGAAGCGCTTGAGCCACTCCGGCGTGAGGTACGCACGATGTATGTTAAATTGGATGTTTTTAAAACGTTGATTACGCGACACTTTTTTTATGGTGCTCTAGTGCTGTCGACCATTCATTATCATGTAGTGCCCGGCCGATTTCCTCATCCCACTTTAGCGGTAATCGTGTTAGCGGTACACATGTGAGGTCTATGATTGATTTATATATCCATGTGATAAGGTGTCTCCCTGCTCCCATGTTCAGTATTGCGTGTAGTATGGGGTGTGTTTTGGGTTCCCCCTCCGTCAAATCCCACGTCCTCCTACAGTCCGCTATTAGTTGTTTGTGAAGCAGGAATTGTCCAGCGGGAAGCCCACTTCCCTCCGCTAGGCCTTCAAACGAAGTTAACTGACCGTCTGTAAACAGGGTATCCACCTCTGTGAGTGCATATTCTGGCCATATTTGTAAATCCTGGGATGTGTAGTGGCTATGTCCCCTAGGAAGACCTGCTAGTGGCAATAATGGGGAGTACAGTGGCGTCGTTCGAGAAAGATGGTGGATCCGCAGTATACAGGATCTGGCTACCTTCACCAAGACGGGGTGGGAGGGATTGGGTCTGGTCCCCGGGAGGAACATTCAGGTGATCTCTGGAGCTGACAGTGCCCCCGCTGAAGCTTCCGTCTCCTCTAAATGACGCCCCGCTGTCCATTGCGAGATCCACTGCAGTTGTGCTGCAAGGAAGTAGGCCTCAAAGGAAGGGGCCCCCAGCCCACCGCGGTCACGTGGTAGTTGTAGTGTCGGCATAGCTACTCTGCGGCGACCTCCGCCCCAGACCAAGGTCAGCAGTAAGGAGTTTAGGTCTTGAAAAAAGGCCTGTGGGGGGATCACTGGAACATTGGCAAAGAAATAGGGAAGACGGGGGTACTATTATCATTTTTTGATAAAGCCACCATCCCTATGGGGGCCATGGGGAGCGTTCGCCAGAAGGCGACCTGGGTCTTGATCCCCCGCAGGGCGCGAAAGTGGTTGCCCTCAAGAAGATCCCTCGGAGCATGGTACAGCCTGATTCCCAGATATCTAGGAGCTGCCCCATTCCACGCTAGCCTGACTTCCCCGGCGGATATCTCCCAGTGGGGGGCATCTGGATGAAGGGGATAAATAGTGGATTTGGCCCAGTTCACTCTCAGGCCCGCGGCTCTCCCAAAGTCGTCGAGTGTAGCCCCCAGAGGCGTGAGGTCCGCTGTGATGTCTCTCACATATATTAGGAGATCATCTGTGTAGAGAGACACGCTGTGGGTTCGCCCCTCCAGAGGTATACCCCATAGTTCGCCCCCTTCCTGAAGTCTTCTCGCCAGCGGTTCCATTGCAAGGGCGAACAGCAACGGGACACCGGAATAGGTGGGGAGATATGTTGGCCTATACGGACCCGGGTGGCGAGGCCGGTGTATAGCAATTTAATGTACGCCAGTATTTGGGGCCCCATCCCTACTCGTTGCAGAACCGCGAATAAATACTGCCACCCCAAGGTGTCAAAGGCCTTTTCTAGGTCTAGTATAAGGCACGCGGGGATCGGCCTCGCACCCCATCTTGAATATGAAATAGCCGACGTATATTCTGAGAGGTGTTTCGCCCTGGCACGAACCCGCACTGATCAGGGTGTACCAAGCGTGGGAGCACCCCCGTTACTCGGTCTGCCAGAATCTTCCCCAGTATTTTGCAGTCTGGCGTTAGTAGGGTAATAGGTCGATATGATGACCTAAGCAGTGGGTCCCGGTCTGGTTTGGGGAAAGTTACCAGTATTGAGTCCCGCATGGATTGGGGGAATGTTTCCGCCTCTAGCCCCGCCCTATATACTATGTCCAGTTGTAGGGCTAGTTGCTGGGAGAACGTGTGGTAGTATTCTATGGGGAAGCCGTCATGTCCCGGGGCTTTGTTTTTGGCTAAATGATGGATCGCGTGTTTGATCTCCGCTGTCGTGATGTGTTCGTCTAGTGAGGTCTGGTCGTCTTCCGTCAACTGTTAGGGTAATGGATTGTAGTACTTTTTGGATGTGGTCTTCTCTGTCTGGGAACGGTTCCCTGTTCATGCCACTATAATATTCATCGCAGGCGAGCAAAATATCTGCTTGCGCGTAGAGGATCTCGCCGGTCGCATTTCTGATGCAAGTGATGGGTTGGGTGTTCAGGTCCTGCCGGACAAGCCATGCCAGCAGGGTTCCAGCTCGGTTTCCCTCCCTGTGGGTTCTGGCGGCGTAAGCGCGGAAATTGTATCTGCGCAGGCCTTTGCGTATTTGGTCTTGGCTTCTGCTATTTGTGTGTGGAGGTTAGCCTGTGTGTCTGCCTTTTTGGATAACTGTGCTAAACGTTGCTCTGTCACCTGTACCACCTGCTCTAGTGTTTTCCGCACACCCGATATTTGTCGGATGCATGCACCCCTCATGACCACCTTGAAGGCGTCCCACTCGAGCGACCTAGAGTCCGTGGAATGTGCATTGTCAGAAAAATAGTTTTGGATGTTCTCCCTCTGTTCATGTTGGAACACCGGATCCTCCAGGCAGTCTCGTGGGAGCCGCCAGTTGGAGACTGGCAGTGAGGGTGGATGCCAACGAAGCGTCGGAACGTCTGTGTTGTGATCTGATACCACCCTGCCTAGATAGTCCGAGTGTTGCGCTTGGGGGAGGATCGATCCCGTACACATGAAGCGGTCCAACCGTACTCGTAAGTTATGGGGGATTGAATGGAAGGAGTAGAGTTTAGTTGTCGGATGTGCGTGTCGCCACGCGTCCGTCAACGACCAGTGATTTGCCCAGGCTAGGAACCGGGCTGTGCATGTGTGGGCTTGCGATGTTAGGGTCGGTGGGTACGATCTAAGGTGAGATTTAGCGCGCAATTGTAATCCCCTCCCAAAACCCACGGTCAAGATGTGAATTGTGCCAAGCTGTGTGGTAGGGTTTCCCAGAATAGTGTTTGTTCCGTGTTTGGAGCATAGATGCTACCTATCAGTATTGGCTGTCCATCCAATAATCCCTCTAGCAGGGCGTATCTCCCGTCGGGGTCTATCTGTCTGTTAGTCTCCAAGAAGGGGACTCCCGGCCTGAGCCAGATGAGGGCTCCTCGCGCGTATGCTGAATATGTCGTGGCGCAAAAGGTTCCCCTCCATCACCTTTGAAGCTTATCCAGTTCTCCCTTTGTGAGATGAGTTTCCTGTAGTAGAATGATCTGCGCGTGCTGGCGTTTAATATAAGCGTAGATGGCGTAGCGCTTCCGCGCTGTATGTATACCTCGTGCATTTAGAGTGAGAAATTTAACGTCTCGGCGGGCTCATGGTGGCTGATAGGTCGCGCAGGGAAGGAAGGAAGGAAGCCCCGAGTGTCCCCCCGGAAAACCCCATGTGAGGTGTGGTGATGCCCCGTGTGAAGTGTAAGTGTGCCAGTGGATGGTTTGGCCCTTTGCGATGGGGTTGGTATGGGAGCAGGGTAGGACGAGGGGTTGAACTAGAACTCTTTGGGGTTGAAGACCCAATACAGGGGATCTGCTGCAACGGACAGCACATCCAAACCGGTACGATTACGTACCCACTAACGTTTCGTGTGGGGGTGTGCTTCAGCTGACTCACGCGAACCACTGAGACTTGTCGCACCAGGTGGCCCTTATGGTTCTGTGTGTATCTAGTGGGGGTCACTCATAGCTGTGATAGTTGGGGGCCCGGCCAGCACTAGCATGACATTCAGTGAGTGATGTGGAATTAACGGGGGGTAGGGCCGCCCCGCGACCGCAGGTGTAAGTGAACTTCATATAAGCGTGTCGGCCGTCTGCTGCGTGACGGCGGGCAGGGCCCCAGAGTTCTCGTTAGTCACGCCAGTCATTGGGATCTTCTTCTTCAGGCGTGAAAATATGCGGAGTGTCTTCATGATCCGAGGTTGAGAGATTTGCCCCCATTTCCGCCGCTGCTTGTAAGGCCTTTCTGCGCTCCGCTATGATCTGTTCCAGGTCCGGCAATGCTAGTGTTTTAGGAGAAGGTTGCTTTCCTGATTGACTCTGGGTGCTCCGTGTTCCTCGTCTTGGGGGCTTGGCCGTCCTGGATCCCAGTGTTGTGGCGCTTCTCTGTTTTGAGCCAGTCGGTAGGTTCAGGTCCAGCCAGTCCGTTGCTTCCTGCGGATCTGTGAAGAACACAGTGGTATCCTTGTGGATTATTTTGAGCTTTGCTGGGAACAACAGAGAGTATTGCATGCCTTTATCTCGTAGTAGTCTTTTTATCTCCAGAAAGGATGCACGTTTCCGTTGTACCGCTCTGGAGTAGTCCTGGAAGAGCATGACAGTTTATCCTCTACCATGATGGGAGCATTCTGTCTGGCCGTACGTAAGATGGCATCCCCATCCCGAAAGTGGAGCAACTTCACTAGAATGGGGCGAGGATGCGAGCCCGGGGGCAGTCGTCGCGCTGGAACCCTGTGCGCCCTTTCGATGGAGAAGTATGAGGTGAGGTCTTCTCGTGGTGTAAAGGACCGGAGCCAGGTTTCAGTATATTCAACAGGATCTTTCTCCTCCACTCCCTCCGGTAGGTTCCGAATGCGCAGGTTACTTCGCCTGGAGCGCCCTTCCAGATCGTCTGTTCTATCCTCCAGAGTCGCAACTCGGGCTTGCAAGTCTGATAGAGTCCTGTTGCACCTTAGTTTGAGGTATCATTGCCGAGAGTGTTCTTTCCCCATCTCCCACCTTGTCCACCAGCTTTCTGTGGTCATCACGCAGCAGATTGAGGTCCGAGGCCAGGGTGCCGAAGCGCTCCTCCATTGTAACCCGTGAGTGCTCTATGGCTGCTAGCACCTTGTCCAGTTTTTCCGACATGGTGGCGGTGGGGTCTGCGTTTGCCTTCTGACCTGTTGGTGCCGGGGATCCCGGTCTCGTCTGGTTAGGGGGCTGGGGTCCCCCAGTTGTCTTTAGACGACCCATGATCGCGGTTCTTGATGCGAGCTCCCAGCCACTCCGTTTGTGTAGCTAGCCGGGGGGCGGGGGGAGGGGATGGTTGTCTACTGTTCTCTGACTCTGGGTCAGTTCCGACCGAATCCCCCGGTCTAACTTCGCCGTCTTCCCAGCGCTCTCTTGGAGGGGCAGCCGGCCTGTGGGTAGCGCGCCTTGGTGATACTTGGTCGGATCGGCCCCCTACTCCCCCTCCGCGCCCCTGTGGGCTCTCCAAACCAGTCCCAGAATATGGGGGGGGGAGTCAGGTCTAGTTTGCTAGAGCCCCCTCTTCGATGGTCCGGGTGAGACTATGACTTTGTTTGCGATCAGCTCGTGGCCGAGGTGGGCTAGGCCTGCTGCTGCTGCTGAGCCCCTTGAGGGGTGAGATCGTAGTGCTGCTGTGGTTTGCGGTTGGAAGGGGTAGGAAAGGGGACACCCCCCCCCCCCGGCTCCTTCGGCACCGTCTCCGGCGTCGATTGTTTCGTGCCTGTCGCCCCGCTCTGTTGCTCCCTCGACTCCGCCACTCCTCCTCTTTGAGGCTGTCTTTGGGGGAACACACCTCCTGGCCTTGTCCGTGTACCTCAGCGTGGGGGGGGGCATCTTCTGCCCCCCTGAAGTTCGCTCACCTACCTCGGGAGCAAGACGGCGCGGAGCCCCTCGTGCTCGCCTCTCTGTCCCCAAGCTCGCATGGCCCCTACGCGGCGCCTCCCGGGCCCGCGTCACCGTGTCTTTCTGTTTTCTCCAGGCCCCAAGAGCCTCCGGGATGAAGACCATGGGAGCCCTTCCACTTGGCAGAGTCCGTCCTGCAGGAGTGGCAGGGGGGGAGGGGGGGTTTACTCCGATTGTGTCTGCACAGTCTCCGGTCCCCAGCCATCTTGGCTGCCAACACAGGTTCTCCCTGCTTGGGCTCCCGCGCCGACCCCACCCGGCCACTGCCGCCCTCCGGTGAGTGGCAGACCCCCTTTTAGAAGAGTCCGGGACTCGAGAGGGCCTCGTCTGTGGGCCACGGAGGCCCCCCACATGGTCCCTTTCAGTTTACGGTCCGATGAGGCCCTGGCAGTGCTTCCTGGCGGTACCGCTGACTGTCGCCACCTTCCAGCGACGGGGGGAGGGGAATTGCCGATTGCGTCTGCACGGTCCCCGGTGCTACTCCTTCCCCGCCCTCCCGGCTGCATGTTCGATCCTCCCGGATCTAACTCCCAGGTCGACCCTGCGAGATCCTTAATGCCCTCCGGTGAGCTGCAGCCCCTCCTCTGGGCGTATCCGGGGCTTACGATGGTCTTGTGCTTATGTCTGAGAGGCCGCCGGGCAACGTTTAGGGGCCGCCGCAGGTACCCGATGGTCGTCGGCTTGAAGGGTGCTCGCCACAGGGCCCCTCCCAGGCCTCAGCCCGGTCAGGTCTCCAGCCGTGCTTCACGGTGGTGCCGAAGTAGCCGGGACTCGAGATGGCCTCATGCCTTCACCCAAGAGGCCGCCGCGAGGCGTTCCGGAGTCGCCGTGGGCACACGCTCCCCACTGGCTGCAGGGGCGCCTGCCACAGGGCCCCTCCCAGGCCGCCGCCGTGTCAGGCCGCCAGCAGTGCTTCACGGGGGTGCCGCTTGCTTCCTCCTCTGCAATCCGCCCTCTGCCACCATCCAGCGCATCCCAATGCTCTTGCGCTCACCTTCCAGGGCCGATCCGCCCCTCACAGTTGCAGGAGTCCCGGTAGGTTAGGGTCTCTCCTTCGGCCCCGGGCGGCCGCCATTTTGGGATCGGGCCGTTCGCCGCGCGGCCCACCAGAAATGTCTTTATTTTCTCAGTTCTCCCTTCAGGATCAGTGCCACTGCTGACGCTCCTGCAGTTCAGGAGTGCGGCGCATGCCCTCCGCTGTAGTTTGGGGCCCCCACCGTTGTCGATGGATGTCGATTGACGGGCTCCCGGCACGGAGCTCTAGCGAGTCGCATCTGCCATCGTGGCCCTCGAAGCCACGCCCCCTTGCGGATATTATCTTTAGTAGTGGTTGGTAGCTAAAGCCTCCTAGTGACATCTGCAATGAATGAAATGCCAAGAGTAATGAGTTTCCTTTCCCTTGTAAATCCATTTTATGTTGCTTGAAGGAGCCATTCTCGTCAAAAATTACTCCAATATATTTATATGTTTTAACTTGTTCTAGTTGCTGAGTTTGTATATTTTTTATGAATCTTATTACTTACTTCCATCACCTTTGTGTTTTTTTTTCATTTATTACCATATTATTAAGTAATAAATAGTTTGATATTTTATTAGTTGCTGCAGACCGACCTTTGTTTGGCTCAGCAAAATCACATCAGCATATAGGAGATTTGATATATATTTGTCTCCTAACCTTGGAGAATGTGCATTAACTTCATCCAGCTCTTGCGTTAAATCAGCCAAAAACAGATTAAATAAGTATGGTGCAAGAACGCAGCCTTGTTTCAAACCCTGGGAGATTTTAATTTTACTTGACAAAAGGGAGCCATCACCCATTTTCACTGTTATCCATGTGTCCGAGTATAACATTTGGATTGCTTTTAATAGGCAGGGTGGGCTATGCAGTTTAGCCAGCTTTTGCCACAGAAGGTTGCGTTGGACGCAATCAAACGCAGATTTAAAATCCACAAAACTGAGGTAGATTGGTTGTTTCCTTAATTTGTATTGATCTATCATTACTAAGAGCGCTAAAATGTTGGATGACGTTCCTAAACCATGAACAAACCCAGTTTGATTTGAAGGGATAATCTGCTTTTCTCCTGCCCAGTATAAAAGTTCTTTCAAAAGTATCCCTGCAAAGAGCTTAGCTTCAGTGCCCTGAAGCGTAATAAGGCAGTAGTTTTCTAGTTTTGACCACTCCCCTCTTTTATGTATCGGTACTATTACAGAGCCTTTCCAAGATTCAGAAATTGTTTTTAATTGCAGAAAGTTATTGTTAGATTTGGGGGTCTCTAGTTGGCAATGGTTTGCACCTTTGTCCAAATAGGGACCCTTGCGTCTAGTCAGGGTAAGGGGCTACACTCCTAAAATAACCCCTGCTCACCCCCTTGGTACCTTGGCACGAGCAGGCAGGCTTATCTCAGAGGCAGTGTGTAAAGCATTTGTGAACACATACAGTAATACAGTGAAAACACTACAAACTGACATTACACCAGTTTAGAAAAATAAGTAATCTTTATCTAGACTTAACACAAGACCAACGACAAATCCACAATACAATATTCAAAAATATGGCTTTTAAATGGTAGAAATAGCTTAGTTTAATGTAGATGGTAAATGCGACACTTTACTCTCAAAGTACCTTGGATGCGTAACGCAAAACAAACAAAAGGGTCGCAGGGAAGGTGATGCGCCGTTCCTTACACTCAGGGTAGTGGATGCGTCGGTTCCTTACTGCTGCGCAGGGGAGTTGAGGCTCGCTTCCTTACTGTGTGGGGAGTTGATGCGTCGGTTTCTTACTGTGATCCGGTGCGATGCGATAAGATGGTGCCTCGATGCAATGACGATCCGGTGCGATGCGACAAAATGGCGTCTTGGTTACAATGCGACAACGTAGATGCGATGCGTGCACGGCCGTGCGGCAACTCTGTGAACTTCTGAGCCGCGACAGGCCCTGTGACACGCTTCTCTGGTGATGCGACCTCTGCGGCGGCGACACGCTTCTCTGGTGATGCAACGTGCCTCGGTGATGCGATGCGAGCAGCTGCGGCAGCGACCCGCTTCCTCGGCGATGCGACGGCAACTGCTGCGGCGGCGGCGACACGCTTCTCCTTCGTTGACTCGCGCTTCCAGCTCCCAGCCACACGCAGTCTTCAAAAGGGCCCAACACCACAGTACGCACCTCTTTGCAGGTAGAATTCCCAGCCAGGGAATTCAGGGGAGCTGGTTGGTGAAGTCTTGTATCCCTGAGACTTCAGGCAGGAGGCAAGCTCAATCTTCAAGCCCTTGGAGATCTTCTTCAAGATGATGAAAGTACACACAAAGTTCCTTTCTCCTTTCTTTGGCAATAAAGTAACCACTGCAGGCCAACCCCAACAGCACAGGGGCAGTCTCCTCCTTCAGTTTCCTGGTGCTTCTCCTCAGCAAAGGTTCGTCTTGATTCCCAGAAGTGATCTAAAGTCTTGGGGTCTGGGCCCCAATATTTATACTAGTAAATCCAGTTCTGTGCAGCTTCCTGGCAAGAGGTGGAGACAGCATTGTTGAAAGCAGACCTGGCCCAGGTAGCTGAAAGGAAATCTCCTCCCCCTACTCTCTATTCTATGAGGGCTCAGGGGAGTGAAAGGCAATCACCGGCCCCTACTCTCTATTCAGCCAAGGTCCTATTCAGCCCAGCCCTGACCC
Organism: Calotriton arnoldi; assembly: GCA_963921515.1. Taxonomy (NCBI): domain Eukaryota; kingdom Metazoa; phylum Chordata; class Amphibia; order Caudata; family Salamandridae; genus Calotriton; species Calotriton arnoldi. The sequence goes on along the minus strand of CAWUFW010005854.1, from coordinate 112,061 downwards.
ATCAGACTGCTGGAGCCCAAGCCCTCCTGTCACTCACAAACCAGACAGGCAATACACAACCTAGCAGAGGCAAGCTGGATGGTTAGGCAAGAAAATTCCTACTTTCTAAAAGTAGTATTTTCAAACACAGAATGTAAAAATCACCCACACTAAAAGATGTATTTTAACATTCTGAGTTCAGGCATACCAAACTCGAATTTCTACCTTGTTCCCTGGGTCAGTTAGGATTATACGATGTTATAATCAACTGCCCATTCTGGCCTATGGGAGCAGGTAGCCTTGCAATAGTGAAAAACGAAATTGGCTGTAATTCACGATCAGGACATGCCACACACATCAGGGCATGTCCTACCTTTCACATACAATGCACCCTGCCCTAGGGCCTAACTTAGGGGTGACTAACCTATAGAAAAGGGAAGGTTTGGGGACTGGCAATTGGGTGCACTGGCCAAGTCGACATGGCAGTCCCAGACTGCACACAGGCTCTGCAATGGCAGGCCTGAGCCATAGTTTACAAGCTGCTTCTGTGGGTGGCACAACCAGTGCTGCAAGCCCACCAGCAGCATTTGATTTACAGGCCCTGGGCACACACGGTGCACTGTACTAGGGTCTGACAAGTTAATCCAATCATGGAATCACTAATCCATAACAACAATTTTTATAAAGAGAGCATATGCACTTTAGCACTGATCAGCAGTGGTAAAGTGCCCAGAGTCATAAAACCAACAAAAACAGGTCAGAAACAATCCAGGAGGAAGGCAAAAAGTTCAGGGATGACCCTGCAAAAAGGGCCAAGTCCAACACAACCCCCTTCCAGCCTAATCGCAGGGTAGATCAATCACTACCTTGATGGGCTTCCCTGCTTTGGGCGATAGAACATGGACCCTGGCCCGCAACAGCAGGGGCATATTCCAGTTCTACGCCAATCTGAACCTATCTGGATCCCTCTGTCCATACTCTCAGGGCCCACTAAGCTAACCCATGGGGAACCCTTCTCCTCACCTGTGGACACCATCTGTGCAGCACCTAACCTTAGCTTGCTCACAGGTGTGTCCCAACAGACAGACAGACAGTACCCACATGGCCAACACAGAGGTGTGGCCAGTCCACCCCCGGGGTGTGACTCCTGTCCCCCCCCCTCCTAGGGGACACTCTGTCGATCCGGACAGCAAGCCACAGTGGCCACTGACAGCTGTCAGTGATGAGAACCAGGCCCCAGGCCTTTCATGGTTCTCCAACCTCTGTGGCGTCAGAGAGCGGGGGGCAGTAGCCCCAGGTGCCTGGCACCCTTGGTCCACTCTCCCTCCTGTCAGGTCAGGTATGACATCCTGACACTGACCCACCAGCCCCGGGCCTGTGCCCCGTGGCTGGACAGGAACCTGGGGTGGGCTTTCCCACACCCGGTCCTCCTCCTTGGGGCTCTGCACCCTCCCACCTGGAGCGGTACCCCCTTCCAGAATTGTCGGGGCACCTGTGGCAGGTGTCCTGCACAATTCGCCCACCAGTTCAGGGGTTCTATCCTGCAACTGGGATCCCAACCTGGGATCTAAACTTTCAGGTTGCACCGGGGTCAGAGGCGAGGACTCCCTCCCTCTGCACCCCCTTCCAGAGTTTTGCACCCTCCCAACTGGAGTGGTACCCCCAGAAGCTACATCGGTCAGGACACTGCTTACAGTTGTCCTTCCCTCCAGGTCAGGCATACCCTGCACCTGGCCTCCCAACCCAGGGACGGAACCCTGCGGTTGAACAATTGCCCGGCGCACCAGGACTTCCTGGGGAGCACATATGCCCCCCCCCCGAGGGTGACACATAACTTGTGTCGTGTGACAGTCTGCCTGGTGCAGATATCCCGACCCCTGTCCATTTGACAGTGCGTGAAGATCCCCCAGGACAGAAGTGGTGTCACCATGGTCATTCATTGGTGACTCAGCCCTTCTGGCTGGCCCCTGATCCACTGGTTCTTCCACTGGGGACTCTTTCCCCCTCTCACCCCTCAATCTGGCCTTCTGCACCCTCCACTTAGGAGTGGTACTGCCAGACACCAGAAACTGAGGGAGGCCTGCTTACAGACACTCCTAGTTCACCTGACATTAGGAGATCCCCCTCAAAGGACAGCCCCTCAGGACAGCCTACGCTCCCTACCTGGTGTTCCCTTAAGGAGCCATCCAGGCCCTGAGACTGAGGTTGGGCACTATCGGGACAGATCCCAGTCTCACTCCTTCTCCTCGAAGACAGGACGTGAGGCCCTACACCCTTCCCACTACAATGGGACCTAGCTGGGCTACCACCACCCTCCCCCACCTCACTTGGTTGGGGGAAACCTGGGCCACCTCCCTTAGGATCACCCCCAGATGCCTCCTCCGACCTCTGGAATCCACCAAAAGGTCTGCCTCCAGTGTGAGCTCCCTGGGGTCGGAGAACTCACTTTCCACCAGGCGTTGGCATAGCTCTGGAAAACAGGGACTTACAATATGCTCTCCCACAATTGGATCGCACAGCCCCACACAGGTGTTAACCAAACTATCCTTCACCTCACCATCCAGTGCCTCGCACACGTACCCCACACCACTCTCCTGAGATTGGCAAGACAGTATCTGACTGTCTCTGTCACTCAACCCACACTCTTCTGGGCGGTCTTCACACTCACACACCAGGACTTCCACCATGGGGGAACCCCTCTCCCTGCACCTCTCGTCTAGAGTCAGTAGAGTGTCCCTCCCACCACTAGGACTATGAACTCCTGTGCCAGTTCCCCAATCCACCTCAGGGACACTGCGCACCACTGGAGCTACCTCATATCCTTGAACCTCCTGGTGTATATTAACCCCCTCCTTCAAGTCAGGCGCCACATCTCTGGGTGTGTGTGTAATACTCCCTCAGCACTAGATAACATAATTTTGCTGCCACCATCTGAGCTGGACTCCACCTCCAACTCAGCCAAGCTCACTTCCTGAGCTACACACATTTATTTTTCAGCTAAGGCTCGCTCGATCTCCTCGCACTCCCGGTCTAGCTGCCTCAGCCTCCGGTCACGAGCACGAATCTGATTCCTCTCTTCACGAGCCAATCTTTACCAACATGTTTCCTCCTCGGGGCCACTGCCCTCTTGGTATTCTGGCTGGGGATCCTCTCCCTCAGATTCCTCCTCAGAGTCATCTGCTAGTGTTGCTTCCCAGTGTAGCACCTCATAGCTATGCAGGGCTGCCTCAAGATCTTGCCTTGTGGATCTCCTCTTCACAGGTAGCCCCCTCTCCTTGCAAAATACTTTTAGTTCCCTTATCTTGTAGATATTCAGGTGCCAAAAGTTGACTTCCATTTTGGCAAGGTCCAACAGGTGCAACAACTAACCAGAGTTCCAATAACCAAAGTCCAAAGGGAAACAGGGAAAAATAGTATGTGGTTGCGTTTGGTCTGCACTCACCAGTAGTGTACACCAATCACTGTACATGAATCACAAATGCAAGTCCAAATCCCACCGCTGACCACCAATGTTAGATTAGGGGGTCTCTAGTTGGCAATGGTTTGCACCTTTGTCCAAATAGGGACCCTTGCGTCTAGTCAGGGTAAGGGGCTACACTCCTAAAATAACCCCTGCTCACCCCCCTTGGTAGCTTGGCATGAGCAGGCAGGCTTATCTCCGAGGCAGTGTGTAAAGCATTTGTGAACACATACAGTAATACAGTGAAAACACTACAAATGGACACTACACCAGTTTAGAAAAATAAGTAATCTTTATCTAGACTTAACACAAGACCAACGACAAAAATCCACAATACAATATTAAAAAATATGGCTTTTATATGGTAGAAATAGCTTAGTTCAATGTAGATGGTAAATGCGACACTTTACTCTCAAAGTACCTTGGATGCGTAATGCAAAACAAACAAAAGGGTCGCAGGGAAGGTGATGCGCCGTTCCTTACACTCAGGGGAGTGGATGCGTCGGTTCCTTACTGCTGTGCAGGGGAGTTGAGGCTCGCTTCCTTACTGTGTGGGGAGTTGATGCGTCCGTTTCTTACTGTGATCCGGTGCGATGCGACAAGATGGTGCCTCAATGCGATGACGATCTGGTGCGATGCGACAAAATGGCGTCTTGGTTACGGTGCGACAACGTAGATGCGATGCGTGCATGCCCGACGGCCGTGCGGCGACTCGGTTAACTTCTGAGCCGCGACAGGCCCTGCGACACGCTTCTCTGGTGATGCGACGGCGACCTCTGCGGCGGCGACACGCTTCTCCGGTGATGCGACGCGCCTCGGTGATGCCATGCGAGCAGCTGCGGCGGCACACTTCCTTGGCAATGCGACGGCAACTTCTGCGGCGGCGACACGCTTCTCCTTCGTTGAGTCGCGCTTACAGCTCCCAGCGACATGCAGTCTTCAAAAGGGCCCAACACAACAGTAGGCACCTCTTTGCAGGTAGAATTCCCAGCCAGGGAATTCAGGGGAGCTGGTTGGTGAAGTCTTGTATCCCTGAGACTTCAGGCAGGAGGCAAGCTCAATCTTCAAGCCCTTGGAGATCTTCTTTAAGATGATGAAAGTACACACAAAGTTCCTTTCTCCTTTCTTTGGCAATAAAGTAACCACTGCAGGCCAACCCCAACAGCACACAGCACAGGGGCAGTCTCCTCCTTCAGTTTCCTGGTGCTTCTCCTCAGCAAAGGTTCGTCTTGATTCCCAGAAGTGATCTAAAGTCTTGGGGTCTGGGCCCCAATATTTATACTAGTAAATCCTTTGTCCTCTGAAGGAAGAGGGTGCATGTACCTAGCCAAAACCAGTTCTGTGCAGCTTCCTGGCAGGAGGTGGAGACAGCATTGTTGAAAGCAGACCTGGCCCAGGTAGCTGAAAGGAAATCTCCTCCCCCCTACTCTCTATTCTATGAGGGCTCAGGGGAGTGAAAGGCAATCCCCGGCCCCTACTCTCTATTCAGCCAAGGTCCTATTCAGCCCAGCCCTGACCCATCAGACTGCTGGAGCCCAAGCCCTCCTGTCACTCACAAACCAGACAGGCAATACACAACCTAGCAGAGGCAAGCTGGATGGTTAGGCAAGAAAATACCTACTTTCTAAAAGTAGTATTTTCAAACACAGAATGTAAAAATCACCCACACTAAAAGATGTATTTTAACATTCTGAGTTCAGGCATACCAAACTCGAATTTCTACCTTGTTCCCTGGGTCAGTTAGGATTATAAGATGTTATAATCAAACTGCCCTTTCTGGCCTATGGGAGCAGGTAGCCTTGCAATAGTGAAAAACGAAATTGGCTGTAATTCACTATCAAGACATGCCACACACATCAGGGCATGTCCTACCTTTCACATACAATGCACCCTGCCCTAGGGCCTACCTTAGGGGTGACTAAGATGTAGAAAAGGGAAGGTTTGGGGACTGGCAAGTGGGTGCACTGGCCAAGTCGACATGGCAGTCCCAGACTGCACACAGGCTCTGCAATGGCAGGCCTGAGCCATAGTTTACAAGCTGCTTCTGTGGGTGGCACAACCAGTGCTGCAAGCCCACCAGCAGCATTTGATTTACAGGCCCTGGGCACACACGGTGCACTGTACTAGGGCCTGACAAGTAAATCAAATAATCCAATCATGGAATCACTAATCCATAACAACAATTTATAAAGAGAGCATATGCACTTTAGCAATGATCAGCAGTGGTAAAGTGCCCAGAGTCATAAAACCAACAAAAACCGGTCAGAAACAATCCAGGAGGAAGGCAAAAAGTTCAGGGATGACCCTGCAAAAAGGGCCAAGTCCAACACAACCCCCTTCCAGCCTAATCGCAGGGTAGATCAATCACTACCTTGATGGGCTTCCCTGCTTTGGGCGATAGAACATGGACCCTGGCCCGCAACAGCAGGGGCATATTCCAGTTCTACGCCAATCTGAACCTATCTGGATCCCTCTGTCCATACTCTCAGGGCCCACTAAGCTAACCCATGGGGAACCCTTCTCCTCACCTGTGGACACCATCTGTGCAGCACCTAACCTTAGCTTGCTCACAGGTGTGTCCCAACAGACAGACAGTACCCACATGGCCAACACAGAGGTGTGGCCCAGTCCACCCCCGGGGTGTGACTCCTGTCTCCCCCCCCCCCCCCTTTCTAGGGGACACTCTTTCCATCCGGACAGCAAGCCACAGTGGCCACTGACAGCTGTCAGTGATGAGAACCAGGCCCCAGGCCTTTCATAGTTCTCCAACCTCTGTGGCGTCAGAGAGCGGGGGGCAGTAGCCCCAGGTGCCTGGTACCCTTGGTCCACTCTCCCTCCTGTCAGGTCAGGTATGACATCCTGACACTGACCCACCAGCCCCGGGCCTGTGCCCCGTGGCTGGACAGGAACCTGGGGTGGGCTTTCCCACACCCGGTCCTCCTCCTTGGGGCTCTGCACCCTCCCACCTTGAGTGGTACCCCCTTCCAGAATTGTCAGGGCACCTGTGGCAGGTGTCCTGCACAATTCGCCCACCAGTTCAGGGGTTCTATCCTGCAACTGGGATCCCAACCTGGGACCTAAACCCTCAGGTTGCACCGGGGTCAGAGGCGAGGACTCCCTCCGCACCCCCTTCCAGAGTTCTGCACCCTCCCAACTGGAGTGGTACCCCCAGAAGCTACATCGGTCAGGACACTGCTTACAGTTGTCCTTCCCTCCAGGTCAGGCATACCCTGCACCTGGCCTCCCAACCCAGGGACAGAACCCTGCAGTTGAACAATTGCCCGGCGCACCAGGACTTCCTGGGGAGCACATATGCCCCCCCGAGGGTGACACATAACTCGTGTCGTGTGACAGTCTGCCTGGTGCAGATCTCCCGACCCCTGTCCATCTGACAGTGCGTGAAGATCCCCCAGGACAGAAGTGGTGTCACCATGGTCATTCATTGGTGACTCAGCCCTTCTGGCTGGCCCCATACCCACTGGTTCTTCCACTGGGGACTCTTTCCCCCTCTCACCCCTCAATCTGGCCTTCTGCACCCTCCACTTAGGAGTGGTACTGCCAGACACCAGAACTGAGGGAGGCCTGCTTACAGACACTTCTAGCTCACCTGACATTAGGAGATCCACCTCAACGGACGGCCCCTCAGGACAGCCTAGGCTCCTTACCTGGTGTTCCCTTAAGGAGCCATCCAGGCCCAGAGACTGGGGTTGGGCACCATCGGGACAGATCCCAGTCTCACTCCTTCTCCTCGGAGACAGGACGTGAGGCCCTACACCTCATCCAGCGCTAACAATAAAAAGAATTCTCCTAATATGCTTTGGTCATCCAGGTGCAACTATTCCTCTAACACACACACACTATATCCATATGACGGTGAGGCCCATAACACCGCATATACATTCACTTACTCATTTGTTCTCTGGATTTCCTCCGTCATGAACCTAGGAGAAAAACGATTCGCTGGAAGGAGACGGGATACCTCTTTTATCATGACATAATATTTCTCATTTGCTTTTAAGGTATTCCGCTCATTGGTCGATGGACCAACTAGTAGGAATCAGTTGATGGTGATTAAGACCAGCTCAATCACAATAAACTCTTTAACATTTCATTTTTAATCATTGAGCTAAAGAATCACTGAGTCATTTGTTTAAAGAATAATAAAGTTTATATAAAGTTTTTGAATGCAGGAAATGAGATTAAGCTTATTATTCAGATCATTACATTTATCATCAATATAAGAATAGTTTGAAATTGCAATGCATATTATTAGACAGAAAAAATAGGGTTACCATAATAAGAACTCTAAGGATCAACCTATCTACCTATCTGGGAAAAATCTATTAATTCTAAAATAAAAATCTATCAGGAAAAGTTCTCCTAAAGCCGCATCTTTATACTCAACTGGAAAAAGGAAATAACAGCAGCAGCATCAGCTCGTCAGCATCAGCAACCGCAACTTCACTCATCTACAGCATCTAACTTCTCCAGCATCTCCCGCAGCATTCTACTCTCCAGCATTCTAACCCCTCCCACCAAGAGTAGGTCTTCTTATACCCTAATTCTAGCTTACAGCATAAAATGTTTCTTCTTCATGGCGTGATTCTTTCTCATTGGTCAAAACTCAGGCCCATATACATTTTAATCAAACTTCCTGGTCTTAACCAGTTCCGTGTGTAATGTCCATGCAAGCATCGTTTCCCACAGTTCATGCAATTGCTCATCTGTTTCGATCAGTCCAAATTGTATCTTTTTCTGTTACATTTTAGGTTTCACAGTTCCGTCTATTGATTCAGTTGGACTTCTCACGCTTCTTGCTGATCATCTTGGCACACATCTGCTCAGAAAGGTCACAACAGCCTTGACCATACTTCCATCTTAGCCTCTCAGCATCAGCACGTGATCATCCCTTTTCCACAGCCTCTCTCCTCTATCACATGGTCTCCCGCTCATGCGTACTCTAGCAACTTGCGGCCATTTTATATTGCTGCTCGACAGGCCTAAGCGCACTATTTTCAAAGATAAACAAAATATTGTTAAAACAAAGAAATATAAACCCTTTCGTTTCCCTCCCGTCTTTCTACGTACCCCAATTAGGTATTACCTAGCAAAAGCAACATATAAAGCTGTCCCTTACTTACCATCGCTTTATTTTGCAACCACACGTTTTATTTAAAAGCACAGATCATGCATTTATTATTTAATTAGTATGCAAATATTATGTTATGTTAGACACGTAAACAATTATAAGTCAATTAATTTGCACACGGAATAGCGTGTTACCTTTAACCCTTAACATGTAACATACATTGTTGGTTATTTACTTAAACGAACATGTTTATTAATTATTTTACGAAAATATTAGGAGGTTAAAAAATATTCATTTACCCTGCTCCATCAACTCCCCCTTTGGTGATTTTTAATATCACCACAAAACCCAAGTTATACAATTTTCTCAGACAGCAAATATCTTTTATCCGTTTGCTTTTGTTAGTTTACACAACTGTATCCCTTTCAACTTGTCTCTTCGTTTTCTTGTACATGTTCTCTTTTATTTCTTCTAATTCTATTTCACCCATTTCTCACTCTCTCTTTCCCTGTTTATCGTGTTTTCTTTTTCTATTTTATTCTGCCTTCTTCTTCTCTTTATACATGTTATTGCAAGCTTCAGTACTAATATTATTATTATTATCACGGTTGCTATTATTATAACTTTCCCTATTATTAATCCACTCATTCTTGTTAACCAATTTATTACTGAAGAAAACCCTTTACCAAGTTTTCCCCAGGCACTTTCAACCTCCAGTGGAACAAGTTCTTTGTGCAAATTTGTAATATTTGTTATATACTTTTGTATATTTTTGCTTTTATCTGGAATGTAAGTGCAACAATGTTGGACTTTCAGCATTCCACAGACTCCGCCCTCTTTTGCCAAAAGAATGTCAAGGGCAAGTCGATTTTGCATCACCATAGCTCTCATGGCAACCATCTCGGTATTTACCATCAAGAACCCTCCAGCAGTATCTGTAGATAAACGATCTACCACTGTGGATAATTTCCGAATTCTAAATGCATTCAAAGATACTCCCACTGCTGGTATCAATGCTCCAAAAATGTCACCTACTATTTCTGAAAAACTTTCCCTTTTTCTACGTGTAAAGGTATTTATCATTTTGTGTGTTCCTTTTTCTTTTCTATTCATATGAAAAATCTTTGGAAAGACCAGGCCTAAGTAACATGACCCCTACAAATGGTCCGGCAACCCATAATAAGCCCTATTTCCGCAAACATAATAAATCCCTGGAAATATTGGATCTTTTCCCCCTTTGAATCCCCATCCACCTAAAATTTGGTAATTGTCATGGCAAATACTGGAACCCACAAAATAATTGTCATATCTTGTCTTATTTCTTCTAATGCACAACCTTCCCTGTTGGGGCCAATCCAGAGTCATAGCTGCATTTGTCTTTTTCTTGTCATCATTGTCTTCCTCAAACGCCCAAAGAGGTGTTTTTGTCTCTTCTATCACTTTCTTTGAAATTTCACTCTTCTCTCTTCAACCATCTCTAAAAATACCTTTTCTTCCTTCTTTAACTCACAGGTAAGGTTGTATCTAATTATACTATCTAATGTTAAAATCTTATCTTCTAAAAATATTCACCAAACGTTTTTCCCTCTTTTTGTTTAGCTCGGGAACTACAGAAACTTTAGCAAAAATCTTATTTATGTCCGTGTAATAATATTCTAATCTACCTGTTTTATAAAATAAACTTGCTAAAACGCTACATGTTATTCCATACGTCAAAGGGAGGTGATGATAAGTCACACCCTCTGCAACAGATACAGGCAACTGCATACAAACATAGCAATCTCTTACATCCATTGTTTCTACATACTCATATAATAATTTAGTAAAAACATTTTTTGAAAAATCTGTTATTGATTTGTCCTTGTGTAATTCTGCACTACTCTTTAAAATAACTGGCTCTTGAGTGTTAGCTCCCTTTTCTTTCTCAGTGTTATTAGACATTTCTACTACAGCTAAACTAATTGGAATAGTGATTGCTAAAACCACCCATACTGTTATTAATAATCCTGTACAAAAACAGCACATCTTGCACCATCTACTTAAAAACTCACATTTACATTTTCTATCTCTAGTATTCTCCATTTTGTTTTATAACCTTATTTATTTGTTTTCCAGAAAATTGTGTCACTACACCTCAGAAATGACTTATTTGCCACTCTGTACTCAAATGTTTTGCCTTTGCTTGGTACTTTCTTTTAATTCTTTCTCAGAATTCTTTCTTTGTCACATCCGGTAATTTCGTCAGATCCAGTGTTTTGTCAAATCCGGTAGAAACTATCTAAACTTCTTCAGGTTTGTTGCACTTCACTTTCTCCCATCAGGTTTCTTTGTTCTGGGTTTTCGTGAGTGTTCTTTTCTTCTTTGTGACTAGTCAAAGCACAATACAACCATTCAGGCGATCTATACTTCGGATTTACCTTCTTTATTCTTTTCGTTTTCTGCAAGTGTTTTCCACCTTGTTTTTCTTGCTCTCTTTGACTTATTTCATTCACTTGTTCAGCACTTTTCCCATCCAACCTTATGATTCTGTATCTTAATTTTCTTACTCCGTTGGGCCAATTGTCTCCTTGTCTTGGCCTTTTTGCTTCACTTCCTTTTTCCTCTCTTTCTGTTTTCCAATTTCTTTTTCTTGTCTCTAGTTTTTGATTTCTTTCTTCTCCACTTTCTTCAGACTCTGTTTCAATTCTCTCGTTATTTCCTCTTATTTTGAAACTTATTTCATTTTCTTCTACTTGTGGTTCTTTTCTTATCTTCCTTCGTTCACCTATTTCTGTCCCTCCTCGAGGTTCTTCCGAATTTGTGTCAGTTTCCCTATCTGCTTCTAAATTTCCCTGTTCTTTTGTTTGACTATCTGTCCCTACTGCTCCTCGGGGATTTTCCGATTTTTCTAGCTTTTTGTTTGAAATTCTCCCTTCTTCATCTATTAATATTATCTCCGAAGGATTTTTACCACAACTTGTACTTGGTTGTTCACTGTCACTATCTTCTGGCTCAGTTTCTTCTCTTATGCTCTCAAAATTCCAATTTCTTTTTAGAATTTCTTCACAATCCGAATGCTCTGTATCAGATTCTGAACTGGTGTCTGATATTTCCAGATGTCGACTTACAGGTCGATCTTCAAATTCTGGAACTTCAGCTATTTCTTCTATTTCTTCTTCTTCTTCTGTCGTTGCACTTGTAGTTGGGTCTTCCAGATGTCGACTTACAGGTCGATCTTCAGGTTCTGGCACCCTGTTTGTTTCTTCTTCTCTTTCTGATGCTGAACTGTTATCCAATACTTCCAGATGTCGACTCACATGTCGATCTTTAGGTTCTGGAACTCTGATGGTGTGACTGGCATGTACCCAGTGTTTCACTCCTGCACACTTGACTGCAGTGGTCGTCACCAGGATCACTTGTCGTGGTTCGTCCCAGCGAGGAACCAAACAGTTTCTTTTCCGGTGGACTTTTATGCGAACCCAATCTCCTGGATTCAAGTCGTGAGCTGGTTTTCTTTCAAGAGTGGTCGCATCCGGTCCAACCTGATGAAACACAGAACGCACCACATCAGCCAATCCTTTGCAATAATCCAGCACTAGATCATCAGTTATAGTCAGTAGTTTGTTGACAGGTACTTGTGCTTGTCTCATGGCTCGTCCCATAATTATTTCATGGGGACGGAGTCCAGTTTTCCTTTCCGGAATACTTCTGATTGTCATCAGAACTAATGGCAAAGCATCTGGCCATTTGAGTCCTGTAGCTTGACACATTTTTCCTAACCTGTTCTTGATTGTTCCATTCACTTGCTCTACGATTCCAGAAGCCTCTGGTCTGTATGCACAATGCAGTTTCTGTTTAATACTAAGTGCTTCACAAATCAGTTTAACTAATTCATTTTGGAAGTGTGTTCCTCTATCTGTTTCAATCGTGACTGGAAAACCATACCTCGGAATGAATTCTCGCAGCATAAGTTTTGCTACCGTAATACTATCATTCCTTCTTGTTGGGTATGCCTCCACCCAACGGGAAAACAAACAGACGACCACTAGGACATACCTTAGTCTGTTGCAAGGTGGCATTTCAATAAAATCCATTTGCATTCTAGTGAAAGGACCCCCTTCTCGTCCTATTGTTCCTAGACTCACTACTGTCTTCCTTCCTGGATTTAACTGTTGACAAATAAGACATCTCTGACAAAGACTCTCAGCTATGGCTCTGAATTTTGGATTATACCATGTTTGTCTAAAAAGTCTGATCATTGAATCTCTCCCAATATGGGCTTGTCCATGGTACATCCGTGCCATGTCAGAAATCATGCTATCAGGCATAACTGGTCTCTCATCCCTGTAAACCCAAACATCAGTCTCTTCATGTTTTCTACATCCTGCTTTTATCCAGGTATCTTTTTCCTCATCCTCTGCAGCTTCTTGTAACTGTCTCACCTCATCCCATGTTTCAATAGAGTTAGTAAAAAGCAAAGGACAAGAAATATGCTCTCTTTCCCGACATTTGTTCAAAGAAACCACATTCTTTGCACAGTACTGTGCCATTTCGTCAGCATATTTATTACCAACAGTTATGTAGTCTTCCCCATTTTTATGTGCATTGCACTTCACTACAGCGATCTGTTTAGGCAGCTGTATCGCCTCAAGCAATTTTTTCACAAAATCTCCATTTCTAATGGGCGTTCCTGCAGACGTCAAGAAACCCCTTTGTGACCAAATCTGACCAAAATCATGCACAACCCCAAAGCCGTACTGGCTATCTGTCACAATCGTAACCCGTACATTTCTTCCCAACTTACATGCTTGAATCAGAGCTACTAATTCTGCGACTTGGGCAGACCGTACACCTTTCAAACAAAATGCTTCCATTACAGTTGCTACTGTGCAAACTGCATATGCTGCACTTAGAACTCCATCACTCGTTCTTAAACATGAGCCATCCACAAACAGAATATAATCTGATTCTTTCAAAGGCTCATCTCGTATGTCAGACCTTGGTTTTGTACAGTATTCGAGCACATTCAGACAATCGTGATCTACTTCATCCATTTCAATCACACTCTCTTCATCTGGCAATGATGTCGAAGGATTCACATTCATACATCTGTCAATGGTCACATTATCTGCACTCAAAATTACCTTTTCATACCTAGTCAGCCGACTATGTGTCATGTATTGGGTTTTCGTTCTTGTCAAAAGAATTTCCACAGAATGGGGAACATACACTCTCAATGGATACCCCATCACTATGCCTTCACTCTGTTCCAGACTTACACAAGTGGCAGCAACTGCTTTCAAACATCCAGGCAACGCTTTCGCTACAGGGTCTAAAACAGCTGAAAAATATGCAATTGGTCTTTTCATAGTTCCATGTCTCTGTACCAAAACTGAAAATGCACATCCATCTCTTTCACTGCAATACAGCTCAAAATCTTTCTCGTAGTCCGGCATTCCCAATGCTGGAGCCTCACACAATTTCTTTTTCAGCTCTCTGAATGCTTTCATTTCTTCATCATTCATTTCAAAAGGATCTTTAACATCCTTCTTTGTCAGTTTCTGCAATGGTTTAGCAATCAGTGAAAAACCGCTTATCCATTGTCGACAATATCCAACCATTCCCAAAAACATTCTTACCTCTCTTCGGGTCATTGGAGCTCTCATTCCTTGAATCATTTTTATTCTTTCAGTCGTTACCTTCCGCACTCCTTTCTCAATTTTATGCCCTAAATACTGGACTTCTTGTTGACAAAACTGCAATTTTGAAGGGGACACTTTATGTCCTCTTTTTGCTAAATGATTCAGCAAAGCAATTGTATCATTGACACATGCTTCTTTCGTTTTTGATGCCACCAGTAGATCATCAATATACTGAACCATTACTGACTTTTCTGGCATTCTTAGATCTTCCAATGATTTCTTTAGGATCTGATTAAAGATTGAGGGACTTTCTGTGTACCCTTGAGGAATTCGGCACCATGCCAAAATACGCTCTCCAAACCTAAACGCTAATAATGGCTGGCTATCTGGATGCAATGGAATAGAGAAAAATGCATGACATGAATCAATTACTGTATACCATTCTGCTTCACGTGGAATCTGGTATAGAATCACAGCAGGGTTCGGTACTATTGGGCAACAAAGCACAACAATTTTGTTTACCTTCCTCAAATCCTGTACAATTCTATATGTTCCGTTTGGCTTTTTCAGTCCCATTATTGGCGAATTACATGGACTGCTCATGATTTCTTTTAGAATCCCTTGTTCAATCATTTTATTTATTACTGGCGTTATTCCTTCAATTATTTCTGGAGTCAATTTTTACTGGGGCGTATTTGGGTAACTCGTTCCCTCTTTTACTGTTATTTTAACGGGATCTACTCCTTTCATTAATCCTACATCTTCTCCTGTAAAGTCCCACACTTCTTCTTTCACTATCCTTTTCAATTCAATTGGGATTTTCTCTGCATCAAATACAGGAAACAAACCATTTACTTCTGGTTCTAAATTCACCATTGTCATTTTATACAGCACATCCTCATCTGGAGTCTGAAATGCAATTCCGTCTGGGGTACAATAAATAGTGCAGTTCATCTTGCACAATAAATCGCGTCCTAAAAGGTTCACGGGACTACAATCGCATACCACAAATCGGTGCATTTCGCTAAATGGACCAATTCTTACCTTCACTAATTTAGTAAGAGGCGTTTTAATTTGCTGATTGGAAACTCCAACTACTTGGATATGTTCACCTGAGAGAGGAAGGTTTGGAATTTCCACTGACCTAACAGTAGAACGGGTAGCTCCAGTGTCAACAAGGAATGTTACATTTGCACCATTCACTTCTCCATCCACAAATGGACCAGACTGATCTACCTCTAGAGTTGCGCCAAGCACGCACTCTTCCCCCTCTCCTAGGCACCGTCAGGAACTTTCATCCGTGTCATCCTCATCCTGTCGTAACCAATATTGAGAAATTGCAGCTGCACGCGGCAACTGTGTTACCTGTTCTTCTCCGTAGAATCCTGTTTCTGCACTGTATTTCTGTTGGTTAACACTCTTGGGAAGTGGTGGTTGTGGCACCTGACCTTGTTGAGTAACTACCTCACTCTGCACCTGTGAATTTAATGATTGATTTTCCACATTAGGTTTTGGAGGAATTTTACACTCGTTTCTCCAATGTCCTAGCTTTCCGCAGTTGTGGCATGGCCATTTTTTCTTTGCCTCATCTATGCTCATTTGTCCTTTTCCTATATTAGGTCGGGATTTAACCTGTCCTGTTTCATTACCAGTATTACTCAATTGAGCTTCTTGCTTCTCTGCAACTTTCACCTGCGCCCACATGGCCTTTTCTTTCAATTTACGCTGTCTACTCTCAATTTCATCACTGCAATACTTAGCATATCTCAAGACCTCATCCACTGTGCTATTCTGCCAACCAATCAAGTGCTGCTTAATCATTTCACTTATCAGCACCCCCCCCCCCCCTTCCCTCTCCCCAGCGCCTTGAGACCCTCGCGGGTAAGTAGTGCGCTCTACAAATTCTGTGATTGATTGATTGATCGATCTCTGGTTTTAATCCATACACAAACCTATATACAAAATGACTCATATCCTTCTCATTCAGTGTCTCATAACCACTATACTGTTTGAAGACCAACAACAATCTCTCATAGTAGGCGTGCACTGACTCTTTGCTTTCCTGCGTTGTTCTGTCTATTTTTACCCAATCTGTTTCTTTTGGTGGAATTTTATTCTTCAAAAAGGTAACTACTTGGTCGTACTCCCTCATCACTTCTGGACCTGGCGCTCCTGTTTTAGCATCCCTTGGATATTCTACAGTTGGCCAATCAATAGTAATCTTACATTCTGTCCACAAAGCAGCTGGTACTACTATATCAAACAATCCATCCAGATCTATCCACAGCACTTTTGACACCTTAACAAATCTTTCCACTTGTCTGTATCATTCCACTGGTTTCTCTCTCAATTTTGGGAAGTCATTTGTAAATGACAGTATATCCTGTCTGGTCCATGGAACATGCACATAACTACCTCCTGGAGTTTCTCTCATCGGGTACTCCCTAACAACTGGTCACTGCAAAAGCCAAAGATGCTTTATCTGTTGTTTTCTCATTCCTCTTTGACCATCTATTTCTCCATCTATCCACATCACCCCATTTTCTCAATAAAACAATCCGCTCTTTTATTTGGGTCAGTCTTCCTGATGTGTTCAAATTCTCTGTCTTTCTCACAAAAATCTACTCTGTATGGTTTCTGCAACGTTCTCACTTTCACAAATTCTACTCCTAGTTCACTTGCTGTCTCTTCCAATTTGTCATGTAAATTTCTAGCTCTCCAAGTAAGACTCTTGCACAAAAACATAATCTCATCATCCTGATAATTTTTAGTTTTTCTGTTCCAATTGTTCCCAAAATCAATTCTTCCATGTCTATTTTCAACCTAATTACATCTAATGGTTTCTCTTCTGGTTCTTTTGTTTATAGCGCTTTCATCCATTCATTTAACTCATCTGGAGTCGGACCTACAGGCGTTCTATTTAATTCTATCCAATCGCTGCTTCTTTCTGGTGTTCCTGATGCGGACTCTGTCACCATAGGCATTCTCCTAATCTCATTTTCATTTATCGTCAAATTTGTAGGTGGGCTTGGTCTATAGGTACTAGCCAAATTGTGTGCACCTTCATTATTCAGTTCCATCGCTTCTCTTTTTCTTTGCAAATGTGAATTCATGGGAATCACTAAGGAATGTTCATTAATTTTCTGATTCTCAAAAATTGGCATTACTGGACCTATTGTTACTGGTACAGTTACAGCTTCCATATTCTTTGTCAATTCTCTTATTTTCTCAGTCAATTCTTTTGTCGTTTTTGCTAATTCAGTTGCATTGTCACTTTCTATCTCTTCATTTTGTGAAGTTTTAAATGGTTCTTGTGACCTATTTGTTTCATTTCTTCGTTCGGGTTTTTTATTCCTCCCAGTTTCCATTGGCGGTGCATTAGGTGTCACCACCGCAGAAGTCTGTTGGTATGGAGGTGGGTTTCTGTTTAAAATATCTTCCAGCAATTCGTCATCTGTTTCACTACCACCATACACATACTTTTCTACCACTACATGTTTCTTTTTCTCTGTACACTTTCTCTTTGCTTCTTCCTCAACTGTAAAAGCTGGAAACAAACCTCCTGTCATGTTAGCATATCTCCAACGCTTTACTCTGTCCTCATGATTTACTCCCCACAACCTTCCAGGCAAAAACTCATGATTCTTTAATCCTCTGAATCTCTCTCGCTCATACATCTCATCTTCCCATTCCGATAAAGCTTCAAACTGTGTCGGTCTAGGTTCTAACATTACCATCTTTTCTCTCAAATTCCGTAGTACGGCTACATTAAATGAACCATTCTCAGGGAAAGCCAATGCTCCATCATTCTTGGTGTATTTTGTCCAATTTTCTAACCATATGCATGTATGATATCCATATTTCAGCATCATATGTGAAGCTGGTGATTTCGGCGGAGGAATTATTTGTCCCGCTCTAGTCACTACCTTTTTGTTTTTCTTAAAGAAGTTCTTAACTTTCGACATCCATGACGTTTTCTCTTTTCCATACTCATAGTACGACATGATTCACAACCTTTTTCTCCTTAAACAATCCGCAATTCAACACTGTTCTCTATGCGTTATTTCAACCAATACTCGCGCGACTCACACCAACACTCCAATCAGAGCGATTTCTGTCTACCGCGCACTGACCAATCCCATCGCGGCTTCTGTCTACGTCAGTTCTGCTCCTGTTCTCATGTGACTATCGCACTGACCAATCCCAGCGCGACTCTTGTCTACGTCACTTCTGCTCTTGACCCCTCCTTTACAAAATTTATCGGCAATTTCTTGTACAACAATTCTTTGTTAGTTACAACATTTAAAACACATTTCCATTGTCTGATTCGCTAAACCGAAAAGATAGCTTTGACCATTTACACAAGAATTCTGTATTTTCCAGTAGGCAGCGCTTACCTCTACCCTACCACAGAATTTTCAGTTTCGCCGATAAAGTAGCACTTCCCTCTACCTTACCCTTCTTTCAAGCAATCAGTAAACCCGTTTCTCTGGGGATAAAACACATGTGGAGACTATACTGCTCCTGAGAATTAAGGCCAGAGTTTCACAAGAAAACCGATCACTATTTCACTTACACACCTTTTATACGCAAAATGTCCCTATTATAACACAACATGTGTTATTACCAAAAATGAACTCAGACAGTGTACAATTCCATGCGACTTCTCTTGCCACACGTGTTCCACTTCCTACTTCCCGGAAGCGTGAAAACTTACATATAACATAACGCGACTCAACAAAAAGTGTTAGACATGAACTTATCAATAATCACCAAACTAATCTATAGTAACCATAACTCTGCTACCAAGAAATCTGATCCAGCGCTAACAATAAAAAGAATTCTCCTAATATGCTTTGGTCATCCAGGTGCAACTATTCCTCTAACACACACACACACACACACACACACACACACACACACACACACACACACACACACACTATATCCATATGACGGCCCATAACACCGCATATACATTCACTTACTCATTTGTTCTCTGGATTTCCTCCGTCATGAACCTAGGAGAAAAACGATTCGCTGGAAGGAGACGGGATACCTCTTTTATCATGACATAATATTTCTCATTTGCTTTTAAGGTATTCCGCTCATTGGTCGATGGACCAACTAGTAGGAATCAGTTGATGGTGATTAAGACCAGCTCAATCACAATAAACTCTTTAACATTTCATTTTTAATCATTGAGCTAAAGAATCACTGAGTCATTTGTTTAAAGAATAATAAAGTTTATATAAAGTTTTTGAATGCAGGAAATGAGATTAAGCTTATTATTCAGGTCATTACATCTATCATCAATATAAGAATAGTTTGAAATTGCAATGCATATTATTAGACGGAAAAAATAGGGTTACCATAATAAGAACTCTAAAGATCAACCTACCTACGAAAAATCTATTAATTCTAAAATAAAAATCTATCAGGAAAAGTTCTCCTAAAGCAGCATCTTTATACTCAACTGGAAAAAGGAAATAACAGCGTCAGCATCAGCAACCGCAACTTCACTGATCTACAGCATCTAACTTCTCCAGCATCTCCCGCAGCATTCTACTCTCCAGCATTCTAACCCCTCCCACCAAGAGGAGGTCTTCTTATACCCTAATTCTAGCTTACAGCATAAAATGTTTCTTCTTCATGGCGTGATTCTTTCTCATTGGTCAAAACTCGGGCCCATATACATTTTAATCAAACTTCCTGGTCTTAATCAGTTCCGTGTGGAATGTCCATGCAAGCATCGTTTCCCACAGTTCATGCAATTGCTCATCCGTTTCGATCAGTCCAAATTGTATCTTTTTCTGTTACATTTTAGGTTTCACAGTTCCGTCTATTGATTCAGTTGGACTTCTAACGCTTCTTGCTGATCATCTTGGCACACATCTGCTCAGAAAGGTCACAACAGCCTTGACCATACTTCCATCTTAGCCTCTCAGCATCAGCACGTGATCATCCCTTTTCCACAGCCTCTTTCCTCTATCACATGGTCTCCCGCTCATGCGTACTCTAGCAACTTGCGGCCATTTTATATTGCTGCTCGACAGGCCTAAGCGCACTATTTTCAAAGATAAACAAAATATTGTTAAAACAAAGAAATATAAACCCTTTCGTTTCCCTCCCGTCTTTCTACGTACCCCAATTAGGTATTACCTAGCAAAAGCAACATATAAAGCTGTCCCTTACTTACCATCACTTTATTTTGCAACCACACGTTTTATTTAAAAGCACAGATCATGCATTTATTATTTAATTAGTACGCAAATATTATGTTATGTTAGACACGTAAACAATTATAAGTCAATTAATTTGCACACGGAATAGCGTGTTACCTTTAACCCTTAACATGTAACATACATTGTTGGTTATTTACTTAAACGAACATGTTTATTAATTATTTTACGAAAATATTAGGAGGTTAAAAATGTTTCATTTACCCTGCTGCATCAACCCCTCCCACTACAATGGGACCTAGCTGGGTTACCACCACCCTCCCCCACCTCACTTGGTTGGGGGGATACCTGAGCCACCTCCCTTAGGATCACCCCCAGATGCCTCCTCAGACCCTCTGGAATCCACCAAAAGTTCTGCCTCCAGTGTGAGCTCCCTGGGGTCAGAGAACTCACTTTCCACCAGTCGTTGGCATAGCTCTGGAAAACAGGGACTTACAATATGCTCTCCCACAATTGGATCACACAGCCCCACACAGGTGTTAACCAAACTATCCTTCACCTCACCATCCAGTGCCTCGCACACGTACCCCACACCACTCTCCTGAGATTGGCAAGACAGTATCTGACTGTCTCGGTCACTCAACCCACACTCTTCTGGGCGGTCTTCACACTCACACACCAGGACTTCAACCATGGGGGAACCCCTCTCCCTCCACCTCTCGTCTAGAGTCAGTAGAGTGTCCCTCCCACCACTAGGACTATGAACCCCTGTGCCAGTTCCCCAATCCACCTCAGGGACACTGCGCACCACTGGAGCTACCTCATATCCTTGAACCTCCTGGTGTATATTAACCCCCTCTTTCAAGTCAGGCGCCACATCTCTGGGTGTGTGTAATACTCCCTCAGCACTAGATAACATAATTTTGCTGCCACCATCTGAGCCGGACTCCACCTCCAACTCAGCCAAGCTCACTTCCTGAGCTACACACATTTCTTTTTCAGCTAAGGCTCGCTCTATCTCCTCGCACTCCCGGTCTAGCTGCCTCAGCCTCCGGTCACGAGCACGAATCCGATTCCTCTCTTCACGAGCCAATCTTTCCCAACATGTTTCCTCCTCGGGGCCACTGCCCTCTTGGTATTCTGGCTGGGGATCCTCTCCCTCAGATTCCTCCTCAGAGTCATCTGCTAGTGTTGCTTCCCAGTGTAGCACCTCATAGCTATGCAGGGCTGCCTCAAGATCCTGCCTTGTGGATCTCCTCTTCACGGGTAGCCCCCTCTCCTTGCAAAATACTTTTAGTTCCCTTATCTTGTAGATATTCAGGTGCCAAAAGCTGACTTCCATTTTGGCAAGGCCCAACAGGTGCAACAACTAACCAGAGTTCCAATAACCAAAGTCCAAAGGGAAACAGGGAAAAATAGTATGTGGTTGCGTTTGGTCTGCACTCACTAGTAGTGTACACCAATCACTGTACATGAATCACAAATGCAAGTCCAAATCCCACCGCTGACCACCAATGTTAGATTAGGGGGTCTCTAGTTGGCAATGGTTTGCACCTTTGTCCAAATAGGGACCATTGCGTCTAGTCAGGGTAAGGGGCTACACTCCTAAAATAACCCCTGCTCACCCCCTTGGTAGCTTGGCACGAGCAGGCAGGCTTATCTCCGAGGCAGTGTGTAAAGCATTTGTGAACACATACAGTAATACAGTGAAAACACTACAAATGGACACTACACCAGTTTAGAAAAATAAGTAATCTTTATCTAGACTTAACACAAGACCAACAACAAAAATCCACAATACAATATTAAAAAATATGGCTTTTAAATGGTAGAAATAGCTTAGTTCAATGTAGATGGTAAATGCGACACTTTACTCTCAAAGTACCTTGGATGCGTAATGCAAAACAAACAAAAGGGTCGCAGGGAAGGTGATGCGCCGTTCCTTACACTCAGGGGAGTGGATGCGTCTGTTCCTGACTGCTGTGCAGGGGAGTTGAGGCTCGCTTCCTTACTGTGTGGGGAGTTGATGCGTCGGTTTCTTACTGTGATCCGGTGCGATGCGACAAGATGGTGCCTCGATGCGATGACGATCCGGTGCGATGCGACAAAATGGCGTCTTGGTTACGGTGCGACAACGAAGATGCGATGCGTGCATGCCCGACGGCCGTGCGGCGACTCGGTTAACTTCTGAGCCGCGACAGGCCCTGCGACACGCTTCTCTGGTGATGCGACGGCGACCTCTGCGGCGGCGACACGCTTCTCCGGTGATGCGACGCTCCTCGGTGATGCCATGCGAGCAGCTGCGGCGGCACGCTTCCTCGGCGATGCGACGGCAACTTCTGCGGCGGCGACACGCTTCTCCTTCGTTGAGTCGCGCTTCCAGCGACACGCAGTCTTCAAAAGGGCCCAACACAACAGTAGGCACCTCTTTGCAGGTAGAATTCCCAGCCAGAGAATTCAGGGGAGCTGGTTGGTGAAGTCTTGTTTCCCTGAGACTTCAGGCAGGAGGCAAGCTCAATCTTCAAGCCCTTGGAGATCTTCTTCAAGATGATGAAAGTACACACAAAGTTCCTTTCTCCTTTCTTTGGCAATAAAGTAACCACTGCAGGCCAACCCCAACAGCACACCGCACAGGGGCAGTCTCCTCATTCAGTTTCCTGGTGCTTCTCTTCAGCAAAGGTTCGTCTTGATTCCCAGAAGTGATCTAAAGTCTTGGGGTCTGGGCCCCAATATTTATACTAGTAAATCCTTTGTCCTCTGAAGGCAGAGGGTGCCTGTACCTAGCCAAAACCAGTTCTGTGCAGCTTCCTGGCAGGAGGTGGAGACAGCATTGTTGAAAGCAGACCTGGCCCAGGTAGCTGAAAGGAAATCTCCTCCCCCTACTCTCTATTCTATGAGGGCTAAGGGGAGTGAAAGGAAATCCCCGCCCCCTACTCTCTATTCAGCCAAGGTCCTATTCAGCCCAGCCCTGACCCATCAGACTGCTGGAGCCCAAGCCCTCCTGTCACTCACAAACCAGACAGGCAATACACAACCTAGCAGAGGCAAGCTGGATGGTTAGGCAAGAAAATTCCTACTTTCTAAAAGTAGTATTTTCAAACACAGAATGTAAAAATCACCCACACTAAAAGATGTATTTTAACATTCTGAGTTCAGGCATACCAAACTCTAATTTCTACCTTGTTCCCTGGGTCAGTTAGGATTATAAGATGTTATAATCAAACTGCCCATTCTGGCCTATGGGAGCAGGTAGCCTTGCAATGGTGAAAAACGAAATTGGCTGTAATTCACTATCGGGACATGCCACACACATCAGGGCATGTCCTACCTTTCACAAACAATGCACCCTGCCCTAGGGCCTACCTTAGGGGTGACTAACATGTAGAAAAGGGAAGGTTTGGGGACTGGCAAGTGGGTGCACTGGTCAAGTCGACATGGCAGTCCCAGACTGCACACAGGCTCTGCAATGGCAGGCCTGAGCCATAGTTTACAAGCTGCTTCTGTGGGTGGCACAACCAGTGCTGCAAGCCCACCAGCAGCATTTGATTTACAGGCCCTGGGCACACACGGTGCACTATACTAGGGTCTGACAAGTAAATCAAATAATCCAATCATGGAATCACTAATCCATAACAACAATTTATAAAGAGAGCATATGCACTTTAGCACTGATCAGCAGTGGTAAAGTGCCCAGAGTCATAAAACCAACAAAAACAGGTCAGAAGCAATCCAGGAGGAAGGCAAAAAGTTCAGGGATGACCCTGCAAAAAGGGCCAAGTCCAACAGTTATTAAAAACGTTTGATAGGTACCCTGCCCAAAAAGGAGCATCTGTTTTGTACAGGGCTTGCGGGATATCATTCGGGCCAGGTGCCCCATCTTGTCTGCTGCTTTTAATTAAATTGCGAACTTGCACTTCTGAGATTTCAATTGCGTATTCCCCTGGAACGTTTTGTTCCAACATGATGTTACTATTTTCTTCACAGTTAGGGTATGTTTTTGTTTCGCTTCAATAATTGAAGTGCTTTATTAAGAACTCTACCCATGGCGATTCTGTTATGGTTGAAATTGTAATCTTCACTGGGGCCTGGTTCAAGTTGTTGATCATTCTCTAAAAAGCCCTTGAATTGTTTCCTTCACTCAGGAACAGAGCCTTAACCCAAAGGGTTTGCTTTGTTTTTAACTTTAATTTTCCTCAGGTAATCTTTGTTTATTTCTTGGCTTTAATCTGAAGCTCCTGATTCCAAGGGTACTTCCTTTATTGACTCAGAATTCTATTGCGGATTCTGTTCAGAATGCGGCATGGTTCAGATACTTTTACCCTGTTTAGATTCTGTGTCTGAGACTTACGTTGGCGATTAATCATTTTTGTTTCCAAAGGGGAGACACTTAATAATTTTTCTGTAAATTCCGACCATTGGTCCACCACAGATCCTGCCTTAAATAAAAACCATTTTTTTACCAAAAGTGAGGCCATCTGGCTTGCAGCCTCTAGTTATCCTTCCGACTAGTACAATCTCCTATAATTAGTTGTTTCTATCTCGCCTGGACGGGATTCTGCTTTTTCATGATACTTTGGTTTGGCTTCTATCTCAATAATGTGCCGGTCATGGTAATTTTCTCCTGTCTTATAAATCTGAAATGAATATTAGTTGCAGTAAAGACCGAGTTACTACTGTAAAATCTATTCTTGATTTGTGAGCCTGCAGCCTGAAATGTTAAGTTGAGTTGTGCTCTGAGTTCCTAACTGTGAGTTTACCTCCGAGTTTGTTGTTTTTCCAATTGAGTTTTTAAGTACTGAGTGTACTTGTGTGTTACCATTATCACTACAAGGCTCTTTTGGAAGAACAAAAGGACTTGGGTAGAAGATTGGTGGTGGCTTGCTAATTTTAATTCCCCACTTTAAAAAAGAATCCTTTTCTTGTAGCACTTTTGCTACTAGCTGTTCCGAAACCCAAGTCACCAAAGTAAGTTCTTGCAAATTACCATCCAATTGGGGTAGAAATTTGATAGATTCTATGTCATTTGTCGAAACTTTTTCTAGAGATGGAATTGCCATAAGAAGTCGTAGGATGTTTCCATGATTGAGGATATAGTGGTTCCCTCCAGATTAATATTCTGGAACAAAAATGATTTCATCAGTTTCATCCACTGATGAACAAGCGATAGGCGCATTACCAGGTTGATTTATTAACCTTGGCCTTTTACAATCCTCAACTGGATTATGTTTATCATTTATCAAAGCTTTTACTTCCCTTTTTCCTGGGTTATTTGGAAGTGCCGTTGGCTTAACTCTTGGTGGAGGCTGAGCCAATACCAGCTCCGGTGATGGGCTATTTGCTTTGTTCTCCCCCCATATTTTCGGTAACCCACCTGCTTCCCATTTGATTGTCATTTTGCTTTTGCAAGTGACTGCTCCTGGATGGACTATGGGTCGTTGTGACCGTTGCATATATTGGTGGGTTTCTCTCTTCAGGATAGGCCGTATTTTGTACGTTCTTCCATTGTTTTTTATCGAATATAGGATAAGATATCTTTTTTCCGATATGTTGTTATATGTTTCAGTTCGAAAGTTCCATAACTCCGTGGTTTCTTTATTCATTTCCTCCCTCAGTGTTCGGTTGTCCTTTACATCTTGTCATTTACCACACTAAATGTAATTTTATTTCTGGCTTTGCGTTGTTTTTTCTTCTGCTTTTTTGTCATTATGTGCGGTGAAGAGGATGAGTGAAAATCAACCTGTAGGTTCTGAGCTATGTCCTCTCGCTTTCCCTCTTTGTCTATATTTTCGCTGTGGGGTATTGCTTATCTATTGGATTCTGAGTCTGTGTTTTTGTTTGTGCTACCATCTCTTTGAGCCATTTTCGCAATTGTTTGCTGAGATATAGTTTGAGTTTTGTTACAAGCAACATTAGCTACGTTTGTTTTTATGGTTTAAATCGTTTTATTGAGTTTTGCTAATAGAACAATAGCCGCCACCTACATCCAGTGGCCGGTGGGGAAAGTCATTATAAGAATGTTTAGAAAAAAGTGAGGTAAAGTGTAGTAATGAGTCGAGGGAGAGAAATATGAGAGTAAAGTCTCAAAGATCTAATGGTGGCCTGTGTTTAAATCTACTTCTGTGAGGTGTGTCTATTGGTCGTGGTTCGAGTGAGTCAGAATGCCCATAGATATCTCGGGCATGTGAGTTCAGTTAACAAGAACTCTATAGTGGATCCCCATGTTTTGTCAAAGCGATGAAGCATATGTGTAATACTTGCTGTTATCTTCTCCATGCCAATCACCTCTCATAGCTTATGTAACCAATCCAACCTAGTTCGGACTCCATCCGTTTCCCATTTAGAGAGTAGCATTTGCTTGGCAGCACTCAGTGCAGGGTAATGGCTCTTCCCCGGCAGTACCCTAGAAGGTAAGTTAAGGCGTTGGAGAGACCAAGGAGTATGTAGCTAGGGAATCTTGGTATATCCCTGTCATAGGTGGCATTTATGTCGGGTAGTATTGAGTTCCAGAAGGGTTGTATCTTCGGGCAATGCCATAACACGTGACAAAGTGCCCACCTGGCCGCAGTGGCGCCAGCAATGGGCATCCCCCCGGGCTACAGCGTGCCACCCTGTGGGGGGTGTAGTATCAGTAATGTGCTATCTTGAGAAACATCTCTTTCACAGTGGTGCTGCAAGAGGAGGCACTGGCTCTGTATTATGTCATGCCATTCTTTGGGGGAGAACTCTCGTTTGCACTCTGACTCATCTACGCTGCGCAGGGGACTTAACTCGCTGTGCGGGTGTAAGAAGAAAGGAATATATATCTGAAAGCAGGCGCTTGTCCAATTATCAAGTTATAAACCATTTTTCAAATTTTGTTAATGGGTGGCTTGCGTGTGGGAGGATATGGGGCTGCGTGACCCAGTGCCGTAAGGCCAGGTATTGCTAATAGGCTGCTTTAGGTAAGCCATAGTTGGGGGAAATCCATTATCCCTTCTACGTCGAAGAGGTCGCCCACTCTTTTACAGATGGCTTCCTGTCATTTGAGGTAATCCTGTCCTGTCTGAGCGGGAGGAAATTCCAGGTGACCTAATAAAAGGGGTCAGGGGGGAACATAGGGGTGGATAGACTGCGGGACACTTGAACCCTGTCCCAGATGTTCATCGTAGCATTCCAGGACCGGTGAAATGTAGACCCAGGCCGGGCGGTGTCGTTTTGGGAGCCAGGGTACTTTCCACACGTGTATGCCCGCAATCACGCTATCGATAAAGCACCAGTGTTTTTCTGATATAAGCTTATACCATTCGATCATGTAGCGCAGCTGGGCTGCTTAGTAATATCGCTCTAAGAGCAGAACCCCTAGCCCTCCATCTTCCTGTTTCAAGTATGTTTGGAGGTGCACCATCCAGGCCCTCCTTCCACCCCAGACAAAGTCCACCAACAAGTGTTGCATTTTAGCCAGTGCCTGGGGAGGGGGTTGCAGCGGCAGGATGCGGGGGAGTAATGTCATTTTGATTGCGGCTAGCCTGCCTAGGCAGGATAGCGTGAGCCGTCTCCAGTTCTGGAGCTGCGACTGAATATTGTTCAAGAGGGCACCGTAGTTCTCGCATGCCGTACGTTCAACCGTAGGGAATATCTGTAAACCCAGATAGGTAACGCCCATTGGGGCCCATCCAAAGGGAAACTCCGCCATTAAGCGCCCCTGTTCGGTTTTCGAGATAGTTAGGCCGAGAGCTTGTATTTTTTTAATATTAATTTTAAAGCCAGATACTAGGCCAAATTCTTCAATCTCTTGCAGGAGGGGAGGCAGGGAGGTGAGCGGCTGAGTGAGGAAGAGCACGGCATCGTCAGCATAGAGTTTTTAAGTTCACTGTCACCCATATAAACCCCAGTGATTGCGCCATGTTGGCGAATACGCTCCGCAAAGGGCTCCATGTATAGAGCGAATAGCAAGGGCGACGGGGCATCCCTGTCAGGTACCGCTCAGGATCTTAAAGGGCAGAGAACGAACGCTGTTCGCGCTGCACATTTGTCTTTAAATCCTCAATTAAGGTGGTCAGAACGTCCGGGATTGTTGCTAGTTTATCATTCATTGGGCAGCAAATACACTCCGTATATAATGTAGCTGTATGAGATTGTGCCCACATTGTTATGTTATTTAAGTTGGCCAGCTTGTGATCGATCCCTGAGATTGCTTTTGCCATAATATTAAGCAGGTCTACTTGGACATCCATCTTGTTCGATTGATAAGTCAATGCTTCTAATGTAAGTTGCGATGTTTTTAAAAAAATGTCCCATATAGCTCCTGGATCAGTAAATGATGCAGAGTCATTAGATTTGATGATGATTGCTTTTATCCTTTCCCAGGCTATTGCTAGAAGCTGGTTTACTCCCTGTTTTTGAACAAATTTGTGCAATATCATTACTATTATGCATCCAGTAATCCGATCTCTCTTCCACTGCATTCCAACAAGCTAGCCCTTGAGGGATTGGGTTATCACCTCCTAATAGTTCCGTCTTTATATTGTTTTGAATTTTAGGGGACCACATCGGAGAGCTCAAGGTTTGTGTGGTTTTTGTAGGCAGTTGTTCATTTTGATTTATTTGTGCATGATGTATTCTTAGTTTACAGCTTGAATCCTTTGATTTCTCTACTTCTCTATGGTTAGTATTGATTTTTACATGTACTTCAATTTGTTGTTTGACCACACTTCTTAGTAATTGTTCTTGGGTTTTTGCGGAGTTGAGTATTTATTAATCGGTTGTGGAGAGTGGGCTCCTATTGTAAGTAATTCTAGGTCCGTAATAGATCCCCATGGTGGGTCTTTGTTTTCCATTGATTCTTGATCTGGCTGTTTCTCAGTTGGATCTATAATACCATTAAATTAGTCCATAGTCAATTTCATTTTAATCGTAGAAGGTCAGTTTCTTCTTGATTGGATAACATTGCTCCTGCTGGATCTTTTAAAAAAATCACATTTGTTTGGAATTTTAGTTGATTTTACGAACATTTGAAACACTGGTGAGATTAATGGTTGAGCCTCCCCATCAATTTTTGCTTTAATGTTTTTTACCGTCAAACCTTGACTTTTTTTCTTTCTTTGTATATGGGGGAAAGGTGCTCTCTCACAACCTGACCTCATGGTTCACTCTAATGAGGGGTTGTATTTTTCCTTGCTTTTCATTTTGTTATAATGTTTCTATTAAATTCTTTTATCTTCTATTGGTAAAAAATTGCCTGTTATCTAAATAGATCTCCTTTTACAATCCTTTTAAATCTAACAGCGCCCATACAGTGCCAGCTAATCCTTTATAAGCTCCTTCAGCAACCCTTCAAAAGTTGCTGCAAACTGTTGGTTTTATGGTCGCCAAAGACTACACGCCCGCCACATCGCTTTCTGCGGCATCAAGGGCTGCAACTATAGAGGCGACAAGGCGAGTAATATGGCCACTGTTTTCCCAAAAGAGGCCTCAGACTCCTACAACACCAGCATCAGCAGTGGCAACGGCAACCACAATCACAGACAGCTGCCACCAACACTACACACCACCAGAACCTTGTGGCAATGACGATATTAGATCCGAATAATTTCTGACAAATTTGGAATAGAACTTGCACATCCCTAGGAAGGACCTAAGTTGATCTTTGTCCTTAGGATGCTGAGCCTTTACAATTGCATCCACCAGGCCAGGTTTTGATTTGACCCCCTCACAAGAAAGAATATGGCCAAGATATTCTATCTCATTGACCGCAAAAACACATTTACATTTCCTCAGTCACACCATTTTCACATAATACATTTAACACCCTTCTAAGAGTGTTATCATGTTCCTCAAAAGTCTTAGCAAACACTAGAATGTCATCTTGAAATGGCACCACATTTTTAATCCCTTGCAACATCCTTGTCATAATTTTCTGAAAAACAGAAGCAGCAGATGCCAGGCCAAAAGGCATTCTACAAAACTGAAAAGTACCATCAGGTGTGACAAAGGCCGTAAGATGACGTGATTCAGCCTCTAATACCACCTGATGGTACACTGCCTTCAAATCCAACTTAGTGTACCATTTGGCCTGTCCAACCACTGTGATCAGATCTTCTATCTGTGGTAACGCAAAATTTTCCACCCAGATGACTCTGTTTATACTTTTTAAATCAATACAAAGTCGCAGCTCACTTAAACTCTTCTTAGCTAAAACAACTGGAGATAACCATAAGGTGGCATCAAAAGGTTCAATAATACCATCTTGCTGCATTTTTGTTAAAATTTTGGACAAATCATCTCTCACACTGAGAGGCACATTATGTAACTTGTGCTTAATGTGTACACATCCATCTTTAACCTTAATACTGTGTTTAAAGTTCTTAACATGACCTATTTCATCCGTAAATACTTTGGGATATTCTGAAATCCAACGGACAGTTTCCTTAGATATTACACCACCAATGTCACAAGACTCCTCAAGAATGACAGGTGGTACTCTGCTTGGTCTTATGACAATACCAAAGTCAGCTTGGTGCCACCATCCCAATACATTGATGCCTTTCTTTGTTACCCTTTTCCCTTGATAGTTTTATTGGAGAAAGTGAGGGATGCCCAAAAATACCCTTGCAAATTAATTTTACTGCCTTCAAAAGCTGTGGTGACCTGAGTGGACCATTTTTCATTGAACTTGGAAATATCAATAATCGTTATTCTAGCTCCTGAATCTACCAATAGGAAAATCAGAGTTCCATTGATGGTAAATTCAACTAACGGATCACTGTAACACTTTGTGTGATCTTCCCCTTTCATTTCTACCACATTTACCGCCAAAACCAACTCCTTCAATTTATTTTCTGTATCATGGAGATCAACACCCGATTCCTGATTCTGTACAGCACGAATTTGTACCCCTCTCACACTGCCTTTACTACTGTTAAAACGTCTTCCACCCCCTACACACCTTGCCGAAATGTACAAGTTTATTGAATTTCCAAAATGTTTGGGATGCAGCCTGACCATATTTAAAAGAAGACTCATGGTACTGTGAACCACATCTGAAGCACTGAGTTTCGATACCTTGTCCCCTTACGCCAGTCACAACTCCCATTTGTGCACTGCTAGCTTGCTGATTTTTATTGAAATGACCTTTATTGGAACTCTGATTTACGCTAGCAATTTGTTGAATATTGGTGTCAAGGCGTTTTGAATCTTCATGGGATGACTCAATACCTTTAGCTATGTCAACCGCCTCATCTAATGTAGGATTTTTGCAGGCTAATAACCTCTCTTGGATCTTATTGGAACTACATCTGGCCACAAGTTGATCCCTAATGAGCTGTGAAGTAAAATTGTCAAAGTCGCAATAAGAAGCTAAAATTTTTAAGGCAGTCACGTATGTGTCAATGGATTCAGAAGGTGCGTGTACCCTAGTAAAAAACTGGTGCCTGCGCACCACCAAATTGACTTTACCCTCGAAGTGAACATCTAGCTGTTTCACTGCAAACTGAAATTCATCTAGTTCATCATTGTCCTCAGGTTTTAATTCCGGTTAATGGTCAAAAACATTTTGCCCTTCCACACCCAAGTAATAATACAACACATTTTTCTTTCTATCAAGCAGAAATTTCTGACCGTCAATAGCTCCTAAATAGACATTGAAGGATCTTAACCATAAACGCCATTTCAATGGTGGTTCTCCAGGTTCCTGGAGAAAATGTGCAGGTGGAGTGACAGTTTGCATCATGGCCACACAAAGTATATAAAACACTTTCTCTCTTTTTTTTTTTTTTTACCTATTCAACTTGTACAGCAAGTAAGCTCCTAAAGATAACAATAGATAAAGCACGCAAAAAGAAAAAAAATAATGACATTGAATTAGCACAGCAATAAGTGTGCCAATCGCTGCAGAATAAGAATTCAATAGGACCATAAAGCGTGCCAATCGCTACAGAATAAGAATTCATTAGGACCATAGTGTCAATCGCTGTAAAATCCAAATTCAGATAAGCACTGAAAGTGTGTCCAACTTTGTTGAAAAGCATGCAAGATAGATGAATACAATCATGCTAATCTTTATCAGCACAAACATCCACTAGATGGCAAACTTCCACAGATAGCAAGCGTGCCAATCGCTGTCAGCACCAGGAGGAAGTAGTATCACAGGTAGTATCACAGGAAGTAGTTTCACACTTCGGAAGTGAGATGATGAAGATGTGTGGAAACGCTCCACAAATAAGAACTTGTCAGAAATCAAATGCCATTTTGAGCGTGCCGCATGGTGACCTGAGCTTGACTGAATGCTGTTTGAGACGTGTGTTTGTGCGCGCTGTGCAGGTAGCTGCACTTGAGTCCCCACGTGACGTTATCTCGAGCACAGGAGCGCGCCCCTAGGAAATAGGGCCAACTGCAAGCGCAGACAGTTACCCACCAAAATAAAGTAAATAATGTTACCATCAACACCGCCTTGTTCCTCGGTGTACTTGTTGAAGATAAATAGCTGGTTTATGGGTCTCCTGAGCTGTAGGTAAAATCGCCGTAGACCTTGAGGTGTCCGTAAGCCGCTCCTTAAGTTCTCCTCCTCGTCAATGTGGCAATGATGATACCGGATCATCTAACTTCCAAATGGTAATCTTTATTTGTGGTGTTGATGCATTCCACGTTTGGAATGTATCCTACATCACAGTGAGGTAAGATAGAACTAAGGGTAGGGGGAGTTCTTGGGGATGACAGTTACCTTTGAATGTTGCCATGATAAGATGTACTTGAAGATATGTGCTATGCAGAGTTGCCAATAAAGCTACTGAAGACTACTCAAGTTTACCGGAGTATTACTTTACAAAGTGGCAACTCTGCAGAAACCCACACAAGCGAGAAGGAAAAAAAAAAGAGGAACGGAGGAACAACGGAAATACGATTAATAAAATGAAGAATAACCTCAAGATTTAAGGTGAGCCAGCTGTTGAGGAAGCATGGCGTGTGGCGGTGAATGAATTTATAAAAGGAAATAGACTTAAAGTGAGAAGTTACAGTCGCGAGCAGCGGCGCGAGAGAGAGAGTAGAGACGTAAACTGTATGCTAGCGGACGCGCTGCGAGGCACGAGAGGCAGCTGTGACGTGCACTAGACAGCTGACTAAGTACGCATGACATCAAGCGTAAAGCGCGACAGACGTCGGAAAGAAATCATCGAATGGGAGAGAATGGCATAACGTGCTGACGTCACACGCATTCAGTGGCCATTTTAAGTAAGTCAAGTCGACTTCTGAAGAGAAACGTATCTGAAAGAGCGGAGAGCGTTTAATGCACATCGGTGATGTGCTCACCGGATCATCAAGGAGGCGGTCGCGTGTAAGAAGGAGGTGGTCGCGTGTGAGGAAAGGAAAAAAAAACCTTTGAGTTGCATATCGGTGATATGCACACCAGATTGAATTTGAAGTTAGCAGAAGTGAGTACTTACTGTGAAGTTTGATTTGTTTAAATCAAGTGCGTACATTTACGGTGATACGCACACCTTTGGCAACAGTGAGCTACGAAACCAATTACAGGAGTTTTTGTGTGCATTCATTACGGTGATGTGCACACCTGTGACATTATAATTCAAGAACGTCTAACTGGCCAAAAGTGGTGACTAACAACTAGACAAACAGCAGGTGTTGATAAGAGGTTTTAGCAGGAAGTCAGAATAAAATAAAAAAAATAAAAAATGTGTGCTGCACAGACTTTTACGCTTACACCTCCAATTCCATTCTTGCCAGACCCGGGTGAACCACGTATGAAGTGGCAAGAGTGGAAGGATTATTTTTTAAATTACATGGTCACTATTAACAATGAAAGCCTAACGCCAGATATTAA
Source organism: Calotriton arnoldi (assembly GCA_963921515.1). Lineage (NCBI taxonomy): Eukaryota > Metazoa > Chordata > Amphibia > Caudata > Salamandridae > Calotriton > Calotriton arnoldi. Next base: position 77,917 of record CAWUFW010005854.1, on the reverse strand, counting down.
AAAAGGAATTTTATTACATTCTTTAGGACCAGAAGGTATTAAACAATACTATCAAATGGAAAAGAAAGAAAGAGGTGAGGAAGAAACAGATGTATATGCGAATGCTTTAGAAGATTTAGAAAAGTACTACGCACCAACTGTTTGTGTTGCTATTGATAGATATAAATTCTTCAGAAGGAAACAACAACAGAACGAAAAAATTGACGACTATTTAGCTAATCTGAAGAAAATGGCAGAACGTTGTAGATTTGGACAGATAGAAGAAGAATTGATAAGAGATCAGATTATTATGCTCACTAACAATAAAAGGGTGCAAGAAAGATTATGGACCATGGGGGATGGTACGTTGAGTAAAGTACTTGCTGTAGTGAGAAAAGCAGAAGTTTCTGTAGGATGTGCGAAAGCAGCCTTAGAGGAAGGCAAAGAAAGAGAGGAAGTTTGTGCAGTGAAGGAAAAGAAAATGAGTAAAGTGAGTAATAAAAAGCCAGAGAAGGAGAGCGTAAAGGAGTTTAAGGATCAAAGGAAGACAACCTATCCTGGTAGAGTGGAATTTAGAAGAGAAACTCAAGGTATTCTAACCTGCTACAGATGTGGAAGTTATGATCATCTGGCAAATGTTAGGGCTTGTAGGGCAAGAGATCAAAAATGTGCAGTTTGCGGATTAATTGGACATTATGCACGAGCCTGTAGAAGAAAGGATAATACAACAAAGATTAAATGTGTGACTGAAAAAGAAAAAGAAAGTGAGACGGATGAAGAATGCTCAGAGGAGGAGGATGTAGTCATCATGATAAATGATGCTGTTTTAGATGTGAAGAGCAAAGGAAGAAGTAAACCATCTTGTGAGATTATGGTGTCTGGGGTGCAGGTTGTGTTAGTGGCGGACTCAGGGTCCCCTTACACAATTATAAATTTAGATATGTGGAAGGAAAAATTTGTGAGTGCTATTGGAGAAGAACTCAATGTGTGTGACGTTAAACCTGAGAGTTTCACGGGCGAGAGTATTCCTATGGTGGGATACAGGGATGTTTCATTTTTATTCAAGGGGCGTATGGCTGAAGGTAGGATGTATGTTGCAGAGTATGGTCCATGCGTTTTGGGTTGGAAAGATCAGAGAAGTTTGAAGATCATTCTCAACCCAAATAGTAAAGAACAAGCTCTAGTGTTAAGTGAAGGAGATGATTTGGGTAGGAAAATGTGCGAGGACTACAAGGAAGTGTTCTCGGGGAAAATTGGCATGCTTAAGGGGTTTAAGGATAAAATAATACTCAAGAAGAATGCAGTACCTGTAAATTTTAAAGTTAGGAGTGTTCCATTTGTAGTGAGGAGTGAGTTGGAGAAAGAACTGCTTAGGTTGGAGACAACTGGGGTGATTGAACGAATAGAATCCTCGGAGTGGATGTCTCCAATTGTAGTCGCACGCAAGTCTAATGGCAAAATTAGACTATGTGTGGACTTGAGAGGTGTAAATAAAGAAATACAAGTAGACAAATTTCCACTACCAAAGATTAATGAACTTCTGCCAAAAACAAAAGGTGGATTTATCGTCCGCTTACCATCAGATTCAACTGCATGAGGAGAGCATGAAAATAACATCGTTTATAACCCCTTTCGGATGCTATCAGTATATCAGAATGCCGTTTGGACTGGCTTCGGCGGCAGCAGTGTTTCAAAGACTGATGAGCGAAGTTCTGAAGAACATAACTGGGGTATTGTATTTCCAAGATGATATTTTGATAATGGGTGAGAACAGGGAAGTACATGATCAGAGGTTGGAAGAAGTTTTGAATGTGTTAAAAAGCAGAGGGTTAACGGCTGAGTACGAAAAATGTCTATTTGCTAAGAACAAAGTAACATACTTGGGACATAATATTGGGAAAGATGGTATTTCTCCAAAGAAAGAGTTAATTGAAGCTGTTAGAGAGGCACCTGAACCTAAAAATAAAGAGGAACTTCGTTCGTTTTTAGGACTCGCGGAGTATTACTCCAAATTTGTAAGAAATTTTGCGGAGAAATCTTATGATTTGAGACAATTATTAAAGCAAAGAAGTAAATTTGTTTGGGATGGAAAATGTAAGGAAAATTTTGTGACTTTGAAAAATGAAATATGTAATGCAACACCAATTAAGGGTTTCGATCCATAATTGAGAAGTGTACTTACAGTGGATGCGAGTGGAAAAGGGTTGGGTGCTGTACTCACACAAAATGAAGGTGGCACAAAGGAGGTCGTAATAGGTTTGCATCTAGAAGTCTCACACCTACAGAGGAGTTATACTCTGTAATAGAAAAAGAAACTCTCGGATGTGTGTGGGGAATGGAACACTTAGAGCATTCTTATGGGGGACTGAGTTTGACGTAAGAACAGATCACAAGCCTTTGGTGACTTTACTCACAACAGGTGGTATGGTGAAAGCATCAGCGAGAATAGCGAGACTTTCAATGAGGTTACAAGACTACAATTACAGAATAAAGTATGTACCAGGTCTGCAAAACAAAATTGCATATTGTTTAAGTAGAATTCCCTTACAGAAGAAAGAACAATGCATCCAAAGTATCATATGTAAAGAGCCAACCACCGATATCAACCGTCTTGCCTGCCTGCTCCACGTCCCACGCTCGCTCCACACTCTAGAACTCGACTCTGTCATCCCCAGCATCACCCACACATACCAACTACACCACAAACCTTCTGCCTGGTGATGGCTCCTAATCCACAGGGCTGGTGGCAGGAATTGCTGACTGCACTGCAATTCCAAAAAGCCCCCCCAGGGAGCAGTGGAGGTAGCCAAGGCAGCCAGACCCTTGGGCAGCCCCGCAACCACCTCCTCGTCGCCTCACTTCTCCGTGCTTCGCACTGCAGAGGAAGGAGGAGTCAAGTCCCCAGTTCCACTCCCCAGACACTCCCGAGCCACAGTGAACACAGCAACACAGGAATGGAGCGGAGTAGAGAGAGCAGAGCAACAGCCTCGTTTCCTCGCCTCCTCACCTCTCCTCAGCTCCCCACGCTACAAGGGATCAGGTTGTCAACACCCAGCGCGGATGAGAGCGGAGTGTGGTGGAGAGCCAGCAGCCCGAGGCCCAAATCTGGAGGCTGCCGCAATCTGGAGGCTGGATGGACGCCGAAGACAGAGCTGGGGCGAAGTGCAACGCCGCAACCAACAGAAACGGTTGGGCAGTGGAGTTGGCCGGCTGCTCTCTGTTGGAGAGTTGAGTGCTCCTGAGGTGGGAAAAGCGCTGGGTAAAATCCGTGCAAGTTGATTCTTGTGCAATACCCGTGCAGGTTGAGTGACGACGGAGGTGGCGCATGGTGCTGCTTGCGACACACGCATTATTCAGAATCGGATGGAATTCCTTCTAATTTATCCTGGAATCAGTTTTTGGTGGAGGACTGGGAGCACCAAAAGGAAAGAAAAGTGCTGTGCGGTGACCGTCCCGATTTATGGGAGGTGGGGGTGATGTATGGTGTTGTTTGTGATGCACACACCATTTGAAGTTTAACTCCACTCCTTAAAAATGAAATAGCTGTAATTTTATCGTGCTTTCCCAAGTATCCCCCTAAAATGACCCTGTAGAGTGGATACTCTCAACTTGTCACAGGGGCATGAGATGGATTATACCCTCCCAGATGTTGACATCGATTCTGGAAAGCTTTTATCCAACGATAATTTAAAGATTGTGACATCTCAGAGCATACATAACACCCCTCCCCCATGGGAGACATTGGCTGCCTTTGAAAGCAGTCCACTACCTCTGGAAGATCTCTCTAACACCGGGACCTTCCAATAAATACTAGTGTCCACCAATCTGGAGAATATGTAGTTTTATCTGATGGTCTTCTAGTATAACAGGGCATATTGGATTCAATATTGAAACTTCTGGAAAAATATGCTTCTAATTCTGACCATATTTTGGACTCCTTAGCAGCCATTGGTTAGCTTTAACTCAGAATGAGGATGAGGTGGGTTCTTTAAACCCGCCACTCCTACATTCTCCTCTGCTAGCAACGTCCGCAATTTGTCAGGAATCTAAAATGACTATGATAATAATGAAAAAGGAAGCAGCAATGCAGATGGGGTCCCTAAATTACAGAATGTTTTCAATATGGGCCGAGGAGAAGAGATAGAAGAGTTGGATAGGGACAAAAGCTCAACCCAATATAACATGGAGCAGGTTCCTATGGCTGTGTACCCTACATTTGAGAAAAAAGGGTCCAAACTGAGGAAGTTGGTCCCACTTCAAGTAGAAAATTCAACAGAAGCAAAGAATCCTGATAATATGGTGCTGGCCCCTATAATTAAAGTGAAAGCAAAAAAGAAAAGAAAGGAAGAAACAAAGAACTAACCAGAAACAGGAGATTCCCCAAAAAACAGGCAAGTGGAAAATAAGGTTCAGTGAACACTCATTATCTGCTTATGCTGAAGAACCCTCTTCAGAGCCTCAAGTTCAAGTTGATTTTACAAACTCTACCGTAACATTGCAAAAGGGAAACTCAGCAGCAGTTGGTGCTCAAGTGTCCTCCCATAGTCTTGGTGCTGAGCAGTTGTCGCTCAGAGCTCTTTTGCTCCTCCAAAAACAAGAAGGCAAATAGGATGGGGGCGGAATCTTCAGTGGTTCTCTATAAATCAATCAAGTCCTGATACTAAAAACCTTGCCCAAGACCTCTCTCAGGAGGTGTCTAAGCAAATGTTTACCTCTGCGAGAAGTAAGACAGTACTGAACTCTTTGCATAGTCCATTTGCCTCCAATTTTCAATCCCACTGATCTCCATGACTAAATGTAGAAGTACGGAACTCCATGTCATCTGAAATTTTATTACCAAACTAGAGTAAAAACTTTAACTCTGTTAGCTACTAATACATCTCTTCACACCACTGAAATCTTTCTTCTGCAGAAATAAAAAGAGTATCTTTGCCGGATAAGAATAATTTGAAATTCAAAAGAGCAGAATTCTGGTCTAATCTGGCCCCTGATGATATTCTTTTAAATCCTAATTTCTTAAGGAAAAATGCATACGATATATATGCAGCCTAGAAGCTCTGGGAGAGGGGAAACCGGATAGTATGATTTGTAATCTCAAGAACGGCTCCTATCTAAATACACACTCTCTAGACTGCCCAAGAGACCTGCATACACTCACGTGATCTGTAAAATTAGAAGTGAGTACAATTGGAAGATCCATTAAAACACAGGAACAACAATATCCGGTCCAGTATCCAAAGAAAGATATATCTTGGGTATCGTTTCTTGAAGTACTGAGCAGCAATAATACCACCACCATGAACTCACGATTTGTTTAGCAGAAACAACATTGTTATTTCATCATGGAATATGGCAGGAATAGATAAAGGAAAATAAACTACCTTAAATCACACAGTCCTGTTTTGATTCGCCTCTGAGGAACATGACTACAGATACTTTAGTGGTCGAATCTTACTATGCATTGGTGTGTTGCATAGCAGGGCAATTAGAGGTCATGCCAAGGGGGGGCTTGTCCATTTTACTTATTACTGAGTTTGACTGAAAAACTCAAACTATTCCATCTGAAAGTAACTTTTTTCAAAGCTTAAAGATCTCATTTTCTTACCCACTGCATTCTTGCTGTAATTCTTTACTAATTTTTAATGTATATGCGCCACCAGGTAGTCAGAACAATTGCATATTTAAATAACTTTTTGTGAACATAAAGGAAATATGAGAGAAATTAAAATCTACTTGCCTTCTAATTAAAGGAGACCTTAATGCAAAAATGTGTAATGCTTTGTTGAAAACTGGAATGTACCAGTGGCTTCCTTTCCAAAATGCATTAGAAGTGATAGACGTGGTGCTCTTCCTTTGGAATAATTAACTCAGCTGGGAATGGTCCAGTTAAAGGGATGAAAAAATGCTGACATCCCAGCCGATACGATGTCAGCATCCCAGTAGCACTTCTATTATCGACTGTACAATGACACTTATGCAATTTTCCATGTAATATATCACTCTTGTGCAATAGACACACCTGATAGTCACCATGCTCTTCTTTCCCCTACAATGTAACTAACTCCTGAAATTGTAAATAACTGGTCACTGGAAGATTACAAAGGGTCAGCGGAGATCCATTTAAATAATAGAAAACTAGTTTGGAATCCCATTAGTATAGCAAACTTTAATGAAAAGGCTGCTGCTTATTTACTTGCTATGACCATGTCTATGACGAGCAATTGGATTTCTACCTTTGAATTACTAACGGCAGACAGTCAATCATATAAAAATTCAGGACAGTAGGAGGCTAGAAATGCTGGTACTTCCAAGGATGATATGGAAAGACATTTAACAATAGAAATTAATAAATTAATGCACAAACAATACATACATTTTTCTCCGATTTGTAAAAATATAATAAAGTAATTGAAAGAGAAGATGAAACGCCATATATGATCTTTAAAGTATAGGAAGCAGGACCTTGTTTGGATTGCTCTGCAGTAGTTGGCTTTAAAGAACAATGCCCAAGCTTTTTGGCACATAATTGCCCTTAATTCTGGTTTGAAAAAAGACCCGCCAGTAAATGAGATAACACAGGAAATCTGGTCCGATTATATCAGGTAATTATATAAATCCATTGGAATTTTCCATTTGAACCTATTCAGTCGCTGTCTAACAATCAGATAAAAAGTTTCATCAGAAAAGCAAGGTCCTCTGCAGCGATGGGCCGAGATGAAGTCCCTATCCTGGTATTGAAAATCAATCCTGAAATGTGGGCCAAATTGCTGGTATGTTTGAATATTGTTTTTCCACTGGCCACCTGCCGAAATCCTGAAGAGGGAGCATCCTTGTCACTCTGCACAAGAAAGGAAGCAGATAAGTCCCTGGTAACTACCATCAAATTGTATTGCTGGATGCAGTGTGGACAATGTTCGCAAGGAGTTTATTGGACCACCTGAAGATTTGGGATGAGGGTGCGAACATTATCCCTTTGGAACTATCTAATTTTAGAGCAAACCACTCTGTTACAGATAACATAGCAGTCTTGCAGTTTATATTGGATAAATATGTTGTTAGAATTAAGTAATTTTTATATGTAGCTTCTATTCACTTTTCCACAGCATTCGATTTGGTGGACAGACCAACTCTACGCAGGAAACTATCCGGGGTGGGGATCCCAAGTTGGTTACTCTGAGTATTAGTGGCTCTTCAATCCACTACATGGTGTAAAATGCTATTGGGAGGAGCTGAAGTCCTGTCTAACCCCATTCTCACTCTGAAATGATTAAAACGGGGTTGTGTGCTGGCACCTTTATTATTTTCACTATATCTCTCTGACTTTCCAAGCCAACTAAAAAACGGATCTGTAAAAATTATCCTCCGAAATTCGGCTCTAAACATATGCATACGCTTTTAAATGCAAATTATATAATTTTGTTTGATCAGACCCCTATAGGTATTCAGTCAAGTTTGACAGAGCTGCATAGGTATGCGCGGAAGCATTTTTTAAAGATTAATACAATTGAATCAACATTTTTGGTTTTAAGGGAGAAGAAAAGAACTTCGACATTCAGTTGGTATCTGGGGAATAAAATGCTTGAAGTAGTTAATAAATACACTTATTGAGGCAGAATTTTTTCAACCAACTTAAAAGATAAGCTACATTTTATAAATCTAATTGATCAAGCATTCGCGCATGCAGATTCTATGCAGTGTTTATATAGCTCTTTGGGGAGAAGACATTTTGATTACCTAATTCAAATTTACAAAAAATCTCCCTCTAACATATGCTTTAAAGCATACTCCAATTGAGTCTTGGTCCTTTTTAAATATATGTGACGGGAAGATACTTAGAAAATCCTGTTCCTTTAGCTTATCACTCCAGATATAATTGCCCAGACTAGAAATCGGTATAGTTGTTGCATTTGTGCAGGCCCTAGTTTGCATTTTTCGATGGGGATATAAACTGCCTCATGCTCTCTGAGGTCTCTCCTTAAGGCTGAAAATCTTTCGAGACTTTACAGTTCACTCAGTCTTTTGGTGAAACTTCAAGATGGCCGTGGAGTATTTTGAATGCACTATGGAATTGTTAAAAAAAAGGATGGTCCTCAAGCCATCTCTGTCTTTTTCTTAAAACACAGTCTTTGTGGCGCAGTTATACTTTGGATATTGCTGATTGTATTTCCTTGAAAACGTATAGTTCATATGGTACTGATATCTCTCCTGGATTGGCCCAAACTTATCTTTCTTTAATTACGCACAGTGTTAGGCACCTTATTATATCCTTTCGTTTAGGAAATGTGCCTTTAAATAATATAACAGCACGATGGAATAAAAATACCCAAAAAGCTTCTCATTGTGACCTTTGTGACCTTTGTCACAATGGAATTCAAAATATGTTTCACATTTATGCAGTGCATTAATGGAAGCTAGAATTAAATACCTATGTCCTATAATTTTGAAATATAGTCTAGATACTCGTGAAGCTTTGATGGAATTTCTTAAACATCCGCTCAATGAACAAATGTGTTTCAAAGTATAGCAATTTTTAAAATGTTTTCTGCCTTTATTTTAATGACAAAAAAATTGTGGTAGTCTGTTATGTACTGTTGTTTTTATCCTATTATAGAATTAATGTTTTATTAAGTTTTTAAAGATTAAGATTGTATAACTTAGGAAAGGTCAACAATTCCCTACAAGGAGTGATAATCCTAGCTATATGAACCTACTTCAATATTCATTGCATGATGTTTGGAGTCCTGAAAATCCAAAGTATTCATAGAGTGGCAGGGGACAATTATCAGTTCTTGGTGGGTGGGGGAAGCGGGGGAGGGGAGTTAGTGGAGGAGCTCATAAGGAATGTCAGGGTTGATAGTGGAGGAGAGAGAGGGGGGTACACCCCTAAGCCGGACCTAGACTGAGATCCTTGTAATGTAATGGTTATTGTACAGTTAGTTAAAACCTTTACAAAAAATATATCTTATGAATACAAATTCAAGGAAACAATTTTTAAACCGGATGTAAGAATACATTATAGAACATTAAAATGTGCCCTGTGCCCCAAAGTGATTGGTTAGGGCCTAAAGGGAATAAAGTGCATGTCATTGGACAGATTAAAAGAGTGCATTCGTTTTGGCTCCCAGAGCAAATATAAAGGAGCAGGGTGCAAAAGCAGCAGCGAGATTACCCCAGATAGTTTCAGACGTTAGATTGCAGCCAAGCGTTCCGCATAGCATTCATTTTTTAGCCCTGGCGAATAGAAAGTGCAAAAGTGCTGGGGCAGCCATGTAATGTCCCAAAAGTACTTCAAATGTTTGACTAGGCGTTCCGCATAGCATTCATTTTTGAGGCATGGAGAATGGAAAGTGCAAAGTGCTGGAGCAGCCATGAACTATCCCAAAAGTACTTCAACTATTTGGTAGCAGCTGAATAGTGACATGAGTGATTTTGAGAGCCACCATGAAATATCCCAAGAGTACTTCGGCTATTTAATAGCAGCTGTGCAAAGCTATGAGTGTTTTTGGGGGTCTGGCTCGGAGTCGCCAATTGTGTGGATGGACACCAGTTTTATCGCAGCAGTCTGAAGAAATTTGACTATTTTAACATTTAAAATGGTATTCTTGGGGTTCAGTCTCGCAATTCAGCCTGACGCATGTTCGAACTCCCAAGCAAACAAGGTCTCTGTGAAACAAGTCATTCTTAACTGAAGCAGCGAGGGGCAGATGCATAGAATGTGAATGATGGTTTCCGCACCCAGAGCGCAAAGACGACACATTCCGCTTGGAGCTGCAGTGTTCCGCCATGCCGGGCAATGACCCCACATGTTCCATTCCCTCATCTGAGTACTACAAGTTTAGCTTTAAGCCAGAGGGGGTATGTACAAGTAATATATTTCTTCTGGTTCCATAGGGTGTAGGAGATGATTACTGCCCAGGCATGAGAGCGGTTGCCCAACACTGCCCAGTCATCCAGACTTGAAAGCCTTTTCACTGTAATTGCTGTGAGCTTTTTGAATATGGATTGTGGGCGATTTGTTCCCCAGGCTTCTGTAAGCGAGAGGTCTTTTGGTTTGACCTGGAAATGATGCTTAAACGATGATCCTGAGCTGTCAAAATCCAGCCAAAGTAGGCTGTTCGTGGTGTCTGGTGGGACGAGTCTGAGCCTATAGCAAAAACAGAAGAATGCGCTGCTTCTGGCAGAGGGTTACTTTAATATATTGAACTCAAGCCTTATATGTGATGGCGACGCTCGCTTTAGCAGATGCAGGGTAGCTTTATAGATTCGAGTGATAATCTTGTTCAACAATGTGTCCTCTATGGCCAGGTTGATTTCACTTCCGTAAGGCAGTGTAGAGTTGACCTTTGCTTTCATCACCTAAAGAAAGGGGTTTAAGCTCAGTCTCATGAGGTTCTGGGCAAGAGTTATGAGGACAAACATAAGACTTGTGCCTTTCCTTTTCAATGAAAGCACGTAAGATTTAAAGGACCCTTGACTGCCCTGAAGAATGCCCAGGTATTTATACTCCCCACTGTGCAGAAACAGTTCACCATTGAGGTGCCACCTGCCACAACTTGCTGTTTTCTTTCCAAAAGTAACCATCATAGTTTTCTTGTGGTTTATTTCAAGGCTGTTCCTGACTGTATAGTTGTACAAACAGGAAAGTTGATGTTGAAGGCCGATTTTAGTTTGTCTTAGCAACAGGAGGTCATCCGCATATAGCAGGTGCGTAATGGGGTGACCTCCCAATTTCGGAGGATGACAGTTGACTTTGTCTAATGCCTCCATCATGTCAGTAATATGTAGGTTGAAAAGCATGGGGGCGAGTACACAACCATGTTTTAGCCCCATGTTTGTTGGGATCTTCCTCGATATACGCGAGTCATCCCTCAGTTTGACCTGCACCCAGGTGTTTGAATACAGGTGCACAATCGGGATCAATAGGTCAGCTGGGAGACCCCAGTCTTGCTGTTTATGCTACAAGGAACCTCTGGGAATGCTGTCAAAAGCAGCTTTGAATGTCTATGAAGCAGGAGTAGAGCGCAGATCCACACCTGAAGACTTTGTCATGCATTAATTGTCATGTGGTCAGAATAGGCCTAGCAGAAACACCACCATTTACATGCTTGTGTTTCTTAAGTTGCCTTCTCTTTTACACACAATGACTTTTGACATACATCTGTGTGCGTGCCACTGCAGGATAACATTCTCTGAATCTGCATTGCTTACATTTCTACTTCGTGGGTACATTATATCGACACGTGAACATTCAGTATATGGGATAAAGTTCACTGCGCAAATGTCATATTTGTTATTTGTTCTGTTGGCAACACCACTAGCCAACTAGAATAAACAACTGCGGCCTAAACAGTTGTTGCGACATAGCCACATGGGCACTTTTATAAATATACAACCACGTCCGTGTTTAGGCAGATGAGCACTGAGCTGACACTGTGGGGTGCCACATGTCGGAATTCCAGCTCAGCTGATTCCTGCGTACCAACACGAGGGATGTCCAGCTCTACACCAAGACGGGCAGCCTGATGACACCTACTCACAGTTAATGGGGAGATAGTTCACCCTGGCAGGGATTTGGCAGATCCCCCACCTTAGGCAAGACTAGGTTAGGGAGCGCTAGGTAGGAGTACAGTATACACAGTGTTATATACTCACATATATTAACTGTCTTAGCACAATGGTGCAAATGTTAATCTTTTTCAGTATTCTTTTAACGCTAATTACTCTAATCTGTTTCATTCTATTGATTATCGCAGCTCATGTATTTTATACAAGAATCACCATGCTTCAATAAATATTGAAACGCCTTGCTGAGTACTTCTTGTGTACTTCTTTGGGTATGCATGAGAGACCAAACAAAAGAGTTCTTGATCTGTTACCACAATTTCCTTGAGGGATCAGGGTTGTCATGTTCTGAGGTTGCAAACACATTTGTTACCCTGTAAGGTTAGGGGTTCGGATGGTGCACTGTGAGCTAGCAGAACTATAGGCCAGCATATCCTGAGGGTGTGCACAGAATCAGCCTGGCACAATCCTGACGTTCATGTTGTCCAACAAACACACAGGTACAAACTGTACGACATGGCGCCACCAACATTATAGTTTGGGCTCTTATTTAATAGATCGCCTGAGTAGATTTATTTTGTGTACCAAAAGACCCCTACTCGCCTATTAACAGGAGGCATTCTTGGTGTTAGGGAAAAATCCTCTTCAGCTGAGTAGGTTAACCCTATGTATTGGCTGTAGGTTGTTCAAGCTTGAACCTTTCAGAGGATCTCCCTATAGGGGAACCCTCTCTGACTCTCTATATCCAAATGGCTGAAACCAATGAGACGATTATCAACATTCCGTGTTGTAGTGTAGCTCCTATTTCCCTATTAGGCTCTGCGCATTGGAATAATATATCCTATAGGTTTGACATAGGACTAAGGTCAGTATGTCCCTATCGAGTATATTAAACTTAATTACTTGTGCCAGCTAGCTCAGAGGCCACTAGAAACTCCTTGACAAACAAGAAGGGAGTAGTTTCTGGCAGCCGCAAAACATGACCACTTTGTTTCCCTTTAGAATCAGAACGTGTCCCAGAGTCGTGGAAACAATAGATAACTATTTCACTCAGCTCAATCGTGCATGCTTAGTTTTCTCCAAGTTACACAGAGAGAACAGACGGGCGTTTCAATAAAAGATTTATTGAACAGTCTTGTTTCTGGTGTAAGTAAAATGTGCTGTTACGATCACAAGACAGTATGCGAGATAAATAATGTACAGTGTGAGCAGTAGAAATAAATAATACTGCGATAGCATTATCTTTTAGTACATATGCCTTTACATAAATAACACAGACTAAAAATGCGAGTACTCATACAATGCGTTTCTAATCTAGTTCTACCCCAATGTACCTAACCTAACCTAGGTGTAGGGAGAGGTATGAAGTAGGTGAAGTATTCCTTACTATGGTATACTAAGAGTATGTTAAATCTAGTATGCCAAGAGTCCATCTAGGTTCTTGTCAGCTCCATACCTGAAGAATGAGAGAGGTAGGAATCTCTTTGCCAGACTCGAACTCCAACACCCCGCAAGGGAAGTCAGATCACTGGAAGCTGGACTCTCTGCGTGCAGGGATGACAGCGTCTTCTCAGTGCGTCAGGCCGGGAAACGGGCTCCTCTGAAGTCGAGGTCTCCTCTAGTTTACAAGGGCTAGGGAAGGTATATTTATACCTGAGAGGTACCTCAGAATGTTAGCATTGACGTGGATCGGACAGCGGAAGACGTCATGAATGAACCCCTAAGGAATAATGGTTCATGCATAATATATGAGTCCTTGAAGAAATCAATAGTCCTGGGCTAGGGAAACTCCCGCAGCCTAAGGGTCTGTTCTTCATGAACTCGTTGTGACGTTAGGGTGGACGGATGTCAGAGACCATGCCTGTATTTGGAGTGCACGGTTTAATGCCTAAATAAGGGCTGGGATTTTATGCCTATATAAGGGCATGGCGAATTGTGCCTATATAAGGACATGATACTGGAAAGCCCGTTTATGGACACCCTAAGAGGAATACAACAGTGTAACTCCAGACACAAATGTTGTTGCAACGTGGTCTACCCCAGACAAGTGGAGACGTTACCTTCGTAGTGGAGGCTCACAAAGCTTTTAGGACAGAAGTATTCTATTCATGGGTTACATTCCCAGCAGTTAATGCAACTACAAAACTGTTTCACACATGCACTGCAGATACAGTACCTAACAACTACGAAGCTTATGAAGCTCTAGAAGTACCATTAACTTACCAAGAACATCAAAATTGGTTTGAAGGCACCCTACCATATACACCTAACAATGTTAGACTAGGTCTCCTTAGCAATGAGGGAGCAACATGGCCAGTCTTAGCCGGTTACACACCATATCCAAATATAGATTATCTAGGAGCAGCAGAACTGCGTGCAGTATACACAGATCGAGTTAAAACATAGAGATGTTAAACACAGTTTGTCAAGCGAACAAAGACAATAAATCCTGCGAGGACTGCTCAAGCTGCACAACCACAATTGGCTACACCAGGCATTAGTCCACAGGCTATCAATGCTGTTATGGGTAAAATTCCCACAAGGCAGGAGGAAATTCGGTTCTGGATTACACAGAAAACAAACCAGCTTGAAGCAGTATTTCCCTATACTGGACCCCAGGAAAAACACAACATTCTTAAAATGTGCTTGCTGATGGGGATGGCTTCCCCTGTGGAGGACTGCAGCACATGGGGTACAGTCTTTAGCTGTTTTGCCAGATGTGCTTAAACAGATACAAAATGAGTACAGGGCAGCCCGTGCCCTGGATTTAGGGATGAAACTGATGGGCAATTTTCCGCAGTGTCCATGTGAGTGTGATGTTGAGTAACATTAAAGGGGAAGCAGCAGTGTTGACTATACGTCAGCGACTCACTAATTTGGCTCCAGGACAACAGGATTATCAAAGATTTTCGAAGAAACTAACACAACAGTGGGTAGAGATAATTTGGGAGCCAGGCCTAGTAAACCTCAAATTAAGAGTAATTTTAAAAAGGATCATTCGAAGAAAGTGCCCGACTTTTCTAAGAAGAAGTAGGATATTAAGAAACATAAAGAAAAGACTAAATCAAGGGGCGGATCTCCTCAAGAGAAAGCCACTGAAAAACGCTATAATCTGTGTAACTGTGATAAAATTAAAGCGCCTGACAGGTATCCGGATACTGATACACATTCATCTCGTTCCTTTCAGGAGACATCCGAGAAACGATCGCAGAGAGGAAGACTGTCAGAGCGCAGAACAGAGGAGTACGTGAAACCGAAGGACTCACAATGCTCATCCGACCACATAATAAAAAAGGAAGACAAACATAAGCAGTAAAAGCCTCAATTGAAAAAGAAGAAGGTAGCAGGACTCAAAGTCAAACATGCCACAGATATTGAGGTCTCTGCTTCTGAACAGGGAGTGGGATCTGACCATCCTGGACAGCGTGGTAAAAGTCACAATAGTTCGCCGGAACCTGATAGATTTTGTGGTGGCAGTAGCTTTGAGTGACTATATCCAGGTGGAACCACAGGTCTGCATCATTTATACGCGATGTAACTCCAATTGGAGCGGGACGTACCAAGATGCATTAATGTTCTCTTTTGGGAGAACTTTTCATTCGGCTAAGACATTCTCTTGACTGAAAAGGATTGGCCACCTTAATTTGTGATGGATTGCCCAAACAGTGAAATGGTAATTTTACCTGCCTTCTCCACCCTCGTTCAAGAATCAGTAAAACATTCATACGCCAAGCAGTGGGCGTTAACGTCTGCGTTATACCGCACCCATGTGGGGTGGGATGACAGTCCCCCTTATCATGAAAAACCATTGAGGTCGACCCCACAACCTCAAAGGCAATACCCCATTAAAAATGAGGCTAAAAAACAAGTTAGAGAGATTCTCACACAACTCGAATACCAAGGTGTATGAGAAAGTTGCATCTCTCCTTTGAATAAGCCCTTCTTTCAAGTAATGAAACCAGACCATTCATACCGTCTAGTATTAGATTACAGACATCTAAACACAGCTACACGTACATTCTCAGTACAAAACACTCATAGCACAGCACTAATGAACAATACAATGCCTAAAAAATATAAAACAACACTAGATATCTCTAATGGATTTTTCTGCCAAAATATAGCACCTGAAAGAAGGTATTTGACAAGCTTCAGTGTTCTGGATTCACAAAAACAGTTCTTTCGATTGCCTCATGGGATATAAGAATGGCTCCGGCCTGTTTTCAGCATGGATCAAATTTTGATGACCAGGCATTTTCCTATGTCGATGACATGTACTTAACTGATGATGACCGTTCTGTACACTTGACAAGAGTTGATCGTATAGTTCTGGGATTTGCTCACATGTGCTACAAATTTAATTTTAAGAAATGAAAATTGCTCATCTCGATGTCCCGTTTCTGGGATACAAGCTGTCAAGTGAAGGTAAAAGCCTGGCAACACACTTCTTAGAGAAGTGTGCGCTTTTACAACCACCAAACACATTGAAGAAACTTCAATCCATGTTAGGATTGCTAAATTTTGGCAGAACATACATTCCAGATTACGTGGAACGGGTCACACTGTTCTAGGCCTTAATTCATCCAAACATTTCAAGTACACATTGGACAAATGAACACAAAGATTTGACGTTCAATACAAGCTGACATGCTAGCTTCAAAACACTTACACACATGTGTAAACACCACAAACCTGGTGATTCATATCATCGCAGGGTCATCAGGGTATACCTATGTTACATTCAATGAAGGGGACATGGTACCAATTGCATATAAATCGCATTTATACATGAATGGCTGAAATGCTTTTTGCACCGACAGAAAAGATCCTGACAGCGGTACAGACTGCTGTGGTGAGAGAGACAAAGCATTGGCTCTGGGGAAACAAATTATTGTCATGCCTCCGGTGCCAGCCTTAGAGGCTGTCACAAGAGCTAGCATTCCGAACGCAAAACCATTACATCCGAGATGGATACAATGGGCAACTCTCACCGCAACAGATGTAGAATACACATTTGACTCTACTCTACAAACGCAAGCATTCCTGCAATATGAAAACAAATACCCTCTGCCTAATGAAGTCATGCCTCTTGATCAGTATGATTATATCGTCTATACTGACGGTTCTGCACAGCCTGCGGTAGGGGCAGAGCGCCAATACTCGGCGGCATGTACTGCAGTGAAGGGGCGAATGCAGGATGGTGAATTCCACCCTGAAAAAACCTACATGCAATCACTTGGTGACTGCACAGCACAGCTGGCAGAACTTTGAGCTCTGATTCTGGCACTTGAGAATACGGATCCTGAATTCACAGCACTCATAGTGTGCTATTCATATTATTGTGTCCAGTCTTACAGTGAGTATCTACACTATTGGAGCCAAAATAGATTCAAAGAATCCAATGGGTACACCAAAAAGCACAAAATGCTTTGAGGAAAAGTGGCAAAGCTGAAAGAATGCTTGCCACTGACTCATGTGATTCACACCTTGAGTCATCAGCATGTAGCCGCAAGAGCAACAGTACAAACTGCGATTACTCGTTCCAGTGCGAGAATAGATGGAGAGATAATGATGGCTGTCAACACTGCACGTGAAGACATCCATTTGCCAAAATGCTTTCCGGCGTAGTACTCCTACCAGTTAAGTGAGAAAAACATACCATTTGCCCGTATTCCCGGAGTGGGGATAGAATAATACCAAACTCCGATCGCAGGTTAGGTTTAATCCTAGCAGCACATGAGAGCTGCTAGGTGGCGGCTACAATTTCACTATTGCAGCAATGCTATTGATGGCCAGGTCTTTAAAAACAAACTAGGGACTTTGTCCTTAAATGTGAAATTTGCCAGTAGCTGAACGGTTCCACCGTGGCGCGGCCACCGCAGACACCTCTTGTGATCTCAGACAAGCCTCTCGCTTTTATTTATCTGGACCACTGTGGCCCCTTACAATCAGATGGGGCTTACAAATACATTTTGGTTACAGTGGATTCCTGCTCTCGATTCCTATGGGTTTGGCCACAGCGATTGACTGACACCCGAACGGTTATGAAAGACTTGCAAGTCTTCATCGGGACATACGCAGTTAGCACATTCCATTTGGACCAGGATCTGATGTTCGCCTCTAAGGCTTACAAAGACAAGGACACCATGGGAAAATTGGGTGTGACCGTGCGGTACTCCTCCCCCTACTATCCCGGGGGAAATTTGGTAGTGGAAAGGAAGAACCGGGACTTAAAGCTGTGTTTAACAGCGAGGGTATTAGGCTCAGGTTGCAGTTGGGTCCATCACTTAAATTGAGTCCAAAGAGCACTCAACAATCTGCCTACAAAATCCCTAGGTGGACGGACTACCTATGAAATCCTGTTTGAGGTTAAGATGTGGGTATCTGACCTTCACAGTCCCAGCATAATGGCGGCAGAAACACCCTTTGACATAAATGAGCGTTTGGCTGTTTTACAGGAACTTAACAGTTTCTGTGATGCACAAAGCAATGTCCAAGTAAAGCGCACTGCCACTGGTGAAGTGAAGGAAGCAACAGCAACCTCTGGCTGGATCCTCAAGACTGGAGAACTAATCAGGGAGAAGATTGTAGACAAGAAAGAATGTGGACCATGTTACAGAGCGCTTGTACCTGTCCTGGCTATGGAAGGTACCAGAACTGTACTTTTACCGCCTTTTGCTGGCTGCAAAAACAAGAGATTTGTGTGAATAGATCTCATCAAAACACATCATGTGGACGGTTCTACACAGGAGGCCACGTGGGATCCTGAGTAGTTACCTGCCTCCTCTCACTACTATCCATGAAAATCCCATTGGATGCTTTGATCAGCAATGAAGCTTCTACTCCCCGGCTGGGGACAGCAAATAATGAAGTATCTCTTCTACCTGCTACATCAACAACTATACAAACTACTTGTTTGGAAACACAGATTTCTATTCGGAAACCTGACACGGATGGTGTCTGTCAATGCACCACAATTCAAGTCAACTCCAAGTTCCACACAGCCTCCAGAGCTGCCAAAAATAGATCGAACCTCCAGCTACTTCATTGCCTTTGATGACTTCTCGTCAGAGTCGTCGGATCCACTACCCCCTCCAATTCCACCTCTCTGAGGTAGATTGCATGTGTTCTACTTTTGGCTGAAGAAGACCTATTTTGCTCCTCCATGGCTATACCTGTGGATTACAATTTCATTACTTTTTATAGTCTTGTGGATTGGTGTTGTTACAGTCTTTTTCTTGCTTCTGAATGGACACTAAGTGGTGTTGTTACAGTCTGTTTCTTGCTTCTGAATGGACACTATCTCCCAGAATGCTCTGCTGTACAAACGGTGAACTTGGTTTTAACACCTCATTCTTCATCGCACAAAGTGCGAGGAGACCTTTCCCTGGTGAACATCTCTGCTGTTCTGGTTAACAAGGAATTAATTAGAATGGGGTATTGTATGATATATTTGGACCAACTGAACTTCTGAAAATACCACATGTATTTTGCATTTCCTTAAATTATATCATCACCCCTAGTACTGTCTCGGGTGATTGGGACATTGATACAGTGTATGAAATGCTAGATGATCTAGAGAATACCACTGTTTTCATACTGATGAAATGTATGATGGTACAACTAATTATGATGAAATGTTCTGTATTCAACGTTTTGGTCATTTACTGCATAAAGCAAGTACTCTACGTGCTGTGTTTAAATACATGCAATGGGAACACTGCCCTACACCACCACGGGTAGCTCACACACGTATGCACAAAAGTTTGCATATTTTTCTAGTCATAACACCACAAACCAGGGGTCATACTATTTTAGGCTCACACCAATACCAGCCAAGAAAGCTATGCTTGCTGATACATGGCTGATATATTCCGAATCTTTTTTTTCAGCTGTCTGCACAAGCATTTGACTTTTGGATGGACAATGTTGAATCAAAATCGATTTGGGGTATGAAAGATTTGCACGTTCAGGGAAACGAGACATTATTTCGAGCATGCCAGATACCATGTCAAATTATTTTCTTGAACAAAACAGTGCTGCAAACATCATGTCTTGGCCTGGCTAAGATAAAAAATGTAAATACACCAGGCATTCCCCCGTTTGCACGGTTCGTGAACTGGAAACAATTCACAGATAACAAGGAGGAAATTTTGGACACTATGCTTCATAATGGATCATACAATTCTTAAGGACCCAATCAGGGGGGATGGTTAGTGTGGCCGTTAAATACTAACTGATGTCATGCCAGTTTTCTGGGTGACACTGAAGGGTTTAAGATCACAGGCCTGACCCACGATACGCGCAGACTCAACACTCAGGGTGGTAACAACTTACAGTGTTGGGAAGTTGTGCCTTGATTGGCTAAAAACCTCAACATTGTCCCAGGTGAAGCAACACTTCTCCCTTCTTTATGATGACATGGGATTGCAGGACTTTCTACTAGGTCCTCGAAAACTACGCCAAAAGCACTTCTTATATGCAAATTATAATGAAGTGTGGAGAGTTTCCCAGCAGGAGGCTGCTGAGAGATTGCACAAAATTGAGTACTGTCTCGGGTGATTGGGACATTGATACAGTGTATGAAATGCTAGATGATCTAGAGAATACCACTGTTTTTCATACTGATGAAATGTATGATGGTACAACTAATTATGATGAAATGTTCTGTTTTCAACATTTTGGTCATTTACTGCATAAAGCAAGTAATCTACGTGCTGTGTTTAAATACATGCAATGGGAACACTGCCCTACACCACCACTGGTATCTCACACACGTATGCACAAAAGTTTGCATATTTTTCTAGTCATAACACCACAAACCAGGGGTCATATTATTTTAGGCTCACACCAATACCAGCAAGAAAGCTATGCTTGCTGATACAAGGCTGATATATTCTGAATCTTTTTTTTCCAGCTGTCTACACATGCATTTGACTTTTGGATGGACATTGTTGATTCAAAATCGATTTGGGGTATGAAAGATTTGCATGTTCAGGGAAACGAGGCATTATTTCGAGCATGCCAGATACCATGTCAAATTATTTTCTTGAACAAAACAGTGCTGCAAACATCATGTCTTGGCCTGGCTAAGATAAAAAATGTAAATACACCAGGCATTCCCACATTTGCACGGTTCGTGAACTGGAAACAATTCACAGATAACAAGGAGGAAATATTAGACACTATACTTCATAATGTTTCATACAATTCTTAAGGACTCAATCAGGGGGGGTGGTTAGTGTGGCCGTTAAATACTAACTGATGTCATGCAAGTTTTCTGGGTGACACAGAAGGGTTTAAGATCACAGGCCTGACCCACGCTACGCGCAGACACAACACTCGGGGTGGTAACAACTTACAGTGTTGGGAACAGTGGCGGATGGTGACATTTGAAAGTGGTGAGGCGTAAAACAATTGTCATACTTCACTGCGGCGAGCGAGCGTAGCGAGCGAGCCTGAACCACCTACGGGGGTTCTCCCCCTGAAAATTGTTTGAAAAAAGAGTGGGCAAATGGTGCATTTTCAAGCAAATTTGAGAAAGCAGGAAGGTGTCAACCACTCTGAGGTCTGATGACCCCGTCCAGTCCCCGGCCCGTCCCCTCCACACCCCGCACCCTGTGGGTCCTACTAAGGTCACCCCTGTGATCTCTACTGCATTACACACTAGCAAGGCACACATGCATCCAAGCAATGCAAACAGTCAAGCACTGGTTTCTGCTCCCCCGCCTCCACTAACTACAAAGGGAACCCCACATAATCTCAATAATACACAAGGCCACTGAAAATTGAAGCTCTTTTCATTATCACCACCATTAGCAAATTGTAATAATGAGAAGAACAGACGGAATTGGTGATGAAAATAACGGAAACAAAAAATGAGATAAAGAGAAGGGATCAGGGTGAGGCCTGCAAGCGATGGACAGGTAATGTGTCAGGTCAGAGATCTACAAATGGGGACTGAAGAAACAGTGTGATGGACACAGGCAGGCGCAGGGGTGATGGACCGACAGTGTGACCAGGCAGATAGGTAAGTGATGTACAGATCTCGTGTCATGTATTAGAACAGGAAGAGACAGATGGGTGATGGAGGTACAGTGTTTGTCGGAATAGACAGTGTATCAGGCACGTAGACTATTGGTTGTAGATAGAGGGACTGACCGAACAGGCATGGGGTAAGTGATGAACAGAACGCGTGTCAAGGTGTCAGGATAGGCAGACAGATGCTTTATACAGGGGATGTTGGTGATGGGCAGAGGGGGTCAGGACAAACAGGATGCAGGTGACAGGCAAGCACTATGACTCGGTTGACAGAGATAGACGAGTAATGAACAGACTATGTGAGTGGACGGACAGATAGTGTGTGAGGAGTGGGACAGAGGGGTGCGTGATGGGTAGGCAGTCATCGGGGCACACACACGGAAGGACAGAGATTGCCAATCTAATGACTTTTGGACAGACCATGTCAGGGCATTAGGCGCTCTGAACAGGCAAAGAGTCACCCCGGCCTTACGGAGTCCGCATTAACCCCTGCTCCCACCTCTGCAGCCGCAGCTGCTAGTCAAACCTAAAAACGGGCCTTGGTGAATAATGGAAACAGATCCTTACTTTACCCATGTGCTATGAAAGTGTTGTGCGCCCGAGAAGAGGTCACCAGCAGACAAGGCAGGTATTTCTTGTCCTATGACAGCTCAGCAGACTAATGCACCTGCTGTAAACCCATGCATTCACGTGAACTTCACACATTCCCCTCTTCATAGTCTATCAACTGAGTAACCCTTCTGAAGTCCCTATACTGCGTGCCAACGAGCTCCGGGATAACAATCACTGAGCTTCAAATACCATGATTCTTGGAGAAGGAACTATACATATAAAGAAGTGATGAACAATCGCTCCCTCGTGCATGTTCCTTTAACTCATGTCTGCCCTGCCAGACACATAAATCACAAGGCGAGGCTCCATGCAAAGAATGACCAAGAAATTAACAAGTGTCACGCGCTACTGATCTGACCCAAACTGCGGAGAGAGCGTGGCGTGTCGCTGTGTCATTACTCTTTCTCTCGAGTGAGTTTCCTTTAGTTTTTGACACCCTGTTCCCTGTTGCCGGGAACCCAGGTGTGCTGTCTCTATCATCAGCGCTGCTCTTTACAGAACGCGGAAAGAAAGTTAAATATCACCTCAGCAGTCGCGGCCGGCAAAACGGGCGGGTGGGTTCGCGCGGGGTATTGGGGGGGAGGGAAGTGGGACGGTAATAATCTATATAAAATAAAAAACTTGCCTTCCTCCGCGACCGCATCACGCGCCGCCGCCTCAGCTCCTGCTGCTCCTGGCGCGTTTTAGGCAGCCTCCCTCCTCTTGCTCCCCTAAGCCAATCACAACGCTGCAATGGCAGCATTGTGATTGGTGAGGCGCAGCGGAGAGCGCCCCAGCTGGGCACCTAATGGGAGGCCATTTTCTCTATGTAGGCTGCATGCAGCCTACATAGAGAAAAAGGGAGAGTGTGCATGACTGGGTTGGTCGGCCCTGGGGCCGACCAAACAGTCAGTACCCACAACAGTGGGCAAGGCACTCCCCGCCTGCCCTCGAGCAGGACCGCCCACCCGCCCGCCCCCAACCAGGCACTCCAGGCACTTCTGCTTTGTCGCCGTGCGAGAAGCAGAAACATAAAATGGTTGTTTTACCATTTTATGTTTCTGCCTTCTCGCACTGCGAGAAAGCAGTGGGGCAACGCCCCCACGCCCCAATGGAGGAGCCACCACTGGTTGGGAAGTTGTGCCTTGATTGGCTAAAAACCTCAACATTGTCCCAGGTGAAGCAACACTTCTCCCTTCTTTATGATGACATGGGATTACAGGACTTTCTACTAGGTCCTCGAAAACCACGCCAAAAGCTCTTCTTATATGCAAATTATAATAAAGTGTGGAGAGTTTCCCAGCATGAGGCTGCTGAGAGATTGCACAAAATTTGAGAGGTCAAATTTACAAAGGGCTCTTGCAGTAGTACATTATGGTATGACTACCCTGTCCACAAGGTATACTCTCTAGGTAACATCGTGTCATCTGAGATAGACATCATACAAAATGACATGTCTTCTTTACAACCTGGGCAGTCACAGCTTAGATCGATCAGGCTATTAAGCTGGACTCTGGAGACATGTCATTCCGGTTGTGTACCATGGTGAGACCTTAATGCCACAAGCATATTTTCTAACAAAACAGCAGACGATAATGGCAATGAAGTATGCAACGTACACTATATTACACATAGAAAAGTTAGAGCTATTACCATTCACTGTTGCAGGAACACCTTCTGTGGATTGGATAATCCACAGGTTTATTTCTCTACCAATCTCGACATTCCATTTTCAATACTGTTTGCAATACCATCAAGTAGGCAACTATGAAGTGCTAGGAGAAGGATATGTGCACGAGTCATGGAATTTACCTTTTAGCTATCGCTGTAGAAATGGCGAGACAGAGGTCATTTTGAGTGGGTTGGACTGTGAGAATACTTTAGGACATTTCTTGGTGCGTAGGAAGGTTTCGCTTCATGGCGCATGTAACACGTCATTGGCAAATTTGTCCTGCTATCTGAAGGGTTTTACAGCTGCTTTCAGATTGCTTTTGAATGGGAGTTATTTGATGTTAAACAATCAGAGCTGCTGCTGCATGAAACTGGGAATCGTCTATCTGGTGACTGTTTCTGCAGTTGCGACTTGTTGTACACAAGTACTGTTTCCACCTGCCCGTATAGTTAGGGAGGCAGCGCTTTGGCCTTCTATAAAGTTTTCAAACATGCACTTTGATGCTTTGGGCAGACTGAAAGCCTTACTGTTCCAAAAAGATGTGGCCTTAACATCTGCAAAGGAGACATTTGATCTTCAAGTTGCAAGGTCTTCTTCTGAGATACAGTAGCTATTCCGCACTAATTTCTCGCAAATGACCTACCTCATGAATATTAATGAGGTAGGTCACAATTTGCGACCCCCTAGGAATCGCAAAAATCACGGGGAAGGTGGCCTGCTGAGATCAGCAGACCACCATGTCCGTGAATGCTTTTCAATAAAGCAATCTCTTTTTTCTGTAAAGTAGCCCGTTTTCCGTAAAAGAAAACAAGATGCTTTACAAAACGAAAAATGAAAAGTTTTCTTTTCATTTTTTAAGAGCGGGCAGTGGTCCGTGGGACCACTGCCTGCTCTTAAAAATGGTTTTAGAAACATTCACAAAGGGGAAGGGGTCCCTTAGGGACCCCTTCCCATTTGCGAATGGGTTACCACCTACTTGAAGTAGGTGGTAAAATGCGAATGTTTTGCCACCGCAATTGCGGTCACAAAACATTCATACATACCGATGGGATTCGGTATTAGGAAGGGACGCCCTAAACACGTCCCTTCCTAATACCGAATCCCAAACCCATTTTGAGATTCGGTAACAGGTTACCGAATTGCAAAATTAGGTTTGCTGCATCGTAAAATAAAATTTTGCATTCGCAAATGGGCAAATTCTGTGAATCTGCCCGTTTGCAAATGCAAAAATGCTTGATACATCTGCCCCTAATACTTCCATATGTGCTCCTGTGTTTCGAACACATGATACAGTGCTTTGGCGCACCCTTGCTTCAAGAACTGAATGAACACTTGTTCTTGTCCTTTCTGCCTGTATGGCTACATTGCGTGCAGCCCGTTTTCCGCTGTCGTCTGTGCACTTTCGAGTGTACACTGGATGTATTCATAGGAACGCAACTGGATCAGTCTTTGGACATTGACTTACTAGTGAGCCTGTTAATGGACCACTTGTACTGTTGTCCCTTGTGCTTACCGCTGCTTCTAAACGTATTCTACGAGCCCTCCTGAGATGCTTCTGCTCCTAGTGATCTGGATTTTGGCTCTGCTTCTGTGGATTTCGCACTGGCTACTGGATCTGATTTGATGGGTGCCTCTGGGATTATCGTCTGAAGTTGCTTGGAACAGCAATGTTTTGTCTACCTCTCGGAATACATAAACAATCTGGTAGTTTAAAGTCGACGACAATTTTTAATTCGGCTTTTTATTTTTAATGCAAAATTGCTTTTTAAGTTGTTTTACGTTTGCTCTTATTTTAATGGCTTTTAGTATACTCTGTTTTAAAGAAGCATGCTGCGTTTTCGGATTTTAGTAGTGTTCCTATGTTAATTGACCCTTATATTTTAGCATTTGTCTAGGGATAGCTTTCTCAATTTCAGTCCAAGGAGTTGGTGTCATGTGGTCAGGATAGGCGTAGAAGTAACACCACCATTTACATGCTCTCGTTTCTTAAGTTGCCTTCTCTTTTACACACAATGACTTTTGACATACATTTGCGTGCATGTGAATGCAGGATAACATTCTCTGAATCTGCATTGCTTACATTTCTACTTCGTGGATACATTATGACGACCCCTTGAATATTTAGTATAAGGGATAAAGTTTACTGTGCAAATGTCATATTAGTTATTTGTCAGTTTGGCAACATCGCTATCTAACTATAATAAAAAACTGCGGCCTAAACAGGGGTTGCGACATAGCCACATGGGTACTGTTATTATAAATACACAACCACTTCTGTGTTTATGCAGAGGATCACTCAGCTGACTCTGTGGGGTTACCACATGTCGGAATTGCAGCTCAGCTGATCCTGCGTACCAACACAAGGGATGTCCAGCTCTGCACTGAGACAGGCAGCCTGATGACACTTACCCACAGGTAACGGGGAGTTAGTCCACCCTTGCAGGGATTCAGAAGATCACCCACCCTAGGCAAGCTTAGGTTAGGGAGCGCTAGGTAGGAGTACACTATACACAGTACTTGTATGCTTCCATATATTTACTATGTTAGCACAGTGGTGGAAATGTTAATCTTTTTCACTATTCTTGTAACGCTAATTACTCTAATGTTTTTCATTCTATTAATTATCGCAGTGCACGTATTTTGTACAAGAATCACCATGCTTCAATAAATATTGAAATGTCTTGCTGAGTATTTCTTGTGTACTTCTATGGGTATGCATGAGAGACCAAACGAAAGGGTTTGAGATCTGTTACCAAGATTTCCTTGGGGGATCAGGATTGTCATGTTCTGAGGCTGCAAACACATGTAAGGTTAGGGGTTCAGATGATGCACTGTGAGCTAGCAGGACTATATGCCAAAATATCCTGAGGGTGTGCACGGAATCAGTCTGACACAATCCTGGTGTTTATGTTGTCCAACAAATGCCCAGTTTTACCGAAGGAGGTACAAGTTGTACGAGATAATGCCAGCGCCACCAGAATTGTGGTACCGCAGTTGTGTCTAAAGCCCCTCTGATTTCTGGGGATAATCTGTGCATTGTCTGTCCAAACTTTCAGGTCATCAAGCAGGAGGCTAGCAAATGATTTAGCAACATAGTCAATGAGTGCAATAAGGCGGAATCGACTTTAGAGCCCCCTTGAAGATTGGTTGAATAATTGATCCTTTCCAGGAGTCTGTAATGCAGTTTGTTGCCAGGCAGGATACAAACAGTGGTGACATTACCTTGGCCCACAATGAAGGGTCAGATGCAAAGAGGGCTGTTGGAAATCGACGTAAGAGATGGACTTTCTAATTGCTCACATCCAGCTTGGAGGAATGCCCCCACTCATTTGGCCATTTAGGAGCCTGAGGCCCAGGACTTCGCAGTCTGTAACATAGGAGTCTGCCAATTTGCTCTTGCGAGTTTTCACAGGCATAATTTGCAGTGGATATCATGTGTTATATCCAGGTCATTGATTTTCCGTCCTGTCGCACCACCAAATAAGTTAATATTAAAGTCCCCAGAAAGCATGATGTTAGCCAGTGGGAATTTTATTTTTTATCTCGGTTATAATTGCTTGCACTCTTTTCAGTTTAGCCCTCTTTTCTGATCTGTTAGGCTTTATATAAACATTGATAATTAACAGGGATTGCCTCTTGTTACTGTGTTGCTGTGAAGCGTACTAAAAATCATTGCTTGAGCTCATGGTTCCGTAAGGGAGATCTCTGCTGTGCCGTGCAAAGATGACGAGATGTAAATCGTTAGACCGCCCATTGGACATCCATAACTGTTGATTTTAGAGGAAAGTTTCTGATGTTCTATGTAACCCGTCAGCGAGACGGTTGTTTGAGCCCAGGTTGCTTGAAAAATAATGATTTGAAAATTGCTCCAGAAAGTTGTGATGTCGTGGTCATCTGGTTTTTGTGTCGGACCATGAATATTCCATGAGCATATTTTAATATTTGCCGCCTTAAGTGTTTGTTGAATATCGGAGTTCTCGTCATTTTGTCAGCAGCTGTCTTTTAGCAGGAGGGCAGTTGGCAACCAGTTCCAATCCTTGAAGTTATCCTCTTGGTCTTTAGGACCCTGCGCTCCCTGTGCAATTTTTTTTAAAGCGGAGTATGTGGGGGATTTGGTCTGACAAGTAAACACATTCGGGTATCCTTTTGTCTTGACTCTTTTGGGTGAGAGAACCACACTACCCAGCATCCTTTGCGGCGCGAGGCCGCCTACGATCTCCTGCTGTGCCCGGAGGTGCAGAAAAAGGGCCCAACACTCCCGCAGGGCGGGTCGACAACCGAGGCTCACCGGGGGCAGAGAGAACCACACTGCCCAGCATCCTTTGCGGCGCGAGGCTGCTGACGATCTCCTGCTGCGCCCAGAGGCGCAGAAAAAGGGCCCAACACTCCTACAGCGCGGGATGACAACCGAGGCTCACCGGGGGCAGAGGGAACCACACTGCCCAGCATCCTTTGCGGCGCGAGGCCGCCGACTATCTCATGCTGCGCCCGGAGGCGCAGAAAAAGGGCCCAACACTCCCACAGCGCGGGATGCGCGTGGGCGGGCCGCACCTGCGCCCGTCAAAGCCCGGAAGAGGCTGGGCTGGGCTGGGCCACCCCCCTAAGGCATGTTGCAGGACTCTACTGACTCGTGTAAGCAGCCATCAGGGAATAAGGTACTGTCTTCAACTCTGTCCCAGATTTTCCATCCCCTTTTTTACGCTTTGTAAGCTGTGGCTAGCCGTGTATATCTGGTTTAGTTTTTGCCTGCCTACTTGTTCCTGTCTTTATTAGTCCACGTCACTTCAACTAGGCTGGTAGTATGAGCAAGAGGAAGGGTGCCTCAAGCGTCCCCAGCATGATACATCCCCCCCGCACCCGTTCGACTATAGATAATTACTTAACTCGGGCTGTGGACATGGTTACTAATGAAATTCGGCTGGTGGAACGTCGCCTTTCACTCACAACCGAAGAGATCATTCATATACCTATTAATCAAAGCTCCTGTGAACTGTTACCAACGCAGAGCGTATCATTAGCAACAAGCCCGACTGCAGCGCCAATGGGCCACGTTTGTCCCGCGGAGCCAGCACAAAATTTGGGTGACGGTTTAGAATGCATGGGGGCTGGATCCCCTGCACCAGGAGGGGGAACTGAGCCCGGTCCAACCAGCACGGAGGGTGATGACCAGTTTCGTGATTCTGAGGGGGAGAGTGGCCCAAAAGCCAAGCGCAGGAGGAAAACTGCCAAATCAACTAAGTCTAGAAACTCTGCTATAACTAGCAAAATTGCCACGCGCCTGGTAATGAAGACTTGATTGGGGGTTCAGCAGTGGTAAATGAAAACACTTGGAGCAAACTGAGCAAGTGTATAGGTGACCTTTTGGATTCCAAGTTTCGCCTTAACCTTGAACGTTTAGCAATAACCAAATCCAAATTGGCGAAGCCCTTGGATTCCATGACTTCCGTTTGTACTCAGTATTTGACCTCTGATCTTCCCCCTACTATACCTGTACTTCATCCACATGACAATTTACCAGCAAATCAACCTGCAAAACAACTGGTAGCCCGTGCCCCAAGCCAGGACTCTTTACCTGTGATAGATCTTCCCCCAGCATCTGCCCCTTACGTCGTTGCCCTGATTAATGTCCCTAGGCTCACAGAAGATAATATGGAATCTACCAGGTGCCTAATGAGCAAATCTATCAATTGGTTGAACAACAACGTCGCTGGCAATTGGGACATATCAAAAGAGATCTTGATGGAAAGACGGGTGGGGCGCATTGGTGGTGGGGGACATGGGCACAGTGGGGATGTCATTGTGTCAACATCCGTAATCCCACGGTCATTCAGGAAATACTGTATAAAGCAAGTACAGGAATGGTTAAACCCAGCTCTATTAAGATAGTCCCACTTGGCTTTTTTTATCAGCATCTTGCGAATCGATCTTGTACTCCTGGGAGTTTCATTCCCCGTACGTCTGTGTTGCCCAGACTCCCCCCTCAAGTGTCACTCCCTTTGTACAATAGATTTTCTATATTGGCCGGGCTGGAGGATATTGATTGACGGTTTAGGGAGGAGCTTGTTTGCTCTGGTTCTCAGGAGGTGAGCAGGGTACTTGATAGTCCAACTTTTGTTGCCCAAATGCCCCCCAATTCCCTACAGAATCCTCTGCCCACTGTTCCGGGTTCACTAGAGAAGGGTGGGGCCCCCTATAGTTTCAGTTCCATTGCCCATACAAATATTATCCTCTCCCAGAATCACTTATGTGCAGGGACCTGTGTTCTGAATACTGATGAGGCACCTGTTAGTTTAACCCCCGCTGTCCACCTGTCCATTACTCCTACGCAGAATCCTCCTCCCTTAGGGGCCAGTGTGAGCTTAAGTTTGGATGAAGGTTCAACAGATAATGCTTGCTTGAACTTTTTAAGCTGGAACATAGCGGGTCTAGCCTCAAAACCGTTGTCAGATGGATGGCGATCCTTTATCGTGAATTACGATATAGTGTTCATGCAAGAAACATGGGAGACTAATGACATTACATTTGATGGGTTTACGTGATTTAGCTTGCCCGCGATTCCATCCTCATCGGGCAGAGCCAAAGGGGGTTTGTCGGCCTGGTTTAAAGTGGATATTGCCGGTTCGATTGTACAGCTATTTCAGGAACAGGGGGAGGCGCAGGCCTTTTGCCTCACTTGGAAAGACACCCTTAAGATATATTTGGTAAACTTTTATAATAACAACTTCTCGTCCAAGGGTGACTTCCAAGGTCTATTCGTGTTAATTGATATGCTTGTGGAGAGAGAGGCTCGAGTGGAATGACCCCTTAAGCTGTTGGTGGCGGGAGACTTTAATGCAAAATTGGGGCATCCTCCCCCCCTTTCTCCAACTACATTTCATCCACTATCTCACAAGTCAGATTATAATGTGATGGATGCTAGGGGCGGGTCTTATTCTCCCATCTGGCAGAACGGGGCATGGTCAACAGGGTTCCTAAATCAACTGACCAACACATTCCAACCTTTATAGGACGAGGTGCAGGAAGCACTATTGACTATATTTTTGCCACCTGGAGCATGTCTCCACTCATTAAGGACTGTGAGGTCCTCAACCAGACCATTAGTGACCACAATCCTATTTCTGTTAAGATAGTGCTACCACATATGCTACAAAAGCTCAAGCCTCTGCCTTCCCAGGTTTTATCTACTAAGGGCGTAGGGTGGAATGGCGAACTGCGAACATGAATAGCTTAATGTCCCAGATGTTATCCAATAGTTCTGCTCTGGTGGTTAGCTGTAATTGCATACCCCGCGTTCTGGCTTGCATCCTATTTGATTTTGCAATTCTTCTAGAGGAGATCAAAATCCTGCTTTCTAGACCCATTACCCAGTCTCGTCACCATGCACAATCATGGTTTGATAACGCCTGTAGAGAAGCCAATAACACCCTACGTAGGGCCTTAAAGCAAAACCCTAGAGACCAGATCGCGATTAAGGAAAGTCGAAAGTTATACAAGCATGCCATCAAAATAAGAAAGTCGGCCCTGAAGGAGGAGAAGTGGGATTCTATAGTGGGCGCATGCCATTCTAAAGACCCACAAGCCTTCTGGAAAGCAGTACGATCTGTTTTATCCCCCACCTTACCAGCTGATAATGTAACTGTCCATATTTCGGCTGAGACATGGGTGACGCATTATGCTGAATTGTATTCCACTGATCTTAGGGCTGTTGACGCCTCAGCACAGTTGAGTACAATGTGCCCAAACCTTGTTTTTAAAGAAGAGGAGGTCCAAAAAGCAATCGTTAATAGCAAAGGCAAGAAGGCTCCGGGGCCAGATGGCATTCCACTAGATTTATTCAAGGAAGATCCAGTGTTCTGGACCCCGGTGCTTACTTCAGTTTTCAATGCCGTTTGCAGTGAGGGAGTGCCAAGGTTGTGGCGTTCATCCGTTATAGTGCCTGTGTTCAAAAAAGGAAATGTGCATGATCCTAAATGTTACTGCCTGATATCCCTTCTGGTTTCTTCTGTTAAAATAATTGGGAGAGTTGTGTTAGACCGCTTACTGCACTGGATTAGTGCCAATCACATTCTGGCACCTAGTCAGTATGGGTTCAGAAAGGGGCTTGGCACTATTGAACAGTGCCTCAATCTCCATCTTATTTTGGCAAAATACAAATATGCGAAGGGCGCTTCCACTCACTTGGCATTTATGGACCTGACCAGCGCGTTTGATTATGTTTCCCGCTCTAAGTTGTGGGACATCCTAGTAAACGTTGATGCGGGTCTGGTCTCATTCTTAAGGCTTCTCCATTATGACCTTTCTGCTTCGGTTAGGTTTGGTGGTGCCGGAGAATGCACAGAGCCGTTCAGCATCAAGCGCGGGGTGCGCCAAGGTTGCGTCCTTGCCCCAATCTTATTTCTTCTTTATACTAACGACCTGGACAGTACCTTAGTTTCGGTTGGGGCTGATGTTCCTCAAGTGGAGATTAAGGCCGTGCCAGCGCTTCTATATGCTGACGATGCAGTCCTTCTGGCAAGGATTGCGAATGGCCTAAAAAAACGTATCGTCAGCTATGTTAGTTTCATGAAGGACCTGGGCCTGGAGCCAAACTATAAGAAAACCTTTACTATGATATGCGACCCTAAAAATACAAAAACCCGTAGCCTGATCATAGAAGGAAAACTACTGGAGAGGGTTAGTTCCTTCCCTTACCAAGGTTTGGAGTTTGATGAAGGCTGTACGTGGCTCACTTGTATAAAAAACAGAATAACTCGATATACACAAGTCGTAGGGACCACTTTCTCACTTGCAATGTCCATAGGTAAAAAGCCCATTGCTCCAATATTGGAGATTTACAATCGTAAATGCCTACCGATCTTAACATATGGAATGGGTATCTGGGGCTGTAGGGATGTACTCGCTGTGCAGACTGAGGAGAACAGATTTTGTCTAAGAGTCTTAGTGGTTCCCCCCCTCATCTCTGCATTTTTCCCTCCACCTGGAGCCAGGTCTTGACTATGTCCAAGACACTATAAATGCAGCCCCCTTAGCCACCTGGTGTTCAATCTGGACAAACGAAGAAGCTGATTTTAACCGGGCTGTTATCAGAGATTGTTTAAGTTGTGCCCGTGGCGTTTCCATTCCTTGACTTCAATATATTAAAACCTGCTTCTCAGCACTTCATTGTGCTGCATTGTTGGAGCACCCAGAGTTAATTGGCAAAGGGGACAGAAAGTGGGTTATGGATAGCTTCCGTAAGCAGAAACAATCCTCCAGGGAATTATCTGAAGTGGCTAAACCCTCAGTCAGAGATTATTGTATTATTCAAGTAACTCCCTCAATTGCTCCATATCTACTTTATGTAACCAATGTCTATGAAAAAAATCTGCTGACTAGATTCAGGTTGGGGTCATTTCGCTGGATGATATGTTTTCCTCTGGGCCAGTATTCTTCTGAAACTATTGCCACTTGTCCATGTGATGAGCAATCGAGCCAAACCATTTTACACTTTGTCTTTTTCTGTCAATTTTATCTCCTTTACCAGGAAATTTTTATTACCGCTATTGCGCAGACATAAATTTTCTAAGTGCAAAGCGGCCCTTTATTACCTTCTGCAACTCAATAATTGTAATGTTTGCTTTGCAGTCGCAAGCTTTCTGAAGTGCACTTTAGCAAAGAGAAGGAGTATGCTGTTTTAATACAATAGCACTTTCGTGGTTCCAGCAATTATTGTATTCGTAATGTTGATTAAATGTTTTATCGCTGCTGCTATTTTTATATTTTCCTATAAAAATGATTTTATACATTCATCATCAATGCTACATTTTTAATGCTCATCTGCCTCTTCGTTGCTATCTCTAGATCCAGCATTGTTGCACTGTCACTTTAGCTACGGCCAAATTAT
Source organism: Calotriton arnoldi (assembly GCA_963921515.1). Classification (NCBI taxonomy): domain Eukaryota; kingdom Metazoa; phylum Chordata; class Amphibia; order Caudata; family Salamandridae; genus Calotriton; species Calotriton arnoldi. The sequence goes on along the minus strand of CAWUFW010005854.1, from coordinate 44,189 downwards.
TGTTCTTGCCTGTTATTTTATTAATTTTAAATGGAAAATGTGATTGCTTTTTTCTTTTCTTTTATTGTGTGTATCTTTTATGATTTGTCCTCGGAAGATCGAATAAAGACAACTGAATTGAATTGGATGAGATTCTCCAGCCTTCTAGTAGAGATGTTTTTGCCAAGACTGCTTCCACCCATGAGTGAGAGGCAAAGGTAACCTCTGTAGATTCTGAACCGTGGTCCCCACGGAGTTGTAGAAATTCTATTAATATGATATCAGTAGAGTTGAGGTGTTCCAAGTCAGGGATTGATTACAGTAGCTGAATGATATTTCCCCTTTTTAAAATGTCATGCGGCCCCCTTGTTTGATATTCAGGTGTCAAGATCAACTTGTGGGACTCAGATGGCTCAAATGCGCCAGTTTGAAGGCCCCAGGTGTTTGAGTTTGCGGGGGAGGAACGATTTTGTGGGTAAACCTTCTGTCAGCCGACAGTTTGTGGGCCTTTGCAGATGAATTGATCAATGCTCCTTGATAAGTGCCAGATTTGGTGGAGTACATAACTCTTTTGGAAATGGCATTAGTTGTACATTTGGGTTCGAAGAGCCCAGTGGTGTCAATAACACCCTCTGACAGTTCTCTTGAGGGGAAGCGGTGCGTTGAGCTTGCCCCTCCGCAGTCTTAGACTCCAGGTCGGTGCCTGTTGGCAGGCTGCAAGTTATTGTCTTATGGGGGTTGTGGGCGGTGGATTGATCAAGGGTTAAGGCCTCTGAGGCTGGTACATTTAATACCGTTCCTGCAACTGAGTCTGATGGTCTGGAACGGAGGGCATCCTGTTCTCTTTGGTGTTTGATGAACATAAGATAAACCATCCCTTGGCTTGCTATAGTTAAAGTCATGTGTAACTTGTTGTGTTGTTTCCTCAATCATTTGCAGGTCAGTTTGCTCAGTTTTGCTATATTTGCATAGCTTGAAGCAGAAGCCATTGCGGCAGAGTTTGGAAGAGATTGTGGAGGCACAAGATCAATGCAAACTAAGACTTCTTCCTGGGGGGGGGGGCACATTTGTGTTTAAACTGCTACGAGCGGATGGCACAGTGGTTGCTGTAGTGTCTTGTAAAAAAAGAACAATGGAACTCTTTTGGTTCCCACTGTACACCGCATGCCTGTGTTGTAAGCATTGGAGAGATAAGTTGAAGGCAGGCTTAGAATGTTGAGTTCTGACTTACACGCAGCAGAATAAAGACCTGTAAAATTGCTCTCAGAGTGGGGCTTGGTTATTGGTGAGTACCTGGGCTGGCAGGACGCTACAACTGGTGATGAGATAGGGGATACGAAGCCCGAACACTGAAAGAACTCTTCTAGAGAGCTTGCCATGGCCCAGCAAACTGCCTGTGCATGTGAGGTGTGCTGCAGCCGAAGTGCAGAATCGACGCTGGCACCAATGGAGTCTCAGTGAAACACCAGCCTGTATAAAACGCTTAAATATAAAGAAAGTGACATTGAAAGTCTGTGTCAGTGGCCAGGAACTAAATGAAACGGCAATAAACAAAAGGTACCCCGCCATTATGCAAATTAATACCATTCGCTATACGGAGTAAGAACGCTAAAGGTGGATGCAACCAGATTACGAATGCAGAGCACAGCAATATTTCAGTACACATCCAATTGAAATTCATCTGCTATGAAGCAGAGATTAACCAGGTGTTTATGGAGAAATATTTAAACACAAAGCCAACCATCTTTTGAAGATTTCATAGATGCAATAGATGAAAAAGATGATAAAAACATTATAAAGTATCTGAAGAACATGGCTGGTGAAGGAGTGAAAGAAGCCATGAAAAAGATACCACAAGAAGGTGAAGTGACATACGATCAAATTAAAACAGTCTTAAATGTCAAGTGTAACCCAGACCCAAATATGGATTATGAAAGATGCATATTCAGTCAAGAACGCCAGAGACAAGGTGAAACCATTGATGAGTTTGTTGAGAGACTAGATGTTGTGGTGAAACACTGTAAATTCAATTAATTTAATGATGCGGAAGCTACCTGCCTCAGAGTAATAGATTGATGTCTGTCAGATTCCTTTTGACGACGAATGATGACAGAAACTCTGAGCTTAGAACAAGCCTTCAAGGCTGCCCACGCTGAGGAGCGTGCTGATCGTCAAGCAACTGACATGGAGTCTGGAGGTGCCCCAAAGTGCGTCAGTCATAAGTATGAAAAGTAAATCAAGGTACAAAGCCGAGGTACACAAGGTGATGTCTCAACTGAAAAAACAAATGTGTTCCAGATGAGCGCTGTCGTTTCCACACAAAGGTAAATGTCCCGCCATTGGACAGATATGCATCGGCTGTGGTAAAGCAAACCATTTTGTGATGACTTGCAAGGCGAAGAAAAAAGTGTGTGCGTCACAATGTGAAGACAAAATGGCCGACCGAATGCTACCTCAGTGACGTTTGATGCGCTCCCACAAGGCCATGCGGTCACACCAACTGAGGCAAATCAACACCAAATGAAGTCGATCGTCGTCTAAATCATCGACAAAAAGTTCCTCAGTATTAGGGGTGGGCGGTAAACTCCACTCCGCTGGCAGAGTTCACAGAGTTTTGCCCACAAACATGGAGTTAGGCAAAAACTCTACTCCGCCGCGTGGCGGAGTTTACTTGCGCCCACCCCTAGCTTAATTCCAGTTCAATTATCTAACTCTGAGGGTATGTTTAGCTGAAATCTGTGTTTGGGGAGCATGAAAAATGTAAGCAGCCTTCTATTGTTCATAAGGCAGGCCGCCTGAAAGCCACGGCCTTTATTGCAGTGATGTGGCTTGACAATCCATTGCTATGATAAAGTGGCGGAGTTGGAAACAAGACAGGTGCAGCCCGGAGACAGATTAGAATTTGATGTGATCTCCTCGAACACTAATAAATCAACTCTGACTTCAGCCCTAGCATCCGTCAACTGTGGCAGGGCTGCAAGCCCCTTCTGTGGCTCCTGCACGTGTCCGAGGTGGATGGAACTCGCAAGACAGCGATCATAGAGAGGAGGAAAATAACTTTTACAGTGCACGCCAGAACCATAGCTTTACATTCATAAATGGCGACGATGCAAAATTATGGAGCAGACCAGTTTGGGAACATAAATCAGATATTCGCCAGTGTCTTTTTGTTATTGCGCGTTAAATGCGCCGAACAGACCATCTTGTGATAAGGGAGTGCTATAAAAACATGTCCATTAAAACGCACATAATTAAGCGTATTCATGTCAGTAGTTGCAATTATGGGATTTTGACTCTTGAGACCACAGCTCAGGGCTAGAAGCAATGAAATGACCAATAACAAGCACGTTTCAAGAGAAACAGATCTCTATTGATAAAGTTGTTTCCTCCAAATTAAACTGGACAGTTGTCTTGATGTTCAACATTTTTGATACTCACTAACCAGAGCTCACACATTTGCTAATTAACGACTTGCGATTAAATGTTTTTGGCATGATACTCATTCTTGGGCGTGGTCAGGGTCAAAAAGCTACAAACGTATGAAGTGCTGCTTTATAAGAGTGGAATGCTTTGAAGTCCAATCAGAGAAAGAGAGAGGAGTTTCCGCACCAGTCCTCGCTTGTAATTGGATGCTTGGATTCCTTTCGCCCAGAAAAGTCTATTTTTGAGCTAACAAGCAGTCTAATGTCTAGGGAAGATTGTGATCAACCAAATTGTCTTGTGCCGAGTTTAGAGGGTATCGCGTGTCCGTTAGTGTCGAGTAGCAGGTGGTATCTAGATGTCTGGTACTGGCCGGCAGTGGAGGAGGTGGAGCGGTACGGGGCCAACAGAGGTGAGAGGCCGCTTTTGCGTTGAATCCTTTAAGGCTGAACAATTTAGCCTGTCAATAGTTTCAATAAAGTAGTTTTGAAGACTATTATACAAAGCTCCCAGGTTCCCCATGGCAAAGACCCCCTTTTCTATGTGCTAGTCAGCAGTGCATCCCCTCCCATGGCAGCACAAACACAGATTATCAGCACCCGGACCGGAATTCCACTGCTCGCTTAACTCTGCGCAATCTTGCAGCGTTTTTAGGTAACTCTGCAGAATTCCACGCAGTACAGCTCCGTGCGTTCCGCCCACCCCTACTCCGTATCAATGGCCAGTGAAAGTGTCAAAGACAATTGTGCAATGTCGATGTTTACTTCAGAAAGGCATGTACATGTGGGACTAGTCCAATGTGAGGAAAAACTCAAGGTGAAGAAAAATCGACATGAAAAAGCACCAAAAACATTCAAAAATTATCTGAAGATCACTGTAAAGATATACAGGTGTTAGATACCATTCATAATTGACAGCGGTGGGTCAATAAATATCCTGCCTGAACAGAAGTATCAAGAATTATCTCTGCTACCACAAATTACAAAGTCAAAGGCTAAAGTATACACCTGGGCTGCCTTAACACCCTTAAAAAGTCAAGGTTCATTTGTAGCCACGATGAAACATAAGAAAACTGTGGTACAAGTGCCTATTCATGTACTTCAAGGAACAACTTCAAGTGCCTATTTGCTGAGTTTTAACACAGCTGAATGATATGGGACTGAAATCAGTGAACTACAATATGAATGCTCATCATGAAATTGTAAGTGAGTTTCCTTAATTATTTCATGGGTTAGGAAGACTCGAAACAATGAAAGTAAAGTTACACAAACATGAGGATGTTCATCCTGTTGCTCAAAGACACAGATAAGTTGCATTTCACTTGCAAGAAGCTGTTAAAAAGGAACTTAATTAATTGCCTAAACATGACCTCATTGAACGCTCTAGTGGTCCTACACCATGGGTTTCTCCATTGTAATAGTGCCTAAAAGAGAAGGAGCTGTACGCATATGCGTTGACATGCGTCAGGCCAACAAAGCAATTGACCTAGAGAGACATCCTGGTCTGCACATTGCTGATATAACTCAATTGAATGGTGCGAACTTCTTCTCTCGACTCGACCTAAATAAAGGATGTCACCAATTGGAACTTGTAGAAAAATCCAGGTACATTCCAACCTTTTCTATGCATATTGGTTTGTTTCGTTACAAGCGATTGAGTTTTGGTATATCCTCTGCTGCTAAACATTTCCAAGACGTCATTCGTTGTATCATACAGCCTGTAGTAAATGCATTTAACTATAGTGATGACATATTGGTTTTTGGAGCTACACAGAAAGAGCATGACAAAGCTCTCATGCAAGTATGTTGTTTTCTGAATGGTGCAGGCTTAACTCGGAATGCTGACAAGTGTGAATTTCAAAAGAAAAGATTGAAATTCTTTGGGCATGTCTTTTCTGATGAGGGTATTAAACCTGATCCAGCTAAAGTACGACCTTTGTCTACTGCGAATCCCCCACAAGACATTTCTATGTTACAATCCTTTCTTGGACTAGCCAGTTACTATTATAGATACATACAAAACTTTGCTATGGTCAGTGCACCTTTACGAAAACTAAAGAAAAAGAATGTGTCTTTTAATTGGTCACAAGAATGTGAGATGAGCTTCCGAAAAATCATGCAAGCTATTGCGAATGCCACGGAAATGGCCTACTTTGCTCCCAAACTTCACACAGAGGTTGTAGCTAATGCTAGCCCTGTCGGGTTAGGTGTCCTTGCACAACACAACAGACAGCTAAATGACCAGAGACATATCGTGGCATACGCCAGTAAAAGCCTATCGCAGACAGAACATTCTTACTTGCAACCTGAGAAAGAAGGATTGGCAGTGGTCTGGGCTTGCGAATATTTCCTTGTGTTTTTGTACGAAAAGCACTTCACAGTAGTGAGTGATCATCACGCACTGTTGATGATATTCGGCAATCGCAAAGCAAAAATCTCTCCTAGAATTGCACGTTGGAGTTTGAGGTTACAAGAATACAACTATGCGATTCTTTATTGTCCAGGAAAAGATCAGAATCCTGCTGATTATTTTTCAAGAGTGCCCTTGCAGTGCCCTGGTGCCCCACCTAAGACAGCTGAAGCCTATATCAATTTTATTGTGAAATCGAGTCCACCAGCTGCCATGTCTTTAGAACAAATTATCATCGCCAAGATAGTGACATGTTAAAGTTAAAGGCATTATTGCTCATCAATCGTGCAACCAGCACTCTAGACCTCTCACTAATGACAATGAGTATTTGAAGTTCAACAAAGTAAGAGATGAACTTTCAGTGACTCAAGAAGGCCTCATTTTGAGATGTATATTAATTGTTATTCCCGAGAGAGTCCGACAAGTAATCGACGATGCCAATGAGAGACAGTGAGGAATAGTTGCCACTAAGAAATCTCTCCATGAGTCTGGTTTCCGTATCTTGACAAGGGGTCGAAAAATAATTGAAGATTTGTTATATATGCAACTGTCTTTCATCTCAAGTTATTCAGCACTCTTTAAACATGTCAGAATTGCCACATCATGCTTTGGAGAAAACTGCTATTGATTTCTTTGGTGTTCCTGAGAATGGACATCATCTTCTAGTTATTGTTGATGGATACTCTATAGTCCTTACATCCACTATACATGAAAAGGTTATTCAAAAATTAGATGGCATCTTTGCGACATGGGCTGTACCTGCAATCCTGATATCGGACAACGGCCCACTTTTTAATAGTCGAGAATTCAAAGACTTTCTAAATCACCTCAATATAAAGCATGAAAAAAATCACTCCTCTTTGGCCCCAGGTAAATGGTCTGGTAGAACAGTTTGAGTACTCTAAAGAAATCTGTTCAGCGTGATGCATTGGAGAAGCTTAACCTCAAAGTTGGTTTGAACACTACTCTTCAAGCTTACCGTTCGACCCGTCACTCAGTGACAGGGAAAAGCACTGCAACTCTCATGTTTGGACCGATGATGACCAAGCTGCCCCAATGGACCAACCTCAGATCCAAGAATGAGGAAGACATCAATCATGCTACGGACTTTGGTCATAAACAGAAAACGAAAATATATGCTGACAGATGATGTCATGTAAAATATGTCAAAGACTGGGGGTGAGTGTCTGAAAAGTTTCAGCGTTCCGTCCATCATCTCCTTGTGTTTGCTTTGTTCGCCCTAAGTTGGCACGGTATGCCCAGACGTGGGTCCCTTGCTCACTTTGCCACTGGATTCAAGCTAGCCTGGCTGATGAGGGCTGTTAGCCCGAAACCGGTCCCAGGATGCTTGTTTCCGGTCCAGGGAAGACATGGCTTGGCAGTTCGGGCTGGACTGTTCCCATGAGGCACAGGGTCAAGACTGATTTGCATATAGCTGTGTCTGAACTGGGGTGGCGAAGTGAGCTAAAGAACGATGATGGATTCAACCCAGATCTGTGACTGGGGGTGAGTGTCTGAAAAGTTTCAGCGCTCCGTCCATCATCTCCTTGTGTTTGCTATGTAAAATATGTCACCTTTACAAGAGGAGATTGAATGCTTTCAGACAACACAGAAAAAGAAAGTATGATGCTCCTTTTGAGGCTGAACCCTTTACCATCACTAACACCAAAGCACACATGGTGACTGCCCAGCATCCTGGGCAGTCTCTTACGAGAGATTCCTCTCATTTCGACATGTGGCCCATCTCTCGCCAAACATTGATGTCAATATAGAGACTGGGTCCCGACAGACTGTGGATGACTCTTTCTGCTGATATTTCCATCTCACCTATGCAGATCACTGAAACTTCGACTGCCAGTTTCCAGTTTCCAGTGACCCGATCAGGACGTGTGATTCAGGCTCCATAATGCTTAATTGATTAATTATAATTGCCTGTATATCCATGATTATCTCTGTATTTATTCATGTATTTATTTGTGTATCTATTTATTTATTTGTCTAGTGTGAAAAAGTAACTTTTAATTTAACAAAGCAGGAGTTGTAGTGTCTTGTAAATAAAAGAACAAGGGAAATGTTTTGGTTCCCACTGTACACCGTGGGACTGTGACTTAAGCATTGGATGGATGAGTTGAAGGCAGGCTTAGAATGCTGAGTTCTGACTTGCACGCAGCGGAAAAAAGGCATGTAAAATTACTCTGTGCGTGGCTTGGTTATTGGCGAGTACCTGGGCTGGCAAGGACGCTACAGATGTGAGATCGCAAAGACAGTGCTGGCTGAATCCTCTTTTTAGGGAGACAAAACGCTTTTGCCCCGAGATCCTTAACCCCTACATTGGTAGCGGCCTTAAGCACGCTGTATTGCGATTCTCCATTAGATTGGAGTGAGACTGTAGGGTGAACTGTGACTTGTAGATCACTCCACTTTGCTTCGTGATTAGGAGGGCAGTACTGAGTCCTAAGATCCTGAAATAGGGCTTCCTTGGTCCGTGGCCAACCAGACAGTTTATTCAGGATGGGAACGCATGGGCATGGCCCATGAGGCCTTTGTGCTGCTTCTGTCAGGGGCATGGCAGATTGCGCCCGCTTAATCAAGTTATTTAGTGCTTCAAGCTTCCTGTCAATGCCTGTGATAAAGGCGGCAATAGAGCTTAAGATATCCACTTGGGCATCTAGTTTATCTGAGAGATAAGTTGTGGCATTTACCATTGATTGTATGGTGCCGTGCAGGGAGGACCACATATCAGCGTTTTGTAAAAACTGGGGATTAAGGGCTTCACCGTTAGTCAGCAGAATGCCATGGTCCAAAAGTAGATCTTTGGATTGAACCAGCAGCTCCTGCTCTGATTCCCTGAGGAAGCTTGAAGAGGTTATAGGTGCACCAAGATGGCTAGACTGCGAGGGAATATGAACAGTCAGGCCCCTGCGCAAGTTGCATTGATGTTCCAGATTGGAGCTAGCTGGATCTGACGCGTTTGGGCCATTCCCCAGGCACAGCTGCACAATTCAGTAAAGATTCTGTATTGGGTTGAGACTATGGCAGGACTCCATGCTTGACAATGCTAACAAAGCTGTATCTGCATTAAGATGCCCAGAAAAACTGTGACATGCCTCCAGAATGACCTGTGAGCTAGAGAAGTCCAATTCTGGTTGCGATCTGACAACGTTGGCCTTTTCCTTTTTTGTTTTGAGGTTAGCCAGGAGATGAGTGCACCTGAACTTGAGCTTGAACTTGGGTTGTACGTGCAAACTTTGGTACCTCTGCCACTGCAGTTGATGCCCTCCCTTTGAAAGTGGACCTTCAGAAGAGGGAGTGTTGAGGCGATTCTCTTTGTAAGCAGTATGAGTTTATTTCTGGAAAAAATCTGTGATTTGGATCGATATGAATCTTCCAATGTTTGATATCTGTAGCAGGAGCCCTGGTTTTTCCTTACCTCATCCTTGCTTCCTATACCTCCTGCTCCTTGATCAGGGGCTACCAGATAGTGCTACTGGCTAGAAAAGCAGGCAGAGGGTTTTTTTTTTACCAGGGAGGATATCTTTCTTGCTGCCTGAAAACTGGATGTAGGGGCTTGCAATGTATCACTCTTGTATGATTTAGAGGATCGGAAGGGCAGAGAGGCCAAAAACGTCCTCCTACCATGCGTTCTTGCCTGTATTGTCTGACCACTTGACCAACTCTTGGAGATCCGCGTTAATGGATTGATGGCAAAAGATAGCATTGGCGGCAGGCAGTAATGGTGGGTAGCCGGAGGCCTGCTGTTGTTACCGATTGCCAGCTGTGGGCCCCCACAGGTATACTGTGGAGCGCTGTTCTTAATGGGTGTATTGTGGAGACTTAATCCTCGTAGATGTGTGCATGAGGTGAGTCAATAATGTTTCAGCAGTAGGGCTAAGGGAAGCGCAGGAGGCGCAAGCCGCACCGAGACCTAGCCTGGCCATCTCTGCTGTGCATGCATTCTCCCCTGCTGTAGGCCCCCTACCAGGGTCTCACACTGTTGTGCTTGGGCTCACTGGGAGTGCTGAGGCGCAAGCAAGCACTTGAAAGAACTAGACCGGCTCAACTGCTCTAGCTTGGGCGGGCTTCGGTTCCCTTAGCTTCCACTTCACCTTCCTTTGAGCCGGCCTCGCCACTGCCACTCTGCCTCTCCTCTGTGGCTTACGTTGGTGGCTTGCAGTGGACCTCAGCAGCAGACCCCCAGCGATTAGCGGACCATCCTATTTGCAGGCCTAAAATGAGAGTGACCGCTTGGGGGCACAGTGTGGCGGAGGGGCCGGGTAATGTCAGGAAATGGGTGGCGGCTCAGTCATGCCTCAAGCAAATGTGATCAGCCACCTCAGGCCCCTCCTGCTCCCGATGGATACCTGGAGCTACAGTCACTGCTTAGTCATGTGGCCGCTGTGCCTTTTGCTACGAGTGAACCACGCCTACTTCCTGTCTGGTTTGCTTCAGCATTAATCAGGAGGTCCATGTCCATGTTGCTGTGCTCCTTGTAGAAGGGTGGCAAGCCTGAACAAAGTCATTGGGAACGGACAATTTGCCAAACCAGAAGGTATATATGATCAGGGTAATACAGAAATGGCTTGCCCTAAAGCGAAAGCCCAAACAGGTAAGCAGGGAGTAAACATATGCCCTTGCACAGACTACTGATATGTTTTGTATCTGATTTTAATATCAAAGTTTTTGGGCCAAATTGCATTACTCTGTCACAGCCTAATACTCGTCAAAATATCGCATAGTGGGTGCGTGGCCACCCATCATGGCAGTGTGGAAGTGATCCACCGAGGCTCCGCAAAGTACTCTGCAGACACCAATTCAACTGGCGCCGTAGGGCCAAATTTTGCAGCCTTACTGGGGTGAAGGTGCGAAGAAACCTCTGGCGATGCGAGCGAAGTACTAATTGCTAATGGAAACACGCAGACTGCTGATTTTCACCTGTGCGATGCCTGGAGAAACATGGCGACAGTTAGAGCTGAGTCACGGCCAAAACTGTAAATACAGCACTTCCTGACAGTATTTCTCAGCCCCGTGGATGTCCAAAGAATATCTTCTGATCACCCGCTGTGGTAAGGAGTGAGGGCTAGCACGTCCGAGGAAGAATCAACCGGGCTGCTGCCTGACCCTGCAGTGGCAGCCAATTTAGACAGAGACCCACGTGTTTGTTCGACTGTGGTCTTAGGGATCCGACTGGGAGCCATGGAGGATTTCTGAAGCGCAGCTAGCACCCCAAATATCACCCACCAGTGTGATCCTGTGAAGGGGGAGATCGCCCTGCCTATTTTACAGTTCACATCAAACCCAGGGGCCAACCTTGTACTGAACACTTCATCCGATGAGCCCTGCCCCCAGAGGGAAAGCCCCCCATAACTCCTTCCCAGGTGAGGCAATCCCGGCCAAAGACCGCACTACCGGCCCTACCCCCAGGTCTTTTGCTGAGGAATTGTGCAGACTGGCACAGAGCAATCCGGAGGAACAAGGTCTAGCGAAGGCAGGGATGAGGCATAGGTAATATTGCAACGCAGCCTCTTACGGAGGTCCACTCCATCCATGTTTGCACCAAGGCCCACACTCCATTATGACATGTGTTGTAACATTGTTCTGAGCCCCTCTGCTTGGCCCACACTGCGACACTCTTGGCTGCTGTATCCCGGGGACCCCCGGACCCACATGCTCAGACAGCCTTTGTGCCGCCAAAGATGCAGCCAACAGGGTGTCTAGCTACTGATGCAGCGCGTACAATAAAAACTATTCTCCTCCTAGGTCACTTATAGGTCATCCAGGGGCAAACTATATTTTCTCACATCCACATGACGATGGGGCCCATAAACATCGCCTAACACACACGCACACACCTGGATTTCCTTTATACCTTTATGAAATTCTGTACTCCTAGGAGAAGCATGAGAACTAAATGGAAAACACCATTTATGTACCGCTGGAAGGAGCCGGGATATCTTATTACCTTAACTTATCGCTTTCTTTTAATTATTTCTTAAGATATTCCTGCTCACTGTTTTGTCGATGAATCATTCATGTAAGAAATTAGTTCATAGTGATTAAGACCAGCTAAATCACAATAACCAATTACTGATGTCACAATCATTTAGGAAAATAACCACCGAGTCATTTGGTTTAAAGAATCTTACATTTTATATAATTTTAAAAGCATGAGAAAGTATTTTAAACCTTTATTCAATTATTCATTCATTATTAATTCAAATATTTATTAAGCATAATCAATTTATTGCAGAAAGGAAATTTTTGTCATGAAGCAAAACCCTAATTACCTGCCTACCTTCCTAATTTAGCCTAATGATTTCTAACCTAAGTTTAAGAATTAGAAATAACCTGATTCTCATACTCAACTGGAAAATTAAGACAGCAACAGAAACTTCAGCTCGTCAGCATCAGCTACCTGCAACCCGTCTCATCTAACAGTCTTTCAGCATCTCCCGCTCAGTAAGGGATCGATCAGGACCACCCAGCACTGGAAGCCACCAACACCAACACGACTCTCCAACTCCGCTCCTGACTGTGACTGCGACTCTCTTGACTCCGACTGACCCCCTCCCACTAAGAGTAGGCCCTCTTATACCCTAATTCTAACTTTGCTAACTAATTGTTGCAACATTAATAACACGCTTTTCTTTCATTGGTCCATGCATGTCATCTTATTCATTCTTTTAATCAAGTTCTCTTGGGTCCAATGGTCCTTGGATCATTTCCTTTCTCACAGTTCAAGACATGTTTCCATCCGCTTCGATCAGTACATTTGTAACTTCTTTCGATACATTCGAGACCTCTGCAGTAATTGTCCTTTCTCTTAAACTGGTTTCCCACGGGTTTCTGCTGATCACCACGGCACACTATCAGTTCAATTAGGTCACATCAGCCTTGACCATTTCTCGCATCCTAGCCTCTCAGCAACATCACGAGGTTAGTTTTTCTCCGACTTCTCTCCCGTGTCACATGTCTCCCTTGCGCCTGCGCACATCACCCACTGGCAGCCATTTTATATCGCCACTCGGTTATACTTTAGAAGCACTAATTTGAAATAAACAAAACATAATTAAAATAGAGAAAAATAGCCTTTTCGTTTCCCTCCCGTCATCTACGTACCCCAATTAGTTATTACCTAGCAGAAAGCAACATTTAAGCTGTTCCTTACTTACCATCACTATTGTTTTTGCAACGACACGTTTTATTTTTATGAAGCACAACAAAAACATGCATTTATTTTAAATTAGTACGCATTTACTTTTACGTTATAATTAGACACACGGACATCCATTAATAGATTATTTGGCACACACATTTGCGTGTTACTCTTCCCACACGTACAGTGTTGATTAATACATTTAAACGAACATTTTATTAATTATTTATAAAATTTGTTAGGGGTTAAAAAAATGTATTTTCTCTGCTCCATCAACTCCCCCTTTGGTGATTTTTAAATCACCACATAAAACCCAAGTTATACTTCTTTTTCAGACAGTATATGTCTCTTATCCTTTGCTTTTTGTTAGTTACACATCTGTTTCCCTTTCATCTTGTCTCCTTGTCTCCTTATACATGCTTTCTTTCATTTTCTCTAACTCAATCTCACCCATTTCTCTCTCTCTCTCTTTCATTATTCTGTTATTTCTTTTTATCTTATTTTGTCTTACTTTTCTTTTTATACATGTTATTACTATTTTCAACACCATGGCTAACAGTATTACTACAGTTGCTATTATTATAACTTTCCCTATCATTAGTCTACTCATTCTGGTCAACCAATTTGCTACTGAAGAAAACCCTCTACCAAGTTTTCCCAAAACACTTTCAACCTCCAGTGGAACTAGTTCTTTGTGCAAATTTGTAATATTTGTAATATACTTCTGTATATTTTCACTTTTATCAGGAATGTAAGTACAACAATGTTGGACTTTCAACATTCCACAGACTCCACCCTCTTTTGCCAAAAGAATATCAAGGGCAAGCCGATTTTGCATCACCATAGCTCTCATGGCAACCATTTCGGTATTTACCATTAAGAACCCTCCCGCAGTATCTGTAGACAAACGATCTACTACTGTGGATAACTTCCGAATTTTAAATGCATTCAAAGATATTCCCACTGCTGGTATTAATGCTCCAAAAATATCACGTACAATTTCTGAAAAACTTTCCCTCTTTCTACGTGTAAAGCTATTAATCATTTTGTATGTTCCTTTTTCTTCTCTGTCCATATGAAAGATTTTTGGAAAGACCAGGCCTACATAGCAAGTTCCATACCAATGGTCCGGTAACCTGTAATAAGATCTATTCCCACAAATATAATAGATACCTGGAAATATTGGATCTTTTCCACCTTTGAATCCCCAACCTCCCAGAATTTGATAATTGTCATGGCAGATACTGGAACCTACAAAGTAATTGTCATAGACTGTCTTATTTCTCCTAATACACAACTTTCCTGTTTGCGGCCAATCTAATGTCATTGCTGCATTTATCTTTTTCCCTTCATGATTTCCTTCCTCAAACGTCCATAGATGTGTTCCTTCCTCTTTCATTGCTTCTTTTTGAAATTTCATTCTTCTTTCTTCAACCATTTCTAAAAATACTTTTTCTTCTTTCTTTAACTCACAGGTAAGGTTGTTACTAACTATTTCTTCTAACGTTAATTTTCTATGTTCTAAAAAGAATTCTCCTAAAACTTTTGCTGGTTTTACTTTGTTAAGTTCTTGTACTACTGGAATGTTTGCAAAAATCTTATCTATGTCAGTATAATAAGATTCTAATCTACCTGTTTTATAAAATAAACTTGCTATTACACTACATGTTATTCCATAAGTTAGAGGTAGGTGATGATAAGTCACACCTTCTGACACTGATACAGGCAACTGCATACAAACATAACAATCTCTCACATCCATTGTCTCTACATATTCGTACAACAATTTTGTAAAAACATTTTTAGAAAAGTCTGTTACTGACTTATCCTTATGTAACTCTGCACTACTTCTTAAAATAACTGGTTCTTTAATATTAGTTTCTTTTTCTGGTTTAGTATCATTCTTTGCTTCTATTACAGCTAAACTAATAGAAATTGTGATTGCTAAAACTATCCATATGGTCATTAATAACCCTGTACAAAAGCAACACATTTTGCACCATCTTTTTATAAACTCACATTTATCTCTTCTATCCCTAGTATTTTCCATTTTTCTTATTCTATTTGTTAAGTTTCAGAAAATTGTGTCACTACACCTCAGAAATGACTTAGATGCCACTCTGCTTTCAAAAAGTCTTTGCTTGGTACTTTCTTTTAATTCTCTCCAGAATTCTTTCGTTGTCACATCCGGTGATTTGTCACATCCAGTAAAATTGTCATGTCCGGCAGAAGCACTATAAGTCTTCACTTCAGGTTTGTTGCATCTCATCTTTTCCCATTCGACTTCTTAGTCTCTGGTTCTCGTGAGTGTTTTCTTCTTCTTTGTAATCTGTCAGTGCAATATACAGCCACTCAGGTGACTTATACTTTGCATTCACTTTCTTTGTTCTTTTGGACTTTTGTAATCTTTTTCCACTGGGTTTTTCTTGTCCCTTTTGACTTGTTATTTCATTCACTTGTTCAGCACTTTCGTCTCCTGCTCTTATTATTCTATATATCAATTTTCTTATATAGCTGTTGGGCCAATTATCTCCTTTTCTTGGCCTTTTGGCTTCACCTTCTTTTTCTTCTCTTTCTGATTTCCAATTTCTTTTTCTTGATTCAGTTTTTGCCTTCTCCTCTTCTCCACTTTCTTCAGTTTCTGTTTCAACTGTTTCACTATTGTCTCTTATTTTGAAACTTATGATCTCGTCATCTCCTACTGGTGGATCTGTCTTTTCCTTCTTGTGTTCCCTTATTACTGTCCCTCCTCGGTGTTCTTCCGATTTGGTGTTTTCCTCCCTTTCTGCTTCTAAATTTCCCTGTTCTTCTGTTTCTCTATCTGTCCCTATTGCTCCTCGGGGTTCTTCTCGATTCTCTAACTTTTTGTGTACTTCTTTCCCTACTTCATCTATTAATATTATTTCTGAAGGATTTCCACCATAACTTGTACTTGGTTGTTCATCTAGATCATTTTCTTGCTCATTTTCTTCTCTAATTGGTTTATAACCCCAAGTTCTCCTTCGGAATTCTTCACAGTTTGCAACTGAATCATCAGATCCTGAACTTGTGTCAGATGTTTCCAGATGTCGACTTACAGGTCGATCTTCAGGTTCTGGAATTTCTGAATTTCTTTCTTCTTCTTCTTCTTCCTCTTCTTCTCTAGAGGTGTTTGCCGTTGGGGTTTCCAGATGTCGACTTTCAGGTCGATCTTCAAGTTCTGGCACCCTTTCTCTTATCCTTGTTGTCCCAGCTGTTAAACTTTTATCCCACACTTCCAGACGTCGACTCACATGTCGATCAGTAGGTTCTTGAACTCTGATTGTGTGGCTGGCATGGACCCAGTTCTTCACTCCTGCACACTTGACTGCAGTCGTTGTCACTAGGATTACCTGTCGTGGTTCGTCCCAGCGAGGAACTAGACAGTTTCTTCTCCTGTGGATTTTTATACGGACCCAGTCTCCTGGATTCAAGTCGTGGGCTGGTTTTCTTTCAAGAGTGGTCGCATCCGGTCCAACCTGATGAAACACAGAACGCACTACATCAGCCAGTCCCTTGCAATAATCCAGTACTAGATCATCAGTTATAGTCAATAACTTGTTGACAGGTACGTGTGCTTGTCTCATTGCTCGTCCCATGATCATCTCATGAGGACTAAGTCCAGTTTTCTTTTCAGGGATGCTTCTGATGGTCATCAGAACAAGAGGCAGTGCATCTGGCCATTTGAGTCCTGTAGCTTGACACATTTTTCCTAATCTGTTCTTAATTGTTCCATTAATCTGCTCCACTACCCCAGAAGCCTCTGGTCTGTAAGCACAATGTAGTTTTTGTTTAATACTCAATGCTTCGCAAATCAATTGGATCAACTCATTTTGAAAATGTGTTCCTCTATCTGTTTCAACCGTGACTGGAAAACCATACCTTGGAATGAACTCTCGCAGCATAAGTTTTGCCACTGTTGTTCCATCATTCCTTCTAGTGGGGTATGCCTCCACCCAACGAGAAAACAAACAGACGACCACTAGAACATATTTTAGTCTGTTACTAGGGGGCATTTCTATAAAGTCCAACTGCATTCTAGTGAATGGACCTCCTTCTCGTCCTATTGTTCCTAGACTTACTACTGTTTTTCTTCCTGGGTTAAACTGCTGACAAATAAGACATCTTTGACAAAGACTTTCAGCAATGGCTCTGAATTTTGGGTTATACCAGGTTTGTCTAAAAAGTCTGATCATTGCATCTCTCCCAATATGAGCTTGTCCATGGTACATCCGTGCCATGTCTGCAATCATGCTATCAGGCATAACTGGTCTTTCGTCTCTGTATACCCACACACCATTATTTTCCTGTCTTCTACATCCTGCTTTTATCCAGTAATCTTTTTCCTCATCACTTGCAGTTTCTTGTAACTGTCTTACTTCATCCCATGTCTCGACAGTATTAGTAAAAAGCAAAGGAGAAGAGATATGCTCCCTTTCTCTATTTTTGTTCATGGACACCATGTTCTCTGCACAATATTTGGCTATCTCATCGGCATAATTATTGCCGACGGCTATGTAATCTTCGTTTTTCTTATGCGCCTTGCACTTCACTACAGCGATTTGTTTAGGCAACTGTATCGCCTCAAGCAGCTTTTTAACAAAATCTCCATTTCTGATAGGTGTTCCTGCAGACGTCAAGAAACCTCTTTGTGACCAAATCTGACCAAAGTCATGTACGATGCCGAAACCATATTGGCTATCGGTCACAATCGTGACTCGTACATTTCTTCCTAATTTACATGCTTGAATCAAAGCAATCAGTTCCGCAACTTATGCAGACCTTATTCCTTTCAGACAAGACGCTTCCATCACAGTTGCCACTGTGCACACTGCGTAAGCTGCGCTTAAAACTCCTTCTTTTGTTCTCAAACATGAACCATCTACAAACATGACATAATCAGATTCCTTTAACGGATCATCTTTTATGTCAGCTCTTGGTTTCGTGCAATATTCCAGCACGTTCAGACAATCATGATCTACTTCGTCTTGTTCAATTATACTCTCCTCATCTGGCAATGATGTTGAAGGATTCACATTCATGCATCTATCTATGGTCACATTTTCAGCACTCAAGATGACTTTTTCGTACTTAGTCAGCCGACTATGTGTTATGTACTGTGTTTTTGTTCTTGTCAAAAGAATTTCTACTGAATGGGGGACATATACTCTCAGTGGATACCCCATCACTATACCTTCACTTTGTTCCAGACTTACACAAGTAGCAGCAACTGCTTTCAGACATCCGGGCAATGCTTTTGCTATAGGATCTAAAACAGCTGAAAAATAAGCAATTGGTCTTTTCATTGTTCCATGTTTTTGTACCAGTACTGAAAACGCACATCCATCTCTTTCACTGCAGTACAACTCAAAATCCTTTTCATAATCAGGCATGCCTAATGCAGGTGCCTCACACAATTTCTTTTTCAATTCTTTGAAAGATTTCATTTCTTCATTGTTTAACTCAAAAGGGTCTTTTACATCTTTCTTGGTCAATTTTTGTAATGGTTTTGCAATCAAAGAGAAACCACTTATCCATTGTCGGCAATAACCAACCATTCCCAGAAACATTCTTACCTCTCTTTGCGTCATTGGTGCTCTCATTCCTTGAATCATTCTTACTCTTTCTGTCGCTATCTTTCGCACTCCTTTCTCAATTTTATGGCCTAAATACTGGACTTCTTTCTGACAAAACTGCAATTTCGAAGGAGACACTTTATGTCCTCTTTTCTCTAGATGGTTCAGTAAAGCAATTGTATCACTTACACATGCTTCTTTTGTTTTCGATGCCACCAACAGGTCATCGATATACTGTACCATCACTGACTTTTCTGGCATTTTTAAATCTTCCAGAGATTTCTTTAAAATCTGATTAAAGATTGAGGGGCTTTCTGTATACCCCTGAGGAATTCGGCTCCATGCCAAAATACGCTCTCCGAACCGGAACGCAAATAATGGCTGGCTATCTGGATGCAAAGGAATAGAGAAAAATGCGTGACACAAATCTATCACAGTGTACCACTCAGCTTCATGTGGAATTTGATATAGAATTACTGCAGGGTTTGGCACTATTGGACAACAGGGCACAACTATTTTGTTTGATCTTTCTCAAATCCTGTACTATTCTATATGTTCCATTTGGCTTTTTCAGTCCCATAATAGGTGAATTACATGGACTGCTCATTATTTCTTTTAGAATTCCCTGTTCAATCATTTTATTTATTACAGGAGTTATTCCTTCAATTATTTCTGGAGTTAATTCGTACTGTGGCGTATTCGGGTAAGTTGTTCCTTCTTTTACTGTTACTTTTACGGGATCAACTTCTTTCATTAATCCAATGTCTTCTCCTGTAAAATCCCACACACTTTCTTTCACTGCACTTTTTAGTTCTTCTGGAAGTTTTTCTGCATCAAATGCAGGAAACAAACCATTCATTTCAGGTTCCTGATTCATCAAAGTTACTTTATACAAGACATCTTCATCTGAGGTCTGAAATCCAATTCCATCTGGCGTACAATAAATTGTGCAATTCATCTTGCACAAGAGGTCACGACCTAAAAGATTTACAGGACTACAATCGCACACTACAAATTTATGCATTTTGCTAAAAGATCCAATTTTTACTTCCACCAATTCAGTAAGTGGGGTTTTAATCTGCTGATTGGCTACTCCTACTACTTGGATGTATTCACCTGAGAGAGGAAGGTTTGGAATTTCCACTGATCTAACAGTAGAACGGGTAGCTCCAGTATCGACAAGGAATGTTACATTTGCGCCATTCACTTCTCCATCCACAAAGGGACCAGACTGATCTACCTCTAGAGTTGCACCAAGTACGCACTCTTTCCCCTCTCCTGGGCACCGTCAGAATCTTTCATCCGGGTCATCCTCACTCTGACGCAACCAATACTGAGAAATGTTAGCTGCTCGCGGCAACTGTGTTACCTGCTCTCCTCCGTAGAATCCTGTTTCTGTACTGTATCTTTGCTGGTTAACAGTGTTGGGAAGTGGTGGTTGCGGCACCTGACTTTGTTGAACAACTACCTCATTCTGCACATGTGGAGTCAATGATTGATTTTCCGGATTAGGTTTAGGTGGGAACTTACACTCGTTTCTCCAATGCCCTAATTTTCCGCAATTATGACATGGCCATTTCTTGTTTGCCTCTTCTAGACTCACTTGACCTTTTCCTCTACCTATGTTAGGTCGCATTTTATTCTGTCCTGTTTCATTTCCACTATTATTGTCCAATTGAGCTTCTTGTTTTTCTGCCACCTTCACCTGTGCCCACATTGCCTTCTCTTTCAATTTACGCTGTCTACTCTCAATATCATCACTGCAATACTTAGCATACCTCAGCACGTCATCGACTGTGCCATTCTGCCAATTAATCATATGCTGTTTAATCATTTCACTAATCTCTGGTTTCAATCCAAACACAAATCTGTATACAAAATGACTCCTATCCTTTTCACTTAATTCCTCATATCCACTATACTGCTTGAAAACCAATAACAACCTTTCATAATAGGCATGTACAGACTCCTTACTTTCTTGTGTAGTTCTATCGATTTATACCCAATCTGTCTCTTTAGGAGGAATCTTATTCTTCAAAAAGGTAATCACCTTATCGTACTTCTTCATCACATCAGGACCTGGAGCTCCTGTCTTAGGATCTCTTGGATATTCTGTAGTTGGCCAGTCAACTGTAATCTTACATTCTGACCACAAATCAGTTGGTACTACTATGTCAAATAATCCATCTAAATCTATCCACAACACTTTTAAAACCTTTACAAATCTCTCCACTCGTCGGTACCACTCAACTGGCTTCTCTCTTAGCTTTGGAAAGTCATTGGTAAATGACAGTATGTCCTGCCTAGTCCAGGGAACATGCACATAACTACCACCTGGAGTTTCTCTCATAGGGTATTCTTTAACAACAGATTCCTTTTCAGTTATCATAAAAGCCAATGAACCTTTGTCTGTAGTTTTCTCATTCTTCTTCGTCCATCTAACCTTCCATCTGTCCACATCACCCCATTTTCTCAACAACACAATTAACTCTTTTATCTGTGTCAGCCTTCCTGCCGTGTTCAAATTTTCAATATCCTTTTCACAAAAGTCTACTCGATATGGTTTCTGCAACGTTTTCACTTTCGCAAAGTCTATTCCAATCTCACTGGCTACTTCTTCTAGTTTGTCATGTAAATTCTTTGCTCTCCATGTAATACTTTTGCACAAAAACATTATTTCATCATCCTGGTAATTTTTTATCTTTTCTGTACCAATCGTTCCTAGAATTAATTCTTCCATGTCAATTTTTAATCTAATTACATCTAATGGTTTTTCTTCTGGTTCTTTTATTTTAAATGCCTTCATCCACTCATTTAACTCATCAGGAGTTGGACCTATGGGTGTATTATTTAGTTCTACCCAATTACCACTCTTTTCAGGGGTTTCTGTTGCAGATTCTGTTACCATATGCATTTTCCTACCATTGCACTCATTCACCGTCAAATTTGTAGGTGGACTTGGTCTGTAAGTACTAGCCAAATTACTTGTACTTGCACTTTGTTCCATCCTTTCTTTTTCTCTCTGAAATTGTGAACTCATGGGAATCACCAAAGATCGTTCATCAATTTTCTGATTCTCAAAAACTGGTATTACTGGACCTATTGTTACAGGCACAGTAACTGCTTCCATATTTTTCGTTAATTCTCTAATCTTTTCAGTTAGTTCTTTGGTTGTCCTTGCTAATTCGCTGGCATTGTCACTTTCTATTCCTTCATTTTGTGAAGTTCTCATTTTTTCTTGCGACCTATTTATTTCAATTCTCTTTTCCGGACTTTTATTTCTCATAGTCTCTATTAGCGGCACATTTGGTGTCACCACTGTAGAACTCTGCTGATACGGAGGTGGATTTCTATTTAGAATATCTTCCAGCAATTCATCATCGGTTTCGCTCTCATGCATATATTTCTCCTCCTCCATATGTTTCTTTTTCTCAGTACGTTTTTTCTTAGTCCCTTCCTCAACTGTAAAAGCTGGAAACAAACCTCCTGTCATGTTAGCACATCTCCATCGTTTTATTCTATCTTCATGATTTATTCCCCACATCCTTCCAGGCATAAACTCATGATCCCTAAAACCTCTGAATCTCTCTCGCTCATACATTTCATCCTCCCATTCCGTCAACGCTTCAAACTGTGTCGGTCTAGGTTCTAAATTTGTCATCTTTTCTCGCAAATTTCGCAAAACCGCTACACTAAACGAACCATTCTCAGGAAAAGCTAAAGCACCATCATTCTTCGTATACTTTGCCCAATTTTCCAACCATATGCACGTATGATATCCATATTTCAGCATCATATGTGAAGCTGCTGATTTCGGCGGAGGAATTACTTGTCCCTCTCTAGTCACGACCTTTTTGTCTTTCTTAAAGAAATTCTTTAATTTTGTCGTCCATGACGTTCTCTCCCTTTCATACTCGTAATACGGCATATTTTCTATTTGTTTTTCTCTTTACGCTAACGCTGTTCTGTGTACGGAACTTCAACCAATTACAGCGCGACTCACACTAACGTACCAATCAGAACAATTCCCTTCGTCCGCGAACCAACCAATCTTAGCGCGGCACTTTTCTACGTCACTCCTGACTCTGTGTTCACGTGACTAGCGCACTATCCAATCCTAGCGCGGCACTGTTCTACGTCACTTCTGCTCTTTTACCCCTCCTTTACAAAATTTATCGGCAATTTTTCTTTTCGCTGTTTTCTCCGTTAGTTACAACAATTAAAACAATTCCATAGTCTGATTCGCTAAACAAAAGTGACAGCTTTGTCCTTTTACACAAGAATCCTGTATTTCCAGTAGGCAGCGCTTACCTCTACCCTACCACAGAATTTATTTACTCTCGCCGATAAAGTAGCACTTCCCTCTACCTTACCCTTCTTTCAAGCAAACAATTTACTCGTTTCTCTGGGGATAAGACACATGTGGAGACTAGGCTCCTGAGAATTAAGGCCAAAGTTTCACAAGTAAATGTGATTTGCTATCTCAGTTATACACTTTTCGTACAGAAAATCCCTAACATAACACAACCTGTGTTATTACCAAAATGAATTCAGACCATGTACCAAATTCCATGTGACTTCTCTTGCCACACGTGTTCCACTTCCTACATCCCAGAAGCGTGAAAACTCACATATAATATAACACGACTCAACATATAGTGTTAGTCATCAAAAAATAATCAATAATCAATAAACAATAATCACTAAACTAATCTATAGAAAACCATAACTCTGCTACCAAGAAATCTGATGCAGCGCGTACAATAAAAACTATTCTCCTCCTAGGTCACTTATAGGTCATCCAGGGGCAAACTATATTTTCTCACATCCACATGACGATGGGGCCCATAAACATCGCCTAACACACACGCACACACCTGGATTTCCTTTATACCTTTATGAAATTCTGTACTCCTAGGAGAAGCATGAGAACTAAATGGAAAACACCATTTATGTACCGCTGGAAGGAGCCGGGATATCTTATTACCTTAACTTATCGCTTTCTTTTAATTATTTCTTAAGATATTCCTGCTCACTGTTTTGTCGATGAATCATTCATGTAAGAAATTAGTTCATAGTGATTAAGACCAGCTAAATCACAATAACCAATTACTGATGTCACAATCATTTAGGAAAATAACCACTGAGTCATTTGGTTTAAAGAATCTTAAATTTTATATAATTTTAAAAGCATGAGAAAGTATTTTAAACCTTTATTCAATTATTCATTTATTATTAATTCAAATATTTATTAAGCATAATCAATTTATTGCAGAAAGGAAATTTTTGTCATGAAGCAAAACCCTAATTACCTGCCTACCTTCCTAATTTAGCCTAATGATTTCTAACCTAAGTTTAAGAATTAGAAATAACCTGATTCTCATACTCAACTGGAAAATTAAGACAGCAACAGAAACTTCAGCTCGTCAGCATCAGCTACCTGCAACCCGTCTCATCTAACAGTCTTTCAGCATCTCCCGCTCAGTAAGGGATCGATCAGGACCACCCAGCACTGGAAGTCACCAACACCAACACGACTCTCCAACTCCGCTCCTGACTGTGACTGCGACTCTCTTGACTGCGACTGACTCCCTCCCACTAAGAGTAGGCCCTCTTATACCCTAATTCTAACTTTGCTAACTAATTGTTGCAACATTAATAACACGCTTTTCTTTCATTGGTCCATGCATGTCATCTTATTCATTCTTTTAATCAAGTTCTCTTGGATCCAATGGTCCTTGGATCATTTCCTTTCTCACAGTTCAAGACATGTTTCCATCCGCTTCGATCAGTACATTTGTAACTTCTTTCGATACATTCGAGACCTCTGCAGTCATTGTCCTTTCTCTTAAACTGGTTTCCCACGGGTTTCTGCTGATCACCACGGCACACTATCAGTTCAATTAGGTCACATCAGCCTTGACCATTTCTCGCATCCTAGCCTCTCAGCAACATCACGAGGTTAGTTTTTCTCCGACTTCTCTCCCGTGTCACATGTCTCCCTTGCGCCTGCGCACATCACCCACTGGCAGCCATTTTATATCACCACTCGGTTATACTTTAGAAGCACTAATTTGAAATAAACAAAACATAATTAAAATAGAGAAAAATAGCCTTTTCGTTTCCCTCCCGTCATCTATGTACCCCAATTAGTTATTACCTAGCAGAAAGCAACATTTAAGCTGTTCCTTACTTACCATCACTATTGTTTTTGCAACGACACGTTTTATTTTTATGAAGCACAACAAAAACATGCATTTATTTTAAATTAGTACGCATTTACTTTTACGTTATAATTAGACACACGGACATCCATTAATAGATTATTTGGCACACACATTTGCGTGTTACTCTTCCCACACGTACAGTGTTGATTAATACATTTAAACGAACATTTTATTAATTATTTATAAAATTTGTTAGGGGTTAAAATTTTTTATTTTCTCTGCTCCATCACTACTTTACCCCGGCCATAGCACGAGATCCTGGCACCGACTCCGGTCCCAGCAACGCGATGGCCCCGACTAAAGAAGATTTTCTCTCCTCCCTCTGGTATTTGAAGAAGGAACTTAGAGAAGAACTAAAGGCAGACCTGGCATTTTCCTTCGAAATCTTCAAAGCAGATATCAATTCCCGGTTGGTCTCCCTCCACACCGACGTGGATTCGGTTGGCACACGCACAGTCAACCTCGAAACGAAGTACCTAGAACAGAAACTGAATCTTTTAGAAAGCACCGTGGAACAACTGCAGACCCAGTTGCAAAATGTGAAGATCTGGAAAACCGGTCCAGACGTGATAACATACTGTTTCGAGGCCAGGAAGGACTCGTCGAAAGGCCTGACCTGGAAGCCTTCGTAGTTGGCATGTTTTCGGTACTCCTGGCAGGCCCAAACAGAGGTAAGACTGGAGAGAGTGCACAGAGTGGGCCTACTGACGGCTGGAGGAGAGAAGTGCCCCAGGGATGTCCTCACTAAACTACATTCCTTTAAGACCAAAGAACTGATCCTACAGGCAGCCGGCAGGCAGGATTCCGTATCGTTCCAGGGAGCAAGATGCTCGCTCTTCCAGGATATTGCCCTCGCCACGCTGGCGCGATGTCTGCAATTTAAGCCTGTGACTGACCTCCTGCACCGAGAACATGTCAGTTACCGCTGGACCTACCCTTTCGGCATATCCTTCGAATACCAAAACAAATTACACCACTTCATAGACCTGGAAGCTGCTGTGTCCCTGTTGGGATTGACTCTGGCTGACCACCAAAGCTCCGAGAGTGGGGGGGAGGCCCCTGTGGGACCAGCAAACAGATCTACCAAGGGCCTGTGGCATTCGCAATGAAGAGGGAAATGACAAACTCCAGACTGATCTTTACCATTTCCCTTGCACAACTTCTTTAAAGGCAGCCCATGGTTACTTTGGTTGAACTCGGCTAAAGGTCTGACATTGGCTTGTGAAAAGTCACAGTTCTTTCAATGCCCCACAGTTATGAGTCACATGCCTGTGACCCTGAGACATATCGACTTTTGTTGAGCCTGCCTTGTTATTAAAGCTAGTATTAAGAATTAAAAAAAACTGGGAGGTGCAAAAGGGATTGCAAGAAATCATTTTTAAAGCGCAATAGGGAAGAAACAATGCTATAACCCCATTGCCCCTGAGAGGAGGTAACCCCGGTCCTCCCTACCTGCAGAGAGAAAGTCCCCGGGTCCATGTAGACGACCTCCGCCGAGCCTGGTACACCTATGAAAAAAGAAAGAAACAGGTTACAGGGTAGACACCACCAACCAACAACACTAACAAGGGACCGCTGTGCTTCTGGACAGGTTGGTGGGACTCCTACAGGCAAGGACCAATTCAACTTGCTGAGAGTTGGAGAAAGGACACTGCAGAACGTCGGGTTGAATACATTGATGACATATTTGTCATATGGAGTGGCACCTTAAAACAGGCAGAAGAATTTGTAAAGTTTCTTAACCTTAATACATTGACCCTTGCATTCACCCATCAAATTAATAAGCAGTCACTGACATTTTTAGATCTTAAAATCCGAGTGGCCGAGGGAAAGTTGATTTCTGAACTGTTTAGAAAAGAAACAGCAGTTAATAGCCTCCTTCATGCATGCAGCCATCACCCAAGCAATCTTATAAAGAGTATTCCATTTGGAGAATTGCTATGAGCAAAAACAAAATGCAGCACGGTAGAGGCTTTTAACATTGAGAAGGAAGCCATGACTGAAAGATTTCTGGAGAGCGGTTATGCCTCCAGAACAATCTGCAATGCCATCAAATGGGTAGGAGTGAAAAGGGAGACTACTCTAAACAAAAGCAATAGAAAGACGGAAGAAAGAAGTTATATCAGATTAATCACGAAATGTAATACAAAAGCAACACAATTGAGACAAATTTGCAAGAAGAAATGGCATGTCCTTCTTACTGACGACACATTGGCTCAAAATGTAGAAAGTCATCTTAAAATCACATTCAGAAGGTCTAAATCTTTGAAGTACATGGTGTGTAAAAATATGGTGACCATGACACAGCCGCACACTAATACTTTACCGAAAGGTTTTTATAAATGTAATAGGAGCAAGGCGTGTAAACACAGTACTAACATCAAACAGGTAATCTTTCCTGAAACTACAAAAGCATTCATTATCCAAAAACATCTCACATGTACCACTGATCATTGTATATATTGTCTCAGGTGTAGTTGCAATAAGTACTAAATTGGAAGTACTGTACACAGAGCAAAAAAACATGTACTGGAACATATTATAGCGATTACACACAATGATAGACAATACCCTGTGGCCCTTCATTTCCAACAACATCATGCTAATGATCCAACTGAGCTTCAGATGGCAGTCATTAACTCCATAGCCCCAAACATATGGGGTGGCAACAGAGCTTTGAAACTACATCGACTGGAATCACAATATATTATACAATTCAATACTATGACACCAGTAGGGCTCAACTCTAATGAAGAATTAACTGTGCACCTAGGCTGAGTAATCAGTTCTGGTCATTCCTCAGTATCCATGATTCTCTATTGAAATTGATTTTCAAATAAATTAAATATTTCTGTTTAAAAACAATATGATATTGTCGCATTAGACACTTTGCAGCAGTTAAGAAGTGGCAGCACTTCGGGTTTTGTTTTTAATGTTTTTTTCAGGTGTTTAAACAAGGGAGGCTAACATCGAAACAACATGGAAACTAAGGTCTATGTATTCATTTGTTTTGCACGTATGAAAATCCAGAAGATATACAAGATACAGAGATTTGGGGGATGAGGCCCACTAGGACTCCTCAAACAGCTCTGGTGAGCAACAGTATCTGCATGCCATGCCTGCAATTATGTGTTGGTGTTTTTTTTGTTGCAAGTAATAATACTTAGAGCAATATAGAAGGTTGCATGCGTTCTAAAACCTGTTATGTTGAATTAACTAGACAAGGCGAAAAACCCCGTTTTTTAAATATAAGATTGGCATTGGCCCACTGTGGCTTGATTTGTAATTCATTTAACAAATACTTAAATTGCCCATCTGGATGACATGAGGAATGTTCATTAAAAGAAACTGGGTTGTATTGTGTATATGGGGTTGACATTAATCTAACGTCACCAAAATGTGATTTATATGATGTATTTCATAAATCTTGATTTTTCAAGCGCCTCATTTTCGTAATTTGGCAGTAACAGTGCCTGAATGACGGTTGCATGTTGTTGCATGGACTAACAGTAGAAGTAGATAGTGCTTGCCAAAATAGATTTGATTGGAAATATTGTCTTATACATGGCTTGCAGTGTGACTTTGATATTTTAGTAATATGATTTATTGGATAATTGTTATATTCCAATGTTTTCATTTATTCTGTATCATATTCTCTTTTGTTATGGTCTTGGTGCATGTTGCATCACAGCCATCTTTGGTTACCTAGGTTATTAGAATGTTAGCTTCTTTGAAGCTCCAGCTTGATCAGTTGCTGCTGTGGGCTGATGATGGGAGCTGCTCTGTGAGGGTCCTTGGTGCTGTCTTCCTTCTTTGAATAATAAACCTACTCTTCAACCTCAACTTCTGTGTGGATCACCTTATTTAAAGATACAACATGAATTGGCGACGGGCGGGATGAAGCCAGCACCCTGAGAACCCATTTTTACGTGTGCCTGCTTTCTTTCAACAACCTTTTCTACAGAAATTCCCTCCTGGACCCTCTAACTTATTTGCAGCCACTCCACCCCGGATTTCCTTGTTACTAGTACTTTCATCTCTCACAGCAATATTCTTTTGTGACTGGTTTGAGAATTGCCTAGAGAATTTGGATA
This sequence comes from Calotriton arnoldi, assembly GCA_963921515.1. NCBI lineage: Eukaryota > Metazoa > Chordata > Amphibia > Caudata > Salamandridae > Calotriton > Calotriton arnoldi. Next base: position 15,313 of record CAWUFW010005854.1, on the reverse strand, counting down.
CTACTTCGTGCTCTCTACCAATTAAGATTGATACTTTGTGCTACTTGCGGATTTCTCTTACTACTGACAATTTTATTGCCTACATTTATCTGCATTTCGCTATTTCAAGTGCTCGCGTTGACTCGGTTTACCTTTGAAACCTCCGCGAGCACCAACGTTGAACTTTGGAATTTTCCGGATTTCCAGATTCCTCTTCACACAGCGTTTGTTTTCAGATCGCCATCATCGCTGATCGTCCTCAGCTGAAGTCACAGCTGACGTCGGACGCATCCTGATGCTTCATTGATGATGTCTACGCACCACCCTTAAAGGCAAAGTTCTACTCCTTTAAGAGTTCTGCCTTCTACACTTTTGTCAGTTTCTTCTTTTCAATAAGCTGCGCAGTGACGCGCACACCTCCTTGATGTCTACGCACCACCCTTAAAGGCAAAGTTATACTCCTTTAAGAGTTCTGACTTCTACATTTTCGTCAGTTTCTTCATTTCAATAAGCTGCGCGGTGACGCGCATACCTCCTTACAGATCTAACTGGAACTCTGGAATCGCTGACGATCTCTATGCACTGATCTTAAAGGCAAGCTTCAACCCCTTTAAGAGTTTAATCTCTACATTTTTGTCAGTTTCCCATTTTTAGTAATTTGTGCGTTGATGCGCACACCTCTTCATAGATCCGACCGGAACCCTGAATCCAAGTGCGGTGATACGCACACCTTTTCATTGATTATTATTAAGGTGTTTCTTCTTCTCTAATTTCTTTGGTGAGTACTCTACGCGCAGTGACGCGCACACAATTTCATTTACACTCAAGGTTTTGGGAATTTTGCATTTCAGGGCTTCTCTCATAATTTACAAATTTTATTAACATTTCATTCAAGCGCGGTGACGCGCACACCTCCTCTTCAACAGTTACACTTTACACATTTTGAATTGCACTTCATTTGCTTGTTGTTTATTACTTATTTCACTCTAAATATGGCTCTTCAGACAGCCATTCTTCCTGCTCCATTTTTATCAGAACCTGGCACACCTAAAATTAAGTGGAACCAATGGTATAAATCCTTTAATAGCTACATATTAGCTATTGATGGCGTCAAATTTTCTGCTGTCAGGAAGAATGCCATGTTTTATAATTGCTTGGGTTCTGAAGGTCAGAGGATCTTTGATCACCAACCACCCATAGTTCGTCCTCCTTCTGATGACTGGGATGTGAGTTTGCTGAAGCAATAGCCAGGTTAGAAAAACATTTCAAGGACGAGCCTAGTGTCATTGTAGAGAGACACAAATTTTATACTCGTAAACAATATGAACATGAAAATATTGATACCTTTCTAGCTGAGTTAAGAGTATTAGCATCTTCCTGTGAGTTTATAGGTCCAATTGAACAATATCTTAGAGATCAGATTGTAGTAAATTGTTATGATTCTAAAGTCCAAGAAAGGATTTTATGTTGCAGGAATCCTTCTTTAACAGAAGCACTGGAAATTGCCAGAGGAATAGAACGTTCAATTACAGCTGCTATAGAATTAGGTAAGGCTAAAGGCATTAACACTGAAGCAGTGAACAAAATTATTCAAAAGCCTACTTTCAATTCTGGGTCTAATAATAATAATAAATCCAATACTTCCAAACCTGATTTTAAAAAACGGATAGAAATACTCAATGCTTCAGATGTGGCTCAAAGTTCCACTTAGCCAACGCTACCAACTGTCCAGCTCTTGGTAAAACTTGTTCAAATTATAAGAAAATTGGTCATTTTACTAAGGTTTGTAGAAATGTTAACAAAGTTATGGGTTTAAACACAAATGAATCTCAGAATGCTCCTACTCCACATTATGAAGATACTCAATGTAAGAAAATGTTATTATCTCTTGATATGATTAATACTGTAACTCAATCTGTTCCTGATGGAGGTGATCCCATTTGCAATGTCAAAATTGAGAATGTGGATGCCAGAGTCACTGTTGACTCTGGCTCTCCTATTACCATTATTTCTGATAAATTTTTTATAAAGGAATGGAATGGCATTGACTTGGTTCCTCCAGATATTCGCACTGTTGCCTTTGGTGGTCAAGAAATTGACATGATGGGTTATTTTCCAGAAAACTTACAATTTCAAGATAGACTCATTCGTACTAAAGTTTATGTTGCAAAGAAAGGTTACAACATTTTAGGTTGGAGAGATCAGGGTAAATTTGGAATGATTTTGAGACCAGGCACGGAACATCCTATCTCCCTTGTTAACACTGTACAAGAAAATGTTACTTCTTTAGCTGAGGTTCTTAAGAAACACCAACATGTTTTTGAAGACAATTTAGGAATGGTGAAAGGTTAAGAGCATAAAATTATCCTTAAGCCTAACGCCATCCCTGTTGTGCACAAAGTAAGACATGTCCCTTTGAGCATTAGAGAACGGTTAAAGGAACATCTTCAAAAATTATGCACTGATGGAGTCATTGAGCCTGTGGATTCTTCCTTATGGGTTTCTCCCATTGTAGTTGCTTTAAAAAAAAATTCTGATGAACTCAGATTATGCATTGATTTGAGGTCTTTAAATAAAAACATTCAGGTAGACTGTTTCCCTTTACCAAGAATTCAGGATATGTTAGCTCAACTCTCTGGTACAAAAATATTTTCCACTATTGATCTGAGAGCCGCTTATCAGATTGAGCTAAACAAGGACTCTCGTGATCTCACAGCTTTCAACACTCCTTTTGGTGCATTTCGTTTCCTTAGAATAACGTTTGGCCTTGCATCGGCAGCATCTGTTTTTCAGAAACTTATGTTTCAGTTATTAGGGAATGAGAAAGATGTACTCACATACCAGGATGACATTTTAATTTCTTCAAAATCAGTCAAGGAACACTTAGTTAAACTTGACCGGGTTCTTAGTATCCTGGAAGATCATGGCATGATAGTGAAAAAGCAAAAATGTAAGTTTTTAATGAAAGAAGTAGAGGCATGTTGTTTCTTCAACTGGTATCAGACCCAAGCAGGATTTTCTAAAAGCCGTTAGCGATTGTGCCCAACCTACAGATAAGGATCAATTAAGATCTTTCCTTGGCTTAAGCGAATATTACTCCCGTTTTGTGCACAATTTTGCCTTGGTAAGTGAACCTTTGAGAAGACTCATTAGGAGCAATGTCAAGTTTAACTGGCAAAATTAACAAATGGAAGCTTTTGAAAGTTTAAAAGTTTAATTGTAAATGCACCTGCACTTCAACCGTATAAAGATAATGCCATGTCCATTGTCACTGTTGATGCCAGTAATTTAGGTCTCGGTGCCATTTTAAGTCAGATGGTGGATGGAGTTGAAAATACGGTAGATTTTGCTTCCCGCAGACTTTCGGTAGCTGAAAAGAATTACAGCACAATTGAAAAGGAGGCATTAGCCTGTGTGTGGGTTGATCATCATTTTGCAGCTTACCTGTGGGGGAGAGGATTTGTGGTGGTCACTGATCACAAACCTTTAGTTTTTATGTTGAATGATAAAGGTTTGAGTAATGCCAGTCCCAGGTTGATTCGTTTGTTTTCTAAATTGTATGAGTATAATTTTACCATGAGACACATCCCCGGTGGAATTTTTTTTTAGAGCTGATTATCTTTCCAGGTGTCCCTCTAATTTGAGTACTGATGAGTTAGTTTTTGAAGAAAAGGAACTGGTCGTTGGTTTGGTTGATGGTTTTGCTTTGACCAAAGAGGTCATTTCTTATCAAGATTGGGAATGTGTCTCTGCTTCTGACCAATGTCAAACCATCCTTAAGAAGTTCATTTGTGTTGGTTGGCCTAGAGAAGCTCAAGTTGGAGAAGAGTTCAAATCTTTTTTCAAGATCAAGGATGAATTAAGTGTAGAAGAAATTTTTCTTATGAGAGGTTCTTTGTTAATTCCCCCTGCTAAGTTGAGGAGCAAACTTATTGCGTTGTCTCACAAGGGGCATGTGGGTGTTACTGGAACAAAGAAGAGATTACGTTTATATTACTGGTGGCCTGGCATGGATAGTCTGGTAGAGACCATGTTGAGTAATTGCAGAGAGTGTGGCCATGCAGAGAAATCTCTTCGAACTTTCAATTCTCCTTTATGTCCAGTAACTTTTCCCCAAAGACCTTGGGAAAAATTGGGATTAGATTTTGTTGGTCCTAGTGGCGGTTTGAACGGTGGTTTTAGATACATTTTGTCAGTTGTTGATTACTTTTCCAAGTGGGTATCTTTCAAGTTCATGAGGGAACCCAACACAGATAATGTTATTGAGTTTTTAAAGCAACTATTTCATTCAGAGGGGATTCCTGCGTTTGTGATTTCAGACAATGGAGTTCAATTTGTTTCGAACAAAATGAGAAGTTTTTTGTTGAAATTTGGAGTTAAACACCTTACTACTGTTCTTTATAGTCCTCAAGGTAACGGTTTAGTTGAGAGGGTGAACCGTGTTTTGAAAGACACTATACAATTAGCTATTTCTTCTGGTTTACAGGTGCAGGATGCTGTTGATGAAAGAGTTTGGTCTTATAACAACACTCCTCATTCTACTACTGGAGTGTCCCCGTTTGCTTTGTTGAAGGGTAGACATTCTTTTAATGAACTTTCTTCTGAGTGGGTGATTTCCAAATCTGGTGTTGATGGCAATATCCCCAACAGCGATCAAATCAGACGTAGAGTGGAGTTGAGTCAGAACAAATCCAAAGTAAGATATGATAATGTTAAGAAAGTCAAGCAAGAGGATTTTGTTGTGGGTGAGTTTGTCCGCATTAGGAGGCCATTCAAGAAGGGTGGATCTAAATTCTACCCTGAAACTAAGATTGTTCAAGTTGACAAGCATGCTGTGAAAGTTGTTGGTGGGAAGTGGTGGAGCAAAAGGAGAGTTGCCAAAACTAGAAAATCTGATGTCAACATTTCTGATTCATGTCAAAGTGTCATTTCTACTGATGGAATGGTAGTCAATGGCCATGACTTCTTGGATCTAGGTGTGTCTGATGAGAATTTGCAAGAATGTGGTGCGGAATCCAGCTTGGTTAAAGATTCTTCTTGGTTGCCTGAGGTTCCTTCTAGTGCGCAGGAATTTTGTGTGGAATCTACCTTGCGTGATGAAATTCCTGGAGTGTTGGAAACTTTATCTGGCACTAAAGACATCACTAAACTTGCACTCACTGATTTATCTGAAGCTACACGAGGGAGACTGAGACGTTTGCCTAAATATCTTGAAGATTATATTATATGAATTTTATTCTCCATGTTTGTGTTTATTTTATTGTCATTTTTGTTTTGTTTTGTTTGAAGGGGGAAGGTGTGTTATATTCCAATGTTTTCATTTATTCTGTATCATATTCACTTTTGTTGTGGTCTTGGTGCATGTTGCATCACAGCCATCTTTGGTTACCTAGGTTATTAGAAAGTTAGCTTCTTTGAAGCTCCAACTTGATTAGTTGCTGCTGATGGGAGCTGCTCTGTGAGAGTCCTTGGTGCTGTCTTCCTTCTTTGAAAAATAAACCTACTCTTCAACCTCAACTTCTGTGTGGATCACCTTATTTAAAGATACAACAATAATTTGTTTATTTGGCCAGAGTTTCCTCTTTACAAAAAGGAACACATGCAAGTATTGATTTGCCCTTAAAACACAAGGTGCCCACTTCAAAATGGCGCCCATGTTAGCTCTGTCTTGTTACACCTTGTAAAATATTGTCCTTTTTCACTTCTGATGTATTTTCAAATAGTTAAAAGAACTAAGAATGTTTGCTGCCCCGAAAACCTTTGTGTCCCGTGAGCAAGGAGAGTGTTCCTCGAAACGCGTTGGGCGTGCTGGCTGCAGTCCTTGAGTAAATCACCTGCATATCATCACACGGGCTAGTGTGGTTTTGTATTTATTATTGGTCTGGAATACTTATTGTGTCAAAAATAAATATATATATATATATATATATATATATTGCATCCAGCGTCTCCCAATTGAGACAATTCCGCTCACACTCACAAATTCGAAGCAACTACAGCTTAATAGTTTAGCTGTGATTTATTCAGCATTCCAGCAATCCTCTACGCGTTTCGATCTTAACAAAGATCTTGTTCACGAGGTTAGTAATTCAACATATGTTGCATTTTTTTCTTTTTTTAAAACAAACTATTCATGACGAAATATGACATCACTTCCTGCAGTATTTTACTGGGCATTCTGGTTACTGTAGTTCTCTATACTAAACCACTATATACAATCAAAGTTATTTAACCCAAAAACTGGTGAAAAACTACAATTAATTATAAAGGTGACTTTAAAACTCAACCACAGTTACAAAATGACAATTTAAATATGAATTCATTAATTCTGAAGTTTACTTCAAAGGTCCATTATAAGTGATCCATGCAGAAATTACGAATATATCATCTTAATTATCAATTTATCCACAATGCTTATTTTATAACTAGTGTGTTGTAGTGATGACCGTCTTTTATGGTTCTATTCTACGTATTGAATTCCCGCACATGCTTATTTTAAATTTCAACACGTGACAATTCCTAATAGGTCATTTACTAGTTTAATCACTGTTCCTCCTGAAATACCACCGATTTTGCCCTCCAGTGGGTAACGATTCTTATTTCTACCCTTCAGTTAGAGCCGACTGTGATTATACACTATTTTCACTTTTTATACATTATAATTTCAAGTTCACATTGATAACTTTATTGTTTCTGCTAGACCTTTGTATCATTTAATCATGTATTTCTAAATGCATTTGAAGTGTCAATAAATTCTAAGCAATTTTTGTATCAGTGCAAATTCGAAAATAAGTGATGAAAAGAACCAAACCAGTATAGATTAAAATTAAACTAGTTGTCAGCTAGTTATCCCTCCACCATTTAGAAAAAGAGATACATAAAAAAGTGGATACATAAGAAAAATATTTTTTTTAAAAGTACTGAAGGTACTAAACAATTTGAGAGAGACAATTGTTCATCAAGTTAAAAAATTCTTCAAGTCCAAAAAATTATTCAACTGTTCTATTTACAGATGTGAATATAATTCCTCATCTTGATTCAATCCATTAGGAGTCAGAGTACGGAAATTGAGAATGTGTCTTGATTCTTTCTGTCTAAGAATCTTTTCTCTGTCTCCCCCTCTTGTATGTTTAGCTACTGATTCCACCGCATAGAAAGTCAGTTCTTTCCAGTTGCCCCCATGTTCTTTTTCCATATGTTTAGCCACTGCGTTGCTCCGATCATTATTAGTTGTAGCTCGCACATGCTCAAGAATACGTTTTTTCAGTTCACATTTAGTGCTGCCCACATATTTTAATGAGCAAGGACATTCAATAATGTAGATCACATATTGGCTTTTGCAGTTGATAAGCTGTTGGATCTTCCATATTCGTTTGTTTGCCATCTGGATTTCTTTGGTGTTCCTTGCAATTGTACACACTTTACAATTGGTACATTTATAAAACCCTTGTGGTTTAAGCCATGTCTCCTGCTTTTTTTAGATAGAAAATGACTGTGGGTCAGCTGATCTTTTAGATTCATTGTTCTACGATAGGTAATGTTGGGACAATCTCCTATTATCTTGGCAACTGTTGGGTCAAGATGCAATATGTGCCAATTTTTTCGCATGTATTAGTGATTTGTTTATTCTCGGTGGAGTGAGTAGTGATTAAACGTATTTTTTGTTCATTTTTTTCTTCCTTGGGTAAGAGTATTTTTCTTTCAGCAACTCCGTTCTAGATAATTGCGTTGTTCTCTGTAGGGATGATGCAATAATTTTCTGATTGTACTTCCTTGTCTTGAATCTTTCAGTTGCCAATTGACAATTCACCTTCCATTCTTCTTCCAGTGAGCAAATTCTTCTTATTCTGAGAAATTCCCCATAGGGAATGTTATTAATCAAACTTGGTTGGTGGAAACTCTCAGCATGGAGAACAGCGTTTGTCGCTGTGCTTTTGCGGTGTAGTGTGGTTTCAACTTTGTTGTTCTTGATGTAGATCTCCGTGTCCAGAAATATAACACGTTCTTTACTGATATTATATGTGAATTTCAAGCCTGTTTCTGTGTTGTTCAAGATCTTGAAATATTCATGGAATTCCTCTTTGGTCCCATCCCAGATTATCAATACATCATCTATATACCTTAGCCACATTACGGTCTTCTCTACATGGTGATCATTTTCCGATGTCCAAGCCACAGTATTTTCACACCACCCCATGGTGAGACAGGCATAGCTAGGGCTAAATGAAAAACCCATCGCAGTTCCTTTCACTTGGCGGAATGTTTCTTCCCCAAACATAAATACATTTTGTTCCAGGCAAATAGTAATCATCTCTAACAGCATACTATTGTGGTCTGCGAATTGAATGTTTCTTTCCTGCAGGAAGTATTCGCATGCCTTTAGCCCGATATCATTTCGTATATTCGTGTATAATGATATCACGTCCATAGTGACCAGATTGTATGTGTCTAACCACGGGATTTCTTGTATGTGTCTTAACAGGTCTCCAGTATCCTGTAGATATGATGTCAATTTCTTTACATAGGGTAGCAGATACACATCTAGATAGTTTGCCATATTTTCCAATAATGCTCCCTTGGCTGATATTATCGGTCTGCCTGGTGGTCTAGTTGGATGTTTGTGAATTTTGGGGAGGAAGTATATTGTGGCCATCTTAGGGTGATCTATTTTCAGATATTTCACTTCGTCTTCATCCAGGAGGTTATTCTTCATCCATGTTAACAGTTTTGTATCAAGTTCCTGTTTCCACCTTACAATTGGATTTTCTTTCAGTTTTTCATAATACTCTCTGTTTCTTAGTTGGGAGTATGCTTCTCGCATGTATGCATCTTTCTCCATGATGATGATGTTGCCGCCTTTATCAGCTCTTTTTATTTCAATTGTATCATCTTTTTTCAGGCTTTGCAATGCTTCTCTCTCCTTGAATGTGAGGTTATCTTTTCTTTTTTCATAGTCTAATTGATAGAGATCTTTTATAACTGCCTCATGGAAAATATCAACCTTATTACCTTGTGGTAATTGCTGATAGAATTTAGATCGAGCCTTCTTGCCGCTTGTTCCTGCTCCTAATTGTGGACAGTATGTATTCAATTCTCTTGATGTAAAGTTTGGATCTTCATCTAGTTCCATTAGTGTCACGAAGCTGGCTGATTCTTTTGCTGTAAGCTCCATACTTGGTTCCATGATCGTTTTCTTGTGTTCTGATAGCTTTGGATTCTCAGCAAAAACTTTCGCCAATTTTATTTTTCGTACATACTTATAAAGATCTATTCGTATTTGGGCTAGATCAATATTGTTAGTTGGACAGAAAGTGAGACCACGTTTCAAAATTTTTACTTCCATTTCGGTCAGCATTTTATTGGAGAGGTTGATTACTTCTAGTTCTTGTGTGGGCATTTCTGTCACAGGTCTTAATTCCATTTCTGTCTCATGCTCCATGTCATTGTTCCCACTCTTTTTGATGTTTCGCTTCCCTCTTCTTGTGGGTTTGATCTTACATAACCTCGTCCTCTGCCTCTTCCGCGATTGGCACTTGGTGTGGTTCCCATGTTCTTTTCCCAATTTTTCTGTTGGAGGGCCAATCGCATTTCGCCTAAAAAAGAGCATTTCGGGTGTCCCTCACCTTGTTCAACCTCTCCCTCACTTGCGTCCGTGGAGCTTAACGATGACACACTCCCTGTTGTACCTGTCGCCAACTCTGTTTTTTCTTGTTGTTTAAATTGATCGAATTTTATTGCATATGTAAAGATACGACCATTTAGGTAATCTTCTTTATCACGTTGGAACTTCGATTGCTTTCGCGTTTTCACAATTTCTTCATGCTTTTCAATGTAATGTTCTAATTCATCCTTAAATTTTGTTTGTTCTGAATTTAATTCCACTGTATTTAATTCTTTCTCCAATTCTTTCAGTTGTAATGTGGTTTTTTCTAGAGCTATTTCAATGTGTTTAATCAATATTTCCATAAGTCCCAATGATGATTTTAATATGAATTCTCCCCATTCATTTAATAAATCATTGCTTGTTTCCTGATGGTTTGGCATAAGATGTATACGCAGACCCCGTGGTACACGTTTCACTTCTAGGTATTTTTTCAGTGAGGCGACTTCCCACCATTTGTTAATTTCTTTTTTGAAAGTTTCTCCCATGTTCTCAACTTATTTTTTACATCCAGACTTTTAGAGCTACTTGATGTTGTTGTTCCTTTGTTTGTTGGTGCTTCTTGCTCAAAGAAAGTATCAATTAATGCTGTTCTCTTTGCCTCTCTCTTTTCCATATCTTACTGGTTTTTCTTCGCTGTAGTAATGTCAGTTTACTTTATTTTGCCTCGTACATTCGTCCCACAGTATCACAATGAATCTACAATTCTCTCTAAGACAAGTTCCCCGAGTTTGCATTCACTCGTATTTCTCAGATTCTGTGTAACCGTAATTGGAACCAACCGGCATTCAACAGTTAACTTGCAACAATGTCACAATGATCAGTGCTTGCTCACCCTTTCAAGTTTCTCGCGTCCAGCGCTCCCCTCCGGTTTCGCCTTTTACGATCAGCTTGCTCTGGTATTCTCCGCGATTGCACTTCGATCCTTGGTTCTTTTTGCCTGCGTTCGCTTGTGTCGATGGTTCACTCCCTTTCAAGATTGGCCCACATTTCGACATCCAGGCGCTCTTGGCGGTGCATACGCGGTACGGCAGAGCCAAGCCGTTACAAATTGCATCCAGCGTCTCCCAATTGAGACAATTCCGCTCGCACTCACAAATTCGAAGCAACTACAGCTTAATAGTTTAGCTGTGATTTATTCAGCATTCCAGCAATCCTCTACGCGTTTCGATCTTAACAAAGATCTTGTTCACGAGGTTAGTAATTCAACATATGTCGCATTTTTTTCTTTTTTTAAAACAAACTATTCATGACGAAATATGACATCACTTCCTGCAGTATTTTACTGGGCATTCTGGTTACTGTAGTTCTCTATACTAAACCACTATATACAATCAAAGTTATTTAACCCAAAAACTGGTGAAAAACTACAATTAATTATAAAGGTGACTTTAAAACTCAACCACAGTTACAAAATGACAATTTAAATATGAATTCATTAATTCTGAAGTTTACTTCAAAGGTCCATTATAAGTGATCCATGCAGAAATTACGAATATATCATCTTAATTATCAATTTATCCACAATGCTTATTTTATAACTAGTGTGTTGTAGTGATGACCGTCTTTTATGGTTCTATTCTACGTATTGAATTCCCGCACATGCTTATTTTAAATTTCAACACTTGACAATTCCTAATAGGTCATTTACTAGTTTAATCACTGTTCCTCCTGAAATACCACCGATTTTGCCCTCCAGTGGGTAACGATTCTTATTTCTACCCTTCAGTTAGAGCCGACTGTGATTATACACTATTTTCACTTTTTATACATTATAATTTCAAGTTCACATTGATAACTTTATTGTTTCTGCTAGACCTTTGTATCATTTAATCATGTATTTCTAAATGCATTTAAAGTGTCAATAAATTCTAAGCAATTTTTGTATCAGTGCAAATTCGAAAATAAGTGATGAAAAGAACCAAACCAGTATAGATTAAAATTAAACTAGTTGTCAGCTAGTTATCCCTCCACCATTTAGAAAAAGAGATACATAAAAAAGTGGATACATAAGAAAAATATATTTTTTAAAAGTACTGAAGGTACTAAACAATTTGAGAGAGACAATTGTTCATCAAGTTCAAAAATTCTTCAAGTCCAAAAAATTATTCAACTGTTCTATTTACAGATGTGAATATAATTCCTCATCTTGATTCAATCCATTAGGAGTCAGAGTACGGAAATTGAGAATGTGTCTTGATTCTTTCTGTCTAAGAATCTTTTCTCTGTCTCCCCTCTTGTATGTTTAGCTACTGATTCCACCGCATAGAAAGTCAGTTCTTTCCAGTTGCCCCCATGTTCTTTTTCCATATGTTTAGCCACTGCGTTGCTCCTATCATTATTAGTTGTAGCTCGCACATGCTCAAGAATACGTTTTTCAGTTCACATTTAGTGCTGCCCACATATTTTAATGAGCAAGGACATTCAATAATGTAGATCACATATTGGCTTTTGCAGTTGATAAGCTGTTGGATCTTCCATATTCGTTTGTTTGCCATCTGGATTTCTTTGGTGTTCCTTGCAATTGTACACACTTTACAATTGGTACATTTATAAAACCCTTGTGGTTTAAGCCATGTCTCCTGCTTTTTTTAGATAGAAAATGACTGTGGGTCAGCTGATCTTTTAGATTCATTGTTCTACGATAGGTAATGTTGGGACAATCTCCTATTATCTTGGCAACTGTTGGGTCAAGATGCAATATGTGCCAATTTTTTCGCATGATTTTAGTGATTTGTTTATTCTCGGTGGAGTGAGTAGTGATTAAACGTATTTTTTGTTCATTTTTTTCTTCCTTGGGTAAGAGTATTTTTCTTTCAGCAACTCCGTTCTAGATAATTGCGTTGTTTTCTGTAGGGATGATGCAATAATTTTCTGATTGTACTTCCTTGTCTTGAATCTTTCAGTTGCCAATTGACAATTCACCTTCCATTCTTCTTCCTGTGAGCAAATTCTTCTTATTCTGAGAAATTCCCCATAGGGAATGTTATTAATCAAACTTGGTTGGTGGAAACTCTCAGCATGGAGAACAGCGTTTGTCGCTGTGCTTTTGCGGTGTAGTGTGGTTTCAACTTTGTTGTTCTTGATGTAGATCTCCGTGTCCAGAAATATAACACGTTCTTTACTGATATTTTATGTGAATTTCAAGCCTGTTTCTGTGTTGTTCAAGATCTTGAAATATTCATGGAATTCCTCTTTGGTCCCATCCCAGATTATCAATACATCATCTATATACCTTAGCCACATTACGGTCTTCTCTACATGGTGATCATTTTCCGATGTCCAAGCCACAGTATTTTCCCACCACCCCATGGTGAGACAGGCATAGCTAGGGCTAAATGAAAAACCCATCGCAGTTCCTTTCACTTGGCGGAATGTTTCTTCCCCAAACATAAATACATTTTGTTCCAGGCAAATAGTAATCATCTCTAACAGCATACTATTGTGGTCTGCGAATTGAATGTTTCTTTCCTGCAGGAAGTATTCGCATGCCTTTAGCCCGATATCATTTCGTATATTCGTGTATAATGATATCACGTCCATAGTGACCAGATTGTATGTGTCTAACCACGGGATTTCTTGTATGTGTCTTAACAGGTCTCCAGTATCCTGTAGATATGATGTCAATTTCTTTACATAGGGTAGCAGATACACATCTAGATAGTTTGCCATATTTTCCAATAATGCTCCCTTGGCTGATCTTATCGGTCTGCCTGGTGGTCTAGTTGGATGTTTGTGAATTTTGGGGAGGAAGTATATTGTGGCCATCTTAGGGTGATCTATTTTCAGATATTTCACTTCGTCTTCATCCAGGAGGTTATTCTTCATCCATGTTAACAGTTTTGTATCAAGTTCCTGTTTCCACCTTACAATTGGATTTTCTTTCAGTTTTTCATAATACTCTCTGTTTCTTAGTTGGGAGTATGCTTCTCGCATATATGCATCTTTCTCCATGATGATGATGTTGCCGCCTTTATCAGCTCTTTTTATTTCAATTGTATCATCTTTTTTCAGGCTTTGCAATGCTTCTCTCTCCTTGAATGTGAGGTTATCTTTTCTTTTTCATAGTCTAATTGATAGAGATCTTTTATAACTGCCTCATGGAAAATATCAACCTTATTACCTTGTGGTAATTGCGGATAGAATTTAGATCGAGCCTTCTTGCCGCTTGTTCCTGCTCCTAATTGTGGACAGTATGTATTCAATTCTCTTGATGTAAAGTTTGGATCTTCATCTAGTTCCATTAGTGTCACGAAGCTGGCTGATTCTTTTGCTGTAAGCTCCATACTTGGTTCCATGATCGTTTTCTTGTGTTCTGATAGCTTTGGATTCTCAGCAAAAACTTTCGCCAATTTTATTTTTCGTACATACTTATAAAGATCTATTCGTATTTGGGCTAGATCAATATTGTTAGTTGGACAGAAAGTGAGACCACGTTTCAAAATTTTTACTTCCATTTCGGTCAGCATTTTATTGGAGAGGTTGATTACTTCTAGTTCTTGTGTGGGCATTTCTGTCACAGGTCTTAATTCCATTTCTGTCTCATGCTCCATGTCATTGTTCCCACTCTTTTTGATGTTTCGCTTCCCTCTTCTTGTGGGTTTGATCTTACATAACCTCGTCCTCTGCCTCTTCCGCGATTGGCACTTGGTGTGGTTCCCATGTTCTTTTCCCAATTTTTCTGTTGGAGGGCCAATCGCATTTCGCCTAAAAAAGAGCATTTCGGGTGTCCCTCACCTTGTTCAACCTCTCCCTCACTTACGTCCGTGGAGCTTAACGATGACACACTCCCTGTTGTACCTGTCGCCAACTCTGTTTTTTCTTGTTGTTTAAATTGATCGAATTTTCTTGCATATGTAAAGATACGACCATTTAGGTAATCTTCTTTATCACGTTGGAACTTAGATTGCTTTCGCGTTTTCACAATTTCTTCATGCTTTTCAATGTAATGTTCTAATTCATCCTTAAATTTTGTTTGTTCTGAATTTAATTCCACTGTATTTAATTCTTTCTCCAATTCTTTCAGTTGTAATGTGGTTTTTTCTAGAGCTATTTCAATGTGTTTAATCAATATTTCCATAAGTCCCAATGATGATTTTAATATGAATTCTCCCCATTCATTTAATAAATCATTGCTTGTTTCCTGATGGTTTGGCATAAGATGTATACGCAGACCCCGTGGTACACGTTTCGCTTCTAGGTATTTTTTCAGTGAGGCGACTTCCCACCATTTGTTAATTTCTTTTTTGAAAGTTTCTCCCATGTTCTCAACTTATTTTTACATCCAGACTTTTAGAGCTACTTGATGTTGTTGTTCCTTTGTTTGTTGGTGCTTCTTGCTCAAAGAAAGTATCAATTAATGCTGTTCTCTTTGCCTCTCTCTTTTCCATATCTTACTGGTTTTTCTTCGCTGTAGTAATGTCAGTTTACTTTATTTTGCCTCGTACATTCGTCCCACAGTATCACAATGAATCTACAATTCTCTCTAAGACAAGTTCCCCGAGTTTGCATTCACTCGTATTTCTCAGATTCTGTGTAACCGTAATTGGAACCAACCGGCATTCAACAGTTAACTTGCAACAATGTCACAATGATCAGTGCTCGCTCACCCTTTCAAGTTTCTCGCGTCCAGCGCTCCCCTCCGGTTTCGCCTTTTACGATCAGCTTGCTCCG